>OX016540.1:93048252-94248252 GCA_943590905.1 Sphaerophoria taeniata
GAGCCTAAATTTTTTTTGGCAAACAGAGAAACAATTTGGGGTGTGAAAATAAAAAAATTCGCGCGAATTTTTCCGAACGAAGGACCTACGATCACCTAATTATTAGGTGTAGCACAATTTTCAAATTTCAGTGAGATTCCTTGAAATTAATATTGTTAACTCATGATTACGTTCAAATGGCTGACCAAGAAAACGGATCAACACATTTTTTTCTTTCAGAAATTTTAAAAGAAAATATCAGCACTCGCTGAGAGTGAGATTACTTGTTCCATTTTAGAAATATCTGAGGTCCCTGAGATCTCTATGAGATTTTGTTAGGTAATTACTTGCTATGCTAACTTTACTTCAAAGCTCAAAGCATGTTATGGCATCAGTTCTCATTTGAATGTGAACTTACCCCATATGGCGTAAGTTCTCATTCAAGTGATGGCTTTAGTTCTCATTCGACTGTGAATTAAGGCCATAATCGGATTATGGCGTTAGTTCACATTTGATTGAGAACTAAGGCCATTATGGCGTTAGTTCATATGGCCTTCGTTCACGGCACCTACATATATGCTTTCATTTCAACATTTTTGCTATTCAGGATCTTGATTTCGCACGTGCTTTTGCCTTCTAAAGATAAATCGTTACCATCCCCAACGAAAACTTTTTCTGTTATAGCAGGATCAAAATCAACGAAAAAATCTTTTACGTTCGTTATATGACACGTCGAAAGTGAATCAACTACCCAACCGTTACTAAATGAAGTTAAAAAACTTAACTCATTCTTAGGTTCATATGTTGAAACCAAATGTGCCTTCTGCTTGTTTTTGTTCTTCCAATCCAGGTATTGCTTACTGAAGTAACAAATCCCTTAATAAATTCTGTATTGTATTTTGAAATCGATTACTACTGTTCAAAATTGTATTAGATCAATGGTATAATACCAGCTCTTTCTAACTTAGACGTAAGTGTCATGTATAATGAATTTCTAATGTAATAAAGTCCCTTTTTGTAATTTGGAAGTCCAAGCGTTTACTTCACTTACATTTATTTTTGAAGTGACCCTTTTGATGGCAAAAGTAACATTCTGGTCCATCACCTTTTGCTGGACGCACCTCTTTTGCCACTTTCATCGCGGATTCATGTTTTTCAACAACTGGTTTTGTCCTTCGCCTGTACTCTTCCCGTAGTTTTGATTGAACACAATCAAAGGTTAGTTCCTCTCGCGTTTCCGATGACATAATTAATGTGTCGTAGCTTCTCGGCAAACTGCTCAACAGCATTGCGACACTCCACTGCTCTGATAGCCGTTCTTCTTCAACTGCTGCAAGCTGCTCAAACAAGGAATTCATACTAGTTATTCTGAGCTTCCACATTTCCACCCTCATCGAATAGAAGACCACAAATCTGCCTCATGAAGTGAACCTTATTAGTTATTACCCAAGGTATTCCTTTCGTGGTAAGCCTTCAACGCGTTCCATGCATCCTTGGACGTGTGTTGTATCTGACTGTCCTCGACCGACAGTGCAATGGTTGCACGAGCCTCGTCATCTTTGGAAATCCATACAGAAGTTACCTGCTCTGGCTTGACACATCTCCAGAGTCCTTCTTTGATAAGCAGAATCTCCATTTTATATTTCCAAATGAAATAATTTTCATTGTTAAATTTCTGGAATGAAAACTTTAAATCCAACATCTTAGAGCATACAACTTTACTTTTGAAAAATCTCTTTATCGCTTTATGGGACTGGGCCCATAACCTGTTGGTAAAACAGGGAATGTCCAAAGAAATAAAATAGTCGAAAGTAAAATTTTATTTATGAAACGAGAAGAAACTTGAGCATGAAAAATTAATAGAAAATTAAAAACAGAAGAGTACATTAGAAATTTTCTTAAGGCTTGTTAAGTTAGATTACTAAGCTTGTTTAATGAAGTGTGTTTGAAACTTCAACAGCAGAGACATAGATCATGACAACATCCGATGAAAACGACGCTCTGGGCTGCTTGGAGACAAAAATTCTTCGAGTGATTTTTGGTCCAGTCTGCATAAATGGAGAATGGAAACAAGGATTCAATCAAGAACTGTACGAGCTGCTCAGTCACACTGAGCTTGCCAGAAATGTTCAGGACCAATAAATTAGATGGTTGCGTCATGTAGAGCGAATGGAAAATAATGCTCCGGCTCGTAGAGTCTTAGAATCCAACCCGGAAGGACGTCGCAGAAGAGGAAGACCGGTTCTTAGGTGGAGCAAATTGGCGTGTTAAACTGTAGACAGCTAGCTAGGGACCGAGCTGGCTGGAGACGCTTGTTGGATGACGCCCTGGTCCGACTTGGACTATAGCGCCACCATAACTAAGTAAGCAAGTACACTCTAAATAATTATTCCATTTAACTTTTACCATTTGAGATGTCTGGAAACCCTACGATTTTAAATCTTCTGCCCCTGTAGTGTTTACTACTGTAATGTAGACTACCTTTTAAGTAATTAAATTTTAAATTATTTTCATTCACGTTTGGCACTTTTTGATTTTTAATTACTTTTCATTCTTTGCCTAAAATGTGAAAGCACGTATTTATTTTTTCAATAAAATTATCATTTGAATATTTATAAGAGCAAGCTTTTCTATTATTACGTAACTGGCCTACCCAACTATATATACTTCTCCGGAGGCATAGAAGACACTACAGCCCCAGACATTTGAACTACTCACCATACAATCTGTAAGCAAAAAATTGATAAAGTAATCAAATTGAACCCTAAAACCTTTTTCAAATGAAATTTTATCATTAACTCAATTCTTTCAGTTCTCCATAAAAGCTAACGCCTGAAGACAACACAATGAAAATTTATCCAGCAGTTTTTTTATTTCTGACTTATTTGTTGACTGTCTATGCCTTCCACTGGGAAATTGTAGATGTAGGTCCATTAGAAATCTCACCCGAATGCAAGTCGTGTGAATCTTTGTGCAAACGGAGCCAAGATGCGGATAATTGCTTTGTAAAGTTGTGCTACAAAGTTTGTAATATAGAATAATAAGTTCTTATAATCTACAACATTAACAATGTTTGTATTTACTTTCCTTGAAATATAAATTCAAAGCTTATAATTCTTTTCCATGTATTTTATGTTACTTTGAATTTCCAACGAATCATCAAGTTCTTCCTTAGCAGCTGTTAAATATGACTTTGCTTTCGATAATTCGCCGCTATAAGCTGACAACACAGCCAAGTTATTGAGTGCAGCTCCGTTTGTTGCATCCATCGTCAAGCAGAGTCTCAAACATCGTCGAGCCAGATTGAAATCACCAGTTGTCTAAAATTGTTTCAAAATTAGTATCTTTTTTTGTTTGCTCATTTTGTTGAGTGTTGTTAAGTTTCCACTTAACGATTGCTACAAAACTAAAGTTGTACCAAATGTCAGATCGTTGGTCGGGTGTTATTGCCGGGAATAAGGCTCTTTGGAAACATGGCAGCACCAAGTCAATATGTCCGCCATACAAGCAGCACAGAGCAATGTTACAATACAACTCAGCGTTGTGGGCGCCCATTGATCAATTCGTCTACACATTTAAACAAAAAAAAAATTGAAATAAAATGTTTCGTTCATGATCTCTTCTCTAGTAATATCAATTTTTTTGAAACGAAAGAGCTGATGTAAGAACTTATTTTTTTTTACATATAAGGCTTCAAAACAAATATCCAGCATCGCCTATCCGAACCCAAAGCTCATTTGACATGTAAAACGTTATAAATATATCGAACGTTGGTTGAGTTAGTCAAATTCCTAGACGTTGGGATTAGCCAACCAAAAACTACACTCTTTTCTATACAAGAGAGCTGAAGCAAAATTTAGAATTCACGTTTAAATGTTTTAAAGTCTATAGAAAGAAATGACATACTGGAAATTTTCCGTAAATCACCAAAGAATCCCAAAGCTTCTGTCTCCGGAATGCAGAATACACAACAATTGAAATCAAACCAACCACCTGACAAATCGAGTCCACCGATCATTATCAAGCTTAGGAACCGACAATTACGTGACCGTCTATTGGTAGCAGCTAGAACGAGTCAACTTAAAATTTCTGATTTAGGTTTATGTATTGATAAAAACAATAAATCAATTCTATTTAATGAAGTATTATGTTTTTCAGATACTATTTTGTACAGTCAAGCCAAAACTTTCAAAGACACACACAATATTAAATATTTATGGGCCAAACATGGCAAAATTTTTATGAGAAAAAATGACACCACCAAAATATTTCACATGAGCACTTCATCCGACCTTAAAAAAGTTGTATAGGTGAGCTCTTTGACACAGTTCTAAATAACACTTTATAATGGAATATCACATATGGTGCGGGTGCATAACTTCACAGGTCATAACTTCACATGGATCATAATTTCACCTCTAGTGGGTTATAATTTCACTTTTTTCGGGTGAAATTGTTTCCCACCTTAGGTGAGCAATAATTTCACCTGAAAAGTTGGTGAAATTATTTCCCACCTATTTAGTCATTCCACGGCACAGGGAATCTGGTCCCGAAGTCAGATGTCCCGAAAATGCTTTTCGGGACTAATGACCCACTATGGTGGGTTGAATGTTATGTTGAAACTATTACTATTCAGAAATTAAATTCGGGGTTTCTGACCTTCGCGATTAGTTTTAAACATTTTGTAAAAGAATAAATTGTGTGGACAATTTTTACATATTTTCAATGTCTTTTCAGTGCAAAACATTTGAAATATACCGCATGCTCTAAGTCTATGTGACGTAAGGGAAACTTTTTCCAATGCAAACGTTCTTCTGAACTTTGATGTTCGGTGAGAGTACGGCGAGCAAATTGTACTTGAACCCAGTTTCATCTTTTTGTCATCTAAACTAGCTGAGCTGTTTCAATGACTTTAACAGTTCCATCAGAAAGACATTTTTTTATTGATTGGATGTTCAGTGTCCTTGCAATCATGTGAATGCAGACGTAAGAATCATTTTTTCAATACTATCAGTCGGCAATTCCTATCAAGCAAACGTATACATCATTCAGTTTTTCAATACTAAACCTTAACTCTACAAACAGTCTTAAATGTTTAAGAAAATGGTATTACGTATTTTGAGGTTGAACCAACAAATTTAGTAGGTATAATTGCTAGCGAGCGCGAATTTTTTTATTTTCACACCCCAAATTGATTCTCTTTTGGGCTAAATTTTTTCCGCTTGCTTCACTCCCAATAAAACCAAATCGAATTTGAATGATAAAGATCGTCATCATGCTCGAAATGAATCATTGCACTGCAGCACCTGCTTGCCTGACACTAGGATGCATTACTGTGGTGGTTGCTTTTCCAGCTTCTGACTTCGGGACCAGTTTCCCTGCGCCTCAACTCAGTTTTCAAATCGCGCGCTTTTATTTTATTATTTTCAGAGTCTTGAAAACTTAATTTCCGAATGAAGCATGTTCCAAAATGTTAAGAAACTTAATCGTTCGGAAATTCAATTTTAAAGACTGAAAATAATAAGTAAAATCGCGCCAGAGTAACGCAGTTTTTGGTAGACAAAATGATAATTTCTTACAACTGTAGTAAAAAGTGAAATTATATCCCAATTTGAGTGGGACATAACTTCACACAGAAGTGAAATTATGGACCACAAAAAAGTGAAGCTAATTCCCACCTTAGATGGGACACAATTTCACCCGATAAAAGTGAATTTATAACTCACTTGAGGTGAAATTATGACCCATGTGAAGTTATGACCTGTGAAGTTATGCACCCGCACCATCACATATATTATCAAAATATTAATCGAATTCGTAAAAAAACTCACGAGGTAAATTTAGCAATAAAAAACACTAATTACGACATCATAAGTCTCACAGAAACTAACCTATCCGAAGATATTTATACCAACGAAATTTTTGACTTAAATGTATATAATGTTTATCGGAAAGACCGCGATCTTAGACAGTATAATAACCTTGAATCTGGAGGTGGATGTTTGATTGCAATAAAAAAAGACATTCGGTCCATGCGCTTGTTACATTTTGAAACCAAAAATGAAGATCTCTGGGTATGTTTATCAGGTAACAATAATCTAAAAGTATACATATGCTGTTGTTATATAAGACCGCGAACTCAACCAGAAATCTACATGAATTTATTTGACAGCCTCATGGAGAAAGTAAATGCTTTTGGACAGAAAGCTGAGCTTATTTACTTGGGTGACTTCAACTTACCCGATGTAAACTGGGAGTTTGATATCACTACGAAAACAATGATGCCATCTTGTTTCTCTGGACCAAAGGCAGAAGCTTTGATAGAGACAATCTCATATTGTAATCTCTCCCAATTAAACTCTGTACATAATATTGATGGAAAGTTTCTTGATTTAGTGTTCTTATCAACTTCGTGTTGTAATCACTGCTCTGTTCAACTTTGTGCAGATCCGATCTCTACCGTTGATCGTTATCATCCACCTTTACTATTAAAATTTAAAACACAAATTACCAGATTTCTTCCGGATAGTGATATAGTTAAGAGAAATTTCTTCAAATCCAATTTTAACGATATGAATTCTTACTTTAGTCAGACGGATTGGTCAGCCTTGGATAATTTAAACACATATGACTGCTTTAACAAATTCTACCAAATTTTGAATGAACCAGTAGAGTCATTCACTCCTATTAAAAAACATAAATCGTGTAGATATCCGAGTTGGTATTCACGCTCTTTAATTAAATTGATCCAAGAAAAAAATCGGTTTCATACAGGGTACAAGAACTTTAACATGGAAGACGATAAAAACACATTTAAGTACTTGCGTAAGAAATGCAAAAAAGAACTGAGAAATTGTTACAATAAATTTATGGAAAATACAGAAGCCAATTTAAAATCTAACAATACGTTTTTTTGGGCATACACTTAACAAATAAAAGCAACAAATTCAATACATTCTGTAATGAAAATAGATAACAATAATGTTTCTTCACAACAAGGAATATGCGAAGCGTTTTCACAATTCTTTCAGAATAATTATAACAACTCAGAAACAAATGTAAATATTATTGATAATTACTTTGACAGTAATAATAACATCACTGTTCACATGCCAATCATAACTCTTTCGGATGTACTATCTACCTTAAAATCTTTAGATTGCAACAAAAATGCAGGACCAGATGGTATACCAAACATTGTTTATAAAAATTGCTGCAACGTTCTAGCTAGGCCAATCTCCACATTGTTTAATATATCTTTGCAAGAAGCTTGTTTTCCTGATGTCCTTAAAAATGCGTATGTAACTCCTGTTCATAAAAACGTTGCAATTTCAGAAATTGCAAACTATAGGCCAGTATGTATTTTAAATGCATTATCATTAATTTTTGAAAAATGCATAAATAAACTGATCGCATTCGACTTAAAATCGGCGATAATATCAAATCAACATGGGTTTATTAAAGGTCGGTCAACAGTAACTAACCAAGCTTACTTTACGCACGATATATCTAAAGCTCTTAATGATACCGAACAGGTAGATATGTTATATACACAGATTTTTCTAAGGCATTTGATAAAGTTTGTCATGCTACTATTTTCAAAAAAATGCGTAAAATTGGTTTTCATGAAGACCTCATACATTGGTTTTCATCGCATCTTTATAAAAGACCTCAAAGAGTTGTTTTGAATAACACATTTTCCCTTTCTTTCTACCCTAAGTCGGGAGTACCACAGGGCTCTGTTTTGGGCCCCCTAATTTTCATTATTTATATAAATGACATTATGAAAAACCTCTCGTCTTCCGGGCTTCTATTTGCAGATGATTTGAAGCTGTAAAAAACTATATCCTGTGTAAGAGACTGTTTAACGCTACAGAAAGATGTAGATACTTTGTCGGAATGGTGTAGAGTAAATTCATTTCCTTTGAATATAACGAAATGTAGGATTATGTCTTTCTCTCGTCAAAGAGATCCTATAACGTTTACCTACTTATTGGATGATCTTGAATTGACAAGAGTTTATGAACAAAAAGATCTTGGAGTTGTGTTTGGCTTCAAACTTTTTTTCGATAAGCACTACAACTTTTTAACAAACAAGAGTGCAAAAAACATAGGTTTTATTTTCCGAACAGGAAAACTTTTTAAAAACCCACACACTTTTATTACACTGTTCAATTCACTGGTTCGTAGTACTCTTGAGTATGCATCTACTATTTGGAACCCTATTTACAGTACTTATTCAGATAAAATTGAAAATCAGCAAAAAAAATTTACCAGATTCTTAGAATTCAAAGTGTTTAGGCAATATTCAACATATAATGAGAGGCTGCATCTTTTAGATGCACTTTTTTATATAAAATTATTTGTGGTAAAATAGAATGTCGATTACTATTAAACAATATAAACATTCACTGCCCAGTTCGTTCTAATCGGAATAGTTCTATAACATTCAACATTCCATTTTATCGTACAAACTTAGTACTTAAATCTCCAATAATAAGAATTCAGAAATTTCATAATATGCTTTTTACCGAATTTGATGTATGTATTATGTTCAGATTATGTTTATTCCAGGGAGGTAATATTAAGAATTGTTACTCAAAGTGGGTCGTCATTTATCTCTATATTAAATTAAATTTACGATTATAATTTTTGTGTGCATTTTTGGTTTTGGTTATTGGCATTTTTCAGTATAATAAAAATAGGAAACTACTTTTCAAATTTTTTTTTCTTCTTCCTTTTTTTCTTACTTTTTATATATATAAATATAAATATATTTTTTTTTCTTTTTGTAAATAAAATTGAATTTTTTTTCTCTAATTAAGAATGAATTAAAAAATAAATAGCTTGTAATAGGTTGATAATAATTTTTTGTTATTGGCTGTAAGCTTATAAATTAATAAAAATAAAATAAAATAAAATAAAATAAAAATTAAGTTAAAAATACAAACCTGTAATGCACGAGTGCCATTTCAGGATTGTTGTCATAAAAATAATTCACCGCAATACTTGCAACTTGCAAGCGCATCCACATTGATTGGATTCATTTTGACAATTTGTACACGATAAACAAAGTTCTATTCGCAATTTATCAGTCACTGAAAACCAAAACAATCTTCAAGCTCAGGTTACCGAAGTATGGTCAAAAAAGCATTTTTTTTTTTTTTTGGTTTTGTCTGGCTACTTGTAATCTCATAGAAAGAATATCTTCTGAAGTTCTGATGCAAATATCTCGGAAACCAGAGCTCGGAACGGAGTTTGGCTTTCAGCAGATAATTAGAACTATTAAGTACATATGTCGAACTCAGCGAAATCGACTTTTTTTATTATTTTCGAAGAAATAAGGGCCGAAATTTTGGACAGAAAAAAAAATCTTCGAAAACCCATCGAAAGATACATCAATAGAAAGGTCTGTTCGAACTCTGTTCATCAAAATGGGTAACACGCTTCCTGAAGGATTGTGGTCTATTTCACCAAATTACAATTGTAATAACAAATTTGTAATTGTGGATTACATTTACAAATCTGTACATTGATTTTCTGTTCCACAAACTACAAACTACTTCGACAAATTTATTGGAAAGAGAGAAAAGTTAGGGGAAATTGTAATTGTTATTTACAAATGCAATAAAAAAAAGTGATTTGTATAGTGTTGCCATACACTAGTTGTCAAATATTGTGATACTAGGTTAATTTTTGTTGTACTTTGTGTTAAATTATTTTTTCATATTGTTTCTTAATTACAGTGTTGTCCATAATTATCTTCTTCTGCACTTTTTGTGCCTTTTTTAAACCATGTTTTTTTAATATTTAATAGTAGCTAAATAAAATCCCCTGAAGAAGCTGGAAAACAACTGGCGAAACGTAGGGTAAAACAAAGATGGATTAATTTATTTTTTATTAATCGCATCCAACTCACTGATCATCAAAGCCCAACAAACAAAAATTTCTCGCAATAAAAAAAAATTTCAATGTTTAACTTGCAAAGTTGTAAATGACAACTATTTTTCCCAAATTTGTTAAACCCTAACGATAACAACAAACGGAAAATGAATACCTATACAGAACAAAGTGATTCGTGAATCGTGATAGGTAATAAAAATGTTTTATTCGCAAAATATAACGAAATCATAACATAATGTCTTGGTAAGTAAGCTATTGGCGAAAACTGTTTAAAAATATAATCTTAAAGACAAGGATTGGAAATAGGTACCGGTACCTAAGAGTTGTCGTTTGACAAAATTTTAGGGATTATTCACATGAGAACGACCAACATGTAAGCGAATATTCGTCGATTTTGACATTTTTTTCACAAGAGATTTTTTAATTCGTCCAAAGAAGAATGATTTTCGAAGTTATCTTAAAACGCGCGAACATTTTGTTCGTTGTGAGTGTGGATAATGTGGAATGTGGACAGAGTGACAGTAGCAACTAGAATTTCGCGACGAATAAATATGTTTACCCAAATTTATTTATATCTGAAAATAGGGCTTGACGCGTATTTCTAAAATCACTTTTTTCATTCATTCCTCGTTCGTTGGTCGTTCTCATGTGTATAGTCCTTGAAACGAAATTCTTTGGTAAGTAAAAATTATTACTTTGGGTGAATTTCACAAGATATAAAATAGGCTGTTGGTTTTTTAAAAAAATTTCTCGCAACTTATGTATATGAAATTGCACATCAAGCCGCTTTTGAAATTTATACAGCTGCGGTAAAAATAATAGCACCGAAAACATTTTTTCTTGTCTTTGAAGAATAAAGTTAAGTCAATAGCTATAGAAAATAACAATTAACAAAATTGTATTCTTAAAAGTGTGCTGAACTAAAATGTATACTTTGTGGCAAAACCTTTGTTGGCTATTACCATCTTACATCGCCTGGTCAATTGGTCATCGAATTAGCCATATCCTGGCACCTTTTAGCGAAATATTATTCCAGGAGACCTTTTTTTACGTCCCAGAGTGCTTCGTTGTTAGTTGGTTTCATTTCTGAGACCGCTTTGTATTAGTCAGCCCACCAGATTCTGAATTGGATTGAGGTTAGGCGACTAGACTGCCTACTCTTTCACATTTATTGAATGGGGTTGAAACCAAAAAATAGCCTTTTTGCTCGTATTTTGCGGTCATTAACCTATTGAAAGACCCACAAAAGCGGAATTTCTTCATCTTCATAGTATAGCATAATGTTTTTGAGAATATCAACATAAACCTGTTGATCCAATATGGTTTTGATGCTAAAAATTGGTTCAAAACCATAGTAGGAAAAGCAAGACCAAACCATTATGCTTGATCCTCCATGCTCTACCATTTTGAAGTTGAAATTTGGGTTGTTCTCCGCTTTATGATGTCTTCTAACATAGGAGCGTGATCATTTGCATCCAAGCAAAACAATTTTGCTTTCGTCCGTCCTTAAAAATTCCGCCATTTATCTTATGACGAAAATAGTATTAGTGGTGCTATTTTTTTTACCGGCACTGTAAGTATTGTTTTCAAGGCCAAAGTTTACAACAGTAAGAAAGCAGTTGGTGGCTCGCAGCGTTTACCAATTTGCCTATTTTTTCCTCTGCCTGAGTACATTTTCATCGAGACTTTTCGTTATAAATAAAAGAATTTGATATTCATAAAATTAATTCGCAGTAGATATATTTTTCTTTGACTTTTAAAATCTTCACTTATATCGCCATCGGTGCTCCTGTGCCCTCAACCTAAGGTAATTTTACGGTTTTAAACGCAATTTCTTTCGAAAATAACGATTTGTAAACAAATCTACACATGATCTTTCAACTGCAAGAATTTTTTAGTAACTGAACAAATTTGTAAATTTTTTTCATTTGGTGAAACACAAACTTACAAAAAAATATGAATTTTAACAAATTTGTACTTGTACGCAACAAAGAAAATTAACTTTTGGTGGAACTGAAATAATGAAATTTCTACAAATTTTCCTTTGTAAGCAACAAATACAATTTTCTAATACAAAGATTTTGTGAAACAGAAAAAAACTTTTTTCTACAAACTTGTTAAAAAAAGGCTTGTAACCTACAATTTGTAAGTTGGTGAAATAGACCACTGTTAGCCGAGATATTGGCAAAAATTGTATTTATTCGCAAACATTTTCCCGCAATTTCAAATCGATACTAATACCAATTTTACTCGAAAACAGTTATGCAGATGTACATCAAAATAAGGGCTAACAAGTATTCTATCAGAAATTGGAAGCGAATATTTTGTTCGGGTTAAGCACTCGGTTATAAAGTTATAATTAAAAAATAATTAACTTCGATTTCTGCCTTCAGAAAATTTCCAGCGATTTCAAATCGTCAGATATCACAATTTTCCAGAGCTCAGAAATAATTGGTAACCATTTTACTTCATTTGGTTTCTCACTGAGAGATATCACATTGTCGATCAACATTTTGGTCTTGGTCTGAGATTTATTTTTATAAAATTTGTATTAAGGTCTTCGGTTGTGATTTATTATTTATTTTGAAAAATATCTCTCCTTGATTGACTTTTTTCCACATAAAGTAAATGGAACTGGTTGACCTTTAACCTTTATAATAAAAAATAAATCACAAGTGGTAAAAAAAAGAAACACCGCATCAAAAATGAAGGGAGGGGTTGAAAAGTAAGAGTAGGTGATCGTTGGTTTTGAATTCCTGAACATTGAAATTGTTAGTAAAATACGGGAATGAGAAAGGGAGTTCCATATTCGCACAGTTCGGCTAAAGAACGATTCTCTATACTTGAGGGTATGTCCGAAGTTCCGAAGTAGGCTCGAGTGTAAACTAATGGGCATTCCTGAATGCGCGGGTATGACGGTTGAATTTCTTAAAGTTAGGAGAGCAATTACTGTAGAAGTAACGATAGAACCGAGAGAGATAAGAAACGTTACAACAGCGTTCCAAAGAAGTGAATGAGTCAGTAATGTCTCTATCACTAATCATTCTTAGAGCTCTTTTTTGTATACCATTCAAGAGATATATACTGAACTGGAGCATTAGCCCAGAGATAGGTACTCAAGCTTTGGACGGATTTAAGTCTTATAGATAATAGCCAGATAAGACGGGAAGAAAAATTGCTTGCACCGTCTTAAGAAACCCAAACATCTTTCGGCACTTTTGGTAACATTGCTGTGTGCTCGTTCCACAGGAGGTCGTCAATGATGCACAATTTTTAATTAAAATAAAACATAATGACGAACACGCCCTCTCCACTATTTCTTATATACCCAAAATAACCAAAGCTACTTCAAAAACATTTTAAAGAAGAAATGTGATTTATTTTTTTCTCACAAAAATAAATCTCATTGATTAACCAAAAACATAAAAAAATCAAAAATAAATGTATATCTCAGAGAGAAAACAAAAAAATATAAAAGTAATCGAAACTGGTTATTGAGAGAGCATTTTAATAAATCGCAACAAATAAGAGTTATTTAAGGACCAGTGAAAGTGGTAACCATAAACTTCCGAGCTCTGCAATTTTCCCAAAAAGTCCCAAAATGTCAAAAATGATGCACGAGAAATAAAGAGTCTTTGACGTCTGAAAACTAAAACAATCTGCGAGATCTGGTTACCGATTTATGATGAAAAAACCTTATTTTTTTGGGTGCGGGGAAATAACTCCACGGGAACTAATTTCACACCAAGTGAGAACTTACTCCACTTTTGTAAAGTGTAGTTAGTTCCCATGTACGGTGAGAACTTACTTCACTTTCTAATGGGAACTAAGTTCACACACTTATACATGGCGCAGGGAAACTGGTCCGGAAGTCAGAAGTCCCGAAAATGGGTTTCGGGGCTAATGACCAACTATGGTGGGTCATAACAACAACCCCAAAATGTCCTATAACTAAATAAGATCAATTTTTTTTACTACCTATTTGTCGAAAAATGGATAGAGCAATTCATTTTCAAAGCTGTTGGTGTTTCCTTTAATTTGGAAAAGCATGCTAGTGTCTAGATAGCAGATGCTGCACTGCAATGATTCATTTTGAGCATCTTTTTTCACCTTGGGTGGATGATGACTATCTGTAACACTCAAAATCAATTTGGTTTGATTGGGAGTGAAGCGGGCGGAAAAAATTTTGCCCAAAAAAGAATCAATTTGGGGTGTGAAAATAATTTTTGTTCACACCCCAAATTGATTCTCTTTTGGGCAAAATTTTTTCCGAATTTCTTTCTGATGGGACTTTTAATGTTATTTAAATAGCTCAGTTATTTAAAGGGACAAAAAGATGCAACAAGATGAAACTGGGTTCAAGTACAGTGAAGCACACACACACAGAATGCCCTACTCTCACCGAACACCAAACTTCAGAAGAACGTTTGCATAGGAAAAAGTTTACTTGATCAGTATACTTGAATTCTTATTTTAATTTTTTCTCAATTAAAGTGGCAAATTATTTCAAATTCGAAAGGAACTAGATCCACTAATTATATTTGAGGAATTTAATTCCCACTGTACATGGGAACTAACTACACTTCACAAAAGTGGAGTTAGTTCTCACGTGGTGGGAAGTAAATCCCTCAGTGGAGTTAGTTCCCGTGGAGTTATTTCCCCGCACCATTTTTTTGTTTTAAGTCCTTGAAAGAATGCCATAGAAAGAATATCTTCTGTTGCAAATATCTCGGCAACCAGGACTCGGAATTGAGTTTGGCTTTCAGTAGTAGGTTCAGGATAATGTAAAATATGTTAAATGTAGCGAAATCGATTTTTTGATGATTTTCGAAAAATGTCTGCAGAAAAAGAAAAGATAGGAGTAGGGAATATTCAGTAAGATTTCAAGATCGTAAAAAGTACATTTAAGAGATTCCATTCTTTTGATATTTTAAAACTGCGTACACCCTTAATTATTCCATTTAAGCAACTGAGAGGTCTGGAAACCCCTTTGATTTCAAAACTTCTGCCCCTGTAGTGTTTACTGCTGTAATGTAGACTACCTGTTAAGTTATTTAATTTTAAATTATTTTCATTCACGTTTGGCTTTTGACTTTTAATTATTTTTCATTCTTCGCCTAAAATGTGAAAGCACGTATGTATTTACTTTTTCAATAAAATTTATCATTTGAATATTTATAAGAGCAAGCTTTTCTATTACTACGTAATTGGCTACCCAACTTTATATACTTCTCCGGAGGCATAGAAGACACTACAGCCCCAGACATTTAAACTACTCACCATACAATCAGTAAGCAAAAAATTGTTAAAGTAATCGAATTGAACCCTAATACCTTTTTAACATGAACTTTTATCATTAACTCAATTCTTCCAGTTCTCCATAAAAGCTACGCCTAAAAACACCACAATGAAAATGTGTCCAGCAGTTTTTTTACTTCTCACCTATTTGTTCGCTGTCGCAAATGGCGCACCCAATTGCTTGACGTGTCAAGTTTTGTGCAATCAGAGTCTTGATATCGTTAAGTGCATTAAATTTTCGTGCAACGCAGTTTGTAATTTAGATTAATAAGTTCTTATAATCTACAACATTAACAATATTTGTATTTATTTTCCTTGAAATATAAATTCAAAGCTTATAATTCTTTTCCATGTATTTTAAGTTACTTTGAATTTCCAACGAATCATCAAGTACTTCCTTAGCAGCTGTTAAATATGACTTTGCTTTCGACAAGTCACCGCTATAAGCTGACAACACAGCCAAGTTATTGAGTGCAGCTCCGTTTGTTGCATCCATCGTCAAGCAGAGTCTCAAACACCTTCGAGCCAGATTGAAATCACCAGTTGTCTAAAATTGTTTCAAAATTACGAATGTTTTAATATCTTTTTTCTGCTCAACAAAATGTATTTGTTCACTTAACGATTGCCACAAAACTTAAGTTGTACCATATGTCAGATCGTTGGTCGGGTGTTGTTGCCAGCAATAAGGCTCTTTGGAAACATGGCAGCACCAAGTCAATCTGTCCGCCATACAAGCAGCACAGAGCAATGTTACAATACAACTCAGCGTTATGGGCGCCCATTGATAAAATTCGTCTACACATTAAAATGAAGAAAATAAATTGAAATAAAATGTTTCGTTCTGGATCTCTTCTTCAGCTGTATCACTTTTTTTTTGTTCTCAATTGAAATAAATATATTGTGAGTGATATTACAGCGAAACGAAAGATCTGATGTAAGAACTTTTTTCCAGAAAGTTGAGGGTAAGTCAAAGGAATCTACAAACCTAACGCATTGCGCTGGGAATAGCCAACCAAAATATATCTTTTTTCTAAACAAAAGAGCTGACGCAAAAACTAGAATTCATTTTTAAACTTTTGAAAGTCTAAATTAAGTTATAAATACAAACCTGTAATACATGAGTGCCATTTCAGGATTGTTGTCATAAAAATAATTCACTGCAATACTTGCTAGCGCCTCCACATTGATTGGATTCATTTTGACAATCACACGATAAACCTCCACCGATTCTTCAACTTTGTTCATAAGTTCATAGAGTCGTCCCTGTTCTGTTCTCAAAGCCAAATCATATTGGTTTTTGTCAATAGCAGCTGAAATAAACTCTAACGCTTGTTCCGGTTGATCCATTTTCTGATGCAATTTCGATAGCAACAAGAATGTGTCAGGATGTGCAAAATTGCGCAATGAACTCTGAAGAAAAACCTCAGCTTTTCGGGGATGATTTAAGGCAAGTAAACATCGTCCTCTTTGCTGTTCCCACCACCAGTCGACCTTTTGTCGTTGGGCATCGAAAACAGCTTCACAGAGACTCAGACCCTTGGCCGGCTCACCCTCGTGATAGAACAGGAACTGAAATAGTGATTTTATGATGTTCTTTCGTTCGGCATAAATTGTTGGATTCAAACGGGATGCTTGGTAAAGAGCTGATGTAAGATCGCCCAAGCTAAAAATTGCTGCCGAAGTAACACGAACATGGCGGGCAGAGCCGCAACGTGACGCTGGACGACTGCCAACTGAGGAGCCCGGTCGGGCCGAAGCTGTTCCAGGACGAGCCTTAAATGAAGATGAAATACAAAATCAACTGAATATCCATTTTTCTCCTCCACAGCCATCAAAACAACGCCCATACTCTTTTTTTTGTGCATATATTGGAGTGGAAGAGTGGAGGAGTGTCGTTGTACATAATTTTTTTTTATCCAAAAACTTACAATGCCTGATTTTGGTCGTGATGCTAACTGCGTTGATGGTCGCATTCCAGCAGTCTTTAAGCTGCTACCTGGCCTCGGTACAAATGCAGTCTTTAGTGAGGTTCCTGGTCTGGCTGCCGTTGCAATACGTTCATATTCGACTTCCTCATTCTCTGATGATTGCACCCAAAACGTAAAACAACAACGACAACAAGCAACAGATTTAAGTTTCGATTACATTTTGTAAAGGAATGTCCAAAACAAAGAAAAACAACACACATTACAGAGGAATGCACCAAAGAATCCATGCTTACTCACCTGCACCGATATCATCGTTTGCCTCCAGGTCATCCACGAAAATTCTCTGAGTGAGGGCACGCATTTTTAATTGCCAAATTCCTTCCATCATCCAGGTGGGCATGGTCAATGTTGTCGTCGATTGTTTTTTATTTTCTGATGGATCTTTCGAATAACTGTTGCGACTTGTTCGACTACTGCGGCTGTTGATGCTTCTTGTATCGTCGTCTTCATTGCCAGCAAACATTGGTATGTTATTTTCTTGGCCCATTTGTAGAAGGACATTGCAGACTTGGATGCATTTTTCGTATGATCGTCGACGATAGAGCGAAACAGCTTTGATGTATTCGATGTCCATGTTGGATTTGGAGGGGATTTATATCACATTGATCCAAAAACCATTTATTGTTTTTTAAAACATACAAGAATATTTTTAACAAAGGTTTATCAACGAAGGTTTAAGGATTATTAACTCCTCTCCAAAATTTGTTGAGTTTCGTAACCGCTTTGTTTGTACAAAAATAAAGCTATAGCAACCAGTTCCAAGTCGAACTTGTTGCTATACTCATGTTGATGTTTCATTTTAAGCGCATGTCCATTGCGGTTGCGGGTGAATAGCCCATTTTTTCGACTAGGTTATCAGTAAACTGTCAAATTTCGTTTTCAAATACTGTCATAACCCATTGTCTTAAAAAACACATTTTCACGGTTTCTGGACTCAAGAAGTCTGAACAGAGGTTAAATCAGATTTTACAAGCTGTGTAGCGTCGTCTTTCATTCTACGCTTTTTCAGTTCCAAAGTAATAGAAATGTCAAACTATTTATTTGACATGTTGGTATTAAAAATGTCACTTCAAACACTAAACCATCAACAACGACAAGAATTAAAAAACAAAACGATTTAACTTATCTTGAAATGTATATACCATCCCAATTAGGAAAGAAAAACAACCTAAATGTCAGCTATATCATTTTCTATGGCGCAAATGTTAAAAGATGCGTGGGTTCACTTAAACATGCGTATTAATCTAAGTTGACATAAGAAAAAGACAACAAATTTCATGCCAAAAGCCTTTGAAGAATGGTAATTCCAATGGTACTAATCAGTTAATGACCCGCAAACGAAGACCGGCTCTTTCTGGCTGTCCAAAAAGGCAGTTAATGCCACCTCCGCACAACACAGGCACATGCATATCTAATATTGTCAATCTTACGTCTGAGTGGCGGTCGTTAAACTATCACAAACGTCTGCCACTGTCCAACTTTATCAGTGACCCCAAGCTCTGTGCTCACTGTGCTGTCTCCGCAGATGAAACGAATGCTCAAAGATTTGTGAAGCACCTGTAAATTAGCCCACAGACTTTATGCATCCTAAAAATATTGGATGTGGGTGACTTGGACGATCGATGGCGATAGTGTGGTGTGTGCCCGATTCTTGGGGTCAACTGATGAAATTTTTTTTTTTTTATCTGAATGTCTAACACCAACTCCGACACACATTCCTAGGCAGCAGTTGTGAAGTGAAGGCAAACGGATTTCCGGCTCAAGATTTAATATTCACCCCTTGGAATTTGTAAGACACAAAAAGTTCAATACAGTGGACTTTTTGAATTAAAATGTTGAAACATTTGTTTTCTTATCTATATATCTATATTATATATATATATATATATACATATAAAAATCTAGCGCCGTTCGTTTGCGGCATATAGGCATAAAAACCAAACCGGTTGGCCGATTTTCTTAATTTTTGTCTTGAACTAAAGAGGATTAAGGGTAGATGGTTTAAGACAAACAAAATTAGTACTTTTTAAATCACAAACGGTTCAAATGTTAAAAATAATGCTTTTCACACTACAACAAAATACACTCCGCTTCAACTGAATAAGCACACAATTTTTCTGAAGTTTGTTGTCCATTTTTTCCTAACTTTGAACGTTAAAGCATCATTAGATGATGCTAACCGATAGCTTATGATGTTGAGAAAACAAATCAAAAAGAATAATTTAAAAAGGTCCACTATTTTTTCCCTGGCTCTCATGCAAAGCTTTCCAGATTGAAAAACTCAGTTTTTTTTTGCGTCAACTAAATAAGCACAACTTTTGAAAATGCAAATAAAATCAAACGGAAAGAAATGAACAAGATTTTCTTTAAATATTTTTTTATTGGTTATTTCTAGTATTGGGTACTACCACCTTTATTCTTGATTCCTTCATAAATTCGGGCTGGCATGGAATCGTATAAACTCTTTAAGTTGTCCAGCGAAATTTCTCTCCATGCTAACTTAACGGCTGCAATAAGCGATTTTCTGTCCTCAAACTGACGGCCTGACTCATAAACTTTACGTACCAACCATCCCCATTCATTTTCAATACGGTTCAGGCCAGGTTAATAGGGCGACCATTGAAGCAATTCAACATTCTGGTCCTGTATCCCACTTTTGACAGTGCGCAACGTTTGGATGGGGTCGTTGTCCTGTTGGAAAATCCATTTATAGGGTCCGAAAATATCAGAAAATGAAGGAAACTTTCTTTCCAATATTCTTTTGCAGGTAATTGCACTCCTTTTTGACGTTTAAAACTCAAGCTCAAAAGTCCCATAGTAGCTAACTGCTCCCCATATCATAACTCCACCTTCTCGACTATGATGCCGCGCTAAAAATCGTTCTTCTTTTCTCAAATCGTGAAAGCAATAATTAAAACCATCAGGGCCATCAAAATTGAATCTCTTCTCATCCCAAAAAACCGCGTTGTGCCACACACATTTTTCCAACTCAAATCGAGTCTAGAAAATCTTAAACGAATATCTTTTCGTTGCTCGTTTAGTGATGGTTTCTTTTGGAGTTGCAATCGTTTTAAATGATCTGCGCGGTTTGGTACTCTGTGTACTGTTGAAACACCTGCAGTTACACCAACTTTTTGTTTAATTTTTACCACGGAGGCACATGAACTGGAAGCACATCTCAAAATTGCTCGTCGATCAACTTCGAATGTTGCCGTTTTTTTACCACCTTTCATGTTTTTCTCGTACAAACTTTTGTTTCTGAGGAACGAATAGACAACACTATAAGACTCCGATCAATGTTGGTAGCTATAGCACCCACGGTCAGTCTTTATTCTTTTAACGAATCAATCTTAATTCGTCCGACACTATTAAAGCTTCTGATCTAACCATCTTTTCTTAAATTTTAAATAAACGGCTAAATGTCATTAAGAACACTTCAACTTTTGATTTGGTATACCAATTAACTTAAAACACTAAGAACCAATGAAAATAATGAGAGTGAAAGATCGTGTGCTTATTCAGTTGACGCAAAAAAAAAACTGAGTTTTTCAATCTGGAAAGCTTTGCATGAGAGCCAGGGAAAAAATAGTGGTCCTTTTTAAATTACTCTTTTTGATTTGTTTTCTCAATATCATAAGCTATCGGTTAGCATCATCAAATTATGCATTAACGTTCAAAGTTAGGAAAAAATGGACAACAAACTTCAGAAAATTGTGTGCTTATTCAGTTGAAGCGGAGTGTATATCAATATACTTACGATTAATCAATTTCATTTAAAATTTCGTCAAATATTTTTATTTTCATCACACAAACAAAAAATGTCAGTGAAGAAAATATTTGTCAAAAATTGTTTTTCATCGAAAAAAAAAAACTTTACTTGAAATTTTGTTGTTGTCGATATTTTCCCTTTTTTAGATTTGTTTCTTTTGAGCAGAGTATATCTAATAATGAGTAGGGAAACTCTTTTGAAAATGTAGTAGGCACTACTACAACCACTAATTTTCTAAAAAAAACCCAACAAAAATGCCATAAAGTGAAAATAGTCTAATCAATTCCTTTTGTAAAACTGCCTAAGCAAGAAGAAATGACTACACGTTCCTCACTTGCTTCTTTTCCTTTTTCCCTAATAGACTTTCAAAGGCGGTCCGACTTAAATATACATATTTTTTGTTTCTTTCAAATAAAAATCAATTCGTTGTGGAAAACTGCCTGCGCAAGAAGAAATGACTACACATTCATCACTAGCTTCTTTACCTTTTTCCTTTATAGACTTTCAAAGGCGGTCTGACTTGATTGTCATAAATTAAAATTAAAAATTATTTGACAAAAAAGCTTATGTTGTTTCCCTTTCCTTCCTACAAGTTTCTCATTGGCATCTATTTCCAATATCTGTGTGAAAATATGTGTTAATCAACAGGTGAATTTTTCTGAGTGGAAAAGCGGGGTAGTGGGGTAGCGAGGAGCGGGTAAGGGGGTAGCGGGCGGGAAAATTGCAGGTGCATTGGTTTTCAAATGGAAAATTTCAAAGTGGGTTTTCGAATAGAAAATAGAAATTTCTTGATGAAAAACTCGGAAAATTCATTGGTTAGCAAAGGGAAAATTGCATGTTATTGCAGGTGCAGTGGTTTTCAAATGGAAAACTGGAAGATTTGTGACTAGAATGCAAGAAAAAGTAAAAAAAAATGGAAAATTTGAAATGCAAACAAAATTTGATTAAACAAAATCTCAAAAACACTCTTTCAAATGAAATGCATTACTTTTGAAATGGTAAAATGGAAAGTTCGTAAAATGGAAAGTTCGTGCCGTTTGTCATCAAATTTTGACAAAATGTTCGAGTGTTATTACAGTAGGATTTTTAAGAAAATTGTACAAAATCGGCCAAGCCGTTCATAAGATATAGCAAAAAATGTGGAAACACAATTTTCTCTATAGAACGTTAACTATGCATTTGACCATATCCTTAACAAAGTTGTTGTGCATGAGGCAACGAAGATTTCTGAGTTTTCACGACCTTACTAGCTGACAAAGTAAACGTTGTTTTCTTAGATACCTATATAAAAATCTCATACAAATTCGCTGAGGACTCACTGATTTTATACCAGTGGAGTGTTTAGAACCAAATGTTGAGGGAATGTTCGGTTAGTGGCGAAGATGGGTTCTTAGTATTTTGTACAAAATCGACCAAGCCGTTTTCATGAGAAATGGCCAGGGTAGTGGTTGATGGGGTAGCGGGGTAATGGGAAGCGGGTAGCGGGTTGACGGATAGTGAGTAGTAAGAAGCAGGGTAAGGGGAAGCGGGAAAACAGGTAACGGGGTATCGTGTAGCGCGTAGAAATACTGGGTAGCCGGCAAAGTTTAGTGGGGTGACGGGTAGCGGGGTAACTGGGTAACAGAGTAGTGGGGTAGCAGGGTAGCGGGTTGTGTAGTGGGCTACAAAAGTTTAGCTCTTTTATTTATCGATTTAGGCAGTGCGTAGACCTTTGTTATCAATACTAAATTGAAATTGCGTTAAATGTTTGCAAATAATTACTATTTTTGCCAATATCTCGGCTACCAGGCCTTCAAGAATCGATGATCAGACTTCGAACATACCTTTTTATTGATGTTTTGATGTTTTTTTTTTCTGCCCAAAATTTTGGCAAGGGTTAGCCAATGATATCTTTCGAAAATCATGAAGAAATGGATTTCACTAAATTTTACATATGTCATAGTTCGCCATCTATTGAGTGATAGTGGAACTAATGACAAAAATGTGTCTGTTGCAAAATTGATTTAGCTCAGCCATTTCCCAACAGATGACGCTACGGTGGGTGGTGATAAATCGAAATGTTAAAAATGAGCTTATTAAATTCTCTTATAATTCTGCTCATTTATTTCACTATCGCCTAATAGATGGCGCTCCATTTCACATTTTTTTTTATAAAATTTTCATCATTTTGATGTATCGGCACCTACCGCAGCACCATCTATGGATCGATAGCGGAAATAATGCCAAGATGTGTAGGGATATTCGTAAGCTTTCACATGACACCTCATTTTCCTTCGAAGGGGTTTTCGTTGGCTGAAAAAATGCATATTTGTGAAAATGTAAACATTTTGCGATTTTTCGTCACCCATCGCAGCGCCATCGGAACGAACTCTATTCAACAAGTTTCTTGAAGGCCTGGTAGCCGAGGTATTGGAAAAAATGTTAATTTCGCAAATATTTTCCCGCAATTTCAAATCGATATTGGTCACAATTTTGCACAAAAAAGTCCACTGTTTTTATTTTATTCTACTCATGAAAGAAAAATTCTTTTTTTCTATCCGTTTTAATCAGATGCGCATGCCGATGAATTTTGATCCATTAGATGACCCTTTGAATTAGGTGTGTTCGTGTCGCAAACAAATTCTTGGCTGACAGCTAAAATTAATTCATAGAAGTTATCAAATGAGCCTTTCTTTTAACTAGCTCAAACTATGCATGACTTTGTGAAAAGGAACAGAGCTTTCCAAAAATATCTCATTTGGAGAGTTACCAATAACAACTGCTGCATTGTTTATTTCATTTTTCAACATCAATTTGCAGAGGTCTTTCGCATATTTAACAAGTAAAAACAAATGTCTTGCCTTTGCTTGGGCCCAAAACGGGCTGGAAAAACCCATTTACTAAAGGCATTACAAGATCCGGAAAACATCGACTTTACAACTTATTCCATGCCAAGTGTTGGAACTGGTATGTACACAATTCAGTTCCCACAAAAGACTCCCCCAGCCGATGCTCCAGCACCCTCACAAAAAGCATCAAAACAAAAGAAGAAAAAGGATCCAAAAAAATGCATCGATATCATTGAAGTAGGAGGAGCACTGGCTCCAATGTGGAACAAATTCTTCAAAGATGTTGCAAAAATTGTTTACGTTGTTGATACATCGAATTTGTGTCAAATTTCTGCAGCAAGTAAGTAAATGAAACAAGGAATAGGCCATATCGAGGGAAAATTTCTTTTTTTTATATTGCAGGTGTTCTATTGTACTCAATACTTGCTGAACCGCAATTGCAGAAAACTAAATTTCTTCTTGTTCTGACAAAAATGGATTATGCTTATCGTCAGATGCGGAACGAAGCTCTGCTTATTATGCAAATGTCGAAATTGCAAAAGGAAATTGCACAGAGCATTACAATTGTTGAAGTTGACTCGATTAGTAGGAAGGGGTTGGACAAAGTTTATGAATGGTTGGAGAAGAGTTAAAAACAATTGTGTGCCTAACATTATGTTAAATTAAATAAATATAATGAAAGCATGAAACGAGCAATTTGCGGTGTTAAGTAATTTATTTTAATAGAAATAGCATTTTCAAGTACGTAATTTGACAAGTCATTTCAAAAACAAAATTCTTTCCACTGGAGAATATATCTGTTTTTTCATGCCATATGTTAATGTTTGTTTAGTATCACATTTCAAAGCGGTTGGTTAATTCAACCTGACGTCTGGGTCTCTTACGCCACCATTTGTGGAATTTATAAACAAACAACTGAGTATACAAAACTTTAGGTGCAGAATACGAACTGTTTGCAGTAAAAAAGTATGCTAATTTGTCAATTGAAAAAGACTGGGGCGATTCGGCTTGATTTTCTCCAAAAATCGAGTGATTTCAGACAGTAGTGTATGGCGCATAAAATCCGCAAGCAGTTTATTCTCGAATTTCTCTGTTTTTCCCACGGTCAGCCTCATCTTACTTGCTCGTGTGTAGGTAAACTGTCTTCAGTGTTTATTTTTGTGCTATTTTAAAACTATTCATACTCTTTGTTTCTGGAGTTTTAACTAGGGCGAGACAAAATTCTCTCAATAAGAACAAACGTTTCCTGGCTTCGCAGATCGCAGTAGCTCATTCTCTCAGAACCACGTTTTTGTTGATGGTTTCGGAATGTGCTCATCGATTAACAACATGATATTGGTCTTAAATCGATTTTGTCCTGCGGGACTATGGAGATCGATGGCAAACTCGGCTACTATAATTATATTCTCGTCTGAGTTGACCACAATGCCTACAAACCAGGAAACAGGAAACTGGAAAAAGGAAACCGATATAAGGAAACTGAAAACAAGAAACTGGAAAATGTTAGTTTTCTTGAATTTGAATGTTTACAAAATGGAAAAAAGCACTAAGAAGTTTAAAAATAGTTAAGATTTACAAATCAGCCCGGTAGGTGGCGCTGAAGTCGTTATATATATTGCGTCGTGAATGAATTATTTTCGTATGCATTGATTCATTAATTAATTTAAATCATTATGTGGATGCAGTATGCATGATAGTTTAAATTCTACTTGCTGACCCGGTAAACGTTGTTTTACCATATAAGTAATTTTTAAGAACGACTGTATGTCACTGAACTCCTCATAAACCGCTTGACCGATTTAAATAATTTTTTTGTATGTTTTTGGGTGGTGCCCTAGATGGTTAAGAATCACAAATCAGCCATACTTGCTGTCCCGCTAAACGTTGTTTAGCCATATAAATAAATTCTAAAAACGGCTGAACCGATTCAGGCTGCTTTTTATCCTACTAGCTGACCCGATGAACGTTGTTTTATCTTATAAATATTTTCTACGAGCTATCTTAGCTTCAAAAAAATATCGATGTTGACGCTATAAACTTCAATATAAAACAGTCATCGACTGTCTACACTGTTAACGAACCATTTTTACAATCAAAGTAAAGCCTTTAATAAAGGCCTTAACCCAGAAGTTGTGGACAACTTATACAAAATAAGTGTGTGATATGAAACTGAATTGAACTAATTAAACATTTATCCAAGCCGAATATAGTACATGTATGAAATTTTAAAACTCACAATAGACTCACAATAAATGATAAGCAAACAAATAAAAAGAAAATACTCATACGCCACAGCGTGTCATCATCATCATATCTAATCATCAATTGGATTCAAATAAATATATTCATATATTCATATTCATTTATTGATCTTTAGAAGTACACAAGATTATTATATCTTAAATCGTACAATAAATTACAAATTTTATATTTTAGTTGTATATACAAATTGATAACTAATTAATTTTAATTTCATTTAACATTGACTTAAAAAGTAAACCTAAATTATAAAGAGTTCAAGAAAATAAATAAAAGTTTCTTAAATAACTGTATTGAATGGACATGCTTAATACTGACGGGTATAGTGTTCCATAATCGTATTGCTTGGACAACGAAAGATCTTTCCATAACAGTCTTAAAGTGTATTGGAATAGTGAAATTAATATTTCTATTGGATCTAGATGAGACGAAAAATGTTAGAAGGTAGGAGGGTTGATGAAATCGGAGAAGTTTAAAAACAAAAACAGCCGAGAATGCGACTTGTGAAACCTGACACATGATCGTACTTTCTCAAACCAAAAACAAAACGCTTGCAATCATTAAAAGCCACTTGAACGCGACGTTCACAAACACTGTCAAGTTCGGGGAAAACTGTTCGGCCTTGTATAAAATGAGGAAGAATCAACGATTTAAGTAAACGGAGTCTCAATTCAGTTGTCATAAGGTAGGCTGAAAGCCTCAAAGTTCTCAGAGTTCCATAGATTTTACGAAGCATTTCTTTTATGTGATCACAGCATTTCATTTAAGTGTTCAAAACAATCCCTAGATTTGTAACTTTGTTTGAGTGTGACAGAATAGAGCTATCAAGGGATACGCGAGGTACAAGATCTAAGTTAATATTACCATTATGAAAAAGAATGCATTGAGTCTTTTGAGGATTTATTAAAAGAAAATTTTGTTGTGCCCATAAGTGAACCTCATTTAGATCGTGATTAATTTTATCGACGCAAGCTTTAATATCATCTTTACGAGAAGATATGAGAAGCTGTGTATCATCTGCATATAGGCTGATATCGGAATGAGAGATAACTCTGGGAAGGTCATTTGTATAGAAACTGAAAAACAATGGGCCAAGGATTGATCCCTGCGGTACACCTTGAGGTAAAAACGATAGATCAGAAACCATGCCATTGATACCCACGCGGTGAGATCTTCCAGAAAGAAAACTTGTTATTAATTTTAAAGCTGTAGGACCAATATTGGAGAAAGATTTTAATTTCGAGATTAATTTTGCATGATTTATGCATTCAAAGGGATTTTGAAAAGTCAATTAACACTAAGATTGAAAAGGAGAATGACCACTTTTCATACAAGTCTGGGCCCAGTGCGTACACACATAAGACAGGTATCAATAAAAAGGTGGCACTTAAGTGAATATATATTCCAAATATTTTCAAATTCGGTTTTGTAGTTTTCGAGATATTTGAGCTTGAAGTTGATGTTTGAAGAATCACAAAAATGGGTTATTTTCACTATAAAATCCAATAACTTCTGACTCATGGGTTTTACGGAAATGATTTTGGTACCAAATGAAAGATCATAAAAATATCTTTCTTAACAAATCAGTAGTTTTTATATATATTAAGTGCATGATCATATACAAGGCTTCGATTTCGTTTGAAAACATATTTTTAAGTTGCTATTCAAATGCAGATATTTTGAAAATATGAGTGATGACATATATATTTTTATACATAGTTCTAATCCTTATTTCCTAATCTTTAATTTGATATATAAATCAATTATATTTTCTTACATAAAAACCATCTTATAAAAAGAATCAGAACAAAAACATAAAATGTAAAAAAGAGCCAAGTTCTCTTATGTGCGAACAACACTGTGTAAAAAGTTAGCCACCAAAAGTAATGAGATCTAAAAGAACGCCAAGTTCTTACATGTAAAAGTGTTATATTGAATATTTTAAATCATAGAAGATAATACAACAATATTAAAAGAAAATAGAAAATAGTTTGGATGAAAATTTACAAGTTCACTGTTCAAGTTTTAAAATGTTATTAATCACGCTTCAAACGAAAACTTGCCAAGTGAACTTGTAAATTTTCATCCAAACTATTTTCTATTTTCTTTTAATATTGTTGTATTATCTTCTATGATTTAAAATATTCAATATAACACTTTTACATGTAAGAACTTGGCGTTCTTTTAGATCTCATTACTTTTGGTGGCTAACTTTTTACACAGTGTTGTTCGCACATAAGAGAACTTGGCTCTTTTTTACATTTTATGTTTTTGTTCTGATTTCACATCTTTTTGCAAAGTTTTTTTTTTTATTTAAGCATGAACCTCGAAATAAATTTATAAGCTAGCCATTTGAAAACTTTAACAATATAATTGCTCTGCCAATTTATAAATAAATAATAGGTAGGTTAGGTTAGAGTGGCTGTCTAGATGTCACATTTTGACATCAAGGGTCCATTGTGAAACCACTTAGGAAAGTTACTCATGGAGTTTTATGAAGTTTAACAAACCAGAATTCTAAATTTCAACATCGTATGAACATTTTAAGAAAGTGGGTGGCAGCCACGCCCTTTTAATTAAACTGCTATTTTGTACTTATATTTTCTCTTATACTCAACCGAAACCTATCAGAATTTCGAATTTAAACGTTTTCGACCATTTTAACAAAGTGGGCGGATACCACGCCCTTAAATGGAAAGAGAATTTTTTTCTCATTTTTTTCATGTTATTCAACCAAAACGTTACTAGAATTCCAAATTTCAACATCCTACGACCGATTTAAGACAGTAGGCGGAAACCACGCCCCTAAATGAAACCAAAATATTTTATTTATATTTTTCCTTATATTCAACCAAAACCCTATTAGAATTCCGAGTTTCAAGATCCTACGACCAGTTTTAGAAAGTGGGCGGAAACCACGCCCCCTGAATGAGCAAATTGAAATTTTCGATTTTTTCCTTTGTATACACCCGGAAACCTACCATTGTACCAAATTTCAAGATTCTGCTATTGTTAGAAGTGCTTCATAATTTTGATGATCAGTGAGTCAGTGAGTCAGTCAGTGAGTCAGTCAGTGAGTCAATTACGGTTTTTGAAATTTTTATTGTTCAATATCTCAGGAAGTAGTGGTTCTACAAAATTATGTTTTTCACAGGACCTTTGTGCCCATGAAGTTAATACGTAATTCAAATTTAAAGCTTCTAACTCTATGGGTTCAAAAGTTATGGGGGGTTAAAAATGTGCTTGAGTTCGATCCTGTAAAAAGGGAGTAGTGCTAGAACTTGGCTGGGCACTACCGTGCCCTTTGATTCTTCTGAAAATAAAGATTTTTGTTTTCAAAGACAACATACTTACTTTTTCTTCATATTTTTTTTACTTTTTTTCTCAGAAAATAATCACATATTCTATTAAGCAAACTAAAATTCATTCAACGTTTATTTAAAGTCTTAATTTATTTTCTTTTTTTGTAAAAATATGGTATATATTTTATTTTACGTGTCTTCACCGTTTTCAACAATAAGAACACTATCTAAATATAAAGCTGGTGGTATCGTTATATTTGTACCATGGCGTGCATAACCCAAGTACCATAAGATACTCATTACATGTGCGCAACACCCAACGCATACCAACAAGACAATTGCAATAATATGCCTTAGTTGCATTGCAACTGTTTGCATCATTTGGCTCGTTGCTCACTAGTATGTAAGTGAAATAGAGTTTTCCACTTATGTGCCGCGACTTGATTCTTCCCCTCATTATAAAATTGTTTCCAACTAGGCGTGGGTCAGCTAAGCTAATACGCTCATGGCAGCGCGGCTTTTGCAGACTTCTATAACGTAGTCGCCATTTTCTTTTAAATGCTCTCCACAGTAGGAGCGGGCTTGCTTTATTTGATAGTTCCCCAAAGATATTTTTCGAAGCTCCACTAAATTGAGAAGCGGGAAGTTGTCAAGACTTGGAATTTGCCCATTAATACTAAGAAATGCAGCCCTTGCTCTATTTAGATTTTGCTCTTTAACAAAATCTCCCAAATAATTTGGAGTGTTTAATTTTTTTAATGCCAAGGCCAACTCCAGTAAAGAGCTCGCATCAGAACTGTCTTCTATTAATGGATGGAATTTCTTAAGAAGCGCAGCTGCAATTTTAAAATCATCCATTAAATGACGCACTGCTAAGTTGTTGAAGTCCTGCCGAAACAGCTTAAAATCTCTTTTAAATCGGCCCGGCCGTTTACAACTTCAACGACCTATCGAACCGTTGCTACGCATCTTGACCTATTCGCTTGTGCTGTTGTGAGTTGAAAATTATCTTCCAACACAGATTCAGCCATGTGACACATAGGATTCTAAGCAAGGAATTGCATCTCTAAATCATCTATCCAAGATGAACACATCGTCCTGTCTGAAGAATTGTCTTGCATAGGTGTTTTCGTCTCTAAAAATGCTTTTCATGACGTTCGCATCCGATGTCGTTGCAGCATATGGTCCCATAACGTCCAGAATATACCCTTCACAAGATGTCATCATACCTAAACGGTTTGACCAAATTCTGGTACTTATGGAGACTGTAGGTCTTTTTTTGGAAATTATAATTAGAGTTTTTTTGCAAATAGATGTATGTGCCGTCGCAGATGGTAATTGCTGGTCGATTACTTTCATTAAGGTTTGTATTTCCAAACAGACCATTTGGAGTTAAGTTGTTTCGACTGGCAACGTTGGAAATAGAAATATGCTGCAGACCCAAGTCGAATGGCACAAAAAGGTTTAACAAACTTGTCCTGGCTGCAGGTATAAGTCGTCTGATGGTTGTCCGCGGTATGTTCACAAGAATTCTTTTAATAAGATGGTTTTTATGTAAGAAAATATAATCGATTTATATATCAAATTAAAGATTATGAAATAAGTATTAAAACTATGTATAAAAATATATATGTCATCCTCATCACTGATATTTTCAAAATATCTGCATTTGAATAGCAACTTAAAAATATGTTTTCAAACGAAATCGAAGCCTTGTATATGATCATGTACTTAATATATATAAAAACTACTGATTTGTTAAGAAAGATATTTTTATGATCTTTCATTTGGTACCAAAATCATTTCCGTAAAATCCATGAGTCAGAAGTTATTGGATTTTATAGTGAAAATAACCCATTTTTGTGATTCTTCAAACATCAACTTCAAGCTCAAATATCTCGAAAACTACAAAACCGAATTTGAAAATATTTGGAATATATATTCAGCTAAGTTCCATCTATTTATTGATACCTGTCTTATGTGTGTACGCACTGGGCCCAAAAATGGTCATTGTCCTTTGTTTTGATCCGAAGTGCTCCTGATGTCAGTCGATATTTTCAGTATAGTGGTCTCACAGCTATGGTGTTTGCGAAAACCAGATTGGTGGGGTGTCATTAGATTTGAGCCTTCAGTGTATTCAACTAGTTGCTTATACAACAATTTCTCTAAAATTTTTGACATGAAACAAAGGAGGCTTATTGGTCTATAATCACTTATGGCTTCAGGAGATGATTTTTTGGGTAATGGCAAAACCTTAGCTTCTTTCCACGATGTCGGGAAAAATGATTTTGTGATGCATGAATTTAGTATGTGCTCAACATATTTGAAAATTAACGGATATATTAACTTAAAGAACTTGGGTGATATGCCATCGGAGCCAGATGCATTCGATTTGATCGAAGCAATGCATGCAGTTATTTCATTTATATTCAAAACGCGTAATGAGAATCCATTTTCGTTACTTCTTATGGATGAAGAAGTGGAGTTATCTATTTGAAAGTTTTGAGAGTGTAGGTTCCTACTAGTACTAGCGAAGTAATCGTTTATTTCATTTAGAGGAAAAGGACAATTCGAATCACTTTTGCCCTTATAAACACCATACCGCCGCAAGTTACGCCACAAGGTACGCGGTTGAAGGTTAGTTTCAAATTTTGAACAGAAAAGCAATTTTTTTGCTCTTTTTATCTCTAAAACAACTTTGTTGCGAGCATGTTTAAAACGATTATGTGATTCGCTATGTCTTAAACGCTTGTACTCAGTATGTAAAAATTCTCTTTCAGAAATGAGCTCTCGAATGTGTGGAGTAAACCAAGGTTTTTGTTTGGGATACTTGAGTTTTGAGCAAAGCGGTATATATTTCTCAAAAAGATAAGAAATGTTTTCAGATAATATTCTTACTTGTTGGTCAATATATTCAAGTCTAAAAATTTGTTCCCAATCCAAAACAACACATTCTCTATAAAGACTATCATAGTCAGCGTGGTCATAGTCGCGAAAGGTTACTGTTTTAGGTGTAGAGTTTTCAAAGCAAAACGTATAAGAAAAGAATAAAATGTCGTGATCGAAAATGCTAGGTGGTGAGATTTGGTCAAGACTAATTAATTTGTTACTATCTGAAACTATGACCAAGTCAAGTAACGATGGATTTGTAGTATTAAAGAAATAAGTTGGATACGAGTTTTGCACAGTTAAATTAAAAGTCTGCATGAAGCTTCTCAACCCATCAGTTTTATTATTTGAAAGAAGAAGATCGACATTAAAGTCACCACCTAAGAGTATGTTTTCATAGTGATTTGAAAGCTTCATCAAGGTCTCATTAAGCTCCGTCAGGTTATCTATGTTAAACAGTCTCGATGACGGGCAATACACAGAAGTGACTGCGCACTTTTCGTACCCAGAATTTATCTCAACCGAGATAAACTCAAGGCCAGGCTTCTTGGAGTGAGAAATTTGTTTTGCATCTAGATCATCCCTAACAAAGATAGCCACTCCACCACCTGGACGATCATCGCGATCATTGCGGTAGACATTATAACCAGGAATAGAAACAGATGCAGATGGAATTGAATTATTTAACCATGTTTCACAAACCAGTAGTACATGGATATACCCTCCAGATAAAATATAACTTATTTCGTCAATTTTGTTGCGAATACTTTTTGCATTAAACGTGATTATTTTTAGACCGTTATTATTTTTACTTATAATTTTTAATAAAGATCGTTCCTTGTCCAAACAAGCAAAGTTATTGTTTAAAGAAGAAATTGCCATAGCTGTTATTGAAGAAACTTATATTCTTACAAAAGAAAATTTATAAAGAGAAAAAGAAATTTCAATTTTATTTATCATAGAGCTTTTCCCCTTAAACGTATTAAAAGAAAAACAAAGTTAATAAAGTTGCGTTTTAATAAAATCTGTATTAAATTACTATTCTAGTTTTGTTCGAAAGGAGGCGAGATGAGGTTTGCGGGGTCAGCTAGTGTCCTATATATATGTTAAATCAAACATTGACTTATTTATTAAATTATAACAAGCTAGATTAATATTTTTCTCTCAGTGTACATCACCTTTCTCTTTCCACCCTGTACATAAATAACAAGGTGAACCGAAAAACCTCTAATGATTTTGCGTATTTCTTTTTTCGTGAACGACTAAATTCAGTTTTATTCATATATTTCAGAGGCAAATGTTGAGGTCTCAAAAATAAACCGTCGCACAAGCAACTGCGGCAAATATTATCAGATTGTTTACACAGTGATTAGGGCCAGGCGGTACGATACGAATGTGTTGATCAAACTTGAATGCCGGTTGGCTAAATGATTCGTACGCTCTGGAATTTGAAAAGTCAATAATTGCAAAAAAACACACACAACAACTGAAACAGATAAAAACTGATAAGAGCGTTGCTTAAGCCATAAGTTAATGTTTGTACTTAAGGTAGGCAAAAGTAAACGTCATTGTTTATCAAAAATGTGGTGATTGTTGCAATTGAATGATTTGGCTTGTTGAGTCAAACTTGATGCATCATCGAACGAAAATCTAGTAAGAAAAATAAAAAAAAAAGATCTTTTAACTTAAATTCTGCTACACCAAAAGAATGTTTTTTCAATGTATAGCCCTGTGTTCGACTAATTTATTTTCGATGCAAATTCGACTATCTTGCTTCTTACACTACCGTCCTCCAAGCGCCCTCAGCCACCCTCAAAGAACGAGTCCTCTTTCTCTGCACACAAAACTGTTAACAGAGAAAAAAAATGATTTTTAAGTGGGCATAATAAATATTTTGAGCCTCCTGAAGGCCATGGCAATGGCATGCTTGGATGTTCTCCTCATAGATGCATATACAAAAATATGTATCCGACAACGGCGCAGCGCAGACGGCCGGCAGGCACAGAGGCAGCAGGCGGAAAACAACAAAATCTCAAATCTGGCGACCATATGAAATGCGATGAAATTCACGTAGCCGCTTGAGTTCCTTTTGCCACTGTGCTGCGCATTCTATAGTGGACATGGGCAACGACAACCGACACACTCCCCCTCCCGCCCAGAACCTTTTACCAACTGGCCGACCGACCCGTTGGGCTCTTCCATTGCAAACCAGATGCTGTCGATGATGATAATGCCGCTCTGTCCGCTTGGTGTATTAAAGTAGCCGATGCTGTTGCAGTCCAGCAGGGAATGATCGCAATGTGAATGCGCTTCCAGATTCCCCCCTTCATGATAAAACCTTTCATATGAAAATACTAAAAAAGTGAAAAAAAAAATCAAAAATTAAAAAAAAGAGTAAAACAAATAAAAATGTGTTCTTTTCATATTTTTCTTGACGTTGCATCGCGTCCTCTTCGTCATTGTCAAGAATCGAGAGGCTCCTCATTTTAAAAGCAACGATCAAATGCTTCTACAAGTCGGAGGATATACACAAACTAACCGTGTCCCTTGGATTTTCTTATTTTTTTTTTCATATTCAAAGGGAAAGGCTGATTTGCTAGCAAGATCGGAAATTTGAAGAATGAATTGTGAAACCTCCAGAATTTTTGAAATTGTTAATCAAGCAAAATATGGAAGAAAATAGCCAATATGTACTTTCAAAATTTGTTGCAAATTCTTGCAAGACCGACAATAATTTAATATAAATTATACTACAAAAATCAATTAAGGCTACATCCCAAGCGCGAATGGCAGGTTGTTAATAGTTTATTGAACAAGTCTGCTTCTCGGAATTGCCCTATTGAGATACGCATAGATGATACTGTCTATACAAATGCAAGTGAGATAGCAGATAAATTTAATAACTATTTTGTTAACATATCTGAAATCATTGAGCCAAATTTTAGTTTACCATCTTGTTCTGTTTGCAGTAGTAGTGAGCCTTTGTCTTCCAGAAGCAGTTTCTTTTTTGAACCAATAACAGCGCTTGACCTCTATAAAACGATTAATGGTTTGAAAAACTCAAATAGTTGTGGAAATGACAGTATGTCAAATATTCTTTTAAAAAACATTTCATGGTTTGTTATCGATGTCTTAGTATATATCTTTAATAAAAGTGTCTTCTCTGGTGTTTTTCCTGATGCTTTTTAAAAAAGGTAGCAGAGACAATGTTAGTAACTATAGGCCCATTTCATTACTTCCATCAATTAGTAAAATTTTCAAAAAGCTTGTAAAGCAGCGTGTGCTAAATTTTTTGAACAAAAATAACTTTTTTTCACCGCTCCAATTCGGTTTTCAGGAAAAAAAAATCAACAGAAGATGCCCTTTTAAACTTCTGTTCTAAAATTTATAAAAATTTAGATGAAAACAAATTTACTGCAGGCTTATTTGTAGATATATCTAAAGCTATTGATATGGTGAACCATAACATTTTAATAAATAAATTAGAGTTATCGGGTTTCCGGGGTTTCATTCTAAGATGGTTTGTGTCTTATCTCAACAATCGTTCTCAAAGAACTAAGATTTTCGGTACTCGAAGTGACTTGAAGTTCATAAAAATGGGTGTGCCCAAGAGTCAGTACTCGGACCACTGCTTTTTCTTGTATACATCAATTCAATTTTTGATTTGCCTTTCAAAGGTGAGATGACAGCTTTTGCTGATGACAATCAAGGGTCACCAATTCTGATAGTGTAAAAAAAAAATGACGCAGGTTTTGCGTATGGAGCAAAAAGTCTTTTGGATTTATCTATTGATATCAACTGGGACCTAAGTATACTAAGAATCTGGTTTGCTCAACATAAATTGATCATCAGCCTACGACAAAATTAATGTTTTATAGCCTATCAAATTTGAACAATCCAGTTCCTGTTTTCTATTATCATTCTCCTGGCTGTCAAAAATTCAGGCTATATACCTGTACCTGTTTAGGATCACCAAATGTTGACACATTTCAGGGTGATTTTGCGTGTAGTCCAGATTGTTTTCAACTTGAAATAGTAAATGACATAAGGTATTTAGGTCTAATAAAATTGATTCTAAAATGTGTTTTTCTACCCATATAGATACTTTAAAACTACATTTCCGTTCAATCTCAGACAATTTTTTTATCTGCGTAAAGTGTGTACTACTGACCTCTTAACCACGATTTACTATGGAATTATCCATTCCAAATTGCAATATGGGATAACTTGTTGGGATGGTGCTTACTCTAACAAATCGTTGCCTTTATTTATATTACAAAAACATTTCATAAGAATAATATGCAAACAAAATAGATTGGCTAGCAGTTTTCCTTTGTTTCTATGTTTGAAAATTCTTCCATTGCGACATTTATATTGTTATAAAGCGCACTTTCTTAATTATGGTCGAAAACGTTTCAATTCGAAATTCTAATAGGGTTTCGGTTGATAACAAGATAACAGAGATTTTCTTCCTGAATATCAGCATTGTAATTGGCTTAGGTAATCTTCTATCATCCTGTTTCCAGTAAAAAGATATAAGTAGCGGTACTGGTGGGTAGTCTAAACGTGCGTTTCAAAAAGTGTCTAAGTACCTGTTCGACTTCTTCAAATACTTTGTGTTCCAAACTTGTGCAACGTAGAACATTATCACTTTGGCCGTTGTTTGGAAAATTTTATATTTTGTTTCATATTGAACATCTCTGCTTTACATCACATTTCTTCAAGTCGCATTTAACGCTATTTTTATCTTACCCAATTTTTCTGTCATGTGGTTGTTAAAGTTAAGATTTCTATAAATCCACATACCAGTTATATTTACTCACGATTTCGATGTTGTGTTCTTCAAACTTCCATGTTTCGTTGCGAAAGTTTCGTCGTTGACTTGTCTGAACTCCCCTAAAGTCTCCATTTATTGCAGTACTCGATCAATCGATTTATCATTAATTTCAACTTCAGTTGGCTCTGCAAGCATAACGATATCGTCTGCGAACATAAGTACTTTTATTAGAAGGTCTGTTGAAACTGGAGCTCCTCCTTGTAGAGCATCTTCTATGTCATCGGTAAACAAAGCAAAAAGTAGAGGGCTAAGGCAGTAGCCTTGTCTTAGCCCTATCTCTACTAGAAACTGATTAGATACTTTGCTGTCAAGGGTCACTGAAGAAGTTGTTGAGTAGTATAATTGTCCCAAAATATTTCAAAATATTGTTGAGATTACTTTATTAAAGACCTTCAATATCAGTGCTTTTCCATTGATAGTATCAAATGCCGCTTTGAAGTCGATAAAAAAGGCGTACAGTTTCTTTTTCGATCCCATAAATATTTCAGAGTAATTTTCACAAAAACCAGCTTGTGCTTCACTTGTTGAAAGTTATTTTCCTCTACATAGCTATACAGACGTTTGTATAGTAGTCTAACTAAGACTTTCGTCGTTGAATTCAGCAGTGATATACCTCTGTAACTCTATTGTCACCTTTTTTGAAAATTGGACAGATGATGGCTTCTTCGAAACTGCTTGGTATACTAGCGCTTTAATATGCTTGGCTCAAGGCTTTTGTTAAGTATTCAACGAAGAGAGTTGTAATGTTGAGGGATTCCGTTAGGTCCTGGCGGCTCAACACTGTTGAACTGCCGAACAAGAAAAAGGTGCATCAAGCTCTTCGTTCTGCTGATAAACGATAGCATACTGAAAAGATGAGGCATAATTCTTTGGAGGCTTTGTTAGTGGTAAGGTATTTTTCTTTGAAGTAAATGTTGTGGTATCTTTTATAATATCTTAGATAGGCAAACGATCTTCTACGTGCATCCATACAGTCTTTATCAATGTTCTACATTGTACCGGTATTGCTCTTTCGACAATTTCTTCAAGACTATCCAAGTTAAGATTCTGGGTAGAAATTGGGGACCAAACCCCAAAATAGTCATGTGGATGTACAGTACACTGCCATTGTAAGACCGATTCTAACTTATGGCAGCTTGGTTTGGTGGAAAGCGCTGGAGAAATCCACGAATTTAAAAACACTTACCAAAGTACAGAGAATGGCTTGTATCTGTACTAGTGGTGTGATGAGGACTACCCCAACTGCGGGTTTAGAAACGATCGTCAATCTCCCCCCAATAGATCTATTCGTCCAAGAATCAGCAGCAAACAGCGCCCTCAGGCTCAGCCAAAATAACATCTGGAAAACTAGCCAGAGTGGCCACGCAGCTATTCTTACGAAATACGTAGACAACAATGTCTGCACAGATTATATGACCCCTTACTTAGATTTCAACAAATCTTTTAGTACTAGGTTCCCCAATAGACTAGATTGGGAAAATAGTGTGCACTACACTAACGACTTAACCATTACCATCTACACCGATGGTTCTAAAATGGATACTAGAGTAGGTGCAGGCTTCTACTCTGAAAGCCTCAACCTTGCCAAATCATTCAGGCTCCCCGACCATAGCAGCGTCTTCCAAGCTGAGATCTTGGCAGTGAAAAACGCTGCTAAAATATAATCCATGATGGCGATATCACACGCGGACATCGCTTTTTTCATTGATAGCCAAGCAGCAATAAAAGCTATCTCTGCCACCCCAATCAAGTCGAAGCTTGTCTCTTGCTGTCGCGAAGAGCTAAAGGTTCTTGGCACACAGCATAACGTAAGACTCTGCTGGGTTCCTGGCCACAATGATGTACCAGGCAACGAAAAGGCGGATGAACTTGCTAAGGGGGGCTCCACACTGGAACCCTCTCTGATAGACCATCATATGGGGATACCGTTATGTGAACTGAAACATAACGTCAGTAAAACCATAATTCAAAAATCCAACGACAGATGGAATCTCCTAGAAACCTGTGTTAACACCAGGAAGCTATGGCCTAGATACGATAAAAAAAAGATCCGATTGGATTTTAACTCTTAATAAACCCTCCCTAAGATCCCTTATCGGCATTATTACAGGACACAACCTACTCGACTACCATAACAAGAAGATGGGGCTCAGTACTGATGACCTTTGTAGAGGCTGTGGTGATGAAAACGAGCATGAAGACACTGCTCATTTTCTCTGCCACTGTCCTTCGCTCTGTCTTGCTAGGAAGAAAACTCTAGGCAACTACTTTAATGAACTAGAGGAACTATCAGAATTGTCAAGACCTCTAAATGGTTAAACGAACCACATGATTCATAGGTTATTATATCTTTTCAGGAAGTTACAACACTTCGGGGTACCACAATGGATCTACATTGATCTAAGTGTGATGGTAACAACATCAACTATCAGCCCGCTCAACCTAACCTAACCTATCCAGGTTAAGAATCTGGAGTGAGGAATTTCCTTCTCGCTGAAGGAGATCGCTGTTTAAAGCATTTGTAGGTATAGCTGCTAACGAAAGCATTTTTTCATTTATATTCTAGTCGTGTAGCTGATTCTTCGGACTGGCTCTAATTTAGATTTAATGTCACTTGAATCGGTAAATGATCGGAATGTATTGATTGAAGATATAACGAAAATACGACCAGAAATTCGGTGAATCAAGTTCTGGTTTCCTGTTTTCGAATTTCGGTTTCCCTCACCGATAAAATAAAATTTAAAATTTATATTTAATAATATCGGAGTTGTGCTCTTAAGAAGTTTTACCACAAGAACATCAATAAATCTCCGTTAAAATAAAAAACCGGTATACAGTTCACTTCTACCATCCCCAACTTATTGCATTGAGCTGGTGAATTTCCCCGCCCCTATTTGCAACAAGTCCTTAACAATTTTTTAAATTCAAAATAAGTCATTATATTGACTGCAAATAACACTCCGGCTATAACACCAGCGATAATTGTGTTTACGAACTGGAAAGGAATTCTCAAAAAAAAAAAACATAACCTCAAAATACTACATACGTAAATATTAAACATGTTTTTTTTTAAACTGGTGGTTGCGCTGTTTTTTTTTCTTCTCATTGAATTCTAGAAATTCCTTACATTTCAGGGATGTACTGCGCAGAACGGATTATGGATCTGAAGTATCTCTTTTTTTTTTCTTTCGAGTCTCGATCATGTTATTGTATGTAGGTAATGTAGGGACTCTTGGAATGTGGACAAAAATCATGATTGTTATGGATGATGACAGGAGGTCATAAGGACTCAATACTTAAAACAGCGAGCGTTCTCATCGGCGATATGCCAAATCGAATAGAGAAAAAAAGAGCTTGAAAAATGTCTGAAGAATATTGCGGAATTTAAGTCATATACTCTGAGTATATCAAATCAACCCAATTGCAGCAATAATCAAACCATAACCTCAATACCTCCGATATTATAACAGGTCATATATCCTCAATGTGAAATTGTTTTATTCATATCTAAGCCTTCTTCAATTTCAATATGTAATCAACAAAAAACTTTTTACAAACAAAAGACCAAATTGAAACTTAAAAAAATAAAAAAAGTAATAATTTTGAAAGAGCTGCGGAATGTGTCTTCCAAAGAGATATGACCACACGTTCAATTACAAAAAGGAACATCACGTCATGTTCGTGCATATCACTGAGTCCATAAGTGAATACGGTCAGGTTCCAAATGGTGTCTTATTGTGTTTGGTTTTTTTTGCAGCGATTGCCCCTATGAGCATAGAAATACCTCGATGACTTAAAAAAAAAAGCTATTAAGGCATGCTAAACGTACGCTCAAGACTCTACGCGCCCTCTTCGTCACATATTTTTTGTTCTCTCTGTTTGCATTTAAAGCCGACAAAATGCTTTGAAGCTATGAGCTATGAGCTATATTGCTATTTGCTATGCTGCGCTACTGTCGTTTGGTTTTTTTGGCTTGGATATATTACATAATTGAAATTGTTTATGTGACACGTTATTTCGGAACTCTCCTCATATGAGCATGGGTTTCAAAATAGAAAAAAAAAACAACATAATATATATAGACACAGAAAAGTATCTAAACGCGAATTTTAAGGTGGGAATAACAATGATTGACATAGAGAGTCAGAGTTGACACCAGTGGAGAGACAAAAAATAGCGACAGTTAAGTATTTTTCGATCAATAGGTATTGGAAATTCTACAGTATCGACGAAAAAATGTTGATACATAATTTCAGAGACTCTACTGACAGTTTTTAATTTAAGTAGAACCAAATATTTTGGTTTTCGCAGGTGGTCATGGTTCAGAGGAATGAGTAGTTGACTGCTAAGCCAAATGCTGCGGGTTCAAGCCCCAGCTTCGGCAGCATTCTTTATCTACGAAAATCGTCAGCTTATCTGAGGCCACCTGTGCGATAACATGAGACAATATAACATCTATGTCTCCTCCTCTGAGCCACGTAGGTTTCTGTTATGTGTTTTCCTTCCATGTATCTATCTGTCTCTCTCTGTTGTATTAATGTCTTGTTCTGTCCCAGCCGAATGTCTCAGTCACCAGTGCTGCTATGTGTCTGTAGTTCGTCACATTCATGTGCGAAGTACTGTAAATTCAATGTTCAATATTTTGGTTTTCGATTAAGCAACCAAGCCTTAGGTAATACCAGCAGCTTTTTATATTCGTTCCGAGACTCGCATCATCCCTCGTCTTCGGATGCATAACTGCAATGGTAAAATGTGATAAGCTCTTGTTCCCTTATGTTCCGGATACCAATATTGCGAAATAATTCAAAATATAGCCGAGACCACCATTGCATTGGTAATTATAGGTTACGAACAAAAAGGAGAAATGAGAAAAAGACCCTGCGAAGGAAGAAACGAGCATCCGAAGTTTATCAGCTCATGGATCTAGAAGAGTCTCGGGCCAAGAACAACACCCGGCGTTTCTTTAAAAGGTCGAAGCAATTATCTTCTGGTTTCAAAACCGGGAGACAAGCTCTTCGAAACAGTGAAGGAAACCTATTCATCGAAGCACAGGCAAATCCTGAAAAAGACAAATGAATTTCAAGTCGAAACCCACCATCTTTTCATCGACTTCAAAGCTGCTTATGATAGCATCCACCGCCAAGAGCCTATGATGGCGATGTCTGAATTCGGGATCCCGAACAAACTGATCCAGCTGTTCCGCATGACGCTAAACAATGCAGTGTGCAATTGGGTAACACTCATCCGAGTTGGTTCAAAATTGCGCAGGGTTTAAACAAGGAGATGCGCTGTCAACATTGTCCTGGAGCATATAGTGCGCAAGGCAGGTGTGAGAACGGAAAACACTACCCTAAACAAATCCACCCAGCTCTTAGGTTATGCGGACGACATAGACATCATCGGTCGATCCAAGAGAGCTGTGCTTGAGGCCATCACAGCGATTGAAGCACAGGCGAAACTCGTTGGTATATTGAAGTGAATGGGGACTAAACAAAGTACATGCTATCAACAAACAAAACAACATCTGTCCACCGCCTAGGACAAAACGTCACTGTTGGTAGCAGCAATTTCGAGGTAGGTAAGAAGTTCACCTACCTTGGAACAGACATCAATCCCACAAACGACACCTTAGTGGAGATCCAACGAAGAATTTTTTTAGCAAACCGCTGCTACTTCGGTTTGGCAAAACAACTGGGTTCAAAACTCCTCACTCGAAAGACAAATGTGTCTGCTATACAAAACGTTGATTTTACCAGTCCAAGATGTAGATGTAGAAAGCCAAGAAAAGACGACTACATTGGCCCGGCCACATCGAGCGAATGGACGACAACGTTCCAGCCAAGAAAGTCTTCTCATCGCAGCCCCCAGGTTCGAGACGACGAGGAAGACCAAACTTACGGTACAAGGACCAAGTGACTGCGGATGCCAGAGCGCTTGGTTTTGGCGACTGGAAAGTGCATGTGAGGAACCGGATGGAAGGCTGTAGTGTCTCAGACTGAGATCCTTCATGGATTGGGAGCCGGCTTAGTAAGTATCCGGATACTACCTTGATCTTAAGCCTCTTGGTATACAGAGACGAGAACTAAAAATATTGGCAACAGAAACGTCGTCGAAACATTTACCTTTTCTTTTTCGGTCACCATAAAATAGCTAGTTGTATTCCTCCCCTTAAACAATTCAACCGTATCACTCGACTTTCTAGGAATGTTACTCAGTTAACCCTCGAGTTCAACTTTTGTTGTACTGTTTACTAAGAGATTCGTTTTCTAGCCGTACTACGCGAATATCTGTCTTTCCAGACCTTTCCTTATGTCCTCAAATTGAAATTCCAAAAATTGGTCTGAGGACCTCTTTCTTTTTGAGAGAGAAATAGCTGTCAAAATCAAATTCAAACATTAAAATTTAAGTAATAAAAGACAGTAAATATTCCTCAACAGATGTTTAATATTGCTACATTTTGAAATTTGGAATATTTTTCGACCCCACTGTGCCTGAACCTTCACCATACAAAAATCTATAACTTCAATAGTTTAGTTTGACGATCAATGTGCCAAATGCGGGTTAAACACATTTCGTAGTCCGTATATCAGTTCCATTATAACCGTTTTTTGTATTTTTTGTTTTTGTTTTATTTTCGCTATAAAGCTCCAAAGCAAAAGAAAAGCAAATCAACATTATCGTGTTGACGTATGGAATATACGGAGCTCTGAGGAGATATCAACACGTATGTTTAGTTATTAACAAGAGTATCTAAGTATCTAAATATGTATCTATTGCGAGCATTGTCGTTCGGGTCTTAAGCGTCATTGGAATTGGGTGACTCGTTGCTCTGACTCTCTATGACTAGGCACCATGGCAATCGTATAAGCTCGCCTTATATCTATCTCCATTTACTCGAACTCGAGCTAAGCTTAGCTAGGCTAGAGATATTTACAAAATGGGATTGGCCAATTGTGATATGGAGTTCTTTTTGAAATTTCAATGAAAGTATTATGTTGCGCGTTCTTTTTTTTCCATTTTTATTGTCAGTGTGTTCAAATGTTTATTTTATTTGTTTTCATTTTTTGCCTATTCTATGGTGGAATTTGAATGTTGGCTCATTGTTGTCTCTTGTTGATTCAAACACATTCCAAAGAATCCAATTTTTGGACTTAACTCTTTTAAACAAACCGAGGCGTTATATTTCTCGATGTCAGAAATTGAAATGTTGCTGGGTTCTCTGGTTGCGCTATTTAATATAAAATTACCGCCTTATATCGACCGATGACGATTGGCAATAAAGCACAACAACAATGAGTGAGAAAAATGTGATTGATTAGTTTGGGAGTCAAGCTGATTAGTCATTAAATAGCGCAATGTTCTGCTGTTTTTTTTTATGAATTCGGTTTAATTTGCTATTTGTGTAGGAACATAAATTTCGATCGTGGGTAGTGACAAACTTTTAAATCGGGTGTTGACAGAGACTTCTTTACGACAATAACGATGAACTTGTGGCTTAACCTTTGCTTATATTTATGTTTGTTGACAAATTTCGAAAGATGTTGCTTATGGTATTTTTTCTGCGAAATGTTTGTTTTAAAATAAAATTCTAAGGAAACGATTTATTGCTGAAATTGTTTCGCAGTAAATTGACGAGATCAAAATTGTCTGACAAAAGCGAAAAGAAGTCGTTGTTGCAACTTTTTTGTCAAAACTCTAGCAATGTTTCAAATAGTCATAAGAAATTATATAGTTCCATTGGATTAGTGGTTTTGGTTATTTGTAACTGGTCACATAGATGACGCGGTGATGGTTCCTACTTTTGCCTAATAAGTTCTTATTTCAAATTTCATGAGTTTTTTTTTTAATTGGTTTAAACAGCAAAGGCACTATGCTGCTCTCCGCGGAATAGCTTGGAAAGTGATTCACGGCAGCATCAGCAATTGGTTCTTCATTTGCCTCGTCAAATGTATCTCCACTAGCAATACAAGCAACGACACCAATACCTACTCCCTGGAATCTAGAAGGATATAACCCTTGCCTATCGCAGATTCATTGGCCTAAGAGGGTTGCAAATTATTCTCTAGGGTACCTGTACGCTTTTTTCGTGGATTTTAAGAAATTCTTTATTCCTTAAACTAAGTAATGTAGGAGTTTCAACGAAGATCCTTAAAGTCTGTACGAGCGGCAGTTTGGGATGGGAAGAAATTGTCTGAAAATGGGCGTCAAACAAGAGTGCTTATACTGAGTCCTTTGCGTTTTTCGATATTCATGGCCAACAAGATACAGCAATACCGCTGTAAATGGAATAAAGGTTAACATCGACAAATCAAAAATTATACTTTTCAGAAACGCCTCCGGAAGACACGCTAGAGATGAGAAATGGACCAGGAAAGTTGAGGAACTTGAAAAAGTCAAAAAATACAAGTAATCTTGATTCCCAAACTCTCTCTTGAAAAACACTTCAGAGCCAAATTACATGATGGAATAATGACCATCAACTGCAACTGGAGAGGGCTCCTTGGTAAAAAGTGTTGTGATTAAGAAGTCGATTGTTACAAAAGAATATTATAACTCAAGTTTATTATGTAATATGAAACTCTATTAACAAAAGATTAATATCGAATGAAATAAAATAATTCTGACAGAATATTGAGAAATACAAAAGCTAACTATAAGATATGAATATTTGTACAGTGGATAATACAACATTCCTTCGGATTCGGACCTTATTTGATTCACTGAGATAGAAAATAAACAGTTTTTCTTGATATTCTTTTGGTGCGTCTTAAACCGTGGTTTGCTTCAAATTCTGTTCTGGGTTCCGAAGTAGTTGGTACATCCATTTGGGATTCTGTTAGTTGTCTATTTGAAGTTACAGTGCTGGTCTCTTCCCCACTTACTTGGGATTTCAATGTCGTAGGTATTTCACCCAAATCATTTATTGGACGATTCGTTGTCGATTGTTGGACTGCATCAAGATTAATTTCAAAATCATCCTCATCAGTTACTTCATCGTTTGTTGTGTTGACTCAGCTCAGCTTTTGGAAACATGGCTGAGAATACAGTACGAGGCTGTCGACCGTGTAACAATTCCGATGGTGACTTCTTAGACGATTGCCTAGGAGTGGCTCGAAATGTTACTAAGTATTTATATAAGGCTTTTTCCTTGTCATTCTCCTCGCACATTATTTTCTTGAATGCCTCTTTGAAAGTGCGCACAGTGCGCTCTGCTAGTCCGTTTGAAGCCGGATGAAACGGTGCCGTCTTTACGTGGTCTATGGCATTTAGTTTACAAAATGTATGAAATTCTGCTGATGAGAATTGTGGTCCATTATCACTGACTATCGTTTTCGGCAGACCTTCGATTGCGAAAACTTTCTGAAGTGCATAGATTGTGGATGCAGATGTTGTTGAAGAGAGTTCGAAAACAAACGGGAAGCTGGAAAAAGAATCCACAATTAATAACCACATACGCGAAAAAAATGGACCTGCAAAATCGATGTGAATCCTTTCACAGGCAGCACTAGCTTCAGGCCAAGATGAAAATTGCTTTTTTCGATCACTTGCATTGATTCTGCAGATGGAACAATTTTCTGCTGTTGTCTTGATTGCTTGAGTGATGTTGGGGAACCAGACATATCTTCGAGAAAGTTGTTGCATACGGGCTTGACCCCAGTGACCTTCATGTAGCATTTCTAGAACTTTGATTTCGAGTGCTTTAGGTATCACAACGCGGGTATGTTCCGTTTGTAGAAGGAGCACACCACTCTGAGTGGAAAGAGAAAACTTTCGTTTGAAAAAAGGCAATAAGTTTACCTGAGATTTTGGCAGCGACTGAGGCCACCCGCTTTCGACATAATGAATAACCTGGCTGAGAGTTTTGTCTTTCTTAGTATGTGCTGCAATCACATCTGAACTGATCGTTAATTCGTCAATGACTGATTCGTAGACATGATCGACAGAACACAATTTCTTTCTCCTTGTTGTCAAATTCGATGTCCTTGCCGATAGGTAAACGAGAAAGTACAAAGGCATTGAGTGTTGTTTGGTGTTGCGATAATGAATTGAATAGGTATACGCTTGAAGTATTATCGCCCAGTGTTGAAGCCGGTGAAGTGTCATCACGGGTAGTTTTTTTTCGATGGATGGAAAAGTGTGATGAGAGCTTGATGGTCGGTGAGAAGTTCAAATTTTCTACCATACAAATATTGATGGTATTTGGTGACACCAAAAATTATCGATAATGCTTCTCTTTCGATCTGTGAGTATTTTGATTGAATCTCATTAAGAGTTTTTGAGGCGAACGAAATTGGTTTTTCTGAACCATCAGGGTAGCGATGTGAGAGAGCGGCTCCAATGCCAGTTTGTGATGCATCAGTCGCTAGAATGAGAGGAAGCTTATCATCGAAATGAACTAGCTGAACAGCTTTGATGATGTCTTCTTTTAAAATATTAAACGCTGAATTTTGTTCTTTCCATTCGAAATTAGTATTTTGCCGACGAAGTTGATTCAACGCTGAAGCTTTGGATGAGAAATTAGGAATGAATTTATGATAGTAATTTATTTTTCCAATGAAAGATTCGAGCTCTGTTAAGTTTTTTGGAGGAGGCATTAACTTGATTGCTTCTACTCTTTTTTCTGATGGATGAATTCCGTTTGCGTCGATATCGTGGCCAACGTATTCTATTCATTTCTTGGAATTGGGTAGCGATCGATTTTAATTTGAGGGTTGACTGTGACCTTGAAGTCAGCGCAAATTCTTAATTTGCCATTCGGTTTTTGTATAACCACGATTGGGGCTGCCCAGTCACTTGAGTTGACCGGTTTAAGAATTTGTTGTGACACTAGACGGTTTATTTCGGATCTGACGTCCTCGTATAGTGCAAATGGCAGGTTGTACGGTTTGCAGAATTTCGGTTGAGCGTTTGGTCTTAGAACAATATTTGCTTTATACGTTGTGCAACGACCAAATTCTGATGAAAATGTGGATTGGAACTCTTTTTGCATGAGATCTAAATCGGTTTTGAGTGAATGTTGATATTGTTGCAAGAATTGTTATTGATGTGCTGATAAGCCGATGACATTTTGTGTGGAGTTTGTATGCCAAATTCCATTTATTGAACCAATCCATGCCAAGAATATTAGTTGCGAATTGACTATCAACAACTATCAAATTTAAATTGAGATTTTGTTTGCCAATTATGACACTAACTGAAAGTGTTCCTTTAAGTGGCAAAACATTTCCACCGTAAGATTTTAAGATTTTTGTTGTTGGTGTGCAAAATGGACTATTGAGCAATTGATATGCTTCAAGACCTATTAGAGAACAAGAGGCACCAGTGTCAATTTGGAACCTGAGAATCTGGTTATTGACACTCACATCAACAAAAAGTTTATCTGAGTTACAAACTATTTGACTTTGATTTATCTGAACAGAAGAAGCTGGTTCTAAAATTTCTATGGTACTTACGGTTTCGAATTGCTTTACGAGATTTACGTTTTCGCTATTTTTGTGTTTTGGCATATCTTGTGACTGATGGGACCAGTGTGAAGAACGTTGATTCGCTTCTAATTTGGATGACATACAAACTATTGCAAGATGACCCATCTTTTTGCATTTTTTACAAATTGTTTTGTTCTTGTAATGGAAACACTGAGATCGTTGATGATTTTTTCCACATCCAGGACACGACTTGTTACCCTCTCTAAGAGTAGTCTTACTTCCATTGCTACCGTATGTCTGTTTTCCTTTTTGATGTTTTCTTGACTGAGAAATGAAATTTACCTCCGCTTCAGGTTTTTGTTCACCTTTAAGTTCACTACATGTTTTTGTCGTTTCTTCGTACAATTGCGCAACTTGAAGAACCTCATCCAATTTTGGATTTTCTTTCTGAAGTGTAGCTGATCTTACCTTATCGTGGGGAGTGTAAAGGATAATCATATCTCGAATTTGGGAATCTACGTATGATTCACCACAACCTTCTTTCCCGCAAACGAAGCTGCATTCTTTGGCCTCTCCACGCAAATCTGCAACCCAGTCTGCATATGTTTGGTTAGGCTGCATGAACGTTCTATGGAACTTGAACCTAGATGCTAACATATGAAGCTTTTTCTTGTAGTGGTTTGTGAGTTCTTCGATTAATTTGTCGAATGTTTGCTGTGCTACTTTATCACCACACACTTTTTGGAATAGTTCTAGTGACTCACCTCCTATCCAACTAAGCAAACAGGCACGTTTTGTGTCGCTTTCGATAACATTATTTGCAATGAAATGTTGTTCCAATTGGAGATGATATGTTTCCCAGGTGTCTTTATTTTTCTCGAAGTTTTTGAATGGAGGAATAAAATTTGGTTTGATTGATTTTTGGCCCAGCACGGATTTTAGAAATTCCTGGTTGGAAACTTGAAGTTGAATTAAGATGCGTTCAAGTTGTTCAGCATCCATAACGAAGCAGTTCGATTCGTTATCCTCGTCACCAATATGTTGTGATTAAGAAGTCGATTGTTACAAAAGAATATTATAACTCAAGTTTATTATGTAATATGAAACTCTATTAACAAAAGATTAATATCGAATGAAATAAAACAATTCTGACAGAATATTGAGAAATACAAAAGCTAACTATAAGATATGAATATTTGTACAGTGGATAATACAACAAAAAGAACGTCGCTAAAAGTGTGAAATACAATCTTTTTTTGAAACAATAGTAAGAACTATAATGTGTTATGCTGCACAGGTGTGGGGAGTTGTCCAATTTGATGACGTTGATACTTTTTAAAGAAAATTTTCCGTCTCCCAGAAAACACTCCAACGTACATGCTTCATTGGGAGACTGGACTTTCTTCTCTCTTACTTATATATTTTGAAACTTCACTTCAGCTACATCAGAAAAATCATGGAATAGTGGCCTCCCGCTCCCATATCGTGCAACGCAAGTCCCAGTTCTTTGGCGAGTGGTCAAGATTAACTTGGATCATAACCTGAATTGGCTGTCTAGATTCCCCCGAAAGATGGGAAAGAAATCTTGGATTTCCTATATGCATAACATTATTAAGGAAACAAAATTTGAACATTTCCATGAACCTATCAAGCAATAATTTTCAAGACAGCAAGAAAGCTTAACAGCGAACTCTATACGTCAATTAAAAGCTATGCAAGCACATACATTTTTTCGGAAAAGTTAAAGTCGATCAAAAGGCAAAAATTGGTACAGCTGTAAATGTTCGACTCACAACCCAAAGGCAAAGGATGCCAGCAGCGCCTTAAATGGTCTTCATAAGTTATAGTGGACCTTAGAGTGTTTAAACTTAGAAAATTAGCAAAGGACGGAGCTAGACTAAAATCTACGGATTGTAATGGTCACCTTGATTACAAACAATAGTCATCAAAGCTGCGATAAATAGTGATTTGCATTTTATTTGCTCTTCCTGATTTCTTCATGACTTCATTGCCTGCTAGAAGACCAAATCCACATGTAAAAAACATACAAATAATTTCCCGAAAATCAAACTGTAGCAAAACAACCAGTTCGTTGGATTGTGATGTTCCTATAATTGCCTCATAAAAACAGCAATGTTTTTGGGGACTTGAATCTCAAACGTATCGTCGTCTTTACAATGTCCAGTGAGCAATGTGTTAACGAAAAAAAATAAATAATGCAAATTTATATGAGACCTCATTCGACCAACTTTTCTGCTGAATTGCAAGCGCTTTTCCACTTCTGCAATGATTCATTGGAATGGGAACAGAAATTACATTATGTTTTGACTTCTTAGAATTCGCCTTCATCACAACATCCACAGAGATTTCAGTTCAAACTAAAACTAAATGAGGAAATCTTTATTTTGCATACTTTGCATTTTCATATCCAAGAAAGATGTCTCTTATGATTTCGAAACATTTTTATTAAAAATCTCGTGCAGGTGCCCAACATTCGAGAGCTAAAGAGCATCTTCATATTTGGCTCCCTGGAATGTGATTGGAAAATCAAACAAACCTGAATTTGGTTTTGAGAAAAGAAAACGAAATAAAATAAACGAAAGTCACGTTTTGTTGTTCCTTTTTTTTTTTGGATAAAGGAATGTCCTTTTTTCTCTCTCGATCTGATAAGATATGTCAAGACCACTAAAAATAAAGACAAACAAATACCTACTCAAAACAAAAAAAAAAGAATTGTAACTTGTTTTGGAACAAGGCAACAAAAAGGTTCTGTTCGAAACCCAAACCTTAACCTCAGCAGGAGATACAAATACCAAGTGCCAGCTTGGTGAAGAAAGAAGAGTGGAGGCGGTGTGAAGATGGTGACAATGCTGGAATGTAATGTATGGTGACGCTGTGTCTGGTCGACCGCATTGTTAAAAAAGGGCTACCAGTTTACGCAGAGCAGGCGTATTGGTTGTATATGGCCTCATGGGTCCAACCAATATGTTCCTTTTCTTTTATAACGAGAGGGGAACGGAATTACACTTCAAATCCATTGATTAAGATGGGATTTCTCTTGAAAATAAATTCAATATTGACAATAAAAGATATTATTGAGCTGGTCTAGAAATCCAAAACCATTTAATTTGATGTTTCAGATGTTCATGAATCTGGAGAAATCTGTGCTGCTATTTTTATTTGCTTAAGGAAACAAATGCTGTAACTAATTTGATGACACAAAGTGTAAACCCCAGCATTTATCTTGTATTTTCGGAGATACAACAATAGATTCATTCGGTGTGCGATTAGAGTTAAATATTTTTCTAAGTACTTAGATGAGAGATAAATGTTAACTTAATGAATTTAAATAAATGACTGTCAACGCGTAGCCTTACGATGATGCTTCGTGAAGGAATTTACGGTTGACATAGGTCAACCTCGTTCTCATTCTCGTTGTCGTTCTCATGAAATTCTCAACCCTCCTGTTGTTTGTATTCTGTTTCCTGTTAGACATTCCCAAACATTCCACAACTTATTACTTAGGTAAATCTTTCATTTTCATTTTGTACGGTGTCACGTGAAGTCTAATTGAATTATGAACTTTACACTTGAACTTTTGAGCACTTGACAAGATGGAAAATCATTGTTGGGACAATCGTTACAATATCGTCTAAGGTCACGTTTGCGATCACATGGGTATTGAGTGGTTTAACTTTGTGATGACGAATTTAATTGCTTACGACTTAACTTTTTTGATAACAATTTATCGAAAAGGAAATGTTTGGCACGTTAGTCGATCGCTTGATTAATGATGAGTCTACTGCACGAGGCTTGAGGCACCAGTTGGTCTGTGAGATATTGATGTTTGTTTTTTTTTTTTGATTTTGTAGTTCTTAGAATCGTTAATAGATATTATGCACAAAAATTAGTCATGGGCAATATAAACACTTCCGTAGACTTTGCTGCGTAATCTATGGGGTTCAGAAAGGATTGTTTATTAAAATATGTACCTATGCTGGCTTCCACCCTATGTAAAATTCTTGACTCTAAAAACTAAGCTCAGGTCTTTTGAGAAGTATGAGGACTGGAAACTTGATATAAATAAAATGCATTTCATGCATTCAGCATTATTGTTAGGAGATGGGTGATCGATTCATTTTAAGAGATCTAGGTTTAGTGTACCTACCTACGCCGTTTTTGGTCAAGAGTTTGCTCAAAAATCTATCAGTTTTGGTCGTCTACCTGTCGTTCTATATTGGTATACCTATTGGTATACGCTTACCGCTGAATGAAATCCATTTTCTTTCTTTTCCAGGACGGACCAGGGCTTCATCCAACAAACGTCTCCAGCCAGCTCAGTCTATAGCTAGCTGGCATGCTAACGAACGAACCTTATTGCTGTCAACAACACCCGACCAACGATCGGACATTTGTTATAACTTAAGTTTTTTGGCAATCGTTAAGTGAACACTTACATTTTGTTGAGCAGAAAAAAGATATTAAAACATTTGTAATTTTGGAACAATTTTAGACAAATGGTGATTTCAATCTGGCTCGACGATGTTTGACACTCTGCTTGACGATGGATGCAACAAATGGAGCTGCACTCAATAACTGTGTTGTCACTTTGTCAGCTTATATCGATGACTTGTTGAAAGCAAAGTCATATTTGACAGCTGCTAAGGAAGTACTTGATGATTCAATGGAAGTTCAAAGTAACTTAAAATACATGGAAAAGAATTATTATAAGCTTTGAATTTATATTTCAAGGAAAATAAACACAAATATTGTTAATGTTGTAGATTATAGGAACTTATGAATCTCAACTACAAAATGTTACACACATCGATGTAAAGCAACGATCCATATCTGGGCTCCAACTGCACATAGCTTGACACGACGAGCATTCTTCAGATTCGCCATTTGCGACAGCGAACAAATAGGTCAAAAGTAAAAAAACTGCTGGATACATTTTCATTGTTTTGTTTTCAGGCGGTAGCTTTTATGTAGAACTGGAAGTATTGAGTTAATGATAAAATGTCATGTTAAAAAAGTATTAGGGTTCAATTTGATTACTTTATCAATTTTTTGCTTGCAGATTGTATGCACTGATGAGTAGTGTTAAACTGTTCAAATGTCTGGGGCTGTAATGTCTTCTATGCCTTCGGAGAAGTATATATATAGTTGGGTAGGCCAGTTACGTAATAATAGAAAAGCTTGCTCTTATAAATATTCAAATGATAATTTTATTGAAAAAGTAAATACGTGCTTTCACATTTAAGGCGAAATGAAAAATAATTAGAAATCAAAAAGTACCAAACGTGAATGAAAATAATTTAAAATTAAATAACTTAACAGGTATTATACATTACAGCAGTAAACACTACAAGGGCAGGAGATTTAAAAATATAGGGTTTCCAGATCTCTCAAATGCTTAAGGTTAAATGGAATAATTAAGACTGTACTTGCCTACTTAGTTATGGTGGTACTATAGTCCAAGTCGGATCATCAGGGCCTCATCCAACAAACGTCTCCAGCCAGCTCGGTCCCTAGCTATGTCTCCAGTTTCGCACGCCAAGTTCGTTCAGGTCCTCTATCACATGTGTGCTCATGGCCAGATTTAGGGGAGGGCAAACGGGGCTACTGCCCCGGGCCTCCACAAAAGAGGGGCCCCCACAATGAGACTACTACAATCAAATATAATTGTTATACTACAAACACAATATCGCCCTTGTGTTTCAAGCAGGGTTCGTAAAACGATAAAATTTAATTCGATCGCGGTCGATAAATTCAACCGGTAATTTAATTTTTAATTTGATCGCGAATTTTATTTTTTGGTTCTTTGAGAATAAAATTTGTGTTCACGATCGAATTAAATTTTTCGGGAACTGAAAAATGAAATTCGATCACGAATTTATCACAGAAGATCCAAAAAAGATCCATTCACGAACCGATCGTTAAATAAAATATAAAAAATGTCCGGTTGTTGTTCATCGTTGAAAATTCGAAACGGGATATTTTTAACCGTAACAAGTCCAATACAACATTTAATAAATTAACTTTTGTCCATGTCAACGTAAATTGATAATTTTTTTTCTTTACGAACTCCAGCACTGGAAATGGCAACAGTTCTACTTCCCGACGGTTCCTCATTTGCATCATCATCCAAACAAACACCATGAACTTTTGTAAAATGTCTTTTTATATTGCCAGTCACTAGTCCTTTTAATTTCTTATCACATTTTAAACATGATGCCATATTATTTTCTTGTTCATAAAAAACATAATTATTCACTTCGAATTCTTTTTTTCGTCCCATTTTAAACAACCGAGATCAAACAAAACAATAAACAAGAAACAACCATACACCGCAAAACACATTCAAAGAATATTTTTTTTTCGATCTTTTCACTTTTCGGATCCTTTTTAATTTCTCTTCGTGAGAGAACAAAATTTGAGGGGAATTTTATTTCACGAATGATAAAAAGAGAAAAACTATTTTCAATTCGTGCCGAGAGAGATCGGAAATTTTCGGATCCCGAGAAAAGTATCTGTATGAGAATTTTATTTTTTTCGGATCGTGAGAAGATCGGAAAAAAGTGAGAAGTATCGGTATTTTTCGGATTGCGATCGATATTTTACGAACCCTGGTTTCAAGTAGCGTATATGCACATTACAGTATTGTTACAGAAATAACTCTATCTTACTTTTTACTACCTTTCAATTTTCACTCGTTCATACATCACTTGCTTAAGACTGTTTGCTAGTTTTTATTTTTCTCTATATTCTTAAAATCATAAATTATAATTTGTGATTCTGTACCTAATAATTCACTAGTATAAAGACAAATTAGTGCTTATGTATATTGGAAAATCTAATTTCTCTGTAATAGGTACATTCACCCCTGTTCTGAGTTTGGTTTACGAAAGAAAAATTTTCGTTTTCAAAGCAGAGGTGTTCTAAATTTTTTCGTTTTCAATTCGTTTCGACTTTGCTGAACGAATTTGAAATCGTAAATTTAAAAATTAAAGTCATTTTAGAGAAATATTTGTCAAAAATTGAAGGCAAATTCTTACGAAATTAAGAACACAGTTTTTTTAGCTGTGCGAAAATCAATTTCGATAACGAATTCAATTCGGAGCGAAAATCAGAACAGGGGTGATTCTGCGGATTTAGCAGTTAGCCGAGTAAGAACCAATCTTGGTAACCCATTTGAAAGATCATGCAAAAAAAGGGAGTGGTCATGTCAATTACCTTTCGTCCACGAATTGCGAAAAATTTCTCACATGTATGGGTGATAAAGTACTTACTGAAATAGTATCCATGAAAGGAAAATCCTAATATTATTCTGTATCAGTAGACTCTACTCCCGACGAATCTCACATCGAACTACTAACTATTATAGTCCTATATATGGAAGGATCGACGCCAAAAGAAAGATTTCTTACGTTTTCACCAAACTGCGGTCATAGTGGCCACAGCAAAATCTCTCCTCAAATCTTTAGGTGACCATAAAAAAAACATAATGAATTGCAGCGCCCAATCGTACGACAACGCTGCAAACATGAGTGGCGGCAAATACAAAGGGATGCAGGCTTTTATTTTGGAGAAAACCCATTTATCGGCGTTTGTACCATGTTGTGGTCATTCTCTTTTTTTAGTTGGAAAGGCAGCTGCCAACCCTTTTCCATCAGCTGTTCAATTTTTTGATTTCTTCATAGGAAGTACCGAACGATACGGAATTGTCGAAGAAAAAAGCGGCGGTTTTACGTCTTGTCGAGCTGAAGCTACGAAAGCCATAGTCGACGGATATTCGGAAATCGTTGAAGCTCTAACCAGCATATCTTCCGATAAAGAGCCAAAAGATATCACGAGGAATGAAGCAGAGCACCTTCTGCAGAAGATGAGTGGTCTCGAAACTGCTTTATTCGCAATCTTCTGGAATGATATCTTGGAGTGATTCAGCGCTACAAACAAGGTGTTGCAATATCCGAAAATGATTCTTGAATTGGCAATGTGTGCATTAGAATCATTAAAATCATTCCTGAAAGCGAAAAGAAATGATGTCAATAAATACGAGGAAGAATACGAACAATCACGCGACAGGACCAGAAGGAGAAACGTGAGGTTGAATCCGCTTGATTACGGCAAAGCGCAAGACGCAAATCTGTTACCGAAAGAGAAATAAAAAGTATCCGTCTTTATTCCTGCAGTGATCGACCAGCTATGCGTTTCTCTTACAGAAAGATTGTGTGCTAATAAAGCTGAACGTTTGAGGTTTGGATTTCTCAATCACATTGAAAAGATGGGTGCTGAAAATTTGCAATCTGCAGCAGAGGCATTGGTGAAAATTTATGAGGATCATTTAGAACCTAGTCTTATTACTGAGTTGATTCAATTTGTGTCTTTGATCGATTCATACATGAAGGACTATGGAACAAACCAGTCTCCGGAACTATTTTATTACCGAATCCTCGAATATCAAAATATCAGAGCTACATTCCCAAATCATGAATTAACATTGAGAATGTATTTGGTTTTGATGGTATTAAAATGCACTGGAGAGCGCCCATTTTCAAAAATGAAAATTATAAAAAAAGACTTCGGACCAAGATGAGACACCGTCTAATCTTTCTCTCTTGAGTATAGAAGGTGGTCTACTTCGGAAACTGGATTTCAGCGAAATAATCAACGATTTCTCGAAGGAAAAAGATCAGAAGGTTCCGTTCATAAGCACTTAAAATTAATCACTCTTGTTTCTAATTGTATTACTTATATGTTCGTTAAATAATAAAATAATATATCCTTGGTTTCACAAAAAAAAAGCAGGTATTTATTGAAAAACTCAACAGTAAAAAACTGTCCATTTTACATTTTTGGAAAATAATTTGGGGCCTCCACTCCCTTGCTGCCCCGGGCCTCTAGACCTCTTAACCCGGCCCTGTGTGTGCTCCATCTGAAACGCGGTCTTCCTCTGCTGCGACGTCCTCCGGGTTGGATTCGAAGACTCTACGAGTCGGAGCATTATTTCCCATTTGATCTACATGAACCAACCATCTAAGTCGTTTGACCTTAAATTTTAAGGCAAGGCCAGTGTCGCTGAACAGCTCGTACAGTTCTTGATTGAATTTTCATCTCTATACTCCATTTAAAAAGATTGGACTAAAAATCACTCGAAGAATTTTTCTCTCGAAGCAGCCCATAGTGTTTTTATCCGATGTTGTCATGGTTCATGTCTCTGCACCATACATTAGGACTGGGATGATGACGGTTTTGTACAGTGACACTCTAGTTGCTAGAGAGATTGTTTTACTACTCAATTGCCTTCTAAGTCCAAAAAAGCAGCGATTGGCAAGAGTGGTTCTTCGTTTGATTTCAGCGCTGGTGTTGTTGTCTGAGTTTAAAGCGGATCCCAGGTAGACAATGTCCTTTACTACCTCGAAGTTAAATCTGTCTATGCTGACGCTGGCTCCAAGACGTCGATGTTGGTTGTCTTTTCTTGTTGACAGCATTTAATTGGTCTTGTCCTTCTTCCCTCCACTAAACAAAACAAAAACCTCCTTACCGCTGATTGAAAGCCATTTTCTTATATGCAATGTTATTTAACTTAACTGTGTTTTCAACGGAAGTTCCATTTGAGAAAAAAAAATTTCTGCGAATACCACAAAAATCCGTCGTTCCAATTCGAATGGAAACTATGCGCAAAATCCTTGAAAAGGTAGAAAAAAAGCCAAAAAAAGATGCAGCGAATACCATTGTACGCTTTGTTCTCCTTTTTGTTCGTATTCTATTTTTTTCGCTTATTTAAATGCTTACATACAAACATTTTTGTTAATTTTTTCGTCCAAAAAGCATCTCGCCAAAGTTAAAACAAAAAACACTCCAAACAAACAAAAATCTAACCAAAAATACCTACCCTACTTTCACTCGATTCAGCTGTCCGATTTCTTCGATATCCATTTTTTTTCTTCCGTCCGTCTGTCCGTCCGATCATCATCAAATCGCATAGCCGAGAATATGCATAAAATGGGAAATCTTTAAGCATACAGGAGTGAAGGAGTACATAGGAGACAATAAAAAAAAATCAACATTGAATATACCAAGAATCAGTTGAAGACGCGTGCAGGAGCCTCCAAACTGCCTTTGCCAACACACAAGCAAACCGCATTGCTCTTAATCGGACGCTCGATTACACACACTTCAAAATTCAATTGGGTGCAGATGGTGGAGTTACTCGTGGAATCCATGGAGTCATCTTAAAAAGAAAAAAAAAGAAATGAATTTATGTATGTACAAAAACATCACAAAAAAAAAAACAGAAAAAAGTTACAAATTCAATTCTAAAGCAAAAGCAATACAGTAGCCGTCATGCAGCATAACCACCTTCACCTGACCCTTCTCATGCATCGCCAACAAAAACAAACCTGAGCTCTTTTTAGAACCATCGTTTGGCTATTGAACAGCGAATGCATTTACAGGTTATTGCGAGAAGACAGTCAAACATTTTTGCAAGAGGCCAAGATCGAGATCCTCAAACTGGCATCTCTCAAGCAGGAGGAGACCGGAGAGGTATAGAGATTTTTATGAGAGCAAGAGTTGTGGGAACAGTGTGTAACAGTTTATTTCAAAAAATGGACGGATGAAAATCTTTCTTTCTGCATTTTATTCAAAGAAATAAAAAAAATGTTACACATACGCCGTAGTGCCCATCGAGTTTGACATGTAAAATGTACATACATACGTTCAATTTCTTAACAAACTTAGACATAAAATGCAAAGAGCTATCTCAAGTATATAAAACGGGACAATTGGTCCAATAAAAGTCCAAGTTAGTTAAAATAGCTGCCTCGGATGGCTCAGTATCAGAACATTCCACCACCCTAATTCTGTTAAACTTTTTAGATTGTTTCGGGCTGTAGTTCACGGATTGCATGGATGTAATTGGACAAAACATGAGTCATTCTCGATCAAAAGCAATGATCAAGTGTCGATAAATGTCCAGCAAACGTCATCCCAAAATTGAGCTTAAAACTTGTTCAACAGACTGTTTGACGTACCTGTGACGCCGGCCGCGTTTAAGCTAAAAAATTCCATCACCTGAAGAGAAAGGCAAAGGAGGCAAAGCAAGCAAACTATAGATGATCATGGTCATCAACAAACGATGCCCCATCCATGATGATAATGATGACGATGATGATAATGTTGATGTGCGCAAAATGATGATGATGATGGTCTTCTTGGCAACTTCCCACCGGCTCTGGCTTTGGGGCAACCAGCCATCGGGCGGCGCGGTGAGATGATGGAGACGATGGCAATTCGGTGTCGCTGTTGAATGCTTGACTTAAAAATTCCTCAAAAATTGAAATAAAAAAAACACACACACTTACACAAACAGTTCAAATAGCAGCACCACCAACAACAACAATATGGGGGCATTTTAAGATTGTTATTTTGATGTTGAGCTCCATTTTTTTTTTTCTCTCAAATTCTGTTCATATTGTCGGTAAACTATACAAACGTCCTCAGTACTGCTCGTTTCTCTGACCATACAATCTGTTTTGATCTTCTTTTTCTGGTTCTTCTCTGGACTCTCGATGAATCTGAGCTCTCAGTTGGAATTCCACGTTAATTCTGTTGTAATTTTCTATACTTTTGCCCCTGCCACCATATAATAATAATAATAAATTCTTGTATGCTCTTTCGTTTTTGTTTCGTTTTTGCCTTGAAGACTTGGCATACACCAACATACATACAAACATGCATAGAGACAAAGTGCTTTTGCTCCTTTTTGTGTAGAGAGATACTCGTATTCGCGCGTACTGGCCATACAACATGAAGTTGAAATAAAACCTGTAATACCTGATGGAGGAGCAAGAGACCCCAAACACGGTCGGTCGTCCGTCCGCGTCCGTGCACAGTCGACTGACTATTATAAGCCTTCATCCAGCCTTTAAAAATTCCTTACACCGCGATGAATTCTTTAGCCTATAAGCCATTCTTGGCAGTCAGATTTTTTTTCTTTTCTCTCAATATACAAAATTTACTTAAAAAAGTATCTTGTATCTTCATCCTTACGTTCTCTAAATTTCTGGGTTGAAAAAGAAAATGTTGTTGTGCTTTTGATACTTTAAAATGGCTTGACGCTGAGCGCGCAAAAGCCGCTTCAATGGACGGCTATATCTGTTCGACTTATACTTGTTTTCATGTTTGTGATTGTGGATGGCCGACGATGACGGTTGCGACGGACGTGAGGAGTTATGGTGATGGTAACTATTTGCAACAGAAATGACAACGTGACGTGCGAATACTTTTGCGCTGAGTTGGGTCCAGCTCTATAGAGCTCCAGCAATGACTTCAAGAGAGACAGAGAGAGAATGAGCCATCAGGTCTGCATATATTGCTTGATGCCTGTACTGTATAGCTAAGAATATATGCAATTGGATTGGATGTCAGTCATTCGGTCGAGGAGCGGGAGCAACAAAATGGACACAAAGATTTCGCGGAGCAAGTGAGCGGCCTCCATGCTGTCGCCCCAACTCGCTTCGAACGAAACAACAACGATACAACGACGATCGTGTTCAAGTCCAGTAAACACTCTGGAATGCGCCTTCCGAGAGGAGAGCTTAAGCTATATATGTATAAAAATATGTAAGTTTTAGTGCCTACGATCATTCGCCATCATCGCCATCGCCAGAGTTTATTTTTACTACGAGTATATGAAATTTTTGTTTTTCTGCTAGTCTCAGTTTCAGCACTCCTAGGCTTCGGCTTTAGATAGTTTGCTCGTTTGGTTTTGTCAGTTTTGTATAAATGTATTTGGCGCATGCTTGAATTTCACACATACATTCTAGGTTTTTGTTTAACGAAGAAAAATGTATGATTCGCAGTATTCAATGTTACCAGATGCAAAATATATTGGCGGATTGAACACAAGCCTTTAGCAATGATTAATATTCTTTGGGGTAATTTTGCTTAATACATTTGGCGTCAAAACATAAAAGCACTTTGCCAAATTATGTCACTCAAATTCACAAGAAATTTCCTACCATTTTCAATTTTGCTGCCAAATATCAACTATGAATTGGGTCACACGTTGAACATTTGGAGACTCGAATCGATGAGAATCATGGAGAACGAAGCAAATAAATTCTTCGTTCAATTTGTTCTGTTTAAAAATTTATGAGTTATACCTTTAAGGGGTATTACCTCTTATTTTGACTAATTCAACTTTAAAGCACAAACATGCGCAGGGTTTAGACAAGGAGATGCGCTGTCATGTGATTTCTTCAACATAGTCCTGGAGCAAAGAGTGCGCAACGCAGGTGTGAGCACGAAAAACACTATCTTCACTCTTGGTAGCAGCAATTTCGAGGTAGTTTAGGAGCTCACCTACCGTAGAACAAACATCAATCACCCAAACGACACCATAGTGGAGATCCGATGAAGAATTGCCCTAGCTAACCGCTGCTACTTTTGTTTGGCAAAACAACTGGGTTAAAAACTCCTCACTCGAAAGACAAAGTGTCTGCTATACAAAACTTTGATTTTACCAGTCCTACTCTACTGCGTCGAGTGTTGGACGATAAGTATATAAGGGAATTGATACTAGACACTTTCGAAAGAAAAATTCTTCGACGAATTTTCGGTCCCGTATGCGACGATGGCGAATGGAGAAGAAGGTTCAACCGCGAACTTTACAAGCTATAACAAGATGTGGATGTGGTCCAGAAAGCCAAGAAAAGACGACTTCATTGGCTCGGCCACATCGAGCAAATGGACGACAACGCCAAGAAAGTCTTCTCACCGCAGCCCCCAGGTTCGAGACGACAAGGAAGACCTAATATACGGTACAAGGACCAAGTTACTACGGATGATAGAGCGCTTAGTTTTGGCGATTGGAGAGTGCATGTGGGGGACCGTTCCCGATGGAAGGCTGCAGTATCTCAGGCTGAGATCTTTCATGGTTAAGTAAGTAAGTAAGTAATAAACAATGCGTGTTAACAATAAGTGACGTTTAGTGGTTGACATTTTTTAGGGTGACCTTCCCGAAGGAAACAGTTTTTCCGTCGGCGTCGGTCACAGGGCTTTACCTCACTGTTGCCCCTGATGGCATGGATCGGTAGGTACAATATCCCTGGTATCACGGATCGGCGTGTAAATGCCTTGGTGGCACTGATTGCCAATTAGAATGTCCTGATGGCACGGACCGGCAGTTATAATGCCCTGGTGGCACAAATAAGCAGGTACTAAAGCCCTCCGTAGCAATAAATACAGAAGGCCGTAGCACTAATCGTGCAGGCACCAAAGTTGCTGGTGCGAGCCCTCCGTAGCAATAAATACAGAAGGCCGTAGCACTAATCGTGCAGGCACCAAAGTTCCTGGTGCGAGAAAGTTACGATGATGAAATCGTCATTGTTTAATTGATTATTATAGCAAGAAAAGCTATAAAAGTCAAAAGCCTCCTTTTGTGGAAACACATAAAACTGAATTAATTTACTATTTTTTAGTTGTGTAGCCTCATCGAAGATTGAGTAGATAAATACAAACAAAGACAAAATTCTTGACTTCGCTAATTGTTTCGTGGATTTAAATTCTCAACTGCTTTAAAATATTTCCAAAAAAAGCGAACAAAAAATTAATAAACTGCACCAGTTTAGTTCTAGAAGGGTTGGAAAAAATGAGAACATTCAAAAATTGAACCCTACAATTTTAAAAGAAATCCCACGTTGGGCGCCATTTTTATCTTATTGTTTTCTATTACAAATTTTATGTGTTAATGCAATTTCTCCACACGAAGGGTACAATTACGACTCCATCAAACAAATTTTTTCAAAACAATAGCTCAAAGACCCGAATACCTCTCTATTGACAGACCCTCTTTCTAATAAAAAAAAAAAAAAACACCTGGCATGGCAATACTGGAGATCCCGCTGAGTTCTTGTTCTTCGTTGGTTTTCAGTCGTAAGTTTGAGATTCAAATATTTTTCAAAACCCATCAACGCGCACACACAGCACAAACACACCAACCATAAACCTATCTACAAAAAGGAAACAAGAGACTGGATTAAGCTGCAAATACTCACTCACAACTACTTTTTTTTTGTTAATTTGTTTTTGTTTCGTTTCTAAGTATTAGAGACATTCCAATCTTCAGGTTTCATAATATTAGTGTGGCAGTGATTTTTGTGATCGCATTGGCAAAAGAAAAAAAAAAGAAAAACTCAAATGTAAAATGTATACAGAAGGACAGTATAAAAGCGAATATACAAACAAAAAAATGAAAAGAAGAAGAAGGAAAAAAAACATAAAACATGTATCTACAGCGGGTGCTCATTTTTCGATTACGATTTCTAGTTAGTTTGGTTTTCGGTGCTGAGCATTCCGCAGTGTTTGCTCCCGACACGAGCGATCGCACGTTGATTTAATTTTTTTTTTTGCTTTTGAACTTGGATATTTTTTGTTAACATTTCTTTTGAACCGCATTTCTTTTTTGAAATCGAAAACGGTCGCCGCCGCCTGGTTCAATTTTGAATAACGACTACAAGCATGATTTTTTAAAAGAAAGCCGCGTACAAAAAAATAAAACTCAAAAATCCAAACGTGGCTTTGAGATTTCCTAATTTCCAAACAATCTGAATTCGATCAAAAAAATTTTGAAAGTGTACTCTTGGAATTCCATAATTCGACACACAGCAAATGAAAACTGGTGAATTGAGTTTGTTTTGTTTTTATAATCCCCCGAAAGATATTCAGGTACGTTTTATGCCTGTTCATAAATAATCCAAAAGATATTGTATCTTTCTCCTCAACATTTCGACTATCTACTTGTATACCACGAAAAAAAAGTAAAAGACCGATCAGATAATACATTTTTTGGATTGGATTTACCTGATGCATACCCGCTCCAGCTCGCTCTCTCTCTCTCTCTCTCTCTCCCTCTCCCTGAATTTCAATTATACGAGTTTTTAAGTTAAATTGTATGAAATTATAATAAAAGATACTTGAAAAATATTAAATCAGAAGGAAAAAAAACAACATTTAATAACTGAGAGAAATATTTCACGATTATTGAGTGTTTGTGTTTGTGTTGGTTACCTCGTCGATCCGGAGTAAATTAAAATCGAACTCGTTGGAATGCAGCACGATCAGGTCTTAAGAGGTCAAATATTTTACCCACAAAAAACGATGATCGATATAAATTAATCACATCCCACTTCTGCGATCGTAATATCGAAAAAAGTCTAATTGAGAAAAAAAAATATATTTCACAAAGAGAAAAAAAAATAATGATCCAAAAGCAGTGATAGAAAGTTAATAAGAGGAATAAATATTTCAAATGTAAAAATATATATATTCATATATGCTGGTGATCGTTTACGATATTTTGCTGCATGATATTTCGAATTCCGCACCTCCCGCCATACAGCAACAACAACAACAACAAAATAAGAAAAATTTACCACCACCAACAAAATAAAAACCATTCTCTACTTCTATTATCATCTTTAGAGCTATTTTGTGCATTTGTTTTGTTATCACGTGTAAAAAGAGTGTAGATATTATATTTTTTCATACTGCTAAATTAATACACACAAGAAAAAATATCTTTCAATTCTGTATATGAAATATTCATAGAAGTGAAAATATACATATTGTATCGCTTATGTGTAAAAAAAATAATAATAAATATTTTTCTGTTGAAGCATAAAGTGCAGTGTGTGCAGTGTGTGACCGTCACCAATTGGGAATTTATTTAACAAAAAAAAAGTGAAATAAAAAAGAAAAGAAAAATAAATAAAAAAATATTTCTGCTTATTAACAAATATCAAACATCGTCGTTGAAAAAGGAAATTTTTGTGTGTGTTTTTTTTTTAATTACTTCTGTTTACTGATTGTCTACTGGATTTGATCAAACATTTACTTGGATTTTTTTGTTTGTTTATTTGTAAGTCACGGATTATAACTTGGAGTAATAGAAAGAATTTAAGAGAAACACAAAAAGAAATAGAAACACATTTACGGACTACAACATATGGACACAATGTGTTAACACTTTGTGCAGGTAAATTGTTTTTTTTTTGTTTTTTAGAAAAGAAATAAATATTTGTTTATGTTGAGAAGAGATTTTTTGATTTTCTTGACCTTGATTACGAATGAAGATACATAAAAATTGTATTTTTTTAAATGAAAGAAGTAACCGGCTTTTTTGATGAAAAACTGAAATATTAACTATTTTTCCTTCAATTTATTTTTAAAAAAGGCTTTCTCGTTTGAAGTTCCCATTTTCAAAATGTGATATTTATAAATTAAGTCAATTAAATTTTAAGCATTAAGGCTCAGTTATTTTTTTTTAAGTTTCTTGGTACATTAAAAAAAAAATTAAATAAAATCATTTCTCAATCTTCTTCGGGTTTAATTGAAATCACCATTATTATTTTTGTGTTCAAGTGGCCACACTGACCGTTCTTTCCCTACTTTCTGTCGACGGAATTCGTTTCATCTACTCCCAGATTAAGCGTACTCCAAATCATGAGCTAAGTTCGAAATTTAAACATCGGAATAATAATTACATTGTAGTGTCATCTTCAGCACCGGATCTTACACTGAGAGAAAAAACTGGACTGGACAAACAAAAAAAACTTAAATTTTCGTTAAAAAAGCTATTTTCGCTTCAAAAATGAGCACAAACATTTTTTTTAAATTGAAGAAGTAACAAGAAGACAACTTTGAGAGAAAATCTGATAGAACTTCTACTTAGTTTTACTAGTCTTTTGACTATAAGAAAATATTCTTCTGTGCTCGTTCCGTGCAGTTGGAAAACAGCATTTGTCCAGCCAATCCCAAAAAACAACGAATCTTTTTCTCTCTCCAATTATCGTCCGATTGCACTTACGTCCCTTCTTTCTAAGGTCATGGAAATGTTGATAAACTATCAGCTCAAGAAATATGTCAAAGACCGAAAGCTTCTTAATGACCGACTGTACGGCTTTCTCAGTAACAGGTCCTCTGGTGATCTGATGGTTTATCTCACCGAACAGTGGAACAAATTTTTACATCGTTTTGGAGAAAGTAAGATTGTTGCACTTGATATTTCAAAGGCATTTGAAAGGCTCTTTTATCGAAAATGCGTGCTCTCGGTTTCGGTATTCCTCCTTCATTGGATTAAAAACTTTATTTCGAACCGTTCAATCCAAGTTGTATTGGACGGATTCAAGTCTGAAACCCACAATATAAATTATGGTGTGCTCCAGGGCTCTGTTTTGTCTCCGACCTTTTTTCTCATTTTTATAAATGATCTCTTGTCTGTAACTTCTAATCCAATAAACTGTTTCGCTGACGATAGTATCCTTAGCTTTTCTTATTCGTTCCCAGACTCACATCCCTCCTCTTCGGATGTGAAACTGCAACGACAAAATATGATAAGCTCATTAAACTCTGACAGCATTGTACAATGGGGAATAAAAATCGCGTAGAGTTTAATGCTTCGACAACTCAATGCTGTCTTGTATTGTTGAAGCGAGATATACCCCCTTGCCGATATCCATGAGTGGCACTTGCATCAATGAGACCGAACATCTCGAGATTCATGGTATTTGCATCACTGACCACCTCTTGTGGAACGAGCACATATGCGATGTCGCCAAAAATGCCGCAAGATGTTTGGTTTTTTTAAGGCGGTGCAAGAAATTTTTCTCCCCATTCTCATCTCTGGGCTGGTGCTCCAGGTACATACTTAAGCCTCTTCGTCTGTATACAAAAAAGAGCCCTTAGAATGATTGGTGATAGAGACATAACCAACTCATTCACTTCGTTAGACCACCGTCGTAACGTTTCGTGTCTCTCTCTGTTCTATCGTTACTTTTGCGGTATGTGCTCTTGTGAAATAGCCAGTTGCATTCCTCCCCTTAAACAATTCGCCCGTAATACTCACGCTTTAAGGATGCCCATCAATTTACTCTCGAGCCCAACTTCGGACGTACCAAAAAGTATAAAGAATCGTTCTTTAGCCGTACTACGCGAATGTGGATCTTCCTTCCACACTCTGTTCAGGACCAATGTACACCGGCAGCTCATTTCAAACCCCTTTTCTCCTTTCTAAAGCACTCACTGTGTCTCTGGCATAAAAAGGGTATAAAAAACCCCTTGAGTGGGTGCTAATTATAAGAAAAAAGTCCTTTCAAAGGACGTTCTTGGAAACAAGTTTCTCTTTTGGCAATAGTAAAAGAAGTGTTACGGAAGAGAGGCTTGTTCGTCCATAACTTGGAAAGTTTTGCTCTGATTGACTGCAAAACTTTTTTAAATGGCTACCGAAAAGATAGATGGGAAAAGACAAACGCTGACATCTTTTATTCCATCTTCTCCTGCTTCTCGCAAGTCATTGAACCATTTTAAAAAGCAGCTGGAAGTACTGTTTGTATGCATCTACTATTCTGTGCAGCATTGATCAGGATTGCTTTACTACTTCGGGCTTCGGGGGCCTGTGTTACTGCTATACAATAAGAAACAAATTATTATTGCTAAGCTCTTTTTGTAAGATTTTTGGGTGTTGTGATCAGTACGGGACTACTTGGCATATTAAATAAGCGTGCTCTTTATATTCATCACAAGTCTTCTCATCCAATTTGAGTTTTTAAAATTAATATTGGATAAAAGAATTCGGTTTTGAGCATTATTCCATATTAAATTGCCCATAAATCAATCATCATCAGAAAAAAACATCATGTACTCGTCCAGTCTTATCCTTAAGAATCAATTAACAGACGACCAGGTTACATATTTTCCAGAGAACACTTTTTACAAAAATTTCATCACAAAATTTCTCCAAGTGTAGAATGGAATTCCCAAGTTCAGTTTACAGACGCACATACATATTTATTTATTCAGTTCAAATTTGATTGAACTTGAAAACCAATAATGACTAAACAAACTTGAATGAACATTCCATTTAAAATAAACAACACCTTTACCCTACAGACTGCTATATAGACTTCCATTGTAGGTACTTAATCATGGATAAAAATTGTGAGAAAAAGTATATTTGACTTGCTTGAAACCAGAAACAGTATTTTGAAAATTTTCCTTGAAATTCCCTGCGATCACCCAGAAATTCCCGAAATTCCAACACAAGCTCTTGAAAGTCCATTAAATCCATTTTTATAGTCGCTCTAATGTGGTTTTAATTTTTTCCGAAATAGTTATCACTCGGACGATTTAATTGTGGTTTTGTGTTACACGCTATCTGTCTTTTATCTGGCCGCACTATGAAATTAAATTTAATTAGTTTTTTTTTTTTTTTTCTTCAGTTTTTGTGTTTGTGTTGGATTTCAAGACTTCTAGAAAATCTTTGGGCGGTTTTTTTTTTATGGAAAAAGAAGAAATTCCTTTGGGTTTGGTTTGAGAAATAAAATTATTAGAACATAGTCTAAGATTTTCCGTCGAGTGTTTTGTTGTAAGAAAAAAAAAAACAACCTGCTGCGGATGTAATTACTCAGTTAATTACATACATCTGCGCTTCAAGAGTTGAAGTCTGTCTAGGGTATTCTTGTTTTCTTTTTCGCTTATTTGTCGGCATATGGAGGGCTTGAGACTTCGCATCGGAGAGCAAAGAAATTAAGAATTTGCCTCTTTTGAGTTTTTTTTTGTTCCTCTTCCATTCAATTGGATTGGCTTCAATTAAGATATTTGAAAAATAAACAAAAAACACGTTTTTATTAGCTGAAAAGTAACCTTGAAAACAAATCTTGTTTTTGTTTATTTATTTTTTTCTATTCAGGTTTTCCATTTTATTAAGAAAAAAACAAAGAAACTTTGAAGCTCGATAGGTGGAAACAATGATTTTTTTAGTAAGCGAACTTTAAAAACTATAAAAATACAAGAACAGACTTTTGTTGCAAATTATTCAAATTTGTTAGGAAATTCCTGAAGTTAATGGCCAACACCATGTCAAGAAAACGATTAATTTTTGTCTGAATTTTCAATTTAAATTGATTGCATTCCTTATCTTTCCACATCTACTCCACGAAAGTCACAATAAATCGTCCAAAGAGAAAAATGTTTAATCCAATACCCTTTTCGAATAAATTAAATACCTGAATGAAAACTATTTAAAGTCAAAAGAGTCAAAGATCCATCAAATTTCCTTCTTCTGTTCTTGATTCATTTTCCTTACCCATAACAAAAATTAACAAAAAAAAGAAATAAAATCAAATTCTATCAGAGCAGAGGAGGAGAAACCAAATTTTATAAATTGCCTTGTTTAATTAATTTTTCGTCTTTGAAAAGCTTGCTTTCAAAAATACAAAAAATCCAAAATTTAAATCAGAAAAGAAACCAAAAAATAAAAAAAAACTTTTAGAACCTTGAATAAATTAATTTTGATTTATCTGATGGAATTTATGGAATTTCCATACAATTTACTGTTACCGGTTCCTTTTTTTAAGTTCTCTTTTGTGAGTGTTATAAGCTTTGAATGCAGCAGTTAACATTTTTTACGGCGTGTCGAACATGTTGGGTGCAATACCTCATCGATCAAGTCGAGATATAAATCTTTCTGTTTTTATTTTTAGGGGGAAACTTAAACTATGTAAATGGAATATTTAGGTGAATAGTTAATCATTTTGAAAGACGAAGCCAAAGGCAGTTTAAATGACTTGTAGATTGACTTTGAGTGAAATATATGCAAGCTGTGTTTAAAATTCTTTAATTTAGATAAAATTTAATGGTGCAGCTGTTTATTTTGAACTTTTTTGATAAGATTTGTTCTAAATTTTGTTTTAGATAGAGTGCTCCATTTTTGGATGTCTGTTTTAAATTTATTGATTTTTCAATTTATTTCAAACATGACTAAAGATAACTGAAATATTTTGAATGTATTTCGATATGAGGGAGAGGATTCAATATCTGTTCGAAAACCACTCAAAATATGTGCACGACTGGGTTGTATGAACTTGCTCCTGTATACCAAATTATATCTCACAAAAAAACATTAAAAAATAAAAACATTTAATTAAAATCTGAAAATTAAATGATGCCATAAGATTTCTTAAAAAAATTTTGATTTTCCAAATTAAAAAAAAAATGCTTGAATCAGTTTTTTTTAATTAATCTTTTATATATAATTTTTTTTTTTGAAAAATGTCTTAAAATTAATTTGAGTATGCAGTGTTCAAGAATATGAAGATATAGATTTTATAATGGAATTTTGATTTTTAATATTGATCCGTTTTCGAGATACAGAATTTTGAAAGTTTAAAAATTAAAAAAAAAAATGTTTAATTTTTTTTAACACAAAATATTATTTGGGCAGTATATACGTACTTCCAAAAGAAAAAGTACGCTGATTGGATTTTCAGTTTTCGAGAAAATCTTATAACAAAAACACGGTTCTATATATGAGAGGTATCTACCGTTTTGGAGCAAGACAAAAATATATTTTTTTTTTTTATAAAATATATCAGTGTTCCGAAAAAAAAGTTACAAGGATGTTTAAAAAAAAAATAATAGGAGCCGTTTTTGAGAAAATTAAAACTTTCGGTTTTTGCCGAAAAAATTGTATGGTGGCTACCCTAAATTTAAAAAAATAAATAAATAGAGTGGAGCGACAGCTCTTAAAAAGCCAAGGTCTAAGTGGCTTACTCTCATCAACAATTCTCTGGGTGCGCGTGAAGAATTGAGGGGACCTACAATTTAACGCCGATCCCGAACGGCAAAGTTGAGAAGCACATTTTCATGACAGATTGATACTCTTGGAAGTTTTGTCACTTCTTCGCAAGAGGCAGTGCCCGTGAAGGATAAAATGAAAACCATGGACACGAGTAGGAATCGAACCCACGACCGCGACGGTCTGCTTAGCAGCCAACGCACCTAACTACTAAGCCACGGACACTACACTAAATTTTGATCTTAAAAAAAAAAAAAAATGAATCACGCGAATTTGCTCAAACCTCTAATTTTCAAGTTTGAAGTCAATCGGACTAGTGGTTAAGGCTGTAGGTGCGTTTACAGACAGACAGACAGACGGACGGAATCTTCCTTCCCACTTTTGTCGACTTCTCTATCATCATATTGTCATATTTCATCAAAATTCAACTTTTTTTTACGAATTCAATACTTGCGATTTATGTTCTATATGTCACAAGTAAAAATGGCAAACAGTTTTTCTTGGTTTCGTGGACACATCGTTTTTTTCTTGTCTTAGGAAAGCTCAATCATGAGAAAATATCAGAACAAAAACATAAAATGAAAAAAAGAGCCAAGTTCTCTTATGTGCAAACAACACTGTGTAAAAAGTTAGCCACCAAAAGTAATAAGATCTAAAAGAACGCCATGTTCTTACATGAAAAAGTGGTATATTGAATATTTTAAGCAAATATAAAATAGTTTGGATGAAAATTTACAATTAATTTAATTAAAATTAATTAAATAATAACAGGGCCTTTGTGCCCATGAAGTTAATCCGTAATTCAAATTTAAAGCTTCTAACTCTATGGGTTCAAAAGTTATGGGGGGTTAAAAATGTGCTTGAGTTCGATCCTGTAAAAAGGAGTAGTGCTAGAACTTGGCTGGACACTACCGTGCCCTTTGATTTTAAGGACTAATGTGGTCAGCTGGGGACACTTAAGAGGTAATTTGATGTGAATAAATCTGCGCGTGTGTACCTCTCGGACTGCTAGCTCTTCTTTCAATCTATTGATGCAAATCACGTCTACTTATAATAGAGTCAAATGGGGCCTGACTTGTCATCCTATATTCAGACGTTTGATGTTCTATGCATTGCAGTTTCGACTCTTCTTTTGAGAGTTATTTCTCTATATGGAGAGCAACCCGAGTGTTTGATCTTCATTGCAGCTATGGATTTCAATTCGGTTCAGTTTTGGGTGTAAGGATACATTAAAATAGTGAGATAGTCAAGTTCCGAGGCTGTTGATCTTTACTTTGCTGGCATTCATTTTTAGCCCCACAATTTCATACTATTTATCCAATAGATCCTATGTGTCATCCACCGTACTACATCTTTTCCTGATGAAATCGAGCCCATATATTGCCAGTAGCATTATACTCAGAAGTTTGTTGTTAACACAAGAAATAGGGTATCGGCTGTTCAATGAAGTCAAACAATCGAAGGAAGAGTGTTCATTCCATCGTTCGATCGTGAATGTACATAAATAGTTCTGTCTACTACTTCTTTTACTAGGTATTGTTTTGAGCTGGTTATACCAACCTGTCTGTTATTCTGAAGAGGTTTTAAAGCTGTACAGATCTTCGGCTTCTGGAAATTAAGAATAAATTAGGTCTACCCTTGCCAGGGGGATTTACATTGCCGTGAGCCTTTGTAAGTATAGGGATTCCAGCTCGTTTCTTGTATTCTCCTTGATCAGCTGATATGTGAGCATTTGATTTAGTACTTTAGGAAGGTGGGTGTTGTTGCCTCGATACTTCAAACTGGCTTTTTTCGGTCTACAGTTTTTGGGATTATTTGAATATAACTTTGTATGCGATAAGTGATCCTTGAAATCTTGACACATTGTGCCTATCAACATTAATTTTGGGCGAATAAATGAGCCTATAGATCTCGGATGTACTACTGAACAAGGTTTGACAGTTTTTACAAATTTGTACCTAATAGGCTCTATATCGGCGCTTCTCTAGTTCTTACATCCTGGAGAGTTCGTCAACTAATCGACTAATCGCGTAGTGATTAATTTTACAAGCAGATGGTAAATGTCTGTAGCGTCGTCTATACCTTGTTTTTTTCATGAGATGAAATCTTCATTGGATGAATAGATCGCACTTCGCTTAGCTTTAAGATGACTATATCTTACGCCGCAGAAATTCTCTTGCTAAAAGCATCTGACACTCTCTGGTTTCAATAAATCGAGGAGCGTTATATCCTTATCAGATTTCCGCAAGCTTTAAACGATTTTTATCCAAACTTAAGTTTCCGTTTTCGTGATTTTTTGGCACAGAACGTGCTTACCTCCGTAACTTAACCTGGAAAAGGTTTATAAAACCGGCAATCGTAATTTAAGTTTAGTGCTAAACATCACTGCCCTGGAACCAGCATAAGCTTGCTGAAGCAAGAACTTGGATTGGACTTCTACTACAAAAGTAGACTTATAAGATAGGACGCACAACTTTGTTCCTTTTTTCTAGTTTTTTTCTTCAAACAAAATGCTTATCACTCCAAAGGCTCTTCTCAAAGTAAATCCCCCTCTGGACGTCCATAGATACTTTCAAATAAAATCTCGCTCATATTCTTGAATATTTATTATTCCGTTTTAATTCAATGCTAATCAAATGTTAAAATACTCGACATTCCATCAGACTGACTTTTAAACGCCCGCCACACGCTTAAATTACTTGCCACACTATTCACAACAGTCACGTCTTATGAATGTCCGTTTGTCAACTTGCTAAATTAATAAAATGAATTTGATCCGGATTTTCTGTACATCAATAAAAAAAACTTTGTTTTTGTTGAATTTAATTAGTTTGTCAATTTATTTTATTTGAAGCATTTATTTTACTTTGTTTTCATGTCATGTTGAGTGCCTTGTTTGGGTCACTGTTTCTGTTGACAAAATAAATAAAACAATAATTTCACCCATATCTTACCATCAAAATATGGCGTGACTTTTTGTTTTCGGAGCCTGATGGGTGATGGGGTATTAAAATTCATCAGGCGTATCCGTCTGAACTTCTTGTTGTTCTTCAACAACAAAGCAGGTGTTATCGATTCTTATTCAAATTGATGGAATCTATTTTCGAATTGTATGGCAACAAAAATAAAATAAATCCATCTCTATAAATAGTCAAATGAGTCTGAACTAATTTTATTTGAATGTTGATGTCTATTTCTGTTGCTGGCATGTCCAAACCTGAATTGAGAATTATTGTTGAATATTCGATACTATTTTTTGAATTGTTGAATCTTGTTATGTAAGGACAAAGATCTGCTTTACAATAGTTTGAGTTGTTGAATGGCGCCCAATGTGAGACCAGAAACGTTTATAATAACCTGCTTCTCAAATGAAACGAAACTGAATCCAATTTCTTGTTTCCGTTAAGTATATGCAGTTTCATTAAAAAGTGACGCCCAATGTGAAACACCCATTTGAATATATAGATCAACTAACAGGGTATACAATGCTGAACCTATAAATCTCCATGACAGCTTTTTATGCATTTATGTGCTGACAGCATACAAAATACATACCAACACAATCAGTGTATGATTCACTCAGCATGGCCACTGGTCACTGAAAACATTCTTTGGAAAGCCCAAAGTCCAAATAACTTTAACTCAACTGACCATAGCTCAGTGTGCCATAAACTTTTTTACGACCAACATAAATTGCCCATAATGCTGCTGCTGGCCAGTGCCTTGCTTAGCCTAGCCTGGCCCAGCACGAAGTTCAATTGCAATTATATTGGCAGTAAGTTTTTTTTTTAGCGCTCGCATTCAAAATAAACATTAACTATTTTTAGCATATTCTATCATTTATGGGTTGACTAGATTTGAAATCCAAAACACGCCAGCAAAATTGTAAATTGAAAGCTAGAAAAAAACACATATTCACACATAAATATCTTGAGTGCGACGTGAGAGCCCGTATGCGTCTCTCACTTCCCCAGATTCTAATAAACGTCAAATGGTAGTTATAGACTCGTTGCTAGTTTAACTAGGGAACCGCATTTTTTTGTTCTCTCTCGTTTCTAATTGATTACCAACAAACGAATGACAATGCGGTCACAAAGGTGTGTCGTGTAGCAGCCATTAAAACATGCCGCTGCGCTGCGCCGCCGCCGCCGCCGCCGTTCGATGGCTGCTTGTTGCTGCCGCCACACTATGGGCACAACCAGAGCGCAGCGATTAGCCGTTTTTTTTTTTTTATTCGTCAAACAAGAAAGTTATTCATATGTTGGATTTATAGAAAGATAAAAAAAGAATCACAACAAGCGACATAACAGAAACCATTGCATATTGATGATGGAGTTTTCCAAGTGCAGTTTTACCTTTACCTCTCCCAAAATGTAAATTAAATGAATATTACGTTGAAATGACATTTTTTCGGACGTAGGAGTTTTGGAAAATAAGAAAATTTACATTCATACGTAACAGCGATAAAAAAAGAAATGCAGACAAGCCAAAATGTTAAACAAAACATTTGAATTATTGTCTTTGGTGAGATTCTAGTAAAATCACGTTTTTTGAATGAGAAATTACATAAATTTAAGATGGCGCTAAAGCTTCTCCAGCTAGCTGGTACGCTATCTTAAGGTCCTCTAACCATCTTCATTTATTTGTTCCACCTGGAACACCCTACAAATTTCCTCGTCCTTCCGGATTTGATTCGAAGACTTAGCGAGCTGTAGCACTGCCGTCCTTTCAATCTTCTTCAACCAACTATTTAAACGGTGTACAGTTCTCTCTTATCTTCTACTCAATTTCTGCAGACAGTATTTTTGCTACAGCGCATCGTCTGGTCTCTAAAACCTTTTTCCACCTTAACACAGCTAGGAATTTGAGTTCGACGAAGGTAGATGTTTATTTGATGTTCATCTGCGGAATGTTGACGGTGGACTTTCCTTGTCTACAATATTTTATGTATCAGTAGTTAGTCCAGTTAAGAGGGTCCTCTTTTTGAAGATTAGACAAACAAAACCTGTGGTAATATTCATTGGGTATGCCCTCAAACCATATCCTAATGTTTTGTACAAGTGAGCAGCTAAGCGTTCTTTCTTAACTTGATACCGAATATCAGTTGTTTTCAGTTCGTCGAGGTCAGTTTGATGAATATGGAACCTTACGTTATGGCAACTACGTTATTCAGGGCAATGGTCTTTCTAACAATCATATTCCATTGATCATCATCTCTACAGGTTCGGTTCGGACACTTTTTACGCTTTGATAAGACGTTAGAACCTCATTTCTATTGTGGATTTATGCACTTTTCATGGTCCTTTTTGTTCTTTCTTAGAGTTCGGAATGCATCTCTCAGCCATTTGGATCCTTTTTTGCAGCATCGCGCCGTCTGCTTTGTATGTCCTTGTTTAGCATCATTTGCTTTCAAGCACGCCTCGTCCAATCGTGACTTTGTTTTGTGGTAGAGTTAAACCTAGCATTTCAATGTTGAAAATGCTGCCACTTTTCTTAAGACTTGATGCTGGCCGTAAGGGAGTACTAAGGAGGCACCTGGAGACACGGAAAAGGATTCGACAATCTTGCCATTTCATGTCCTTGTTGTGTTGATTCGCTCGGAATATCCACAGCGCTTGGGTATAACTTAAAAGTCCGGGTCATATTATGTAGGCACCTCGGGAAGTGCAGACTTGTATACTAGAGTAGAGTCGTGTGTTTATCGCAATGCCGTCAATCTGCTTTGCGATTGTTTGAAAAGAAGATTTAATTGTCCTGTCCGTTTGGGGATAATATTGTTCAGATATCGATCCGTATCGGTCGACGCGACGGCCTGGCGGATCGTTCCATCGCATTTCTAATACTCTTGCTTAAGGCTTATGGGCCGCTATTTCTTCGACTGCAAATAACTTGTTAGGGGATCTTACTAAATCTAGGTTTTTTTTTTTAATCATCAGTTATAACTTCACTATACGAAGCTACTAAGGTTTTCGGAACTAGCCCTTTCTTAAATAGGCCGGGAAATTACTTCAAAGCATATTAGCCAGGTCTTTATTAAGACTCCAAGGACAAGTAACTGGCTGTCCATCTTCTTATAGAACTGAGCTCTGAAGCTGCTCCATCGGGGTGTTCACTCCAGATCTAGACATCACCTTAATTTCATCTGGGGGACTCCTCTTCTGCTCGCTAAAAGAAAAAGAACAATATCTTGAAGGACTGGGGTCGAGCGTCGATTGTCAGTTGATATCCTTCTACTCACTACGTGCAGGTGGAGAGTATGAATTGATAGACAGAGGTTGCTGTGGATGCTCAGTCCTCTTCAATCCCTCGAAACATTACTCTGTCTCACAGAGTACCTTTAAAAAAATAAACTAACAAGATCTTTAGTTTATAACCATATTGAAATCATCTGTTAACACGTCTTTGCAGTTGGTATGACTCATGTTAACAATAACGAAACGATTTCACATTTTGCTTGCAGTCGTGTACCTAGAGCACTTATACACATTCTTCATAATCAGACTGTGACCGCAAAACATAGCTGCGAGCGTGAGTTAAGTGCAATGGCATGCGTGTGACTTTCTTGTTATGACCGCGAAATGGCATCAGATATTGCAGTTGTGTTTTTTTTTGTTAATGATATGATTCCATAGGCTTGTTTACGTTACATGTTTCTTTTAAAAACTAATCATCATTTCAATCACCATCAGAGGTCAATGAAAAGAATTAATACAAAACTTTATTTTGAAGCGTTCAAGTCGGCAAATACCAATTTAAAGTGCAGTGGAGCGAAAAATAAATACAATTTTGTCCCGCTCGTGAAGCAAGCCACACACTTTTCAAATTATAGTCAGTACTTCATGACACCGTACATGCCAATGACCTGCTAAAAATGTGTTTACTAAACTGTTATTATTATTTAGATATACCCAACTTGTTAAGTTTCATGGTAGTTCCAGGGGTGCGCCAGCATTTATGTCGGTATAGTAAACAAAACAGACATTTTACTGAAACAATTTTTACAATGATCTCTTTTCAATTAATTTGTTACTCAACTGGCCCATTCAACATATACTTATTCTAACATGCTTCAGGCCTTAAAACCAATTGTTAATTCATTGTTCTCTTAATTGATTGATTAATTTCTGTTTTTTTTATTTTGTTACAGAAAATATTTCCGACAGCAAAACGAAGTTAGTAATGAATGATGCAGCATGCGAGCTTTTTGTACCGTCAGCGCGCCATTAGAAGTATGCGCGTCATCAGCCGAACAACTATCACCGGGCTCCCGTTTTTTAGCTCTAAGGTAAGTTCATCAAACTAACACAGAAAATAAAGTATTTAATAATTTAAATTTGTTTTTTCTTTCTTATGACAGATTATTAGGAACACAACAACCCAGAACACTATACTTCCTAGTCGATGCCAAGAGTCGAGTCAGAGAAGTATACACACAAACATGCCTACATTTTGCAACGCAAGGAATGCTAGACACCGAACTCTTCGGTTTAGCAGTACTTATAGGTAAGTTTCATTACCACAAAAATAAAATATGTAAAAGATAAACCCCAATTATATAAAAAAAAAGAAAGAAGGAGCTGGCTCCCAGCAGGCCAATAAAACTCTCCAAGCCGTGTAATTTAATTAATGAATAGTGTTAGCATTTGATATCAAAGCATCATGGAATGATTATAATATTTGTGCGTGCTTCTTGTTTGAGTTTGTTGCAAACCAAAGCTTGTTTAATCAGTTTCTATCTTAAACCAAGAGTCTGTTGTGTGTTGCAGATGAATACATAAAAATAATTAACCAAAGAGTAAATTATCGGAGAAAGTCTAACAACACACAATCTGCATCTGCCCCTGTGTCCGGCTGCTGCTTTTATATCGTTTCATTTATGCAAGCACAATCCGGCAAATCGCCACAACCAATGCCTTCACCATACGTAGGTATATGATTATAATACGAAATTATTTTATCTTCGAGTTCGCTGCTGAACTCTTTCGTTTGGATTTTGTTTTTATTTGAAATCTATTGCTACACCTCATCGTGTTTCGTGTTATCGGTTCTATTGCATACAGGTACACTCTACAGGTATATGAATTGATTTTTTTTTTTCGAAATCGGATACATGCATTGAGTTTTTGTGTGTGCGTCTAACAAGTTATGAGCGGATGTAAGTAAGTGAAAAATTATATGCATATTTTATTGGGGCTAATGATTGCGAGTAAGCGCGTTTATAGTTTTTTTTTTGGTTCTTGTTTTATTTGCGTGCAAGTGTAGACGAAGGAAAAACTTAGTCAAGTGGAACTTGTGCACGGAATTCTTTCATTTAAGGCCTGAGAAAGTAGATAAAAACAAAGGTGCTGACATTCAGACCTTTTCAACCATTTACAAACAAGGTTAGCTTTGAGGTTTTTATTACCAATAAGACTTTAGTTTTTGGTGATTTCTATCTTCGTTAATTTGAATATGTTTTTACTCGAGGATAGCAAGCTGCGTTATAAGTTGAGTCTTTGCTGTAACGAACATATCCCGAGCCGCAGATTTTAACTCTGTTTACTCACATGACCCATCTTCTTGGATCTTGCCAGCCAGTACAGTTTTTGGTTTCATTTTTGCCTCCAGACGGAAAGATGTTCTATCGAAGGCTTTTTATGCATATGAACGGGTTTGATGAGTGTCTTAAAAAGTGACACTTGTTGATTGCTCCAGGGAGACTTTCTTACTCAGTTGCATTTAAAGTGTCAAGCGCCTATTGGTTCTCGTTCGATCTAAGCACTGGATCGTGGTCTGAATTTTATTGAACCCTTGATTTTAAACTGCTTCAAAGACATCGAATTTCAATGCAAAAAAATAATAATTTAGTATAAGAATAAGAACACTTTAAGCTGATAAGAAGATTAAACAAGCTCGATCATCCAAAATAACTAGTCCTTTGGAACTCGAAACTATTCTTCTAGAAACTTCCCGCATAAAACTGACAGGCTTTGCTGTTCAGTTGCATCTGCATCATCATCATTTTCAAACATCTATGGACTTTCTCTTCTTCTTGAACACCATACCTATCTACTTCTATACATACAGAAGCCATACCAAAATTCATTGACAAGCTCACAACTCTCCAACATCACCATATATAAATTTATTTTCTAGTTGATGAGGCGAGAGAGTGGCCGAAAGCGATAGGCTTCTGGATTTTATTTTGTAGGAGAAACAACGCCGTTACAGACGAGGAACAGACCGACGACGACCGACGACGACGAGGAGAAGGTGAACAAAAAAATGTGGAATTCCAATTTATGCATTCCCATTGATCCAGCATACTTGTTTTTTATATCAAATGAACCTCGATCAAATCCATTCATTGAAAATTGACCATGTGCACGTAGAATGGCTTTTGTGCCTGCCGAACCATCAAACATAAAGAAGTCAATTCATCTGAGTAGAAGGTGATCTCAGTGCAACTGTTTCGCTTTGTTCTTTCTATTCAATTAGAAAATCATCTCAACTGCAGAGTCGATGTGAACGCTCAATACAACTTAAAGAAATACTAAATCGCTGGCCCCTCTTGCCAGAACTTTTACAGCTCAATAGGTCTTTTTGAACCCTTTTTAGAAATAGTTTAAATTTGAGCAGGAATCGGAGAACGATCTCAAGAAATATGAAAACAGAACCCAGTTCCAATCTAAAATCAGGCATCAGGCAACATTTAACTACAAAATACCAGTCTGAGAAGAAGAAAACAAAATAAAGTTCTCGAAAGGTTCCACTTTGAATCGTGCTGTTGTTGTTGTTTTTGCTGCTTCTATTTTTGCACTTTAAAATATTAACGCGTGAAGCCATAGCCAACAGAACGGAATCTTCGATAGAGAGCATTGAAATTGAAGGTTCCTTTCACTTCTTGTATAAATAGTTACGATGGTGCCAAAAGAATTTTTAGTGGAGGCCTTAACTTAAACCTTAAGAACTGTCAAAAATATTTCAAAACTCGTTAACAAAACACGAGCTTCGAGTGGAGTAGGTACGACTGTATTGTCAAAAGTACTCAAAAACCAATAGTTTGGACCGCTACATGCTAACTTTCCACTGTTCCACCTCACTGTGCAGAATAGACTTTCTGCTAGTTAAATTGCATTCGCAAGCGAAAAAATGTAGACAAACAACTTATAACAGACACAAGACCCTTAAGACCCAAAAGAATACGAAAAAAAAAGGATTTGCTCAAATATACCTTCCAACCAATACCTTCAAATAATAACACGAACAAAAAGAGAAAAAAACATAAACATTTAACTGAAAAAAAAATAACGACAAAGCATAAGAAAAGACAACCTCCATCTCAACATCAACGAAAAATATAATAAATAAACCAGTCATGGAGCCACAAAGGAGATTGAAAGACATAAGACGCGTGTTCAGTAATTCAGGTAGCCGTACCGATATTACTTAAGGAATTCCATCTCGGCTTTTGCCGCGCCACGCCAACTCCATAGTCATCACTGCCGCCGCTGCTGCCGTCCACCCTATCGTGAGGCATTCCGCTTCGGTTTCCTCCTTGCGGCGCGTCGCATCGTCGTTTTCTTATAGCATCGTCCGTCCCTTGGCGGCCATGTTATTTACCATAGCACATTATATCCACCACCGCATCCGATACGATGTATGTATCTTTTGCTGCTGCTCCTGCATCTGCCGGGCCGGCCAAGCCGTGTTGTTGCTCTGCTGCCATGTTCGTTGTTCACGTTCACGTCCACGTCATTTTCCTGTTCTTTGCAGAAGAATTTCCTGAGGCCATAGCTTTTTTTTTTAAGTTTTTTAAGAATTCTTCGTCGTTTTTCTTTTGTTTTTTTTTTTGTAGATTGTATTGCCGTTGTTGTTGTTATTGCATTTTCGAATTGGTTGATGCTTCTTTTGAGACATTCTTATGGTTCTTGTTTTATTTTTGATTATTGGATTACACTGAAAGGAAAATTATGTTTGAAAACAATTGAAAAATGGCCAACAGGAAACCGAAAAATATTATAACTGCAAAAACTTATAATGTTGTCGATTCTTAACTAGATTCAAGCAAGTTCAAATAATATAGGTTACGAATGCTTAAAAATTTGACAAGAACTCTCCATTGTTTGCAAGTTTTAAATATTTTTGGAGAGTTTCATGTCTAGCCAAAAACAATTTTCAAACAAACTTAAAACCAATGAGAAGTGACAACATAACAAAATTGAAGTGAAAGCAAGAGTGTAGACATTTTTAATCTTTTGGAGAGTTAAAAAAAAGTGCAATAAAAACAAATAAAATATAATTATGGTTTAATTGGCATTGTTTAATATACAAAATTTTAAATAGAAAACTGAAGAAAGTACTGTGGAGACTTACTTGGTTTTGAATGGCTCTTAAACTTGTCTCAACTTCATTTTTTCCGAGTGTACAGTCTGAAGAACAAAGTTGAGTTCTTGAACGTTTTCTTTTATATTTATTCCGTAATCTATATTTATTTATATATAAAATCTCCTTAAGTCTGGAATCTTAGAAAAATAAGATTCGAACAGTCAAGACATGAAAAATAATGACAATCTGCGTGCTTCAATTTGTTAGTTTTTTTTCACTTGAAAATAATCATAATTTTATGATTTTATGGCTTAAGAATGAAATAATTTTGCTTATTTTTTTACTGAAATTCTAAATGAACCTTTAAGGCCTGAGGAAAGACCAGAGATCAATTTAGCTTTTATGTTCCTCTTTGGAGGAATTTTTTTTGTTTTTTTTTTGTAAGCCCAAGAGGCATGGAATTTTCGATGGAATGTGGTTGCTTTTTTTTCAAGATTTATTTTTATTACCTTTGGATGCTTCTTCAACTTCAGGAATGGAGTTTGATTATTTAAAAGAAATTGTTGATGGAGTGTTGTATTTTTTGTTTTAAGTGGGAGATGTTGCATGGTGGCGTGTAGGTTTTTTTTGAAAAAAAAAATTGTTATGCATTTTTTATTGACTGTTTTTGAGAATCACTTACAGTTGCAAACCGATTTCAAAATTGAGATATCGAAATTTAAAATCCTAATGATCACAAATACGCACTCTCTGTTATGTGGCTCAAGAACTAGAGTGGAGACTATGAAACCGGCATTTACTGAGCAATATTTATTCCAAGAAAAGGAAAGATTCAAAATATCAAGACAGTAGTCGTAAAATACAAAATTTTTCAAAAATTAAAACAAATCCAACAAAGCCTAAAGCCCTAAAGGAGAAAAGTTTATTGAATGGGTACCTTAATATCCAATAACTCATCCGATTTTATAGCTTCTGGAATTTTTTCTTCGCCCTCCGAGGACATTTGAATCGCATTTCGTAAATCAAACAAAGTTATGACCTTCTTCATTAGAAACCTATTAAAATTGCCAAAGGGAACTTGGTTCGATTAAAGTTAAAACTTGTTGGTTGTCTCAAGCTCTCAAGACAAAAATAATCATAACGAATAAAAATAACATATCCTGACGACACTAGGGATGCTAACATAAATGAGTTTGTATGTGGTGTGGTGTGCAATAAAATCTGAGAATAACGCAAGACAGGCACAGGCTCACAAGTCAAGGACATTAAGTATGAAAGTTTAGGTTTTATTCCTACGGGTGCTATATCTTGTAGCTTGACCATCATCATCAATTTGTTGCACGTTTTCTTGTCCTTCTTCGAAGATAATAGAAAAGCTATAAAGAATTTATCGTCATCAAATAAAATAAAATATGCTGCAGCACGTTCTTCTCTTTCAACCTCTCTGTTTTCAAGTCAGCACTTTCAACAGTTTGGAAATGAATGCCAAAGAAGAAAGAAGAGAAGAAAAAAGAGGGATAAAAATCTATCCTGCTCCTAGCAACTTAAAAAAAAAAAAAAACACTTCAATTTGACATGACTACATTTTTCTATTGGTCATTTCTATACTCTAAATTGCTACCACATTGGAGGGAATACGATTTTAAACTATTCGATCAATTTTTTTTTATGAACATTTTCAAAAAAACATACCTACTGTGAATTGTAAAATTAAAGTAGTCATTTTCGAGATAAATATTCAACAAAGACGATCATGAATCTAAAAAAAAAGAAATACAGTGAGTTGGAGCTTTTACTTACGGAAGAACGGTGAATCGCAACTTGATTTATATGCTCTATTCGGAGAGTGAAAATAGGAAACCGACACAGACATTTACACGGCATTTCCACTTTAAAATACTCCTTTCGTGTTTGTTAAAAAAATATCAGATTCATTTACTTTAAAGTTATGTTCACACCTCCTTAATTCCACACCTTAAACGTCAACTTTGACATACCTTTCCTCAATGGAATAAATACAACGCTTTTGCCGGCCATGTTACCGTATTTAAGCTTTTAAAAAATTCCTAAAAATCATAAAAACGCTATAAAAAAAATTCTCAAGGCATTAAATAGGCAAAATATAGGTTGATAAAAAGCATAATTACAAAGTCAATTTGTAAATATCACCTCATTTGATTAAAATTCATCATTAAGTCGATACACAATCATCGCATCGTCATTGAAAGATTTCAAATTAGAAAAGAATTCGAAGAAGCAGCACGATTCGAATTAAGACACAAGAGAGACTCGAACAAAGAATTAAAAAAAAAAAACTGAAAACAGAAAAACCACTCGGACCGGTAAAAGTTTCCTCGAAGAAGTTTACGCGCGCAAAATTCCAAACAGCACCATCATCATCATTGCTAGCAGATTTCCTTCTCTCTCTCTCTCTTTCTTTTTCTCTCTACCTCTTCTACTTTGGTTCTTTCTGGCTTGACCCCCACTCCCTCTTGCATACTTTACTCCATTTCCAGGTATCAATAAAAAATCGTTTTTCGATTTCTTAAAAATTCCAAAAAATACAACACGAAGTTCGAACATAAAAAAAATAACCAACAAACCAAAGCAAAGAAAAAAAAACAAACTCCAACTCAGATATCTAAAAAGCCATCCAACAGCTAAAGAATGTATCCAAATTGCCCCAGGCCATCTACCATTCTCCATCCACCGTCCATTCCATTGTGGATGAGTGGCATCGTGGTGGGGTACCGAACTTAGTTGAAGACCGCGCTAAACAACTGGTATGCTTCGTCCCTCAACCCACAGCCAAAGTATCGTTGAAATGGTCCACAAACACACAGCACCCATCATTATCATCCTCCTCTCGTAAAACTTCTATAAATGAAAGATCTTTGCCAAGAGAAATATCCGGTTCTTTTTTTTCACTCCAACTTTTAGTTTATTTTGTTGGTCAAGAATTTTTGGATTTTTTTTTTTTTAAGGAATGGTTTTGGATACATTTTTAAGAAGAAGCTGGGGCTGACTATGATGATGATGATGATGGCTTGCAGGCCATAGTCGCCAGTTGTTGTTTGACTGGAGATGGAAACATGAAGTTTGATTATGATGATCATTATGAAGATCTGATGATGGTTTTGTTGGTGAAAATTGAACTCCTTGCATTGCATTGGAATGTCAGATGCTATGCCATGCCTTGAAGCACAAGCTTTTTTTTTTAAACACACAATCAAAATTTGTTTATGACTGGCAAATGAGATCCAAGAACCTTCTTGATACCTTGTTGAATTTAAAAAATGAAAAATTACTTTTCACATTAAAATATTTTATTGAGGTGAAATATTTTACTTTAGGTGAAGCAAGGTGAATAATATAACTTTTGGTCCCGTTTTCCTCAAGGTTGAATATTTTCAGACAATTTAGCTTCAAGAGCAATAAAAACAAGTTAAGGTTGGTGTTTTCGCGTGAAAAATAATATTCATTCGCATGAAATTTACCGAACATCAAAACTACTCAATTTCGATGCATACCTACATATTAGTAATTGAGTACTTCCATAAACTCAAAAAATTATGTTTTAAAAAATGAAAAATTACTTTTCACAATAAAATAATTTATTTAGATGAAATATTTTACGCTACGTGAAGAAAGGTGAATTAATTAATTTTGGTAACCTTCTCCTCAAGATTGAATATTTTAAGACAATTTAGCTTCAAGAGCAATAAACAAATGTGAAGATTGATGTTTTCGCGTGAAAAGTATGATTCATTCGCGTGAAATTTATCAAATAACTAAACTACTCAATTTGGATACATACATATTGGTAGTTGAATACATCGATAAAATCAGAAAATTATGTCTGATATTTCGTGTGAAATAAAATTAACTACATTTTATCCAAGAACGCTTGCAAATTAGAATAAGCTTCATCGACATTAAAATTCATATGAAGCATCAACAATTTTTTATTTAAAAATATTGAAACAAATAGCGCTGACGACAATCTGTCACTTTGTATTTAATGTAAACGGAAATCCCATGCGCCATCCGGTATGGAGATATGTGAATAAACTATAAACATAAACATAAAAAAAAATGCCAACGTCAAACTTGAATACATTTCTTTACATTTTCATATAAACTTTATGCACTCTGTCGAGTTCCGAGTCAAATTGTTGCATTCCATTGAATTTCATATCAAAATTCCTGGTACGAGATCTCTCCACAAATAAAAAAAATTATACAATTCAAAGAAATCGAACTAATTGTATACAAAATCATTAATTACAAAAAAAAAAAAGAAGAAAAAAACAACAACATAAATAAATAACAGGAAAATTAATTGGAATTAATTTCTAATCTACAAAGTCCACTTAATGGGGCAGCAATCTATAGCAATAACAACAACAATGCACTTGGGAATTGGAATGTGGCTTTGATTAATCTCCATCGATAACTTGAACTTTGAAAAGGCATTTAATCATTTTCTGAAGAATTTTTTTTTTATTTCATTGCCTTGTTTTGGTTCTTTTTTTTTTCTTTTTCTTCTTTAGAGCGCAGACAACAATAAAAAAAAAATATATATATATGCCCTGCTGTGATGCATTAAAACATTCAAATAACACGCAATCGGTAGCATTTTGAGGTGCATGTTTTTTTTTTAATTCCATTTTGAATACATATATTTGATTGTTTAGTTTTCTTTGATTTTGAATTCTCAGCTTTAATCTGTAACTGTTGAATTATGGTTGAAACTGTATAAAAAACAAATTTAGAATTTTTTAAATCTAAGGCCCAGAGAGTGAAGTGACGTTGGCTTCAAGTGGCTCCAAAGGGTTCCCAGTGGGCAATGAATTTATCGTGTATTAATTTGCGCATGTGGTTATAGGTTTTGAAGTTGACAATAAAAGAAAAGAAAATTAAGATCCCTTCTTTCTAAGGTCATGAAATCGCTAATAAACTATGAGCTCAAGAAATATCTCGAAGACCGAAAGCTTCTTAATGACCGGCAGTACGGCTTTCGCAGCAACAGGTCCACTGGTAATCTGATGGTTTATCTCACCGAACAGTTGAACAAATCTTTACATCGTTTTGGAGAAAGTAAGAAGCACTTGGTATTTCAAAGGCATTTGATAAGGTCTGGCATCTTGCTCTTGTATAGCTAATGCGTGCTTTCGGTATCGATGAATCCCTTATTCGTTGGATTAGAAACTTTCTTTCGAACCGTTCAATAAAAGGTATATTATGGACGGATTCAATTCTGAAACCCACAATATAATGATGGTGTGCCCCAGGGTTCCGTGTTGTCTCCAACCCTCTTTCTTATTTTCATCAATGATCTCTTGTCTGTAACTTCTAATCCAATATACTGTTTCGCTGACGATAGTACCCTTAGCTTTTCTTATTCGTTCCCAAACTAACATCCCTCCTCTTCGGATGTGGAACTGCACCGGCAAAATATGATAAGCTCATTAAAATCTGATTTGAACAGCATTGTACAATGGGGCATAAAAATTCGCATAGAGTTGAATGCTTCGAAAATTCAATGCTGTCTTGTATCGTTAAAGCAAGATATACCCCCTTTGCCACTGTCCATGAGTGCCAATGAGACCGAACATCTCGAGATTCTCGGTATGTGCATCACTGACCAACTCTTGTAGAAGGTGGAACGAGCACATATGCGATGTCGCCAAAAATACCGCAAGATGTTTAGGTTTCTTAAGAAATTTTCTGCAAGAAATTTTTCTCCCAGTCTGATCTCGCTATCTTCTATGAGACTTATATCCGTCCAAAGCTTAAGTACAATTCTCATCTCTGCCCTTAGCCCTTAGAATGTTTGTTGATAGAGACATAACCAACTCATTCACCTCGTTAGACTAGCGTTGTAACCTTTCGTGTCTCTCCCTGTTCTATCGTTGCTTTTACGGTAAGTGCTCTTGTGAAATAGCCAGTTGCATTACTCTCCTTAAACAATTCCCCCGTAATACTCGCGCTTCTAGGAATACCCATCAGTTTATCCTCGAGCCCAACCTCGGACGTACCTTCAAGTATAGAAAATCGTTCGTACTACCCGAATGTGGAACTCCCTTCCACACTGTCTTTCCGAATCATTGCAATATTCAGGAATTTCAGACCAATGTACACCGGCACCTCCTTTACAACACCTTACTTCCTTCTTATAGCACTCACTGTGTCTCTGGCATAAGGGTATAAAAACCCCTTGAGTGGGTGCTAATTTAAAAAAAAAAAATCGAGTCGTACATATGTACTTACTCTTTTTGAAGATGATGAAATTACAAAACGACCGACTTGGTAATTTAATTGTTGAACAATTTTGGATTTAAATTAAAAAAATAAGAAAAATCTTAAGCGTTGTTCTTATTTTTAAAAAATCTCAAACTAATCAATTAAATCTCTTCGTCATACAAAAAGCCCAACAAAAAATGATTCATCACTCTCGCATGGTAGTATCTTAAGCATGGCGCCACAATTCTGAACCACCATAATCAATTTTAAAAGTACTTCCCCCGAGGCTCATTTATATCGCCTTGATTTTCCATCGCAACTTGTTATGGCTAGTTCTTTAGACAAAAATAATTCACTTTATCATAATCACTTCTGCATACCGATCAACCTCTCATAAATATTGGAATGAAAGTAAAAATTCATGTTCGAAACCAGCTTAAGAGTGGCAAACACCAAGAAACAACATCCAAATGGAAATCGATTGCAATTACTCAAAAAGTCAAAACACCCAATATGGCTTTTAAAATCGAATTCCATCGGATTCTTGTCATAGTAATAATATATCGTCGCTCTCTAATGTCCGCAGAGTGTTGTTGTCTCCGGAAATGGAATTCCACGCCTTCAACACATACTCAAAATTTTGACTTATCGTTTGTGCTATTTTTCGACTGATAAATTGGATAGAGCAGCTTTCGATTTAGTATTTTCGATAACCGACAGTGTATTTGGTCAATTTTGGGTTTCAACAGTTTTTTTGACATTCTGTCAATTGGAAACTAATCGATTTCGAATTAATGAGAATCGATTTCGATAAAAGGCCTGCAGTCTGATTGAAGTAAAATTCTGTGGGAAGAAAGATTGATGTTTGATATTCGAGCAATTTAAAATGGCGCCGAATGAAATCGACTAACAGGGAAAAATCGACTAACAGGGAAATTCTTATGTTTTAGGGCATTTTTTAAAATACGTAATATTTTCTCTTCGAATAACTCTTCAGTCTTCCTGTTTTAGGAAAAATAAGAAAAGGAATTCCCATTCCAAATGACCTGTTGTCCAGGAATAAGTTCCGGATTCAACTCCAAACCAAACAGATCCAATAAAACTACATTGTATCTTCTCGATAAGTAAATAAATCCCAAATTTAATGTGTGTAGGTAGTCAAAGTCATGTAAACCGAATCTAAAATATGGATGCCTCTACCTGGAGAAGTACCTGTCTAGTCTATCTACCTTTTTCATCTGAAATAATTCAAAAGCCAAAAGGTGAACACAAGAAATAAAATACTAACGTTCATTCGTGGTCCTCCTTAATTTGCTTCCAAATTCCTTAAGCAATGTGCCTTCAACATTATCACAGGAAAATTATTTCGATCGTTTTGTTGTTGTTGGTACTGCTGTTGCTGCTGGCTGGCTGCTGAAATCAAGCTTCCACCTGCGTTTCATTTTTTTTTTGTCCGCCTTTATGCCCCTCACATTTCAACTCATCAATCCAGTATCTACATTTATATGTATGTCCCTTATTATGAGCATTTGTGTATGCTCCACATGGGTATCCCAGAATAAAAAGAGAGCATGTGTCTAAGCTCAAGGGCATAGCAATGTCACTTTTTTTGACATGGGGTCTAAAACTGGACATCCCACCTTTCTGAGTATTTCAAATTTTTCGTTATTCAAATTACTTAGGGCCAGTTGTACAAATTGAGGGTTAACCCACGGATCAGCTGAACTCGAGTTAACTCTTGAACCAGGATCAACTTTGAATGGGTTGTACAGTTGTGGATCAAAAGAGAGTCAGCTGAACCGCAGTTCAGGTCTATTTACATGAAAATTTAAGTATATATATACCTAATGTCACCGTCAGTTGTCAAATCAAATAGAATGTCAACACAAAAAATGCAACAAGACTGTTTTTGCAAAGATTTCATAATAAACAAATAAATTTAAAATTGTGCTCCAGAAATGCTTAAATTAAAGAAACTGCCACTCCTTGCGCGAACCATTCGATCAATGAGTAAATTATCACATCAAATTCCAATCGGAACTAATGACAACCAGAGTAAGTCACAAGAAAACCAGCCCGAATACCCTCGCATTAAAACAGCTCCAACAACAAAGCCGGGTGTTTCTTTTGGAATTCAGGTATGAGATGTGGAACTTGTTGTCTGACTATTTTGTTCATTATGTCCATCAATCAATTAGGGTTGGATTCTCAATATCCGTCGAATGAAAACAAATCTCTTTCTCGATGTCAACGATGGCTCGACGGCTGAGAAATTTCAAATCGTTGTCCCAAGGAACGACCAAACAAAGACTCTTTCACCTGGCTGTTCTGTGAGCATAAGTGGCGTCATTCAAACCGCGCCAAACGGTCACAGAGTCACCCTTCTGGGTAATTCTTCCCTTCAAGAGGGCTATCCGTTTGTGCCCAAACAACAGCATCCCCCGGAATATGTTAGGGAGTTTCTACATTTCCAATCGCGAGTAGATTACATCTCTTCACAGTTGCGGGTTCGACAACGGGCAGCCAAAGCAATTCACGATTTCATGGACGAGCAGGGCCTAATCCAGATTCACACTCCGATTTTAACAACAAACGATTGTGAGGGAGCAGGAGGGACTTTTGTTGTGAAACCAGACAATGAGAAACTCTTGAAGGAGATGTCTCGCGACGGTGTTCCTTTCGAAGAGAGTTACTTCGATCTTGTTCTTGAGTGTCTCAGGACAGCTGCATCTTGAAGCTGCTACATATGGTCTAGGTGGAACGTACACCTTCTCACCCGCGTTTAGAGCTGAGAACTGCAAGTCACCACTGCATCTGGCCGAGTTTTACATGCTCGAAGCAGAATTGGCTTTCACCCACACTATGGAAGACCTAACAACATTCATAGAGAACTTAGTAAAGACAGTGGGCCTTGAAGTGATCGACAAAAGTGCCGACGATGTGCGGCATTGTCAAAAGAAAGCAGCAGCCGAACTGGATCTCACCTGGTTGGACAAGAAATGGACAACTTTGCCTTACGATCAAGCATTTAAAATTCTCAAGCAGAATGAACAAAAGTTCAAGACAGAACTCAAGGCCAATGAAGGTTTCTCCAAGGAGCAGGAACTCTTCCTAGTGAGCCATGTGAAAATCCCAGTATTTGTCATCGATTGGCCGGCGGATCAGAAACCTTTCTACATGCGCCAATCAAAGGAAGACAACTCAAAGGTTCATGCTCTGGATTTGCTCATGCCATCGGTGGGGGAACTCTGCGGAGGCAGTCTGAGGGAAGATAATTACGATCTGATCAAAGAGAAAGCACCTCCCGGTCTCGAGTGGTACGTTGATTTACGAAAATTTGGTGGAATCCCAACAGGAGGCTTTGGCCTTGGATTTGAGAGATTCCTCCAGCTTCTGACAGGTGTGAAGAACATCCGAGATGTGATACCTTTTCCTCGCTATCCTCATTCATGTAAAATGTAAATAAAACAACGTTGAACAGTTAAACTTATCCCTTTTATTTTGATCACGTCGCTGGCCGACAGGCTAACATGTACACAGGATAGAGTCCCTTAGGGAAACCTTGTTGCTTAATAACTCGAACAATTTTAAAGCCAGCGTTGCGGAGAATCGTTTCAAAGGTCGTCAATGGTCGTGTCACTGATGAATCCTCCTCGTCGGGTTCTACTTTCCCTGAAGTCGTTACATTGTCCTTCATCACAAAGTAACCACCTTTCGTCAGTCCGGTCTTGACCCGTTTATAGAACTCCAGCAGATCGTTATCATGCAAATGACCAAGTACCCATTGACTCCAGATCAAGTCGTATTTGCCTTCTTCGGGTGTGAATTTCTGAAGTCCCAGTCAGCTTTTAGCTGAACTGTCAAAAAATTTCAGATTAAAATGAGATAGCAACATTTTTCGCACTAAAAATTACCTGATCCATGGCTGAACCACAGCTAACCCCCCAAAATCGGTGGGTAACTTCTGATCGTGGCTCAACAGTGGGTTAAGACCTGAACCTCGATTGTACAACAGTCATTTTGAGTTGAACCGAGTTCAAACGTTGATCCGAGGATGAACCACGTTTGTACAACTGGCCCTTAGAAGAAAATTGTTAGGTGAATAGATTAATGTGAATTTAACGCAAATGATAGCAGATTCCGTGACAGGAGAGGTAGACAAACAAAGAAATGTGATTGCGGGTGCAACAAAACGAATGTGAACTTATCAGCCAAAGTTTTGACACTTTATTATCTTAAACCAACGTCTGTTCAATTTAATTTATTTGGATTGTTTAACAATGATCGAGTGTCAATAAACTGACTCTTGGTGTTGCACCCGTAGTTATGGAATTGCCCTGGGTAAACCAGAAAAATTAGAGTATTTTTTTCAAATTGAACGAACCTAAAAATTTTTGGTTTTCAACTAAATTTTTTATTTGTTTTGTTCTATTTTTTTTTAGATGGCGAATACATGTTTGCAGACCCAGAAAGCAAACTCTCAAAGTACGGTCCAAAGAGCTGGCGTTCATCTCACACTCATGTAAGTTTAAAAATCAAACATTGCAATCTGTTTGAGTTTTGCAATAATTTCGTTTCTTGTTTCTTGAAGGGACTCGATGCCAACGGTCGTCCTCTCTTAGAGCTACACTTTCGAGTGCAGTTCTACATCGAGAGCCCGTTCATGTTGAAAGATGAAACCTCACGTCACAACTACTATTTACAACTTAAAGAAAACGCCCTCAACCGATGCGATGTTCCTAAGGACTATTCTGAACAATCAATGATTTTACTTGCAGGCCTCGCCCTGCAAGCCGATCTCGGCGATTGTCCCGAAGACGAAGTTACAGATTCGGCACTGTCATCAGCCGGATGTGGAGGCACAGGCAGTGGCAGCAGTGATAGCAACATCAGTACAGCTGGCCCATCAACAACACCACCAGTATTGCCTCCTGCAAACAAAACTACTTTATCACCATCGATGATAATTGCTGGTCACAAAATGAAAGCAATTGTTGAGAAGCTATCGCCAGCTATTGTAGCTGCAGTTTCGTCTCTATCTGCTGCTTCGTCATCGTCATCGATCAACGTTCCGGACTATTTTCGGCCCGATGAATACCTGCCGCCAAGTTTGAGAACCCTGCGAGCTGTGAATGCGTTGCGAGCATGTCACCGTGAGAACCGTGGTATGTCGCGTGTCAATGCTGAGCTGCATTACATTCAGCAAGCTTGCATGCACGAGGGCATTAATGCTCACATGTATCGCATGAAAATGGCCAAGAGTGAAAACGGGCCTGGTAACTCATGGTTTGCTGTGTACGCCAAGGGAATCAAGATCAGCAGTGATAATACCCAGCCGACAACATTCCTTTGGCCGAATATCACAAAGCTGAGCTTCGAGCGGAAGAAGTTCGAGATTCGATCGGGCGACAATAAGATCATACTCTACGCCACAAGCGATGAGAAGAACAAAATGCTACTGACCCTCTGCAAGGAGACCCATCAATTCAGCATGAAGATCGCTGCTCGCCTCAAGGAAGTAATCAAGCGGGAGGAAGAGGAAAGTAACAGTCTACATGCGTGCTACATCTATTCGCGCAGCCTTCATTTGCCATATAAGAATAAGAATGATCAACGGATTTCGGTGATATCAAGCACAAGTTCGAACACGACCTCAGGAATAGTAAGCGATCGAGTGCATTCGGAGGACGAGCTTGAAATTATGATCAATACTCCGCCGGCACCGATTGCAGCGCCATCAACCGAAAGCTTGGCTCTAGCTCATCTCTTGGATAGGCCGAGTGTAAGTAGACAAACATCGTCTGTTGGGCAGGTTTCGATGAAGGACTTGGAAGATCACCTTGCTGCTCTATCGGTACGCCAAAAGTCGTCGGAACGAAGTTCCCCCACGGAACAAGTGACCGAACCGAAAGCAAGTACAGATTCGCCTGGCTCGCAGCATAATATCGGATCCCAGTGTTCGTCGACATGCAGCACAGTGGTTGTGGCTACAGAAACAACAGCTCTTACCACGCTTGCTGTGCATTCGACTTCGGCACAGCGGCGTTCTTCGACATCGAGCAGCCTCGAGCTTGGCTTTAGTCATACAGCACAAAATTCACAACTTAGCGAAGGTGAGAGCACATGCATTGATCACGACTTCATTGCATCTACTCAAGACGAAACAGAGAGTAACTCGGGAGTCTACACTTTGGCCCATGGTGCTCCACCGACAGAAACTTCTGGAGTTTATACCATGCATAGCAGCGAGATGACTGGACAATCGTCGGAGATCGCAGAATCGGAAAGTGCAACCAGCTCACACTATGGCATTTTCCAGCCAAAAAGCGAACTTGGTAAATCACCGACCATTGACTCGGTAGATGGTGGTTATCGCAACAATCGAATTAAGAACGAAGAGATTCCTGATTTTCGGCTGCGTTCCGACTCGAATGTGAGTGCTAGCGGATCATTCCGGGGAGATGGAAGTGATCCTACTGATAGCAAGCATGCTCTACTAAGTGCTGAGGAACTCACCGATCTGATTGTTGGTCGAGGAACATATCCATGTCGCAAGACTGTTTCGAACACCCTTGACTCGGACTGCGATTATGTAACTCTCCCGCTCACCATGGAGGGCGAGAGCTACATTCAGGGACACCAGGACACTGCGCCAACAGAAGACCAAGATGTCGATCTTATGGATGATATTTTGCCCACAGATCCACCAGCTCCACCCCAACGGATTGACAGCAACACTCAACGATCTATGGTCAATCTAAGTGACATTCGAATGCGCTCGCCTCCGCCATATGGCGCCCGACACGAAACCACTGGTTTATGTGGTCCTCCCGTCCGAACCGTCCCTGTTGTTCCAAAGCCAGTGCTACGCGATCCACCACCATATCAGCCAAAGCCCAGACCAACATCGCTCATTTCGACATCGTCTTCGTCATCGGCTCTGGGTTCATCGGCAGCTAGGCCCGAAGAAGTGACCGCACGTTTTATTACAACCCGACCCCAAATCAATATTCTGCAGGCCCACACCAGCGTTGTCAGTGATAATCCGAAACCAAGTTATGCCGCGCCAACAATAACAAGTCTATCATCACACCAGCCTAGTTATTTGGGGGCAACACCAACATACAGCCATCCAACTCAACAGTCACAAATCTCTAATGTACCCAGCACAATTGGTATTCCTATAGTTCCTTATCAACATTTGCATGCAACACACAAAAGTATGTCTGCCGCTATTCCGCCTCCACCGCCACCTTATCCGGAAATTAAGCCACCGCCAACACGAACTTGTGTCCTTTTGCCGGTCATCAAGCCTAGACAATATCTGCCACCGCCTCCACCCAGTCTACCACGTCAGCCACCGCCACCACCACCTATGGCAACAGTTTATAATGCCTCTCACATTGCTCGCAAACAGCACGAACTCTACGAACAGCAGCTTTTTAGCGATGTCAACTATGTCATCTATCCCATTCAAGATCCTGCCATTAGTCAGCAGGAGTATCTAGATTCGAAGCAGAGTTCGTTTTTGGCAGCAATGGCTCAAAGTCCACCGCCGCATCCGTATCTGGCCTATGCTCACAGCACAATGCACAGTGCTCATCATCTGAGTCCCTGGGAAACGTGCAAAGGTCACGCCATCTACCAAAGCACCCCGTATCTTCCGATGGCATTGTCAACGCATTCTCGGTACGCTTCGACTCAAAATCTATCTGACACATATGTGCAGCTTCCAGGTGCATATTCACCTTTATACAGCCCATCTGTTGCGAGCTTATGTTCTTCATATGAGCCCCCACCTCCACCACCTCTACATCCGGCTAATCTGGCTAATAGCTCGAGCTTATTTGCCCGTTCACGGTCAGATGACAATATACTGAACTCCATTGATGCCATGCCGAAAATGAAAAGATTACCCCCACCACCGCCGCCACCCAATGTGGATCGTCGCTTGAAGAAGCCCCCAATGCCAGCGCCTCATGAAAAACCTCCTCCAAGTAAGTTCAATTGACAGTTCTTAAATTTGCATTTTGACACTTCAATTTTGTAATAGAATTTTTTCAACAAGTGTAACGTTTATCTTTTCAGTTCCAAGCAAACCATCAACGGTCGGTTCAAGTTCACAATCAACCCTACATACAACTCGAAACGTCAAAACCCACAAACAGCCTACTCACTCGCAGAGCGTTCAACAGCAACAACAACAGCATCAGCAACGCATGCAATTACTACGCAATGAACTTTCAACATCTTCTGCTGCTCACTCAGTCACAACAACAAATAACGGTGCTAATTCTTTGATCACGAAAAATGGCAACCCCATCGACATTCAATTGCTGCGCGAAAAAAGCCGCCATCTTGATTTACCACTCATTTCGGCTCTATGCAATGATCGTTCGCTTCTCAAACAAACAAAAGCCTTCGGAACGCCCAAAAATGTCCGCAGTTCAATGGCATCGTCAGGAACAACAACAGCGACTGGTCAACACCAAATGATGATGTCTCAGTTCAATCCGAGTTTTAGCCAAACAGCAACCAAACCACAGCCACCACGTTATCCTGGAACGCAACACACTTCGGGTGTGTCAATGTCAGCTGTCACAGCGACAGCGGGTAGTCATCAGCTGTCAAAGCCTCGCAAAGCGTCAATTCAGCATAGACATCCGAATGATAAACTTCCACCGTTGCCAATGCAAATGGCTGAAGCTAATAATTATGTTATGGATCCAACACCGGCCATTTTGAAACACAAGAGTTATAACTCACAAACATAGGGCACAAAATATACTGAAAAAAACATAGATCGGCAGATCAGGATCATAAAGCGAATCGGAATCACTCGTCAAACTCCACTGGATGTGTGCGTGTAACCGGAAGTGTTGTATTTCTTTGTTTTTAATTCCGGTAGACGTCAATCACACAGAGTAACGGTTTTGGGGAGGATTTTGAGACGTTCACTTTCTTTGATTGTTCTGTTTTTAGGCATTCAATGTGGAAATCTTGTCAAATGAAATGTTTGGAGGTATAGTTTTGGCAGGTCTCTTGATAGAAGTTTAGTTGATTGCTAAACTTTTTGTGCTATACTGACAATCATGATTCACGTCTCAAAAGCCATTTGGCTGAGACTGTTCCTTCAACTTACCGGATCTTACCTTCTTTTCTATTTAAATGTCAGTCATTCATAAAATTTTATAATTTCGAGCTTAGACTAGTACGGAACAGCTGTTAAAAAGCGAATTTTCCAACATCTAAAGCATTTATGTGATGTCATGATAAAATTCTTATGTCGTTTTCCATTGGCCGTCCAGAAGCATTCTGAAGAGTCCAGAAGTCTTCTGAAACGTCAAAAAAAGACCAATAGAAAACGACATTAATTAAGCTGTCAAAATATGACAAACGTTGCCTTGTGAATGTCAACGCTGAAATTTGATAGAATCGCGAAAGAAATTGTACTAGATTCACATTTCAAGATCGAACAGATCCAAATTCAGACAATTTAAATGCTCAAAACTGTAAATATGGAGTCTCGATTATACGTTTTTTAAATTCCAATGAGGACTAAATCACTACAAGCCAAAATAAAAACAACAACATTAACTATTCCTCTCAACATTCCATGACATATTCTACACTCATTTTGTTTAACATTAATTTAACTAACCCATGACGCAAAGATGCTTTAAAAAAAATTAAAAACATTGCAATTATTTATTTTCAACGAAAGATGAGGAACAAGCCTTTTGTATTTTGTCTATTCTAGTCAGCTAAAAGAATAAAGATAAACAAAAAAACATTAATACTCAGCATATACAATAGCCAAAGCATCAACTATTGGATTAACGAAACTCAAAACTTTTTTAACACTTAAAAATTAAAGACATAATTTATTAACATTTCGAATTAAGCAACGGATCAAAAGTCCCCAAACCCAATACTTATCTGTGATTGATGAATTTATATCTACATTTAAAAAAAGATTATAGATGTAAGAAGAGAACTTGCACTCCGTATAGTTTGTATCGTTTAAGAGTAGTATTCGATTGCCTTTAACTTGCCCACCGATCGTATGGATTGAAAGAAAAATGTTTCTTAGAATAAACATTAGAAATTTAAAATTAAATTGTATTAGATTTTTATCAACTTTTTGAATACATTAACTTCATAATTTTTGCTCGTCATGATAAAACAGCTTAAGAAAAAAGTAATGCAATAAAATGTCAACCTTTAATGCAGCTGTCAAAAATTGTACTAGAACAGTTGAAAGCACTGTTCATGTCGATTGCCCTGAAATTGGCAGTTTAGGGTAGGTTCGTGTTCAATATTTTTTAAAAGCAAACAGACAGTTTTGAACTTTCATTTCTTGTATGTATGAGTTTTGAAGAAAAAGAATTATAATTAAAAAAAAAAAAAAAATTTACGAAACATGAATGATTTTTGTTTCATTCTTGACGTAATCTAGGTGATATAAAATCTATTTTATGTCATTACTCAGATGCAAAACTACGTCAAAAGTCTGATTTCAAAAATTTTCATTCTGCAATATACCACATTAACTCTATCGTTTTTGACGATTTTATTTATAAATGAGGTACAGCAAAAACAAAATATTAAACAAAACAAAAATATACTTGTATTTTTTTCGAGAAAAAAAAAACAATTTTTATGTCACAAAAAAAACAAGACCATATTATAAAACTAAAAAAAAAACATTCCAATATAAATGACTTTTAAAATAAATAAAAACAAATCAACTGTATAAAGATAAGATGTAAAATAAAGAAAGTTGTATTGTTTCGAAACTAATTAAAAAAATAAATATTATTAAAAAATATCGTATACATAGAAAAAAGCACAAACAATAATTTTTTTTACAAAAACAGAAAAACTGCACACTCCAAGCTTGATGATCCTTTTGACACATTTTTTTGTAATTATATTGCTTTGGGGGGATTTTCATATTTTATTTTTCTTTTAAATTTATTTCATTGATTACGTTTTTTTTTATACTATGGTGTTATTGGTTTTTTTATGTACTTCTATTTTTTTAAATGAAAAAAAACACTTTTGCAGGATTAAAAGGATTATCAAGTGTGTTGATTTTTTTGTTTTATTCTTGGAAAGGGTCATTTTATAAATGTGCTTTTATTTTAGGTTAGTGATTGATTAGAAAAGAAACAAAAATTATCGATTTACTTTGTTTAAACTTAAATAAAAAAATGTTATAATAAAAATATCATTTATAAACATGAAACAAAAATATGTTTTATTTTGAATGGACGTGAAGGGCTATATCCTGACCAAATACACATCAGAAGCAAACCATAGGTGGAATAGTTTAACGAGTTGCGTTATATCTAGGAAAATCTGGCCCATCTATAACAAACCAAAATCAATCAGACGGTTGAAACGCGGATGGGATTGTCTGAACCATACTGTGTGAACTCTTGTGTACCTCAGGGCTCGGTGTTGGGACCTCTTCTGTTCTCCATTTTTATTAATGAACTTCCTGACCAAGTCATTAATTGCAGAGTACATATGTATGCTGATGTATATCTCCCGCAGACAGACCCCTCTTTACCACTGGGCCCAGGCCCAGGGCCCCGCAATCACCAGGGGCCCCCAAATTGCTGAAACATCACTTAACCTCTATTGGTCTATTTTCAAGAAAAAAAATATTTCGATACAATTTTAGATGCATAAAGAATGATCAGAATGTAAATTTGCCACTTTTGTATCATGTGCAGGGCACTAATTAAACTTTGTAGGAGTGCATGCCGCTGGGTGTGTCTTAAAAAAAAAGAAGGTAGATTGGCGCGACAGCTCTTGAAGAGCCAAGGCCTAAGTGGCTTACTGTCATCAACAATTCTCTGAGTGCGTGTGAAGAATTGAGGGGACCTACAATTAAACGCCGATTCCGAACGGCAAAGTTGAGAAGCACTTTTAGGCGACACGGAAATGAAAAAAACTGACAACATTTTAGAGCCTTAAATTTTTTTAAAAAGTAATAAAATTGAAGATGAATTTCCAAATGTTGAAATTGCACTAAGAATTTTCTCAAGTATGATGGTGACCAATTGCAGTGAGGAACGTTCCTTCTCTAAGTTAAAAAAAAAATCAAAAACGAACTCAGAACTACAATGATTCAAGAAAGATTGACATGTTTGTCGCTGATGTCAATCGAAAGCGACATCCTCAGAGGCATCGAGTTTGAAGATGTGATCAATGATTTTGCTAATCTGAAATCAAGAAAAAGACCCCCTCAATAAATTTTCCTTTCTTTTACCTGAAAAAATATAGTCTGTGTCACTATATTGTTCTTTAAATTACATTCTCAACAACTTATTTAATTGTCTGTTATTTAAATTGTGTTTATTTTTGAATTTTTATATGAAACTAGCTGACCCCGCGAACTTCGTCTCGCCGCCCTTCAGAGCAACTTCATTTTGAAATTTTCCAGTTTTCCATTTGGAAACCAATGAACCTGCAATAATATGCAATTTTCCTTTGAAAACCAATGAGTTTTCCGAGTTTTTCATCAAGAGCTTTCTTTTTTCCATTCGAAAACCCATTTTGAAATTTTCCAGTTTTCCATTTAAAAACCAATGCACCTGCAATAATATGCAATTTTCCGTTTGAAAACCAATGATTTTTCCGAGTTTTTCATCAGAACTTTCTATTTCCATTCGAAAACTCATTTTGAAATTTTCCAGTCTTCCGAAAACCAATGCACCTGCAATAATATGCAATTTTCCCTTTGCAAACCAATGAGTTTTCCCAGTTTTTCATCAGAACTTTCTAATTTCCATTCGAAAACTCATTTTGAATTTTTCCAGTTTTCCATTTGAAAACCAATGCACCTGCAATAATTTCAAAAAAAATTCCCTAAGAACCATCTACGGACTAACACGAACAAAATAAAAAAAAAATTAGCCAAATCCGTCCAAACGTTTGTGAGTCATTCGATTATAAACGAACAGGATTACATTTTTATATATATAGATATTTATTTTTTGTTTTTATTTTTACATTGTTTATGTTTGTTTTAAATGCTGCAATAACTATTTATCTTTTTAATGAATTAAAAAAAAAATATTTATTTAAAAAATTAAAAGAATAAATATCAATTCAAAGTTATTTGATTTTTTCTGTATACCTTTATTACACAACATAACATTTTTATATAATCATACAGGGGCCAAATTTTCGAAAAGTGCCCAGGGCCCCCAAAAGGGTAAAGACGGCCCTGCCCGCAGAGTCGGTTTAATGGAGGATCTTGTCATTAGAATGAATGAGGACTTACGAAGAATTCAGCTGTGGGCTGATTTAAATAAACTTAAACTTAATCCATCCAAAACAGCCATCAGCCATCTCTGATTTCATAAGGAAAATCTATGGAGGTCTTCGTAGTCTTAGATGTTCTTGTGGTCTTCTGTCTATAGACATAAACAAACGTCTTATTCAAAGTTTAGTTTTGCCATTCTTTACTTATAATTGTTACTAGATTGCGTTTGTAAACAAAAAATGAATGTTGCATTTAATGACTGCCTCTGAACTCTCAGAATTAGAGATCAAAGACATGATCTCATACCTCAATAACACAAAGTGGCTTTAGCGCTCCCCCCTTTTTCCTCCCTCACTAAATGGCACTATGAGATAATAGGCCGTAGGGTAGGATTGTACGTGCAGAACATACATCATCCATAACCCATTTTCAAATCACGAGGTATGGTATCAAAACGGCGCACTCAGCGCTAATTGTGTCCTACGCGAAAGTAGGACAGCCATTTCTACCTACCTACCTACCTTGAATGGACGTCATGGTTCATAAAAAAAAGTATATTAACTTACAATTTTAAGACTTCTTCTACGACGTCTTTCCGGATTGGATTCGAAGACTCTACAACCATCTAAGGCGTTAGACCTTAACTTCCTGGCTAGGTCAGTTTCGCTGAACAGCTCGTACAGTTCTTGATTGAACCTTCGTCTCCATTCTCCATTTATGCAGCCTGGACCAAAAATCACTCCAAGAATTATTTTTCTCTCGAAGCAGCCCAAAGCGTTTTCATCCGATTTTGTCATGGTCAATGTCTCTGCAGTCTGCACCATACCTTAGGACCGGGACGATGAGGGTTATGTACAGTGTCACTTTAGTTGCTCGAGAGAGGACTTTACTACTCAATTGCCTTCAAGTCCACAGAAGCAGCGATTGGCAAGAGTGATTCTTCGCTTGATTTCAGTGCTGGTTTTGTTGTCTGAGTTTATAGCGGATCCTAGGTAGAAAAAGTCCCTTACTACCTGGAAGTTAAATATGTCTATGCTGACGTTGGCTCCAAGACGTCGATGTTGGTTGTCCTTTCTTGATGACAGCATTAACTTGGCCTTGTCCTCATTAACCGCTTGACCCATCTTCCTGGCCTCCGTCTCAAGACTCACGAACTCTGCAGTCTCCACTGACATCACGCTGTGTTCTTCCACAATTTGACAATCCGAATGAAATTTAACAATCAAAGAAACCAGCTCCACCTATATTTAAATCATTTATACCGCCCCGTTCTATTCCTGACTTTAATTTCAATAATGGTGTGCGTGTTCCATCATGCCTTCTTCCTGCATTACCTGACTCATCTCCACAACCGTCATCATCATCGTCTTCATCATCGTCTTCATCGTCATCATCATCGTCTTCATCGTTATCATCAACTTCATCGTCTTCATCATCATCATCGTCGTCATCGTCATCATCATTTCCATCTTATCCTCCACCTGCACTTCCTGTTATGTCAATAGCGAAGACGTCTCAAGTTGTCGTTCCTAGTCCAACACTTTCTTCTATGTCCACTGTTCCCATATCAAAAGAGATGACTGTATCACCTCTGGAATCTGGGTTAAGGACTGTGGAAGGTTTTAAGACGTTATTTGTCTTTAAACTTCATCCAACAACAAATGCTCTGGACATCAAAAATCATATCAAATCGAAAATTAGAACACTACATTCCACGATCGTCGAAAAAATGCTGCATCGTAATCATGCAAGATATTCTTCCTTCAAAATAAAAGTACCTGACTCAATCTTTTATCTACTTAACTCAATTTCATTTTGGCCTCAAGGGATAGTCTTTCATGAATTCCAGAACCGAAATCAAGCAAATAACTCTCTCCCTTTTCAAAAGCAAACGACAATGCAATTCAACCAACGCAGCTTCAAAAACTATTAAGTAGTGTATTACCAGAACGTGAACGGCCTTAGGACGAAGACCAATAAGGTCTACAAGAATAACAACAATATTCTCCATGATGTTGTAATACTGACAGAAACCTGGCTAAATTTCTCAATTGCCGACTCTGAGCTGTTTGATCAACAATTTGAAATCTTCCGACGCGACCGCCATAGAGACCCAAACGTGACTACTGTTGGAGGTGGTTTGCTGATTGCTGTTCGTACTCACTTCTGTTGTAACCTTGTCGATGACTTTGTGGACACTAATCTAAAAAAAAATTGTATATGGTTGTTTGTTATATTCCTCCATCCTCGAATAATGACATATATAATAAGTTTAACGATTGCCTGGAATCAATCAATGCTATGATGGACAATGTTGATGAATTACTTGTTGTTGGGGACTTTAATCTGCCAAATATCGAATGGACTACCTCACATGAATGTGAGTTCTTATCAGCGACTCATGTATCTACCACTAATGAATCTATTGTCATCGATGGAATGGCCTCTCTAGGCCTCAGTCAACTAAACGGGATTAAAAATGTAAATAATAAAATTCTTGACCTTATATACTTCTCTGACATCATTTACTCTGACGGAACTGTTCAAGCATGCGATACTACAATTGTGGAAGAAGACAAACACCATCCTGCACTCTCAATTTCACTAAGTTCAAACACGCTTAACGTGTCAAGTCATTGTAAGAATCAGCATGAATTCAGTTTTAAAAAATGTAATTTTAATGAGCTTTATATACTTTTATCTGTTATTGACTGGAATATTTTACGTCAGGACGTTAATTGCAATGAAATGGTTTTGCACTTTTACAAAATATTATTTGACTGTTTTATAGAAACTGTTCCTTTAAGGAAAATAAAGCTTTTGAATTACGCTCCACCATGGTTTGACCTACATATAAAAACTCTAAAAAATAAAAGAAATAGGTCATGGGCTAAGTTGAATCGATCATGGACTGAAGAGGCCTTACATGATTATATCATACAGAGAGATGAATTTCTTAACTACTCCAATCTTCTTTATTCGGACTACAACGCAAACTGAAAATAATTTTAAATCTAATCCTCGTGATTTTTGGAAATTCGTAAACTGTAAACGCAAATCTGATGGGTATCCATCTAAAATGAGTTATTTGGACTCCACCAGCCATTCCTCTGTAGAAATCGCAAACATGTTTTCGGATTGCATATTTTCAAAGTGCATTTGGTAATATATCTACTCATGAAAACAATAATACTTTTAGATTAACAGAATTCTCACATCTTAATTCAGTAGATTTTTCAATTTCTGAGGAAACTATCCTTAAAAATATAGATAACTTAGATGACTGTATTAGCCCCGGTCCTGATGGTTTACCATCTTATATGTTAAAAAAGTGTGCAATATTTTTATCCTATCCTCTTTTCCTACTTTTCAACAATTCCTTAAAGTATTCTGTTTTCCCTACCCTTTGGAAAAACTCCTATTTAGTACCTTTTCATAAGAAAGGAAAGAAAAACATAGTTTCCAATAATTATAGACCAATTGCTAAATTATCAGCCATTCCTAAAATGCTTGAGTCTATTATCTGTGATACCTTTTCGTTTCACTGTACATCTATTTTATGTGACAACCAACATGGCTTTGTAAAAAAGAAATCCACGATAACAAACTTATTGCAATTTACTACATTCTGTACTGACGCATTTGAAAATAATGAACAAGTTGACTGCATTTTTACTGATTTTAGTAAAGCTTTTGACAAACTTTGTCATAAAACTCTCCTTAAGAAATTAAGAATTATTGGTCTTAATGAGTGTTTCATCATGTGGTTGTCGTCTTATTTTCGTGATAGAATATATAGTGTTGTTTTCAAAAATGAACGTTCTAAATGTTTTACAGTCAACTCTGGTGTACCACAAGGAAGTCATCTTGGTCCATTGCTGTTTTTGTTATTTATTAATGATCTTCCTTCTGTCTTAGTTAGTTCCATGTCACTTATTTATGCCGATGACGTGAAATTATTTCGAAAAATTAGTTCTAAGCATGACTGTCATCTTTTACAAGAAGACCTAGATTAGATTATAAATAGTTTAGTTTTAAATATTGACAAGTGTAAGACCATGTGTTTTTCACGCAAGAAAAATGTCTTTGTGTATAGCTACTCGCTTAATTCGTCGCCCCTATGTAATGTCTCTAGTTTTACTGACCTGGGAATAGTGTTGGACTCGAAACTTACATATACTAACCACTTTGATTACCTACATTATTAATAAAGCTAACATGACACTCGGATTCATTAAAAGATTCGCTCGTGAATTTCGAGATCCGTATGTACTAAAGACTCTTCATTCCTCTTTTGTAAGGTCAATTTTAGAGTACGGATGTGTTGTTTGGGCTCCATACTATGAAGTCCACATAAATAGATTGGAGAGTATTCAAAAGAGATTTTTAAGATTTTGTCTTCGTTTTTTTCCTTGGCCGAACACGATCATCTTGCCTCCTTATATTGATCGACTCAAACTTATAAGCCTTCCCTCTCTTGCAAGCCACAGAGCTTACTTACAATTTTGCTTTATGGTCGGTGTAGTTAATGGCTCAATATCAGCTCCATCAATTCTTTGTCGCTTGAACTTCAATGTTGGTAATTATTCCTTAAGAAGACAATTGCCACTTCGTAATTTTTATAGCAGGTCAAATTATGGTACACATAGTCCCTTAAATCTTTTAATAAATGCTTTCAATAAAAATTTTAACTTAATGGACTCTGTAAATGACAATATAAAATCAATTAATTTTAAAAACAATTTCTACCTACAAAATTAAATCTTATAATTATAATTAGCTTTAAGATATTTTTTATATATATGTAGTTAAATAAGTCCTGACCGTTAGCATTTAACGAAATAAATAAATAAATTATGTCAATGTCGTCTGCGGGTATGGTTTATTTCGCCTTTTTTATCTCGCTTTTGGTCGTTTCGCCACGGTCATTTTGCATTTTGTTATTTCGCATTTCATTCGTTTGGTCTTTTAGTTGCTTCGCTTTCGATTGTTTCGCTGATTTTTTTTTGCCTTTCAGTCTTTTCGTTTTTCGTTTATTTTGCAATCGTTTATTTTGCATTCGTTTATTTCGCTTTTCGATTCTTTCGCTTTTTTATTATTTTGATTTTAATTGTTTCGCCTTCATCTGTTTTTTTTTTTTTTTTTAATTTTAATTTTTGTGTACGTAAGGATCCTGAAGACTTTAAAATTCGCGCGAATTTTAAAGTCTTCAGGATCCTTACGTACACAAAAATTAAAATTAAAAAAAAAAAACAGACGAAGTACATATGTACCTACTTGAATTGACGATTTTTTCAAAATAATAGGAAAATCCTTCACGACTTAGTTTATCCTTTCCTCAAATTGATTTAAAAGTATCGCATATGATTTTACTTTCCATTTTTTTTAATTTAAGGACAATATTAAAATTCTTCACTGTATTCTAACCTTACGCGGGCGGTTTCAAAGACTAAAAGCCATCTAATGAAGACTACTTTATAACAATTATTACATTCCCAAGAGAATGCGAAATAACCGTTAGCGAGATAACCTGTGGCGAAACAATCGTATTGCAAATTAACAATTTTGCGAGAGAGTTAATGGCAAAACAAAAAGAGCGAAACAATTCTGGCGCAAAACAGGAAAAAACAAAATAAACAAAAAACAAAACAAGTTTTGCGAAATAAAAGAAAATCGAAGAGAGAAAAGCGAAATAACAAAATGCAAAACAAAAATGCCGAAACAATAGGTACCCGTCGCACTATGTGGCAAATTCCCGATTTCGTGCGATTAATTAAAAACGGTTGTTATTCATTGTTTTTTTCAAAATATAAGTAAGTTGAGTTTAGAAATGGATAAATTATGTGTTTATTTTAGTTAATTAAGGTATTAATTTATAAAAATAACTTTTTTCTTTAAATAAAAACTATATATTTTGCTTTTATCAATCACCGAGGCTAGTATCTAAAAACACTTCAGGCTCAAACATTTGAATTACGTCAGGATTATTTTGTTTTCTGTTGGAACTTGTCAGTTAACGATTAAGAAAAACTATTTGGGTCGGATAATAAAAGCATCCTTTGAAATATTTATATATTTAATAATTTATATATATTATATATTATTATTCATATACAAATATTTATTTTTTTTACATCACTTGGCAGCAAAAAACTCTTTAGCTCTTGCTTACAAATGCAATTTTTAATAAGTATACAAGAAATAATGCTCTTTACTCTACCTATCTGAGAACTACAGTCACTCAAAGATGTTTTTGTACAAATTTTCGAAAGATTAAAAAATTAAATTCAATTTTCTCGAAAAGTAAGCTACTGATTTTCATAATTTTTTTTTTTTGGAATATCTTTGATACTATGCTATTAAAATTTTTGTATTCAATTTTTTCCTATGCTTAAGAAAAAAAACAAAAAAAAAACAAAGTGACTTCATATTTTTTTTTTGAATTCAATTTTCTCGAAAAGTAATTGATCAATTTGAATGATTTTTATTTCTAAAAAATCTTTAATAGTACGATAATAACATTTTGTATTCAATTCTTTTATTTGAATCTTAGAAAAAAAGAAATACAAAAAAAATAATTTTTTTAATTTTTTCGATTCGTCGATTTATATAGTTTTTTTTAAATTTTAATACCTTCGGGGCAGAATGATTTAACAAAACGCTTTTGATTCTGCTTGAAGAAACACTTGTTAATATGTATGTAAAAGATCAGTTTGATCATTCTGCCCCTGATATGGTTTTCGGCCACTTGAAGATATTCATATAAACATTTTGACCTAAAATCGAAAAGTACCCCTAACATAAAATTGTTAACATTTTTGAGTCTGGAAAAAAGTGACACAGCTCTAAGAATACATAAGAAAAATAAAAAAAAACAATAAAAAGATATATCATAAGAATACAGCAAACAAAATTCAAACCAAAGTCAATTTTTTTTTCTTGATAAGAAAATTAATACCAATTTTCACATAAATTCCCAATCTTTGAAGCCTTCTATCTTCGTAGGGGAGCAACATAATCTTATGAAATTTTGAAGCTAGGCCGGAAATAATGTCTAGTTTAAAACTGCATTCAAATTTTTATGAAAACCTAAAATTTTCAAAATAGACTTTATCGCACGAAATCGGGAATTTGCCACATAGTGCGTCGTCTGCGTATCCTAGTACATGGACGGACTTTTGTAAGATTGTTCCTCTGGTGTTGACGTTGGAGTTTTGCACAATTTTTTTCAAGAATGATGTTGAAGAAGTCACATGACAACGCATCGCCTTGTCTAAAACCTTTTTTGACATCAAATGCGTCCGTTAGGTTTTTTCCGACCATGATGGAACAGCGTGAGTTTTCCATTGTCATCTTACACAGACGTACGAGTTTTTCTGGGATGCCAAAGCTAGACATTGCTCTATATAATTGGTCTCTAAAGACGCTGTCATACCTAATACGCGGCCTTGAAATCGATGAAAAGGTGGTAGGTATCGATTTAAAATTACTGGGTCTTCTCCAACATCTGCCGTAAAGTGAATATTTGATCGGTGGTGGACTTTCCGGGTCTGTAGTTGGTGCAGTTCAGGGGATCTCCTTTTTTAAGGATCAGGCATACGATGCGGGGCATGCTTTCCTCCGACCAAATTTTGCATATGCGCTGGCCCATGCTCCTAATTAAATCATCTCCAGCTGCTTTGTACAGTTCGGCGGCTAGGCCGTCTGCTCCAGCGACTTAAGTTCAGATATCGCTAACTTCACTTCGTCAATGTTGGGTGGGTAGAATTGGTGGTCTGCTTCACCTAAAGTGAATGGTTCGTATAGTTGTTGGAATTTCGCTCGATATCGCCATTATACAGCTTGGAAAAGTGGTCTTTCCATATCCTTAGCACTGACTGTTTCTGGGGTTTCGTTGCGGTGGCCATGTAAACTACATTTGTGCTGGCAGCAAAGGACTTCCAACGAAGTTTTCGGAGAGAAAAGGATCTAGCAATCTCTTGCGATTGTAGGCGTTTGACGTTGAATTTTCTCGTAGCATTTTCACGTGTGTGCTTTGATCGGGATATCCGCATTCGAACCTTGGCTACAACAAGTGGTCCGAGTCGATGTTGGCACCTCGGAGTGTCGTGCGTCAATCGCAATGTGATCAATCTGGTTGACGGTTGATTGATCAGGAGATTTCCATGTCCACTTGTTAATATCGAGATGTGGAAATCGCATACTTGCTACCATTACATACGTCTCGCCCCGCAGCGAAGTCAATTAGCCTGAATCCGTTATCGGAGGCAGTGTCGTGTAGGCTATGTCGTCCGATTGTTCCACCAAAGATTTCTTCTCTGCCCAGCTAAGCATTAAAATGTCCAAGGACAATATTAATGTCAAATGAAAGCAACTCTTTATTTTTGAGATAGACAGCCCTGAGCTCTAAAACTACTTGAATATGTAGTAAAAAATTAAAATAACGGTGTTTTGCTAGCCCTGTTTGGTTTTTTATTTATTTGTTTTTGTCAAATCTAGTAATAGCACCCATTGAATAAAAAGTACAGGAAGCGGTGTAAGCTACACGTACAGTGTACGTGAGTGAAGCAACAAACATTTCTGATGATGTCAAATTTTGGGACCTCAGCTGTCAAATTTTGGGCCCTCAGCTGTCAAACTGGGCCTGTGCTGTCATTTTGCTGAGCTGTAATTGGTCATATGTTGTTTTGTAGTTTCATCTGTCAAAAAAACAAAAACCTGAGTTCAGGGGCGCATTTATTTTTGTTGGTGATCGTTAGGCGCTTCACAATTTCGTTTGAATACGACCCGAAAAAGGACAATAAATGCGATGAATTAAGGATGAAAAATGAAGAAAATGTAACGAAAAATTAAAAAAAATAATAAAAATCGTGCATGTGCACCTTGAACGTTAAAACACCATGTAGTCCAAAAAAAGAATTGAAATTGAAAAATAAAATTGATGCATAATCGATATAATCTTGATTCAATCATATTTTCAATGAGATTAACCATTCAACTGCAGACCTAAGGCGGCCAACCGTCCTGCATTCTCCGGGACAGTCCCGTAATGATAGTTGTAATCCCGCATTTCAACAAATAATAAAATAGTCCCGTAAATTATCTAACGTGTCCCGTATGTCCCGCATTCCTCGTATCCAGTCATATTTCTCGTATAAGGGGCCAGTTATAGCGATCATTATTTTTCATCAGGAAAAATTGGAACAGGAAGAATCTGAAATTTTTTCCTGATGAGCGTTTATAGCAATCATTGAAAATTTCTGTCAGGAATTTTTTTCCTGCCGTAATTCTATCATTGGAACTGTGAGAAGTTGAAACACAGATCATTGGAATTGTACAAAATTGAAACGCAAATTATTCGAACGATTTGTTTCATTTTTTGACAAAAATCCATCAGCTGTTCAGGAAAACGAATTTCCGTACGGAAAATAGAAAAATATATTTACAATGAAAAATAAGTTTGCAAACTTATATTTTGTTCTCAAAAAAAAAATCTTTAAGTATTTTCCGGTCGATTGGTATATAAATTGCATTAGTAATCAAAAGAAAACATAATTAAATATCCATTCAAACATTTTTCCTGATGGATTTCAATGATCGCTATAACTGGCCCCTTACAAAGGCATTTGATATCGGACAAACCTAAAAAAGCACTCACCGCCGCAAGTACGTCGTCTTCACTGACTTCTTACTTCCGTCACGAAAAATATGGGGACAAAGAAGCAGAGCTGGCAAAAGCCGAGGGCTTGTGGGCTTTCCAATTTCAAAGACAACGAAGTACCGTTCTAGAATTGTTTAGCCATCGATCGTCCAGTACCTTCTCTGCTTGCCTGGAATAAACGCTCCTACGGAGCGAGTATTTTCCTTAATGAATAGCTTATTATATTTAATATAAGCAGTTGTGAAAACTTTTTAGAGATATTAAATCAAAATGCAGAAATTGTAAAAAAATGCCACTCATGTGAAAAATATGACTTTAAAAATAAATGTTAATTCAGTTGTAGTTTTGTTTGTTTCTATTTTCAAGTATTTTTGTGGACAGGGGTCGGTGTCCCGCATTAACTTGTTATAAAGTTGGCCGCCTTATGCAGACCAGCTCTGTTGTAATGCGTTTGTGTTTGTGAAACTCACACTACTTCGAAAAATGCTTCACTTCTTTTTCATAAGACCCCTTCGAGTGCTTCTTATTCAATGATTGCACCCATTTCTGGTTGACGGATGGTTCTGAAATTCTTCTTTTATTTTTTGAACTCTTTTGTGAAAACTGTCAGATTTCACAGAGTGGGGATGACATCTAGCGATTGTGCTTAAAAGTAAACGAACGCTTGACAGATTAAATCACACATTTTTTTAAACGTCAACAAAATTCAATGTATTTTTTTAGTCATTGCCAGTCATTATACCCAAAGCAACGCTGTTTTTCAATACACCATACTTTCTAGGGCAGGGTTGCCAAGGTGTAGTTGTAGGGAATTTTCCTCTTTATACACTAGTCAAAACAGTTAAAGGAACACTTGAAAAAACTCAAAAATGGAGTGGTTTTTTAAAAGGCTGTATCTCAGTAGAAAAAAGTCGGATTGAAGTGAAATAAAAAGTTTTTCAAAGGTTATCATTTTTTCTTTTCAAATTTATTAGGGTTATTAGGGTCCAAAGTCAAAATTGTGTTTTTGAATGTAAACCCATTTTTTGATTAGAAAAAAAAATCGTAGCGATCTGAACCAAACAGTGAATTATAGCCAACAAAATTTTAAAATTGAATCTTAGATTGGTTGGATTGAAAAAAAATTTCCGTTCATTTTATGAAACCTCAAAGTTTATTTTTTTTTTCGATTTTGAAATTGAGTGAACATTTTTTTCGCTCAAGCAAAAACGACTAACGGTACTTTTTTAACTCAAAATAATTTGAAAAAAAAAATGATAACCTTTGAAAAACTTTTTATTTCACTTCAATCCGACTTTTTTCTACTGAGATACAGCCTTATAAAAATCCACTCTATTTTTGAGTTTTTTCAAGTGTTCCTTTAATTGTTTTGACTAGTGTAGTTCTAAGGTGCTTGGAAATAAAAAAGTTAATTTTCACCGCACCTAACTGGCAAATGTTAAAAAATTAGTTTAAAGAAAATCTTTTGCTGCAAAATTATTTGAAGTGAGTGTCAAAATAGTGAAAATGTTGGCCTTTTTTTAATACTTTATTGCTTTTATTGTCATCTTATAAAAAAATATTTTCATTTAACAACTTTTCTTTTTTATTTATAGCTAAACATGGTTTTCTTACTTTAGTAAAAATCAGTTTAAAAAATTCAACAAAAATTAAAAAAATACATAACTAATTTTCCAAGAAAAAAGTAATCAAAAAACATCTTCGAATATAAAAAGAAATGCATCTTGTCCGGCATTTCAAGACACGTGCGGCATTTTCAATTAGCATCATACGTGAGCGTTAGGTTATAATCTTTGTTTGCTTACAGCTATTACGTTGGATTTGATTTTTTACGGAGTTTGACTATTTTTCTATTTGAATAACAACTATTTTTAAAACGTCAAAAATAAACGACTCACTCTACAAGTCCCTGTATTTCTTTTAAGGAATGTTTTTACATTTTTTTGTGATGTGGAAAAATATCAATGATTTCAACTCCGAATAATATAGTTTTATTTAATTCTAGCTAAGGATCCCACGTATTTATATTAATTCTTTATTTCTAGTTTTTTTAGTGTGTGTTGTCTTTGTTACAAAGTGGCACTTGAATCAATCAAATAAATTTTCTTATATTAACTTGTTTTTTTTTTTTACAAAACTTATGTTGCACATTTTGATTAGATTTTGTGATTAGAATAGTGTCCCTTCGACGAATAAAAATAAAACAACATAAAGACCGTCAAAAATGTCTTCTCATAAGGAAGACGTATAAAATTTTGTATAGTTTTGCTCATGATATTGTTTCAATTGCATCTGAGGTCAGGGTGAGTGATGTATCGTCGTCAATATTATTATTATTAGTGTTGTTTGTATTGGTGATGTGTTGTACGATTTCGAATCCTTGTTCGTCCTCGTCATCATCTTCTTCGTCAGGTTTTTGGTGTGAGATCGTTGCATGACCAATGCAGATTGGAAACAATATCGTCAAATTCTAGTTCGTCAGTAGTTCTTCATCGTCGTCGGCAGAACGCGTCCATTTCTTGGTTATCGTAAGAACAATACCAACTATGTCCATAATTGCACCGACAATTATTAGGAAATATCCAACGTACATGCCGTAGCTTTTGAGATTTACTCCAAGCTGCAAGTATTAACAAAGTATTATGTTTAAGAATAGACTAAAGTTTTAAGTGAACGGCATGAGAATGAGGCGAAATGTTAAATGATTTAAACGCTTAGGGTCAATCCGTCAACCTCAACCTCAAGTCACTTTCACTAGGACATTCGGAACAACCATCGGCAACACAACGGTTTTAATTATTGTAGATGCAAGTGCAGACCGAAAGCACACCAAACTGCCAGACCCACTTTTTCGACTTTTTGCCACAATACATAGATTGAACACTCGAAAACCAAAATTTTACCGAAAAAAATACTTATACTTTTAACACCCTGTGTGTGTCCGGAAGGAATCCATAGTTTATAAAACATTATTTTGGTATACCCAATGCCCAATTGATGTCAAATCCGATTTGGAATGAGCATCTAATTCAAGATTCCCTTAATTACGCAGTTCTTCAAAATACACTCAGGAATTATTGAAAAGTGTAAGTGAATAGGCCTTAGGTTAGGTAAGGTTAGGTGATGAGGGGTGTGCACAGCGTGAAGCTATTGCGTAAACGGGGGCCTACTGGTGCATTGTGATCCCCTATTAGAATAAAGGTAACATCGATGCTCCTCAAAACTACCGGTTAACGTAAACTGGCTCGTTGACGAACCAGCCAGATAGTATCTATGAATTTCCTTATGTTTGCCATTGAGACCTGTGTTACATAATCCAGTTCTCCAACAAACCTGTTACCGAAATGACGGAGTCGGTTAGTTTGGAGGTTCGGACAATCACAGAGCAGGTGTTTAATGGTTTCTATTTTCTCCTCATCCTGACAGCTCCTACAGAAATCGGGTGCAAATGCCTTTATCTTTTTGGCCATTGTGCCAATGGCGCAATGACACCTATCAAGATTTTAATGTTCCTTTTACTCAGCGATAGAATATACCGAGTTTCCCTTTCATTAGTGTTAGGCCATAAACTTCGAGAGATTACACAATCGTTCCTGGATTTCCAGGAGTTATTGATTTTCTCTTTTGATTTAAGGTCTATCTTCCTCTTGAGTACCCCAATCGGGACGTGTGGTCCCCTATCTGAATGGTCGCTACTACTTGTATCTGCTTCTGACCCTTTCCTGGCTAGTTCATCTACTATTTCGTTCCCTTCTATATAACTATGTCCAGGAACCCAGCAGAGTTTAACCTGGTTAGTGTGGCAGATTCTATTTAATTCCTTCCTACAGTTTAAAACTGCCTTTGATCTTATAGTCTCACTGGCTAAGGCTTTGATAGCAGCCTGGCTGTCCACGAAAAAAGTAATCTCCGAGGAGTTTAGCTATTCATGACATGCCAATTCAGCTGCTTTTTCAATGGCATAGATCTCGGCCTGAAAGACACTACAGTCAGCTGGGAGTTTATACGACTCTCTGATGTTGATGCACATAGTGCTTTCTTCATTCTTTCCTCAATATTACGCTTCCATGTAAGCTTGGAGTCAAGGATTACTCCTAGAAATTAAGCTTCATTAGAAAGTTTTAGAGGAATACCATTTACTTTAGGAGGGTTCGTTTTTTCGTGAACAAATCTAGCTCTGTCTTGGTGGGGTTAACCCCGAGACCGTTCTTAGTTGCCCAAGAAGTTATTTCCTTTAATGCGTTTTCCATAATGTTTCCGATGGTGGTGAGGAACTTGCCTGATACCAAAACCACTATGTCATCTGCATATGCTACAATTTTTATGCCCTGATCTTTAAACTTTGTGAGAATTTCGTTGACTACCACTACAAGGCGAAAACCCTGAGGGTTAGCTTTTTGAAGGCTTTGGAGGCTTTGCACCACCCCAATGTTTTTAAAACAAACAAAATACTGCTGCTGCTGCTATTCGTATTAATTTTGGTATAGACATTTTAGCTATTTATGTTTTTTTTTTTTTTAACAAAATTGAGCAACTGGCTCTTAGACTTTTCTTTAAATTGAAGTTTTAACACAACTTTCGTTTGCAACCATCGGTGGTTCTGTGGTAGAATACTCGCCTGAAACGCGTTCGGTCCAAGTTCCATATCCGGACGTTTCATCTTAGTTTTTTTTATTAAACAAAATTGTTTTTATTCATGTTAATAATTCGTGGCAGGGAAGCTCTGCTGTTGACTCTGAGTTTCTTATTAAAAATCGACAAATCAGCGAGTTCAGTGTGTGTGAAGACTGATAGGATTGTATTTTGGTGGTTTGAATAGTTTAAATCTGTTGGTTGTTACTTTTTGTATGACCGGAAAAGTTTGCGGCTCGGTAGAAAACGGACCATCTTCACGGAATCTAAGACCAAATGTTACTTTGATTAAGAAAAGTTATCAAACATGAAGAAGACCTTTTTTATCGTTTGAGCGGGCGAAGGTTATTCTAGAGTATGCGTGTTCTGCCACTGACTACATCCGCTAACTAAAAAAATATTTAATTTTTAATCAGTTGTTTGGTTATCAGAAGTCAAATTAACCCTGAATTAAAAATTTATGGATAAGAAATCGTGTAAAAAAAAAAAAACATGCATCGGCCGGGAATCGAACCCGGGCCGCCCGCGTGGCAGGCGAGCATTCTACCACTGAACCACCGATGCTTCCTGGAAATTGCCTGTCTGTATGCGTATTTAAAAAAGCAATTTTCCCATTGTTTACAAAATTCGATCCCTTGTCCTGCAAAAACTCAAAATCCTATCCATACAAGAAAATGTTCAGCCTCCAGTTTTAGAATGAGAATTATGATTGAGCTTTCATTTCAAAGGCCAAGCAATACCGGTTGCCGAAGTGTTAGCGATGAGTGTAGGTCCCACGCGAGAGACAGTTTCTGATGGAAAGCTGCAGTGTCTTAGGCTAAGATCATACATGCATTGACAACGGGACAAGTAAGTAAATAAGGAAATAATTTGCAGCGCCTTACATTATCAATGATATATGATGAAATGACTTGCGAACTCTTGTTCCATTGAAATAAGAATGAAACTTAATTTAAAATGTACTCACCTTCGTCCTACTCGCCAATTTCTCCGTAAGTTCAGCTACTTGCTCGAAGAAAAACATCGGCATCATCACTTTCGGCACTCCCTTATAAATGCTGCAAAAAAAGATTTAAGAGCTCCGTTTAGTAAAAGGCCAACGAAATGATTCTTCAACACTTACTCAAAGTCATCATCTGGCTGGATGAGTAAATTAATCTGAATACGAGCATGAATCTGCAATGGAACTCCCATTATCGGCTCGATAGCGAATCGGAATTCATGCTTCTCCTTCTCAGGCTTTATCCCGGTCACACCATCTACATAACTTTGATCGCCAAGATAGAAATGCGGAAAAGAGGCATAGATCGGTGCATTATCTCGGCACTTGCGACAATCGACAACTCCTGTCTTTGGACAAACTTCCTCCTTCGGATTACAGAAACATTTCTGTGCTGGATCGTTCTCCCCACTGTCCAAGGTATCAGCCGTACCGGTCCATTCAAAGCCATCCAGACCATGAACTTGAACTTTCCCACTTGGCGACAAATTTAAATGTCTGCACGTGTCTACTGCATAGATGGTGATATCTTCGTTGGTGTTTAGATTTGGGGGAAGTAAATCCCCTGCACTGCCGTTTACTTTACCACACTCGCCGGGATAGAAGCCATTTTCTGTTCGTCCATTCCAGTGCGTCAAAAGACCCAGTTTGTGAATGTCGTCGGCTCCAGTGCCGATCATGTACCGGCCATCGTATTCCTTCGAGTTATTTCGGTCGACTAGGAAACCGAATTTCGTATAAGGAATGTGAATCGACGAGGTGTTGAAGAGTTTAAGGAAATCAATCAGTCTATCGTCGTAGCCTTCGAATATCCATTCGCCGGCTTTTTTCGTCACAGCCAGTTCACCGCCCTCGTGATTGAGAAGGAAATTCATAATTTTCTTCACATATTTGTTTCTATCGCGAAGCATATCAGCCACACTCTTCAAATATAAATAGAATTTATTAGAAACAAAAAAGAAGGTCAACTGAAATTCTACTTACAGCTGTTATCACATGAGCTGCTGTCACCATATCATCCAGTGTTCCGTTGGACATTTCCGGTATGAAAAACCACGACTTTCGGTTGTAGTAGGAAACTGTATGGTTTTCGTGAAATTCCAAATCCATTTTGAGGTCCTTCTCCAGAAACACGTACGGCCCCATTTCGACTAAATTTGGTTTCACATTGGGATTTCGTATCTCTTCCGGATTTGTCCAGTTGAAGAGGATGAATTTTGTGTAAATCGGAATTGGAGTTTCCTTCCAATTTTCGAAGTTTTCTGTTCCGTTTTCAAGAATCAGGGACTAGAACAAAAAAAACCTATAAGTAAGGATTTTTGTAAGGAAAAGAATCAATTTACCGATTGCAACATATTTGTTGATAAATCAGGCCAGATTAGAACAACAACCAGGCCCAACAGTATCATCACTGTTCCAACTCCGAATACCCATATTTTTCGCTGGGTCACGCTACAGCAACTGCAACACATTGTTTGGTATTTGTGGTAGTAATTTCGTTGACTAGAATTGTGACCGTCTGTCTGGAGATCAACTCAAGATCAGAAAAACTGGCCAAATTATCTTTGGAATGGATTGTTGTGTAGTTTTTGTTTCAACTATGTTCGGTGGTCATCTGAAAACAAAAACATAATTTAGATAAGATTAACGTGCCTCTTTTTCTAATCGAATTACAGAGATTATTTTTATGGGACAATAAATTATTGTACGATTGACTGTTGAGGGTTGTTATTGTAATCCATAGCGAGGTTATGGATTTGTAAACAAAAGGAAACGTAATATTTTTAAGTACATAACTTTAAGAGAGTGTAAATCTTAAGAGAGTGAGTTTTCTAGTGGAAAAGAGCAAATATGGAGAAATGGATACAATTTATCGTTAAAATCAAAATTTACAAGCGTACCAATGCCAGACAGAACAACGAGAGACCAAATATTCACACTGAGGCAAATCCTGTAAGAGACCAGCGAATTTCAATTCGAAACCGACCATCTTTTCATCGACTTCAAAGCTGCTAATGATAGCATCCACCGCCGAGAGCTTATGATGGCGATGTCTGAATTCGGGATCCCGAACAAACTGATGCAGATGAGCCGCATGACGCTAAACAATACGCAGTGCAGTCTGCAAATGGGTAACAGCTCATCCGAGTTGGTTCAAGCATGCGCAGGGTTTAGACAAGGAGATGCGCTGTCATGTGATTTCTTCAACATAGTCCTGGAGCAGATAGTGCGCAACGCAGGTGGGAACACGGAAAATACTATCTTCAACAAATCCACCCAGCTCCTAGGCTATGCGGACGATGTAGATATCATCGGTAGATCCAAGAGAGCTGTGCTTGAGGCCTTCACAGCGATTGAAGAACAGGCGAAACTCGTTGGTCTTGAAGTGATTGATGAAAAAACAAAGTACATGCTATCAACAAACAAAGCAACACCCGTTCACCGCCTGGGACAAAACGTCACTGTTGGTAGCAGCAATTTAGAGGTAGTTAAGGAGTTCACCTACCTTGGAACAAACATCAATCCCAAAAACGACACCTTAGTGGAGATCCGAAGAAGAATTACCCTAGCGAACCGCTGCTGCTTCGGTTTGGCCAAACAATTGGGTTCAAAACTCCTCACTCGCAAGACAAAGTGCCTACTATACCAAACTTTGACTTTACCAGTCCTACTCTACTGGACCGTGTTGGACGATAAGTGAAAAAGGGGGGTTGATACTGGGCACTTTCGAAAGAAAAATTCTTCGACGGATTTTCGGTCCCGTATGCGACGATGGCGAATGGAGAAGATGGTTCAACCGCGAATGGAGAAGAAGGTTCAACCGCGAACTGTACGAGCTGTACCAAGATGTGGATGTAGTCCAGAAAGCCAAAAAAAGACGAACTACATTGACTCGGTCACATCAAGCGAGTTTACGACAACGTTCCAGCCAAGAAAGTCCTCTAATCGCATCCCCCAGGTTCGAGACGACAAGGAAGACCGCACCTACTATACAAGGACCAAGTGACTGCGGATGATACAGCGCATGGATCGTGAGCCGGTTAAGTAAGTAATAACAATAGAGTGGTACTACATTTACGAAGAACGAAGGCCTAAATTACACTCTACAACAGGTTGTATGCCGATTCCGAACGGCTAACTCGAGTAGTCAAAAGTGGCTTCGACAGTACCGTCCGCCTGTCTTCATATTGTGGCGATCGTGCCATTGAACTCTTTTAAATAAAGATACGAGATAGAATTTGCTTGAGAGTGCCATTGTGCGACTTTTCGATGGGTTAAGAATTAAACTGTTCTTTTTACACCATAAAATGTTTGCACACACAGGGAACAAAAGCTTAATTTTAGAAAAGGACGAATGTTCCAAACGATTTATTCAATATCGTTTTAATTTTCTGCGCACAGCGATAGAAACACTATTACATGAACGTACAAATGAACCGAGTGAACAGCTATGCTTCCGTTGCAAGTTTCTTATCAACTGAACTCTAAACATTCGAATATAGTCCGACGTACCGAAATACTGATTGAAATTTTAAAGCAGTGAAATCTCTTAGAATCTTTATCGCTTTATTGGAAAACAAAACAAAAGAATTTCGAAAGTGTGCTTTTGATTGACATGGAAATAATCAAACACTCTCTGTTTTTATGAATTCTGCCACTGATTTTGATCTGGATACGAGTTAAAATGTTGGTTTTTATATCAATGTTGATGGTTTATCTCACATTCTATACTTTGCACTCAATTTGGGGATTTTTGAATGGCTATTGCTTATCTTTAAATTTTGAATAAATAAAATGCATAAAGATAACAAATTTGAAGTGTGTTTTGTAAACAATTACAAGTCGAAAATGTCGGAAAGATTGTTAGTGGAGTCAATGAAGCTTTTTTTCAGAAAGTCCTCAGAAACAGCTCGGATTTGGAAAAACAAATTTCTCTAAATTTTTTGTTTTTTATATTGTTTATAAAGGGTGATCCACGAGCGATGTTTTTGGTAATTGGAGTGTGTAGGTTGTATTAAGACAAGAATATCATATGGAAGGGAGGGTCTATTTCCCCCCGCCGGCAGGGTCGATTTAATAACAAAAAAGCCTATTTTTCAAAAAAAAAATTAAAAATCAACGGATTTGTCCACAATGTTGTGTTGTACCTTCTTGCAAAGCTTAAAAACGCTTCTTCCATTTTGCATCTAAATAAAACTGTTTTCAGGAATAGTTTTAGAAAAATTCATCTTCAAATTCAAAATATTGAAATTTTCAACTTTTTTTTTAACTTCGAACAATTAAATGATGTCAGTAGTTTTCAGTCAGATCCAGGAAACCCCATGCGAAAATGTCTTTTTGTTTTCGAGAAATAAAGGAAAAACCAAAACCACTCAGAAAAAAATTCACAAAAATTACTTGTTAAGTGTTATTTTTCCGAAAAAATAGAACAAAATATCATCCAAATTTTCTGAGCGTTTTTGGTTTTTTCTTAATTTTTTGAAAACAAGAAGACATTAAGGCATGTGGTTTTCTGGTTCTCACTGAGAACTTGTAACCGCATTTAAGTGTAAAAAAAAAATAGTACGTAATTACATATAATTTAGAAAAAAATTAGATCGAAGTTAAATAAAAAAGGTGAAAATTTTGATATTTTAACTTTGAAGATGAATTTTTCGAAAACTATTCCTGAAAACAGTTTTATTTAAATGCAAAATGGAAGAAGCGTTTTTTAGCTTTGCAAGAAGGTATAAAGGCGCGTCTATATTATGCCGGATGGTATCGATCGGCCAGGGCCACGCGGCACATTCTGGTCGGCACATTCGGTTTGGCATGACGTCTACATTAATTTGCAGTGTGGACGGTGCCGAACCAAAATATGTTGACGTTTTGTGTCATTGTTTATGTGTAGTCACTTAAGTCAGCTATTATTTTTTGCTATTAATTTTTTTTTCAAATAAGTGGGTGCCAATATTATTGAATTGAAAACAGAGTGACGAGGAAGATACTCTTTAAGCAGCAGCTGCTGGAATCCTAGTTGGAGTAATACATCAACAACGCTGTCGCCCCGTCTTGGACCCAGTCTACTAAATAGCAGAAGGAAGTATAGAGCTGGAGAATTTATGAAGGATGTGTTGCTTGATGAAGTAGATGAACTGAATTAGGAGTACAGGAATGAATTTGGGTTAACATAAACATTAGTGCTTGGTATGCAAACCAACGGCTGACAAATGGTGCGTCCGAATTGGTAATTTCATTAAAAAGATCATGTCTTCGGTTCCTCTTTTTATATTCCTTATTTTATTATTCCTTATTCCTGTTTTTATTCCCAAAACATCGGACGGGACCGATACATTTCAGTAAAATCCAGAAATTGTTCGTCAGTCCAGTCCATTGTTGCACAATATAAATAAATACGGTACTGGTACAGCCATTTTAGAACAAAACAACCAAAAAAATCTAAGAAATTGTTTTCAATATTTTGTTTTTCTCACTCTCCTGTTTTTTCAACCAATTGCTTGTAGTTTTGGTTTGGACCTTTTTTTTAATCCCAGTAAAGATCAACTTTGATTTTGGTAAAGCCAGCTTTTGAATCATTGGGAAGTCTTTCTATGTTTCTGCGAAAACCGAGTTTGCATAATATTTTTACTAACTTGGACAAACCTCTTCGCATGCCATTATGTACTCCACTCCAGCGACAAATTGTTCCGGTAAAGGAAAATTTTCTTAGCTAAAAATCATGAAGCAATTATTTAATTTGTCCATAAGTAAAGAAAAGTTAAATGCTGTAGCTGTTTTTTGTATCGGAAGGATACACAATAACTTTCATATATTTCATAATCCAACTATGTATCTAAATTTAGTAATTCTAAATAGTTTATAGTTCTACGTTATAAACCCCTTAAAAGCAAACTTATTTTTTCTAACTCGCACCCCAACAAAAAAATAAAAAAAATGTATGTTCCAATTCATTTAAGATTTTGTTTAATTTTTTAAATTCATATTTTTATTCCATAAAGACAAAGTTTAAAAGATGAAATAAAATTCATTAAAATCTTATAGAAAAAAACACATATTTAACTGTACTTATTTTTTCTAATAGGTACCGTTCTCTAGGGAATATTACAGCCCAACCACAAAATTTACGAAAATATACACCTAATAATTTTTTATTATTATTTTTATTCATATTTTTATTTCGTCACTGTAAAGGAGCCGTCACACACCACACTGAAAGGAAAATACTTTCAGAAAGCGTTTCCAAATTTTAGAGTTTGTTATTTTTCTGAAAGTGTTTTCAGAGAGCAGTCACACTATGAAAGGAAAGTGCTTTCTGAAAGTGCTTTCTGAAAACATTTTAATTTCAAGAAACTAAATTTTCTGAAAACATTTTTCGGGTCGTCACACTATAAAAGCGAAATCGTTGCTTTCAAGAAAGCAAAAAACTTTCACAAACAGTTTCTGAAAGCAGAAAACGTTTTCTGAAAGTGTTTTATGTAACTGGTTGCGATATTTGAGCTACATATGTAGTTTCGTTAATATTGTTTATCCAGAATAGCAACAAAATGCAGTCCGCTGAAGAAATTTTGGAATATAGGCAATTAACTATATTGGAAATTATCCTACGGAATTCACAGCACGTTACTGAGAACAAGGCGAGGAATCGTAGGTCAATTTGGATGCGACCATTTTGGGAACGTGGTGCTGAAAATCAGTACCACGTAAAAGTCATGAAGGATTTGCGCGCAGAAGGAGACAAGTTTTTCCGCAACTTTGCTCACGTTTCGGAGGAGCAGTTTCATTTCCTGTGTGACAAAGTACGTCCGTTTGTAAAAAAAACAAAACACACCATGGCGTGTGCCTATCAGTGTAGAGGAAAGAGTAGCTCTGACACTGAAACACCTTGCACATGGCGATAATTACAATACATTGTCTCAAGTGTTTCGTATTTCCCGGCCAGCACTCACCAAAATTGTTCCAGTGCCTTATATCAAACATAAGTCCAAAAACACTATTCAAAAATCAACAATACATATGTTAACACTACATTCTACATGCATAAAAAATACAGTATATATTCAACAACAACAACCTTTTTTGCCATTCCAACTTTTGAAGTAGATGCTCAACGTTTTCAAATTAAATAAACAACAGAATGAAATATACTTTTTTATGACACATTCTATATACAAGATCCTATAAAAGCGCTTGCTGTAAGTGGGTTGGAAGGAGTTGAAATCTTTTTAGACAGCTAAGCGGAGCGGGCTATCCATACTCTTGTCCAAGAAATCTGTTGACCTTGATATCTGCTTAGCGAATGTACTGCCATAATTGTACCTTTACCACAAAAACAATAATTGGGAACATTATCACCTACTTCCTTTATTTTTGGCCCACCAGAGTAGGTTCTATGTAAAACATACGTTCGATTTCAAGAAAGCAAAAAACTTTCACAAACAGTTTCTGAAAGTAGAAAGCGTTTTCTGAAAGTGATTTGCTTTCTTCAAAACGATTTCAGGAGCTAGTCACACCGTGAAAGTTTTTTTTCTGAAAGTGTTTTCAAGAAAGCAAATCATTTTGAGAAACGCTTTCAGGAAAGTACTTTTCGGGGCGTCACACTATGAAATGTTTGCTTTCAGAAAGCTTTTTGCTTTCTGAAAGTACTTTCCTTTCAGTGTGTGACGGGACCTTAAGATCGATAACTTATTCAAATACTTCAATACAAAAGAATATTCTTCGCTGAAAACACAGCTCCCAATTTTCGGAAAAATACTGACGCGCACAGGACACTAGGGTGTATGACACTGATGGTCAAACTTCAACAACTGAAAATCTCCCCTTATTCTAAACGTTTAGAGAACTACTTTTATTTTAATTACATTTGTAATTTTCTGAAAAATAACAAGTATACGCCGCAGTGAAAATATTGGAAAACAAATTTCTAACTCACAAGTCACAAGACAAGCTTTGCATATTGGTCCCCAATAAACTATGACTTTTCGATTTTAGATATCCCATAGATCCCGCTTTCACTTTTTTGAGTATTATACCCTAATGCAGAACGAAAAATGTATTGATAAGAATTTCGAGAATATTCATATTATATTAATATAGCTCAAGGCAAATAATATTTATGTCCATGAAAAGGGTCTCGCGGATGAGACTTTGCCCGCCCCTATGTTCGGGCTTGCTACGCCACTGGATGGAACAACAAAAGAAGGATTATTCGTCATTCACATGGAAAAAAAGGGAAAAAATTAGATACAATTAAAATAAACCGATTTTACCGCGAATGATGTGTCATCTCGCGACGACACTTTTTAATGAACAAAAATTCCAAATTTGTTGTGGTATTTGCTCCAAAAATCGTGTTATTTATATCGATGTCTCAGGCATTGTTTCGTCACCGTTAAATCTTTAAATTTCAAATTGAATGTTTGCCTCTTGAATGTTAACAACTTCCATAGCAATGACCGAGCCTCTAGCAAATATTTAACAGGTTTGTATTCGGCGCACGCATAGCAATAGCTGAATAAAAAGTTAATAGGAAGTCGTACAAGAATAATTAACTATTTTTAGAAATGGGATTAGTATGTTAACACATGTGAAGTGTGTATTCTACTTGTCAGCCGAAAATCGATATGTCACCAATCATTGGTCACTAAATAGAGCATTCGTTTCGTACTTGTTGTCAACAATCACTGTTAATCTGAGGGGAACATTAACCACCCAAACGTTTTTGCTCGATTCTATTTTTTAGTGCACGATTTTATTTTATTTTTTTTTAACTTAAGCACTATGGAAGGAGAGAAAACTAGAATAATTAACAAAATTTAATGTTTCACGTGCACTGCGTCCATACATCAAGCAAAATTCACTTTTGTTCAATAGAAGCTATCTCCTATTTTTAAGTCTTTAAAGTGAACGTGCGAAATATTGTAATTCAATAACACAACGAAACACTAAAGCTTGTCATTTGATATTAAAAATAAATAATAATCTCAAGGCTTGAAGATAAAGTACAAATTGACTTTCAAGTTAGTTTTTTTGTTGATGACTCATTTGTTGATGTTTAATTGAGCGAAGTGCCTTTACTTTTTTTACTGAAAATTTGTGATTGATGAATAAGTATATATTGTTTGTTTTCATGTGTTGGTTAATTTTAATAATTAGGTATTTTGTTATTTAACTTTTGAACTAACGATTATTAACAGAGAGATTATTTTTCAAACTTTCTTCTTATTTCCTCTAACTATAGTAAGGCGCATTTGTTTGAACAATATTCTGGTTTTAGAGCTTACTTAATAAGGGGATGTTCGAAGGGTAGACACAGTGCAACCTCTGTCTATCAACTCCTACTCTCCACCTCCTCGTTGTGAACATCGGGTGCCTAGTACCTCAACCGAAGATTGGGTTCCAACCCCAGTGAGAGTTGTTGGCGGCAGCAAAGAGAGAGGCGGATGGGGTATGCGTCCACTAAGGCATGCATCCTTTTCAACAACCGGCAGAGGAAGAACTCCCCAGATGGAATCAACGGTGGCGTCTACAGTTCCAATAAGGATGAACACCTTATAGGGCTACTACGACATATTCGCAGCCCGGACTATAAGGAGCGTTTTGGCCGGCTCCCTGTCTTTGGAGTTAAACTAAATACCTGATCCTCCAGGTTGGGGGTTGTGCGTCGGGGTGACTTCCCGGCCACATAAAGAAGAGATAGTTCCGAACCACCAAACAAGCCTCGGATACGGACGGAATTAATGATGTTTAGGTTTTTTGAGACGATGCAAGAAATTTTTTCCCCTTCTGATCTGGCTACAATCTACAAAACTTACATACGTCCAAAGCTTGAGTACAACTCCCACGTTTGGGCTGGTGCTCCAGTAACGTACTTAAGTCTTTTGGACAGTATCCAGAGCAGAGCATTTAAGATGATTGGTGACCATACCATCGTTGAGAGATTTACGTCACTTGAACATCGACGTAATGTCTCATGCCTCACCCTCTTTTACCGTTACTTCAATGGTTTATGCTCTAGTGAAATAGCCAGTTGAGTTCCTCCCCTTAAGATATTCAACCGTAATACCCACGCCTCCAGGAATGCCCATCAGTTCACCCTCGAGCCCAACTTCGGACGTACGGTTATATTCAGAGAATCGTTCTTTGGCCGTACTACGCGAATGTGGAACTCTCTTCCACACTCTGTCTTCCCCAGTCACTGCAGTGTTCAGGAATTCAAGACCAATGTTAACCATCTCCATCTATCCCACTTTCCCTAACGCTCGTACTGTGCTTTGGCATAAAAAGGGAACAAAACCACTTGAGTGCGTGCTTATTATAAAAAAAAAAAACGCAAACGATTTAATAAGGACAACAAATTTCGGTTTTGCACTTGGAACGTTAGGTCCCACGTTCAGCCGAACAATTAGCGGAAGCCCTTGACTGCTATAAAGCAGATATAAACGCCATCCAGAAATGCGATGGGATGGTCCGGGCCTACGAAAAATTAACAACTGTGATATCTTATCTGCTATGGCGACTACTACCGGGAACAAAATCAACGTCTATTTGGATGTGGATTTATAGTTGGGACTCGACTCACAAAGAAGGTCTTGAGTTTCAGCTCGATGAATGAGCGCATCATCCGCATCATGGCTAAATTCACCAACGTTAGCCTCGTTTGCGCTCAACCCCCACTGGGGAAAAGGATGAAGACACCAATTAAATTTTCTACGAGCTCCACTATGACATTAAAATAGTCCTTGGAGATTTTAATGCTAAGCTGGGCAGAGAAGAAATCTTTGGTGGAATAATCGGACGACATAGTCTACACGACCACCTCCGATAACGGATTCAGGCTAAAGGACTTTACTCCGTCTGATTCCCGATTCTCTCTACCCACAAGGGGACATGGAAATCTCCTGATCAATCTACCAATCAATCTGCGATCCACGCAAGACAATTCTCTAGCATGCAAGATATCCGCATATTCCGAGGTAGAGGTACCAACATCGACTCGGACCACTACCTTACTGTAGCCAAGGTTCGAATGCGGTATCCCGATCAAGGCCAACACGTGAAAATTCTAAGATAAAATTCAACGTCAAACGGTTAAAATCGCAAGACACAAGAGATTGCTAGACCCTTTTCCGATTGCGTCTTCGAAAACCTCCTAAGAAATCCTTTGCTGCCAGCACAAAATCAAAATGTAGAGAACCAGTCGCCACACTGCCAAGCAGCCATCAGAGATACCGCCTCTGGAGTGTTACGTGTTTGTGCTTCAGCTTTCAGCCTTATGGTTACTTTATAAATTGTTTTGCTGTACATATGTCAGTCACGTCAGAATAGCTGAGTGAGAAATCGAATCCAAAGTATTTTCATCTCAGTTCTCACAGATCCCAGGAAAAAATATCATAGCGTTTTTTAATTGTTAATCTGGAAGTTATAAAAAGCAAATCTGATTCCCTTCTGATTTTAAAAACAGAATGTTGTTTTTTTACATTCCAGATTGCCAATTAAAAACGCCATCAGTTCTCAACTGAGATTTTTGGTTCCACTTAAAAAATTTCTGAGATCTCCGAAATCTAAATAAAGGGTGTTTTTTTTTAGAGGTATAGAACTTTAAATTGCAATAAAACAACGATGGAATATTTGATTGACATTATTTTTTATTTATTCGAAAGATAATCTTGTGGTATTAAATATGATTTCTGGCATATGACTGCCACGGATGGCTTGGATGTGTCCAATCTGGACGTCCAATTTTCAATGACTTTTTCCCCAACATTTGTGGCCGTATATCGGCAATAACACGACGAATGATGTCTTCCAAATGGTCAAGCGTTTGTGGCTTATCCGCAGGTCCAAAACGTGAAATTAGGCGGTCACCAAACGTGTCTTTCAATAAATCGATTGTGGCACGAGCTGTGTGACATGTTGTGCCGTCTTGTTGGAACCACAGCTCCTGGACATCATGATTGTTCAAATCAGGAATGAAAAAGTTAGTAATCATGGCTTTATAATGATCAGCATTGACTGTACCGTTGTGGTCATCATCGTTTTTGAAGAAGTACGGACAAATGATTCCACCAGCCCATAAAGCGCACCAAACAGTCAGTTTTTCTGCACATATACTAAAGAATTAGCTTCACTCCAAATGCGGCAGTTTTGTTTGTTGACGTAGCCATTCAACCAGAAGTGCGCTTCATCGCTAAACAAAATTAGCTTATGAAAATCGGGAACAACGGCAATCTCGTTTGGGCCCATTCGACGAATCTACGCCTTGCTTGATGATCGTTTGGCTTTAATTCTTGCACGAGTTGGATTTTGTAGGCACGCAAACCAAGATCCTTCCACAAAATCTTCCATAAAGTGGATGGACACAGATCCAATTCCTGTGCTCGATGGCGGATGGACTCATTCGGGTCTTCCTCATTGCTACGCTCTACAGTAGCAATAGCTTCTTCTGTACGCACCGTACGGCGTCTCTGGGGATGCGAGTTATCAATTAGAGTAAACGTGGTGCGAAAACGTTCCATGTTTAATCGAATTAACTGCTCTAATAGACGATTTCGTCGACGATAAAATGGACATAGTGCGCGATACGTATTCCGCACAGAACCATTATTTTCGAAATAAAATTGCACAATTTGCAAGCGTTGTTCAGGCGTGAAACTATTCATGATGAATTGCCAAACCAAACTGAGAATAAATCTCTTGACAGCTGTTAAATCGGTCGCCGTCTCGAAAAAAAACACCCGTTATGTACTTGATTTTTTGTTATTTAAGCCACTGGCAGAACTACTTCGACCCAGTGTGCACAGTCTGAGCTTATGGCGGCAAACCGCAAGCTTTCTAGCGTTCAACGATGAATGAGGAGTAAAAAAAAGTACGGCGATTGCGTCGTCTCCCTGTATTCACACCTTTAGCTATAGCTTTAACCACTAATTATCCAAAATTGGATAATTATAGTTTTCTCCAAAACGACTTCTACAGTCTGAGACTTCTGAAATTAGATGTTTATTATGTTTACTATGCGTCTTCGTCTCCAATTGGTAAACAAATAGTAAGAAATTCAAATCCAAATGCTAATAGCTAGTTTAACAAGAAATGGTAATTATAAAGCTTGTATGACAATGACCAAAGACTCGAATGAGACAAGTCAGAAAACATCTCAAGGCACATTGCCTTAGATCATGTGTTGCTATTCGTCAGCATTTCATCTTTTGAACGTTTCAATAGCTAATGGATAAATTTAAAACAAAGCAAAGAGAACTGCTCAAGTGTCAAGTATGCATGACCCAAAGTTCGGAATCTGAATTTGATGCATATTTTTGTATTTACTTTTGCACTCCTAATGAACTCAATTGAAATTAATTAAAGATTTATTACTTTTTTGTAAACAAAAAATAACTTCGACTACAAAGAGAAACAAAAAGGATTGTTCACCTGCCCTCATAACCAATAAATCATTCTTCAACAAAGAAATTAAATCGAGAGAAAGAGATGTCTTCCCTCGCTGCGGTTCTTTTTTCGTTGAAACTCACATAAGAATTCTAATTTCCAAAAAAGGTTTCTTGGCGAAAACCCAGTCCAGTACCTGTTGTCAATGCCAATTCGGTTCAAGGTCAACAATCGGGAGTGTGTAATCCATTCATAAGGCCGAAAGCACACACAAAAACAAAATCAAGCAATCTCACTCTCTTTTGTTGTTATTTTTATCTCTCCTGCGTTGTTTGGTTGGAAATGGAAACTCGCTGCAGTTTGTGAGTGTAGCGGGAAATGATTATTTTTATCGAAACCCAAAGTTTACTTATCATTCTGGACATGACTTTTCTAGAGCTAGATTTCTCGTTTTAATTATGCGCACGAAGTGGATCACAAATGGAAAATGGAAAAACAAAGACAACTGATAAATCGAATTGATGAATCATTGGCGATAGGCAACCCACACAAAAAAACAAGAAGTCTCAGTCTTTATTTATCAAAATAAAACAAAAAAACAAGGTGAATTAAGAAATTAGCAACATGCATTGATCTATCTTGAAGGATTGTCTAATCTTAAACGAAATTGCAGTAGAAGTAGCCGCTCAAATTATCAGCAATCACTTGAACTTACTTACGTAATGTCAAGTCAGGGACAAAATAGCAATAGTTTCGCAAAATATGGCAATTATTTCAATTTCAAGCTGGTTAGGAAAGTACTTACATGAACCTTACATGACATGCCTAGACTTCAAAATCTTTCGTCAGTTTGTTGATGTTTACTTTGCTTCAGAAGTTCACAGATCGGTTTTTGCGACTCAATTGACGACAAGAAATGTTTACTTTGTTTAGTGAGACAATTTTTGGAATCGCTCTTGAAATAAGTTCAACGCACAATATCACAGATTCAACTTGCTTTTAAAACTGTTTAGAATTTATGATTTTTCTTACTTCGCGGTGTATTAAGCCACAAGGGAATTGATTGACAATGATTATTTATTAATTCGAATCAAAAATATTTACAACCGAACCGCAAGAAGGCAAGATTCAAGCTTCGGCACAGAACAACCTTGCTGATGAATTGGCGAGCTACAGCTATAGCTGAGCTGCTTGAAGAGCAAAAGCGAGCTGCGAAATGCGATTTTTTTGCTGGTTGACGTTGACTTGACGTTTTCTTTGTGACAGTGACAGTGTTCGCGAATGTATACTTTTTTGTTCGTCTACAGTACCGGCCACTAATATTTTGTTTGCAATACATAACGAACTCAGAAATATTACTTGATTTTTCAAGCAATTGACATTATGCTTTGCCTCTCACACATTCGTCCATATAAAGGGTGTTTTTTTTTTAGAGGTATAGAACTTTAAATTGCAATAAAACAACGATGGAATATTCGCTTGACATGATTTTTTATTTATTCGAAGGATAATCTTGTGGCATTACATTTTATATATGATTTCTGGCATATGGCTGCCACGGCTGGCTTGGATGTGTCCAATCTGGACGTCCAATTTTCGATGACTTTTTCCAACATTTGTGGCCGTATATCGGCAATAACACGGCGAATGTTGTCTTCCAAGCGTTTGTGGCTTATCCGCATAGACCAATGACTTAACATAACCCCACAGAAAATAGTCTAGCGGTGTTAAATCACAAGATCTTGGAGGCCAATTCACAGGTCCAAAACGTGAAATTAGGCGGTCACCAAACGTGTCTTTCAATAAATGGATTGTGGCACGAGCTGTGTGACATGTTGCGCCGTCTTGTTGGAACCACAGCTCCTGGACATCATGATTGTTCAATTCAATGAAAAAGTTAGAAATCATGGCTCTATACCGATTACCATTGACGGATGGACTCATTCGGATCTCCCTCAATGCTACGCTCTACAGTAGCAATAGCTTCTTCTGTACGCACCGTTCGGCGTCTCTGGGGATGCGAGTTATCAATTAGAGTAAACGTGGTGCGAAAACGTTACATTTTTAATCGAATTAACTGCTCTGATGGACGATACGGTCGACGATAAAATGGACGTAGTGCGCGATACGTATTCGGCTCAGAACCATTATTTTCGAAATAAAATTGCACAATTTGCAAGCATTGTTCAGGCGTGAGTCTATTCATGATGAATTGCCAAAGTGCCTGGTTACACGAGCGCAAAAAAGAATTACTTTTGTGGATACACACAGACAAAAAAATTAAGTGGGCATGCAAGAAAATTTGACAATAGAGGAGCAGCCTGAGATTAAAACACAAAAGAAAGAAAGAGAAGAAACATGATGATAAAAAAAAATTAATTTTTAACGCAAAACTCATATCTGAAAATGGGGAAAAAGACGAAACTTGGCATTTTTTTCCATCCCTTTCCTTCTTTCTAAAAATCATCCGCTCTCTTTCGTGAATTAATTCTTTTTTGCGCTCGTGTAACCAAGGCACAAGTTAAACAGAAAATAAATCACTTGACAGCTATTAAATCGGTCGCCGTCTTGAAAAGTAATGCCAACTTAATGTTCTATCTATACCTCGAAAAAAAACACCCGTTTAAAGTTCTTCTACTACTACGATAAAAAGTTCTCTATGCATCCATCTTTGCTGTATCACGATCACAAGATGTTAGGACCGTTCTTTTACTTTTTCGGGAGTTTTGTAAAAAACTGTCAAAATACGAGGAGTGAGGATGAAATTTTGTGAGTACAGGAAGGGGTCTTATGAAAAAGAAGTAGTGTGAGTTTCACAAATATAAACGCATTACAACAGGGCAGTTGAATGGTTAATCTCAGGGGCGCCAAGCGAAATATGATTGAATCAAGATTATATCGATTATGCATCAATTTTATTTTCTGATTTCAATTCTTTTTTTGGACTACATGATGTTTTAACGTTCAAGGTGTACATGCACGATTTTTATTATTATTATTTTTTTTTTCGTTACATTTTCTTCATTTTTCATCCTTAATTCATCATATTTATTGTCCTTTTTGGCGTCGTATTCGAAAGCGCATTCTATGAAAAACTTGATCAAGTGTTAAAAAGCACAAGACATTGTGCCTAACGATCACCAACAAAAATAAATCCGCCCCCTGAACTCGTTTTTTTTTTTACAGATGAAACTACAAAACAACTTTTGTCAATTACAGCTCAGCAAAATGGCAGCACATGCCCAGTTTGACAGATGAGTTCCAAAATTTGACAGATGAGTTCCCAGTATTTTACATCATCAGAAATTGTTGTTGCTTTATTCGCGTACACTGTACGTGTAGCTTACACCGCTTCCTGTACTTCTTATTCCATGGATTCTCCTAATAAGCAAAAGAACACTAGACAGTCTAAACTCTAAATCTCACAAACGAACAAAATTATATCAAACGTCAAAAAATTCAATGTACTTCTTATGGTTTGACAGAATTCAAAAAATCTCCCGCAAGAAATTGACATTTTGACATTGACATTACGAACTACAGACACATAGCAGCACTGGCGACTGAGGCCATCGGCTGGATCTCCCGCAAGAAATGTTTGCGTGTAAAATCGAGAGATAAGGGAAACATTTGTCTCCTTCAAAAGTGACAGAACTTACAAAAAACTTGAGTAAAAGAACAGAAAAGTGTGAGAATTTTAGAGTTTTAGCACAGATAATAAATTTATACAGATTTCTCACCCTTATGGCGAGAAATCATGTATGAAACTTAAAGCTCCCAAAAAAGCTTTTTTCCAAAAGCTTTAACACATTCACTGTTGACAACTGTTTCCACCCAAGGGTTTTGCCGACTACTACGACAATCGAACGACTCTCGATCATTTGTAAATTTAAAACGAGCCCTTTGATTGGCCAGCCAATCAAAAAAGGTTTTTTAATCCTTTTCTTCTTTGTGCTATATTCGTTAACTGAAACTAATGGAAAATTCTCGTGGTAGTCGGCAAAAGTCAGCAGCGGTGGTCAGAAGTGTATCGGCATCAACATACAATTTTAAAACGTAGATAAGAATTAACTAAAGTACATATTAAACATAAAATTTGTAAACCTAAAATAACTTTATAAAATAAATGTTAACTTAACTTAACAGTGTGTGCTTTTGTTTTACAACAATTTTTAAAATTCGTTAAGAAATTTGCTCGATCTGCCACCGCTGCTAATAAGAAGTGTTGGGACACCGCTGGCCAAGGAAAAGTCTCGTGCAAGTGCAATCAAGAATCGTAATTTTCCTGCTGCAGCTTGTAATTAGGCTGCGGCAGCCAAGTAAGTAAAGGAAAAAATTAATTGGAAAAACTCGCTGGCGCTTCCATAATTACAGCGCAAGAAAATTCTCGAAGACGATTGCCAGCCGAGACCACGTGTCCCAAACGGAATTGAAAGACGAAGTCATCGTTTTCAAATCGTTTTGCCATCGATACCGCCACGCCGAAGGGAAAGACTACGTCATCGCTTGCAGCATAACGCCACATTTTGCCTATCGATACCGCAAGCAGCCGAAGCTTAACGACGACGTCACTGCTTCCAGCACCACGCCATTTGCCATCGATACAACAAACCAGCCAAAGTGAAAACGACGACGTTATTGTCTCCAGCATCAACGGCACATATTTGCCATCAATTCCGCCACGCCGAAGGGAACGACTACGTCATCGCTTGCAGCCTAACGCCATATTCTTTGCATCGATACCGCAAGCCGCCGAAGCTTAACGACGACGTCACTGCTTCCAGCACCACGCCATTTTGCCTTCGATACCGCAAGTCATCATTTCAAAATCCCGCCAATTATTGACATCGAAACCTGAAGCTGCCGAAGTGCATCGACGACGACACCGCTTTCTTCAGGTATTCCGTTTTTAATTGCCATCGAAATCTGAAGCTGCCGAAGTGCATCGACGACGACACCGCTTCCTTCAGGTATTCCGTTTTTATTTGCCATCGAAATCTGAAGCTGCCGAAGTGCATCTACGACGTCACCGCTTCCTTCAGGTATTCCGCTACGTATTTGCCATCGAAATCTGAAGCTGCCGAAGTGCATCGACGACGTCACCGCTTCCTTCAGGTGTTCCGCCTTCATCTGCCATCGAAATCTGAAGCTGCCGAAGTGCATCAACGACGTCACCGCTTCCTTCAGGTATTCCGTTTTTAATTGCCATCGAAATCTGAAGCTGCCGAAGTGCATCGACAACGTCACCGCTTCCTTCAGGTATTCCGTTTTTAATTGCCATCGAAATCTGAAGCTGCCGAAGTGCATCGACGACGACACCGCTTCCTTCAGGTATTCCGTTTTTAATTGCCATCGAAATCTGAAGCTGCCGAAGTGCATCGACGACGTCACCGCTTCCTTCAGGTGTTCCGCCTTCATCTGATATCGAAATCTGAAGCTGCCGAAGTGCAACGACGACATCAGCGCTTCCTTCAGAATCCTGTCATTGCCAGCCGCCGAAGTGCATCGACAACGTCATCGCTTCTAGAATTTTGCCATCGCCAGCCGTCGAAGTGAATCGACAACGTCATCGCTTCTAGAATTTTGCCATTGACAGCCGCCGAAGGGCAACGACGACGTCACCGCTTCCTTCAGGTGTTCCGCCTTCATCTGACATCGAAATCTGAAGCTGCCGAAGTGCAACGACGACATCAGCGCTTCCTTCAGAATCCTGTCATTGCCAGCTATTAAGGTGCATCGCCGACGTCATCGCTTCCTTCCGAAGCCGCCGAAGTGAAACGACAACGTCATCGCTTCTAGAATTTTGCCATCGCCAGCCGCCGAAGTGAAACGACAACGTCATCGCTTCTAGAATTTTGCCATTGCCAGCCGCCGAAGTGAAACGACGACGTCATCGCTTCTTGAATCTTGCCATAGCCAGCCGCCACGCATTTATGCCATTGAGATCCGAAGCTACCGAAGCGAATCGACAACGTCAGTAACATTTCAATTTGGATTTTAACATTCTGCGATACGTTTGTCATCTTCATCATCGCCATTACCCGCCGCCGTCGAAGTGAATCGATAACATTAGCGACATCATCAGCCAGTGACACATTTTGCCATCGCCCTCAAGGGACACCGCCGTCTTGCCAAAGTCACATCAATTTCTGATTTATCGATACGAAGCATCGACACGCAGGCAAAGCGTGTAGCCCATGACACCACCATCTCGAACAAGCACACGAGCTACGAAAGGATTACCACCGCAGCCTCAGTCGTCGCAGCTTCAGCCATCTCAGCTTCAGCCTCAGCCTCAGCCACATCAGCCTCAGCCATCGCAGCCTTAGCGATCACGGCCTCAGCCACACCAGCTTCAGCCACAGCCATCGCAGCCTCGACCACAGCCATCGCAGCCTTAGCCACAGCAGTCTCAGCTTCAGCCTCAGCCTCAGCCATCGCAGCCACAGCGATCACAGCCTCAGCCATCGCAGCCTCAGCCATCGCAACCTCAGCCATCCCAGCCCCAGTCTTCTGAATCTCAGCCTCAGCCATCGCAACCTCAGCCATCGCAGCCTCAGCGACTTCAGCCTCAGCCATCGCAACCGCAGCCATCACAACCTCAGCGATCACAGCCTCAGCCATCGCAACCTCGGCCATCCCAGCCTCAGTCTTCTGAGCCTCAGCGACTTCAGCCTCAGCCACAACCGTCGCAGCCTCAGTCCTCGCAGCCTCAGCCATCGCAACCTCAGCCATCCCAGCCTCAGTCTTCTGAATCTCAGCCTCAGCCATCTCAGCTTCAGCCTCAGCCTCAGCCATCGCAACCTCAGCCATCCCAGCCTCAGTCTTCTGAATCTCAGCCTCAGCCATCTCAGCTTCAGCCTCAGCCTCAGCCATCGCAGCCTCAGCGACTTCAGCCTCAGCCACAACCGTCGCAGCCTCAGTCCTCGCAGCCTCAGCCATCGCAGCCTCAGCGATCACAGCCTCAGCCTCAGCCATCGCAGCCTTAGCGATCACGGCCTCAGCCACACCAGCTTCAGCCACAGCCATCGCAGCCTCGGCCACAGCCATCGCAGCCTTAGCCACAGCAGCCTCAGCGATCACAGCCTCAGCCACAGCCGTCGCAGCCTCAGCCACATCAGCCTCAGCGATCCCAGCCTCAGCCACAGCCATTGCAGCCAGCACAGCATCAACCTACATTGCAGCCAGCACAGCAACAGCATTCAATGCAGCCAGCACATCAGCCTCCATTGCAGCCAGCACAGCATCAGCCTCCATTGCAGCTAGAACAGCAGCCTCCTTTGCAGCCAGCACAACATCAGCCTTTATTGCAGCCAGCACAACAGCAGTCTCCTTTGCAGCCAGCACAGCTTCAGCCTCCATTGCAGCCACACTATCAACAATCGCAACGAGATGTTCAGCAAAGTCAACTTCTAACAGCTCTAGTAGCCCAAATTCAATCGCTTAAGGAGTCAGTCGATCAGTTGCGCAACGCCACAAGTGAAAATCAAAACGAAACCAAACGTCTTCGCAGAGCAATTGAATTTCAAGACGCAAACAATATGCGCATGATAGAGACCAATGCAGCCGTAGAAATAACACCTTCAATAATACCGTCAGTAACACCGTCAATAACACCGACACCAACACTGCCAATACCTCAGCAACATAAAAGACTTTATGACCTCCCGATCGTCAGTGGAATGCCTGATAACTGGCCGATATTTTGCGCAAATTACGAAAAAACCACTGCGAATTTTGCATACACGCCGATGGAGAATACCGCAATAATCGACGAGGGATCATCTGTTTCAATTTTGGAGGAGGAAGTGGCAGAAGCTGAAGAGGTCCTTTTCAATCTTGTCCAGAACGATGCCATGCTTGAAGAAATGCAATGTCTGCGGAAGGGTTTGCCAAGACCACAGGACAGCCAAGTTTCACAATTGACGCCGTATTCTGATGAAAAGGAAGTGATATGCCCCAATGGACATACTAACGCTGCATCTTGTTTGCCTGAAGAAGCCCGACGTCCCATAATCCTGCCAAGACACCACTACATGAGTCAACTCATAATACAACGCAAAGATATATTTTGGAAGAGGTGGATTTTGGAGTATTTGCCCCACCTTACGAAGCGAAGCATATGGTACGAGAAGAGCAGGCCGCTGATGGTGAGTGATCTGGTTATCATCTGCGATGCATCTCAACCCAGGAGCAAGTGGCAACGTGGAAAAGTCAGCAAGGTCTTTATGGCAAAAGATGATCAAGTAAGAAGTGCTGAGATAAGAACATCGAATGGAGTCCTGCGTCGACCAGCATCCAAACTAGCCGTTATCCAAGTTGATGGTGAATCTCCCTGAGAATTCACGGAGGGTGGGATGTTGACAACTGTTTCCACCCAAGGGTTTTGCCGACTACTACGACAATCGAACGACTCTCGATCATTTGTAAATTTAAAACGAGCCCTTTGATTGGCCAGCCAATCAAAAAAGGTTTTTTAATCCTTTTCTTCTTTGTGCTATATTCGTTAACTGAAACTAATGGAAAATTCTCGTGGTAGTCGGCAAAAGTCAGCAGCGGTGGTCAGAAGTGTATCGGCATCAACATACAATTTTAAAACGTAGATAAGAATTAACTAAAGTACATATTAAACATAAAATTTGTAAACCTAAAATAACTTTATAAAATAAATGTTAACTTAACTTAACAGTGTGTGCTTTTGTTTTACAACATTCACTAAATGCATTCAAAATCTATTTTCGCTCACCTCAATGCCTATAAATGAATACTTCCGAAAGCTCCTTGTCTATTCGGGCTTTGTCTGTTAAGAGCAAAAAATGAATAATTTTTTTCTGCAGGGATGAGACATCTGTATAAGTTTATTATTTGTGGCTTTAGTGAGTTTTAGGGAGTAAAAGAACAAACCTGTTGTAACTGAAACAGAACCACTAGAAAAATGATCGAAAAAGAAACACTATTTTTTATATATTACGTAATTTTTTTTATTGTTTCATGTATTTTGTTTTTATTACATCGACAGCTGATTTTCTTTTCTTTTTGATTCGTTAGTAAAATTTTTGTTTAATATATTCTCATTTTTAAATAGTCATCTATTTTTTTTTGCATTTGTTTTAGAAATTTAATATTAATAAACTTTAGTGAATAAACATTTATTTTAATAATAATAATTAATTGAAGAAATAAACTTTGTATCAATCTTCTCCTTTTGTGTTTGATAATAATACAAAAATATAGAGAATTAAATAAATTATTCACATAAACTAGTATAGTAATCCACTACATAAGTAATCAATTTCAAGAAACAGATAGAAAGTATAGAAAGTGACAAGAATTAAGAACAAATTCAATAGAAACAAATTCGTGAAAGTAAAATATTTCAAAGAAGTATTTTTAATTTTGTTTTTTTCTTTTTTTTACTATTTTTCATCGCATACATATAAAACTTTATAAACATTGAGTGATTTATTTAATCAAGCCTTTTCATCATTCTCATACATATAAACATGAATTCTGTTACATTTTTTTGTTTCTTTATATTTTTCCTCTTTATTTTTCAAATCAAACCATTTTACACATTTTTTACATTTTTTTTTCTTTTATAGAAGATTAATTAATAACGAAGATAGGTTAGTTAAGACTTTTTGTTTACTATAATTTTCTTTTTTTCCCTGCAACCAGTTAATACTTTTTTGTTGAGTTTCGGAAACTTGAAAAGAGATTGTTTTCACAGAATTAAAATTGTTTTTTACATAAATGTCTGTTTAAAGTTTTATCCGGCGTTTTTGTTGTTTTTAAATATACATTTATGTTGTACAATATTTTTTTTTTAACTAAGACAGTCTATAAAATATTTTTGTATTTAATTTTTTTTCTATGAAAAAGTGAGCTTAAAAATCGGTATTTACATTAATTTGTTTAGTTATATAGTTTTATTTTTAAGTATTTTTTTTTTTAATAAATGTTGTCAGGTAAACAAGTGAAGGACACACAAGTTAGATCCCCCTATTTATTAGCAAGAACAAAACCTTATTTTCTTTTCCATATTATATTTTTGTTTAACAATTCATTTATTAGATTATCGCTTTTTTCTTATAGTTATTAGTTTTGCATTTTTATTTATAATCACAATAAGTATTCAAATAAGTTTTTTGTTTATATTTAAACTATCGATTATACAAATTAAAAGACAAGAATTTAAAATATTTTGTTTTAAGTAGGTTTTTTGTTCAACAATCTTTAATTCGTTTTTATTTTTATAACAATTTATATTTTTTATGAAGGAATATGTTTGTGGAGATATGTTATGAAATGATGAAATAAGCATCTGAGGCTAAAAACACACCAAATCAGACAAGACGCCTTTTTGTCTTTCGACAAAAAATCGCGGACACAAGTGCATTGCTCTTACGAGGCAACACACACAGAAAAAGACACGACACGATAAAAAATCTTGTCCGCTCGTCGGTTGCAGTAAATACATGGGGTTGTATAGGAGCAAAACACACCAAAGAAGACAAAAAGTCCGGGACAAAATGTCAACGCCTAAAATTACACACCGTCTTATGAAGTAAGACATACCAAAGTGAACAAGACAAACAGAAATCGACAAAAAGACGTGTCAGTTGTATAGGTTGTCTAGGAACAGCACACACACACCGAAGCGGACAAAGACAAGACATTTTGTCTTTGTCTTCCTCGGTGTGAGTTGGAATCCGACACGATTTTTTGTCGAAAGACAAAAAGACGCCTCGTCTGATTTGGTGTGTTTTTAGCGTAAGACATTCAACATATCTGAATTCGAAGGGTTTTTTTTCCTGGACAATTTCAGAGCCAACAATTAAACTATGTTTTCATTTGCCATAAAAAAGAGATTAAGCGAAGTAGATTAGAAAATAAATCAGATTTATTTCGACATTTTGAGATTTATTTTGACATTTGGAGAAAAACTGAACAGTGCAATCGAAAATAAAAATGGAATGGTTTTTTAATTTATTTTGACATTTTAAGACATCAAACATCTCTTGACAGATGTCAACAGCCTAGAACGTGCATGACAATCCAATCAATCTATAATACAATCTAGCATCGTAATTCGCTTTTCTTACAGGCAAATACAGAAAAAAAGGAAGTAGGCTTTAAACGAATTGAGTGGTGTTTGCACTCCACCTGAATTAAAAAGAGATTAAAATTGACACATGACATTTGACATTAAAGCCTAGTACGCAGATCGGGAAAATTTTTAGTTCCTATACAAAATTTGTCTTTGGACAAATTTTGTCCTCAATATTTTTCCAAGCGGTACGCAGCTCACGCGCAAATTTTAATATTTGGAACCGCTGTAAGAAAAAAGTCTCCGCTTATTTTTGGCTGGACAAATGTTCGAAGCATTATTCTGCTGGAAAAATTGCGACAAGGGAAGAAAAAACACAAGTAAACAAAAAATGAAACAAAAACAAAACTAAGATGGGCCATTTAATAGAATATTTGCAAGAGAAGACGTGATTAATAAAATGCAATATCAAATCAAAAAAAAAAAAAACAAATTCTATTCAATTCGCACCAATAATCTAGATATATGCAAATGAGTAGATGAGTGGCCAACTGTATAGAATGTTGGAAACAAATCGCATAGCAGTATGGAGGCTATTTATTTGGCAATCTGGAAGTAAAAAAAAAGCATTCTGAATGCGTTCAATTGGGTTCTGATTCTGAAAAGAAGGAAATTGCCTTCTGATTTTGTTTTTTTTAGGTCCCAGATTTGCAAATAAAAAACTATTATTGTCGACAAATAGACATTTTTCTTAATTTTTCCAACTTCAAATTTTGCGCGGGATAAAGAATTCGTTTGAAGAGATTAAAATTGTAGAGATAAAATTTGTCTTTTCCCGATCTGCGTACTAGGCTTAAACTGCTGCTAGACAGGCCCTGTCTAAATTAGCCCAAAACTTTCTAAAACCTAAAACGAAATGGGCTAAAAATTTAAATTCTAGATCATCACGATTATTTTTGACTAATGGCTGTTGACATTAACAATCCAAAACACCCAGTTTTGATAAAATTCTTAACACCTTTGAGAGCTGAACAGAATGCAGTAGCCAGTCGCCAAAAATGACAGATGAATCGGTATAGAGTCGCGCGACGAGTTTGACATTTACATACAAATTTCAGCTGTCATTTTTGGCGACTGGCGACTGCATTTGGCATGTTCCACCTAACAACATCTCACTGAGATCTCAGAGATTTTTAGGTGGAACAAATTCAGCTGAGAATTGAGATTCTTTTCTGAGATCTCTGATATGAAAATATTTTGGATTCGATTTCTCACTCAGCTATTTTGACGTAACTGACATATGTACAACAAAATTTGTAAGGTAAACATTTTATGTCAATGAGATCTGAGAATTATGTTCCACGAAATAATTTTGCCTCAGTCAAAATGACATTGAGATCTCAGTGAGATGTTGTTAGGTGGAACTGGCCTATTCTGTACAGCATTTGACGTACTTTTCTTCAGTTTGCGTCGAATGTATGCGTCAAATACAAAAAAGGCACATAACAAAGAGTATTAAAAACAAAAAAAAAATTAAACGATATATTTAGTGAGATTTACATTTTTCCTTTAAATTAAATTTTAAGGGGGTTGCTTAGGACCTTAAGTTTAAAGAGATTTTTACTTACTCAAGAGATCATGGGGCCTTGACATCTTACACTAGGTATACTTAAATTATTGTGCCTCCTTGAGAAAAGTTAGACATCCTTTAAACTCCATACTGAGTGTCTAAATAAAATGATTTTTTCAAAGTTCCTCTACTTGATAAAGAAATGTCAGCTCAATTCTAACAATGATGTTTTAATAACTCGATTTCTATTTAAAATGCGATCATCCCTCCGCGTTTGTTTATCCATACAAAAATATACTTTTTTTGATTCATTTTAATAATAAGTTTATGCAAAACTACTTTAAAAAAAAATGAAGAATATTAGTACTTTATTTACTTATCGTTGTTTGTTGCGTTCATTTTGAGAAGAAAATACGTTAACAGAGATTTTTCATTAAAATTGAAGCAGCAACAAAATGTCTATTTGATTGTTCTTAGATTTGGCTTGTTGTTGTTTTCTTTTTTTCCAAGTAAAAGTAATTAAAAATTCTTCATAATAACATAGCTAATGTACATAACAAAATAAACATTTAAATGGCATTTTTTGTTTTGTGTTTTTGTTATAATAGTTTTTAATTTAGTTATTATATTTATGTACTCAATTTTATTAGAATAAATTTATCACTTTTTTTACATATTATTTGTTTTACTTTAAACAATAATCTTTTGTTAAACTAATTAAATGGCTTTAGACAAAAAAATATTTTTATATATATAAAAAAAATTAAAATAAATTCGAAAGAAAATCTAATACGATTTAATCGCAAACGAAAAACAAAAGTACATAATTAAAAAAAAAAAAAACTATAAGAAATTATAATTATATTATTTTTATTAATTTTTTTACATTAAATAAAATTTTAAAATATTTGTAGTACTTTATAGGAATATAATAGGTGAATAATGCTTTTCAAGCATAATAAAAGGACATACACAATGAATAGTTTCTGATCGAGCTGCCTTCGGTTGAATATTGAAAAATATCGTTCGTTAGGAATGAAACTCCTAGTTCAATGAAATAAATAAAAAAATAAAAAATAAAGCTAAAAGTAAAAGTAACACATTCAGAATCTTAAAATAATGGCATAAAATTATAGTCCGTTTATGAACAATTTTAAGGGAATTTAGTGTAATACTAGCTTAAATTGACGTTTGAGTCATACAGAGCATTGTATATAGAGACAGCTAGTATTATCAAGATATTTTTTTTTTTATTTTTTGTGCTACAACAAAACCAGAAAAAAAACCCAATACCAAACTTATGTAACAAAAAAAAAAAACCGCTTTGTGCCAGGTCTCTAGATGGCACCACAATCGATTGCCAGTTCGCGGGTACTAGCTAAATAGAAATACAATGATACAGAGCTGGGGCTCTACTCTGGGGCCCTACTCTGTTATGCGTTTCGAAAGCAAATATTTTCGAAAACGAATATTTTGTAATCTCTATTTCTAATGCGGATAAGAAATCTAGTACTTACGGAATGATAAATTCGCATTCGGATTTTTCCTACCTGGGAACGCGTTACCGAATGTCATTAGCCATTAGCGTTCGAAAACGGAAATTTTGTTTCTACATCAAGAGAGGTAACGGATTCCAATTCGAAGGTCGTGTTTAAAGGTCACAAAAGGAAAACTGTGTTTGGTTGTGTGAAATAGATAAAATATAAGTAAGGAAATAATAATTTTATTCAAAATTTAAGCAAATAAATTTTATTACAGGGAATCATCTGCATACCAAACAAAAGCAATTCTAAATTATGGTGGTATTCATGTGTGCTCATCACGATTTGGCCAAGGGACGTTTGAACGCCTCGGACGCGAGAAAAACTTCCAACAATTTGTGGGATAGGCTATCGCCTTCTTTTAATGCGGAAGGACCACCAATGAGAGACGGTGTACTTCTCTATTTTCTTCATTTTATTAAGTTTTTATTGAATTATATATTTTTTCTTTAAAAATTAATTTGAACAATCTCGCCTTGTTTGTAATTTGTTTTGTTTTTTTTCTTTTTTGATTTTTGCTTTGATAGATCTAATAAGAAATACTTCGAGACTCGGCAAATGTATTCTATAAATGGAAATAGTACTAGATGATTTTTTTGTTCGATTCGAACATTTTACAGAGTACGAATTCATAAACGAATCGAATATCAGATTCGAATCGGATTGGCTTTCGAAACGCATTTTAGAGAAGGGCCCCTGAACAGAATGCAGTCGCCAGTCACCCGACGACGGAAATGACAGCTGTCAAACATTCGCTTCTAGAACATACAGATAATAGCCGTGTTTTTTCACTACTCAGTAGCCAGCACAGCCAAATTTCCCTTGGCAAACAACAACAATTTGGATTGCAGTCGATAAAAAGGCCAGTTAAAAATTTCAGTCGTATGACTTCCCTTAGTCGATTGGGCATCGAAGAAACTTTGTTCCATTCTTCCACAATGGCTCTTTTTAGAGTATCTTTTGAAGAGATCGGGTGCTTACGAATCGACCGTTCAATATCTGCCCAAAGATGTTCGATAGGGTTGAGATCTGGGGATTGTGGTGGTGTTTTCAAAGTATCTGGTGTATTAAAAAGAATCCAAAGCCTTGTATTGTGCGCAGTGTGCTTTGGGTCATTATCTTGTTGAAATCGATAACGGCCCGAAAGACCAAATTTTTCGGCACTTATCCCCAAATTATCTTTTAAAATTTGGATATACTGGTAATGATTCATTTTATCTGTAATAAATTGCAAATTACCAGCTCCACTTGCATTCATACACTCCCACAACATCACATTGCCACCCCCATGTTTAACTGATGAACTCGTATTTTTAGGATTCCACTCTGTATTTTTCTTTCGCCAAACCTTATTTCCACAATCAGGACCAAAAATGTTAAATTTAGTTTCATCACTAAATATAACAGTTGACCAAAATTCTTCAGTGCAGTTTAAATATTTTTTTGGCAAATTCTAAACGTTTTTTACGATTCACTTTGCTTATGAAGGGCTTAACTCGTGGAGTTCACAAATTATAACCGGCACTTCTAAGCGTTCTTCGAATAGTTTCGGCACTAACATGAACTCCATAGTTTTCAGCGAGATCATTATTGATTTCTGTTGCAGAGGTACGCGGTTTTTCTTTCACTTTTCGTATTATCACTGATTTATTTCTATATGTTAATCTTTCTGGTCTACCACAACGATGTTAATTTTTGCAAAGAATTTCTTTGTAAAATGCTATGAACGGTTGATATGCTTCTATTTACACAAACAGCAATATCTTTTAATGTTTTACCGCCATCACGCATTTTAAAAATAATTTTTCTCTCTTCCACGGTTGTTTCTTTAGACTTTCTGCCCATTTTTCCAATAACGTCTCGATAGAGTTTCTTTAACAAGATTCAAGAACCGGATAACACGAATACTGCATTGAAACTAATTCTAGGTATGCGTGATAAACCTAATGTCAAAGTTTTGTGCTACAGTCATTGCGTTTATATCAAAATATAACCGTTATAATACAATTTCCGAGTATTTTTGTGAGATGATTTTTGCTAATCTTTTTTCTTAACCTTACCCATCTCTTTGTTTCTAATTTCATTTATCGTGTCACAGTGGTCAAATGAAAGAGAAAAAGAATAGGATCCAGCATAGGTTTTTTTTTAATAAGTAATTTAATTACAAACAAAAACAAGCACAGTTATAATTTGTTATAAAGTGTATTCCGAATACTTTTGTGAATGACAGTATGTAATTCATTGAAGACTTCTGTATTTTCTTAAACACGAAAAAATTAGTATCATTAAAAATTACTTGAGTTGAATCAAAAAATAGGTCTGTTCTTTTAGTCCCTAAAACTCCTAAATTCTCACTTTTTTTGTTTATTAATCAAGATATTTGTAAGTTCTGTCACTTTTGAAGGAGAAAAATATTTCCCCTATCTCCCGATTTTACACGCAAAAATTTCTTGCGGGAGATTTTGTGAATTCTGTCAAACCAAAAGAAATACATTAGGCGAGTTCCACCTAACAACATCTCACTGAGATCTCAATTCACTTTGACTGAGGCAAAATAATTTGTTGAAACATAATTCTCAGTTCTCACTGAGATAAAATGGTTACCTTACAAATTGTTGTTGTACATGTGTCAGTCACGTCAAAATAGCTGAGTGAGAAATCGAATCCAAAATATTTTCATCTCAGAGATCTCAGAAAAAAATCTCAATTCTCAACTGAGATGTTTTGTTCCAATTAAAAAATCTCTGAGATCTCAGTGAGATGTTGTTAGGTGGAACTGGCCTATTGAATTTTTCAACTTCTGATATTAAGTCTGTTCAATGAGTCTGTGCTGGACTGTATTGGACAGAAAAGTACAACATTTTCCTGTTCAATGACACTTTTTCTGTGCTAGAGTGTTCTAGAACAGTCTAGTTTGCTGTTCAATGACTTTTTCTAGAACAGTTTAGCGTAGGTTAGCGTAAAAAAGAACAGGATTTTCTGTACTTGCTTTTGAGGAAGAGTAACCTAGAACAGAATCATGACAACTGTCAAAGTGTTGTTGTTTCTTTTTGTCTTTGTTATTGTTTTGTGTTTTGAGGTTAAGTGAATTAATTCACTGAAGGCAATAATGAAAGATTTTTTGATTTTGCTCATAAAATAGTTAATATTTATTTGCTTGATTTTTTAAAGATCTAATTCCTTAAATAAATTACATTTTCAAACATGTGTTGAAGAAAACAATGCAGGAAGTTTTTTTTCTGGTTTTAGTTTTCACAGCTGACGTTTCGATGACTGTTCTAACTTGTCTGACATTTCTGTGCTGATCTGTTCTGTTCTACACTTTTCTGTGCTGTTCTAACCTACACTTTTTCTTATTGAACAGTCTTATTATTTTGTGCATTTGTGAGATTTAGGCTGTCAAGTGTTCTTTTACTTTTTAGGAATTTTCATCCCCACTCCTCGTAATTTGACAGTTTTCTACAAAAATCCCTAAAAAAATAAAAGAACGGACCTAGTAATTGGTTTAAAATAAATTTGTAAACAACAACACGATATAAGAAAACAAACGTCAAACTCGTCCCGCGATTTAGTTGAAAAAAGTTCAACTTTTGAGCGACTAGTCGGGCGACAAACGACGCAATGTGTTGCTAATGGGGGACTTCCATACAAATTTCACATTTCTTACGTCGCCGCATTCTGTTAAGCTCTTGACTCAAACGTCATTTTAAGCTAGCATCACACTAACTTTTCTTAAAATTGTTCATTAGTGTGCTATAATTTTGCGCCAATAAATGTAACGTAAGAACGAGAGAAGGTTGTTAAGTGGAACAGGTCTAATACGTTTCATGACGTCCGTTGGGTAATTGTTTTGAAAGTTGGGAAAATGGGAAATTTACGTCACAAAAGGGGAAACTTGATGGTATACTTTTTTCGGCCGCTTCTGTACGTCTTTTTCCTCGTATTTATTCCACCTAGCCAATCAGTGCTGTCGTTTTCGAAAAGTCCAAAGCAGTACATTCCAAAAAATTTTGCATATTTTTTGGACAAAAGCAATACGCATATAATTTTTTTTTTTTTAATTCATAATTATTTTTATTTTTATTTTTAACAAAAAATAAACTCAGATACATATTTACTTAATAAAGCCTTTTAGATCAATTACTACAGTCCGTTGTGGACTTGGCCCTCAATCAACAGTCTCCGCCAGCCAGTTCGGTCCCTAGCTAGCTGTCTCCAGTTTTGCACTCCAAGTTGTGTGTGCCACCTGAGACGCGGTCTTCCTCTCCTTCTACGTCCCTCGGGAATAGTGTCGATGGCTTTCCGGGCAGGAACATTGGTGTCCATCTGCTCTAAATGACCAAGCCATCTGAATAAATGGACCTTGACCCCTCTGGCTAAGTCCATGTCGTTGTACAACCCGTAAAGCTGTTGTATCTTCTTCGCCATTCCCCTTCAATGCACTTGTGGCCAAAGATACCCGAAGAACTATCCTCTCGAAACAGCCTAAGGCACATTCATCCGATTTTGTCAAGGTCCATGATTCTGCACCATAGGTACAGCAGGACTGGGATGATGAGGGTGTTGTACAGTTTTACCTTAGTTGCTCGAGAGAAGGCTTTTCTACACAATTGCTTTTTTAGCTCAAAGAAACAGCGATTAGCAAGAGTCTGATCTCGGCGTGCTTGTGTTATTGGCCGTGTTAATAGCGGAGCCTAGGTACACAAACTCTTTTACTACCTAGAAGCTGTATGATTCTATTGTGACGTTCTTTCTGAGACGTCGGTGTTGGGTGTCCTTTCTCGAAGACAGAATATACTTCGTTTTTCCCTCGTTTCCGGCTAAACTCATTTTTGCCGCTTCTGTCTCAATTCTCACAGGCGCCATTGACATAACGCTGTGTTCCTCCCATTATATCAATATCATCGGCGTACGCGAGAAGTTGAACAGATTTTTGGAAGATAGTGCCTCTGGTTTTTGACGGTGCAGTTTTGCACTATCTTCTCAAGAACGGTGTTAAAGAAATCGCACGACAGTGCATCGCCTTGTCTGAATCCTTTTTTGACGTGGAAAGATTCCGTAAGCTCGTTGCCAACCTTAATGGAGCAGCGCGGGTTCTCCATCGTCATTTTGCACAAGCGAAAGAGCTTGGCAGGGATGCCAAAACTAGACAAAGCTTTATACAGTTCGTCTCTGTTGATGCTGCCATACGCTGCCTTAAAAGTGATTGGATTTCATTGGTTTTTTCCAGGAGCTGCCGCAAAGTGAAAATTTGGTCGATGGTTGACTTTCTTGGTCTGAAACCACATTGATAAGGACCAATCAGATTGTTGGCGAAAGGCTTCAGACGTTCACATATTACGGCAGAGAGGATCTTGTAGACGATGTTAAGTAGGCTGATTCCTCTGTAGTTGGCGCAGTTTCTTTAGAGGATCTCTCTTTTTCAGTATCGGGCAAACAATGCTGAGGTTCCATTCATCGGGCATCGGGCATACATTCTTCCGACCATATATTACAGATGATTTGGTGCATGCTCCTATCTAGATCGTCGCCTGCTACTTTGAACAGCTCGGCAGCTAGACCATCTGCTCCAGGGGCCTTGATATATATATTTCAGCCGCTATATTGCCGTTTTCTACTAGGTCGGGCTCACGGAATTGTTGGCTATCATCGGGTCGATGAAAGGCTCCTGTCAGACGCCGGGGGTTTGTTGGTCGTTGCCGTTATAGTGTCTACAGAAGTGGTATTTACAAATCCCCAGCATTGACTGCGATTCTACTATGATGTTCCCTTGTTCTTGCTCGATGACCTTGAGCCAGCTGTTTTACCTTCCGATAAAACCTCCGAACTTCATTCCTGCTGTGGGCACTTTCAACATCCTCGATTTGACGCTTCTCTTGCTCAATTGTTTTTTCTCCTGAGAAACCGGTGCGGCGTTCCCCTCTCCTATTTTGCTCACAGAGCTCGGGAGCAGCTAAGCAGCGTCACTTTGTATGCCTCCTACTTGGCTGCATGGGCCTGCCTGAATTCTTTGTCAAAACAATGGTTTCGTTTTGGTTACTGTGTGAAACAGAGCACATTATAGGTGGCATCTCTAACTGTTTTCTGGCAATGTTGCCACTGGTCTTCGATACTTGATGTTGGCGGCATAGGACTCCTACGGCGATTATAGCCGTCCGACGTCGAATTTTCTTGCAGCATTTCCTTGTTTTGGCCGTTGTCGTGATATTCGTAGCATTACCTTGGCTACGAGAAGGTAGTGGTCCGAGTCGATGTTGGCTCCTCAGAAAGTTCGAACATCTAGAATGCTGGACAAGTGCCTTCCGTCGATCGCAATGTGATCAATCTGGTTGACGGTTGATTGATCAGGAGATCTCCATGTAACTTTATGGATGTTGAGATGTGGAAACCAGTTGCTTGCTACCACAACATTTCGCCCAGAGACAAAAGGACATCGGAAACTGACTAACGTTTTACCCTCCAGATACCGCAAATTTAATTTTTCCGTTACCTCGTGTATGTGAATAAATGGGAAAAAACAGCAACAAAAATGAAAACACGTATACTCTTGCAGTAAACTTGAACCATAGCTTGTAGGCATTGTCATTTTGAGAGCTTGGTTTCCCATCTCTTTTTTAAACTCATCTGTGATTTCGCCCCGAAAAATCAATACAAATGGCAATACAAAAATGAAAAAGCAGTACAAAAAAAAAGTGTGCAGTACGGCAGTACGTACCAAGCTAAAGCAATACAAATATTGCTTTTGCAGTACGTTCGACAGCATTGTAGCCAATTTTCTCCAAAATTGGTACTCTCAGAGGAGAAAAGTTCAATATAAAGGAAAATAACAAAAACAATAAAAATAAAATTGGGGAAAGAGATCAGGCAGCGCTCAACTTTTTTTTTCCAGCAGCAGGGACAAAAAGGATCAGAAGGAACTTCTGGTGGAGGACGAGGATATATAACCTCTTCTCTTTGTTCTAAATATATTACTTGATTCAAACTTCAAGGATTTTTCTTTAACATTTTAACTCTGGCCACAAAAAATATATATTTATATAAAAATCCAATAACCTACCTGACACATGGTGCATTACAGCATCATTAATGACGAAACCATCGCAGGAGAAAAACCTGACTTGCCTCTGCACAATCCATACAACTCAGCTTAAACATTCGAATGAACTCCACTGCTGCCCGATCCGCCAGTTATGTTAGCCGTTACCGGTGCAATTGAGGTCGTTGACGAAGTCACCACACTCGCAACCGAAGCCGCATTCGAAATACCACCTCCAATCGAATTGCTGTTAGCAGCAGCATCAACCTTTATCCGAATCTCTTCCTTGCGACGGGTCACACCCAAGAGCTCTTCACTGAGATCACTGCAAATTCGCAAAAGCATTGAATTTTGTTCTCGCAAATGCCGCAACACATCCGGCATGTTCTTGTTGTCGTGCTTAAACGACACATGACGCAACGACACCGAATCAGAATCGACAACACTTGAATTTGAGACTGCAGCTAGAGACGCCGGTGGCAGTGGTGTTAAATTGTGCTGACTGAAATCGGGCGATTGCGAATTGCGTGGGGTATTCGGCTTGCGATAGACTTCAAAAGCACTAACTCGCTGCGTCGACTGTAAGCCGCCTGAAATTGCATTGTATCGTGGCTGTTGTGGTTGAGAATGAGAACCTGATGTTGGCAGAGTAACGCTGCCCGAGTGCTCAGCGTCTGAAGTTAATTGTTCATTTGTGGCCTGTGAGCAGGGAAAAAAAGGATAAGTTTTCAATTTGAATACAAGAAAGAAGTAAAAAAAAGCAAAGAAGAAAACAAAAAACATACTGGAAAGTGTGCAAAATCGGCAAATCCAGTCGTCTGGAGATCAAAACTAGCCTGAGCAGTGATCTATAAAATTAAAAAATGACTTTCGCGAACATTCGTCTTAACAGTTGTGAAGCCAGAAATTACCTCAGGTTGCGAAGAAGGTCCACCTAGCTTGAATTTGTTTAAATCCAAACTGCTGCTGCGTCCATGTCGATGTGGTCGCGGTGGCGGCAATGGTGGCGGATCTTTTTTGGATACAACTCCATCGATACCGGCTTCACTACCCAGTGCATTGTTTGATCCGATGCTCGGCTCACGCTGTGGTGGAGGAGGGATTGCGCCAATATTTTTTGCTGGTAGTTTTTTCGCTTGTGGACGTTGAATTGCTCGCAAGTCGTTATTTTGCAAGGAGTCACGATGATGGGATGACGTCATTGAAGCTGGCAGCGGAGGGACCTGCGATAATGGTGGCGGTTGGTTTGACTGTTGTTGTGGCTTAGGACTGGCGTCGTTGCTCTCGCGCAACACACCCGAACTTGTGTCATAGACTAGATTTTCGGACTTTCTAGAGAGCCGCAACGCAACTTCGTCATCGGCAACGGCCACTGGAACCACATCGGTTCCGGCAACTGGCGTAACTCGCAACGGAACTGGGTGCAAAATCTGTGGATCTGAAACAACAGCCTGAGCAGTGCGTTTCATATCGAAATTAACCGGCTTCGGACCAGGACTATCTGACACCGGCGAATCCATATATTTTGTCCATTCGTCAAGAGAGACCTTCCAGAGATTAGCTGCCAGCGGTGGAGGTGTCGTAGTCGGCTCGGCTACACTCGGCGAATTCGATATACTGCGATTTCGAACTGGTGGCGGCGGCGAGGCTACTGCCATTTGCTGCTGAGTAGCTCCAACAGCAGCGTTCAGTGGTTGTTTTGAACCTCCTGTTGCTGCTGTTGAACTGGCTTGCGAAGAAGTCGATAGGGTGCTCATGTTCATGGCATTCTTCTCCGAACGCGACGGAACTCGCTTGAGATCCGGATCAATGGCGGAAGCAGAGGTATTTGCAGCTGCAGCAGTGCTTGGAGCTACTACTTGTTTTATAGTATTATCGGTATTGTCATCTTCGTCGTCGTCATTTAAGTGTAAAAGATCAGCCTCGGCAGGCTCAGCTGCGATAGACAGCGATTGATTGGCCTGCACCACCAAAACACTCGGATGGAGGCACGCTGGCAGTACAGCCGGCAGTGGGAGATTGTGGCGACGGAGCACTACCAAGTGCATAGCTGCCGTGAATTCGGCCAAACTAAGAGCACCGTCGCGAGTTACATCGCACAGTTGCCAGATATGGCGCAGTTCTTTGACTGGAATTTGAGATTTTTCAAAGAACACTCTGGAATAGGGAAGAATCGTCAGTGGGTTTCATTTTAATTTGACTGAAAGTCATACCGAGCAATGTGACCAGAAAGCAGTCCATTCGGATCATGTTGCACAGCCTTGAATTGTTTCTGGTAGTATTCCCTCTGTTCGGGTGTTATTTGATAGTAGAACGGATCGCCTTCGTTGTCATCATCGGAACTATGGCGATCGGATGATTCTTCTTCTGTGCCTAGAAGTTGGCGATGTTCATCGCCCAGTAGTCCTTGCCAGAGAGATTCTTTTGCCCATGGCCGTTCGGCGACACTATTGGTTGGCGTTGGACTGTCGCTGTTTGTGCTCCAGGCTTCAGGAGAACCCCCACCGGCGGCAGCGGCAACACCACCTCCTCGATGACGGTGCTGGAATTTTTGTTTAAAAAAAAAGAAAGACAATCAGACTACCGATAAGCTCTTCACGTCAAAACAACAAAAAATGGACAAACGAGATGGATCATTCCACATAAAGAACAAAATTATAACGGCTGCTGACGCAATTGCCAAACTGAGGGTAGTCTTTTATATTTACGTTCATTTCGACTTACGTAAGCCGCAGCATCATATGTTTTAAATTCTCGTGAAAACAAAAGATAAGAAAAGAACACACTTAGACTTAAAATCACCCACTCACCGGTTCTCTTCCGCTACTCGATTCGTTATGTTCCACCTCCGAATCGGTGCTGGGGACATCGGAATTCGTAGGATCAACCAACTGTGTGCTGGTGGTGTCGAACCAAGACCCACGACGAGGAACTGCAATTCCCTTATTACTTCCACTCGACGATGTGCCACTAATTGACATGCCATTTGTTTGCAACGCATCTGAACGTGCCATTGTCGAGGCAATTGGTGACGTAGACTCCAACTTCCAGCTAAATCTAGGCAGTGGCAAATTCACCGATGAGGAAATCAATTCGGTGCGTAGTGGCATTGAGGCTTGGTAAGCGGCAATAAGTTTCAAACACGAGTAAAATTGTGACCGAGAGATGTGCAGTGCTGTCTGTGGGATGCCTGATAGTGATGTTATCTGGAAGAGAGAATTTTTCGCTAGAGAAAAAAAAAACAATTTTAGAGAAGATCAAACGCACCTCACGGATAACGTCATTGGAGAGATTCGCCGATCGGTAGAGTTCGGTGGCTTTTAGCATCGGAATTTTGCCCGTTTTCTCAATGTCACAGCACAAGAACAAATCGCCAAAATACCGGGACTCGGTTTCGGTTAAAGCCACCGCTTCCATTGTCTTGTTTTTGGTGTTTCAAGTGGAATTTTGCACACACAAAAAATATGTCTCGAGTTATTCGATTCTTTTCTCTTTGCTTCAGCCTAGAACTTCTCAAACTCCTGCACAGAGTTGTTTTTGGGGCGGAGGCAGAGTGTTGCCTAGTCCTGAAGCAAAATATTGTGCGCTGCAGGCAGGGGTTCTTCTGCTGCGATTAGATAAATTTTTTTTCTTTCCAGAAGAAACTTGCTGAGGTGTTCTACGAAGGATAGAAGGGAAAACGTATTTTCGTCAATAATTTACCACAATTTGGAGGGACAAGTGAAGGATGTTTATTTTAGTATTCGAAAGGAAAATTTTTCAGAATTTTTTCTTTGAGGAGGAAAACTTTTACAAATGATTTCTCATCAATGGACTTCTTTTTTTGAACGAATTTTTGTGGTGCACGTATTTTTTTGACATTTCGAATTCGAATTTTCTTGTTTTTTCCTTAGCGAAATATTTATTGGGCAGTCCGTTTTGTGCACAGATTAGTTTAAAAGGGAGATGGGAAACTGAGCTGTCAAAATGACAATGCCTACAAGCTGCGGTCATCATTAACTGCAAGAGTATGCGTGTTTTTACCAATACAATCTCAGCTAAGTGTGGCACCCCACATGGGGAGTAAATTACCCGGAAAATTTGAAAATTTGTAGTTTTAACGTACGAAAGGTGAGTAAAAGTGAGCAGAAGAGGGATATGTTCAAAAAGATAGCAAAAAAGTAAAATTGCATAAAAGCAGCAAATGGCATCAAATGTATCAAGCAGTAGGATTTCCGACATCAAAAATGAATAAAAAAGAAAATAAAAACAAATGTTCAGTCTAATTAAGAATGCTGAACATGTGAAAAGCTTTTGTTTGAAATCTTATTTTTTATATAAATACCTGGCTTTATCAGTAACGAAATCCAAGCAAATAGGGTTTCAATTTATACTTAAGCCATGTTCTATGAAATTGGCAGTTCGACTTATAGGGTTTAATGTGTTAACCTCCACCCAATATACAACTTAAAGAGGCTAGTTTGAAAAGAAGACACTTGCACATAGATATATAACCCGGCGGCCACGCGAGTAAGTTCTGGCTAGCAAGTTGGCATACAATCAAATATTTTACTCACACATTCAAACTTTTAGTACTTGCTCAAAATGTATCAAAATGAACAAAATTAAATTAGAAAATTAGTTGAAACGAGGATTTTTATTTCTATTTTTGCTGGCGACATCTTGGAAAATCAAAATTGGATGTTAAAAGCAGGTAAGCTTGTAAAAAATCGTTGAAGTGGAAAAAAATATGTGAACTTGCATGGCAAGTTGACTTGCAAGTTTTTTGCCACCTACATCATACCAAGTACACCGATAGAGATTTGACGAATAATATATGTACTCTACTTGCTGGCCAGAACTTGCTCGGTGGCCGCAGGGTAAGCTCTTGAACGGTTTTTTTTTTGTTAACGTGTTGTAAAGCCGGATATACACAGTTCAAATGCTTGTCATGCATGAGCAAGTGTATTAGTGAAAAAATCACAACTATGATTGAAGCAAAATCCAAAATGTTTTGATTTTGCTTCAAGCATCTGTACGTGTAATTTTTTCACAAATACAATTGAACGTGCATGCCAAGCATTTGAACTGTGTATATCCCGCTTAAGGGCGTGTTATCAACTGGAGGTTAAACTTTGAACCCCGGATCGACAAAACAACATCTTTACTCTGCAAAAAGCACAGATTTCTTCACTTTGTAGTAAAATTTTCTGATTGGAGTAAGATAAGTTCACCTTTCAATCATATTTATATACAATTCAAGAAATTCTTTTTAACTTAATTGTTTCCTCTTTGAGCCGTGGCCTTAAGTTCACGCACTTTCAGGAATGCGAAATTTTCACTTATTGATGGATCTTAAGTGTTGAGCTTTTAGTTAAACTAAAAGGAACTTTATAACTATGATAAATTAAATTTCAAGTTTTACTTATTTATATTTTAAGTGTATGTCTGCATTAAGACATTTCTTAAACTAGAAATACATATCCGTCCTTATAAAATGAAGTTTGCGAACACCCCCGAAATCCAACAAAATCACATAACTGTTAAATTCCCCGTGGTGAGATTCTTATGAATGAAAAAAAAACAATTCCGCGCTTTTAAATTCGAATGGTTTGGAATGTGAAAAATTTACTAAATTTGGAAATTGTTAATTTGTGAATTGAATTTTAAAAGAGTGAAATAAACAATTGAGAAAATGAGTGAAGTTAAACGAAAACCAATCTGTGTTATGGGATGTGAAGGTTTTTCTCGGACATTTGGCACTAGAAATCCTGACTGGTAAGCCGAAAATTTTGATTTACCCAAAATTTTGAAAAAATGAATAGAATTTATTCTAGATTGCTTGAATAAATTCGAGTTTCATTTTGTAGACTTCTTTACTTCTTAATAAATCATGCGTTTGGTGTAGCATTTTCAAGTGCACAATAATTTTTCCATAAAAATGTTCTGCCCCATTTTTGATGAAAACCAATGGTAGCTATAACTGACCCCTAATATTTTATTTAGACAACGCATTTTCAACATTAACATTGTCCTTAATATGGAATTGAGTGTTTACAAATATACGTATACGTATTTCACTCTTTTCCTCGAGTTTTCGCATAAAATAAGTGGTTTGAAATACACTACTGAGTAAAGGTACACTTTGGCGTATGATTGTCTTCAGTTTTCAAATAAGAGTCCCAGCTCACTTTTTTCTTTCGTTTTACGTATAGGTTTTATGCTTTACAGATGTACAAGCATATGTTAAAATACCATTTAAGTAACTTCAAAACATTATTATGGATATAAATATGTATTTAGTATCTTTATTTTATTTTTTTCAACAGCAGAATCATTTGGGCACAGCTGCTAGGCATTCCGGAGCTGCTTCCATACCAAAAGGTTTGTGATAAACATTTTTCGGAATCCATGTTTTCAACACCCGAAAAAAAACGGTTGTCACGAACTGCGATACCAGATGTTTCCATCACAAATCCTTCTTCGAATTTTTGCACGATCGAAGACTTTGATATGGACATTGAGGAAGTGCCTGAATGTTCCAATCAAATGTTGGCAGGTAGCTCTCCGGTGAGGTCAGAAGAAGGAAAGTGGGTTACACTTCAAGGAGATGTAACACTTCAAGAAGATGAAACACTTCAAGAAGATGTAACACTTCAAGAAGATGTAACAATTCATGAAGATGTAACACTTCAAGAAGATGTAACACTTCAAGAAGATGTAACACTTCATGAAGATGTAACACTTCAAGAAGATGTAACAATTCATGAAGATGTAACACTTCAAGAAGATGTAACACTTCAAGAAGATGTAACACTTCATGAAGATGTAACACTTCATGAAGATGTAACCCATCTGGATGAATACGTTGTCAGGGTAAGAGATGCGTCCACATCTACTGCTGCTTTTTTGCGTAATAATACGCCAAAAAAAATTAATCTTAAACAAGCTCTTAGATCTACTCAGAATAATTTAAAGATTTCCCAAGAACATGTGTGTGAATTACAGAAAATCCTTATAGAAAAAGAAGAGGAAATTTCGCAGTTAAGGAGAGCAGTTGAGGCAGAAATCGAAAAGAAGAATTTGGAGAGGGCTCGTCTTGAAAACGAGCTCAAAAGTTGTCTGTCCGATGGTCTTTACGTTATAGTTTCAAATTTCAGAAGAAATTCTAAGGCCTCAGCCAAAGAAGGATATAGGTATTCCAATGAACTTAAGTCATTAGCTCTTTCGATTAAATTTACCTCGCCGCTTACATACAGGATGATGAGGGATACTCTTGGGCTACCATCAGAAAAAACTTTTCTTACTTTCATTTCTGATTGGCCCAGTGAACCAGGCAATATAGATTTCAATATTAAAAGCTTGGAATTGAAACTATCGGAGTTTCCACAAGCTTATAAATATTGTTCTATTGCTATGGACGAAATGTCCCTAAAGACCCATTAAGATTATTGTAGGAAAGCTGGCAAAGTTATAGGATATGAAGATTTCGGTTCTGATGAATATAGAACCAACAGGCCAGCTCGTAATGTTTTAGTCATAATGGCTCAGGGAGTTGCAAAGCGATGGAAACATCCGCTCGCCTATTTTTTTGTACAGTCTTCTTGTCCGTCTGCTATGCTTAAAAATTTGCTTTTCAAAGCAATACATTCCCTACAAACCAGCGGCTTCATTCCTGTTCACTTTGTATCTGACCAAGGATCCAACTTTCGAGGCCTCCATCGTGACCTTGGTGTATGCAAAAGTAAACCATATTTTGAAATCAAACACAAGGTAACTGGTTCCATTGAAAAAGTGTTTTGTTTTTACGACGTACCTCATTTAATTAAAAGTTCGAGAAATTGCCTTTTGCAATACGACATTAATTATAAAAACCCTCAAGAATCGTACGTTGCCACTTGGAATGATATTAAACTTCTTTATGAAGTAGATTCTAAGTTGGCTTTGCGCTGCGCCCCTAAAATCACTAAAACACATATTGAACCTAATAATTTCAGCCGTATGAAAGTAAGGTTTGCAACTCAAATCTTTAGCAACACGGTAAGTTCCGCTCTTTTAACTTTTTACAGTTCTGGAGAAGGTTCAACTACAATGACAGGCACAGCCGAACTAGTCCTTTTTTTTAATAATTTGTTTGACCTATTCAATAGTTCTTCGCAATCTTCAGCAAATAAATTTTCAACAAAATTCATTTGTGACGAAGGGCAACTCGCTTTTCTGAAAAAAGCAACCAAAATACTTAGAACCATTAGGATTTTCGACCGGAGTAATAAAGATATTACGAACAGGTTTGCCTTTATTAAGGGTTGGCTTCTTAATATAGCTGCGCTCATATCCTTACATGATTACCTCAAAAGATCTGAATTCCCATACATCTTAACAAGGCATCTGAACTCAGATACCATAGAGCATTTCTTTGGGCAGGTTCGCAAGTCGGGTGGCCTCAATAATAGACCGACAGCGTTATTATTTATGAGTATTTTTAAGCAGTTGTGGGGCCTTAACTATTTACGATTTGTAAAAAGGGGAAACTGTGAAGAACTTAATTTCTCAGAGTTGAAAATGTTCTTTACTAACAGTGCAAAAGAACAGTCATGTTTATCTTTAGACAACCGCCCTAAAAACGAAAGTATTGAAAGCTTTACTCAGGCTATAAGTGCTTCTACTTTCTTAAAAGAAAATGCCTTTGCTTACGTTTGTGGTTGGCTGTACCGAAAGGTCTACGAAAGCCACAATTGTAATATACCATTGCCTACCCTCAGGGATTCTGATGGTGCAATGAATCTTATTTTTACAACATTTAAGCAATTTGATGACTGTGATTTGTTAGCCCCACCGGTGGACTTCATACTTTTTATTCAGGATCTTGAAGATCAATTTTGTGATAAATTTAGTTTTTTGTGTCACGAGAACCAAGTTCTTGAAAAACTTCTAGAGAATATTGAGTCCCACTTTAGTTTTTCATGTTGCGAAAACATGCCTAGTCACTCTTACTCTCACTTTATTTTAAACTATTTTCTAAGAGTTAGAGTTAATTTTACTTTAAGGTTTTGGAATAGGGATTTGGAAGACCCGTCTTTTAGGAACAAAGCACTTTGCGTCCACACACATGTAGGTTCTTTATGTAAATTGTAATTATTAAAAAAAATTATGTCGTATTTATTAAGCGCAGTAGTTGTAGGACGCCGGGTGCAATAGGCCTACCGGGGAAACCGAACACCCATGAAAAAAAATCGGTTAACGCGCCATAATGCTTACCTCAGTTAAAAATATTATCGTCCATTCACACTATTATTTATGGAAAATAATATTTAAGGTGGTGTGGAAAAGCATTTGAATCATATGAATAAAAAACCTTAAAACTGAAATAAATACAAGTGTTTTTCTTTAAAATGACGAAGTTTTGAAAATTATTACAGAAATGTTGAAGAAGTGGCCTTGTTGCAAACCTTAACTTGACAAAAAAAAAAAACTGAAGCTCATTTTATAATATGTACTTTACTTTCATTTTATTTAAAACAATTTAGTACATTTAAACAATTTTTTAAAAGTACTGCTTAAATTTATAAGTATTTAATTTACATATTTTTGTAGTACGACAAACTCAGTTGGTTTATAACATCCATGATACACTTCAACATTATTTTCGCCCAATTTAGCAATGGCATACTCTTCGCTCAAATTGACCGAACTGTATTCGAGTGGTGAGAACACAGTTGTCGCCACAATCTGATAGTCCATCAATTGAGTAGAATTTTTTATAATGTGACGACCAGCGTGGATAGCAACTGGAATCAGTTCTTGTTTGCCATATATGATGTCACTAACAGCATAAATGAAATCTTGAATCTTGAAATTAATCTTTTCTTTTTTACTACAACACCAGCAGTTAACAATTTAAAATCTTAAATGATACCCTCACGACCAGTGGGCCAACGACATCAGAAGACATCACTGTCTTCTGCGTTGGTTTCAGTGTTAATGTACTTAACAAGGAGTCGTCCGTCTTGGGTTTTTTTTTCGGCGGATTTGGGGATGGTTGAAAGAATGGTCGAATGAATGATGGAATCCACGAAAAATAATTGATCGCACCATAACGGTAGCATCATAGCTAAGTCCCTTAAGGAAGCCAGCACATAAACGCCAATATCTGCTAATTTTGTTGATTATTAAAAGCGATTACATTGATTTAATGGAAAACATCACTTACATCCAGCACTAACTATCAAGGTTTTTCCGGGTTCCTTCTCCAAACAGAAAATATCATCACTGGTGATTCCGTACTCAACAGCTCTGGGTAACGAGGACGTTCAAGGAATGACAATGTTCTTAGCCTTCAATTATTTCTCGGTTCCGTTCTTCATGTGAGCAATAACTGTGTGTGTGTTTTTAAATGTACCCAAAATGTTTAGGTATTCGACTTTTCTAAAATAAAATATCATCACTCTTAGTAAATTATTGCCTTTGAAAGCATTAATTTAACTTACTTGTCCCTGAGATCAACTCTGTGCACCCAATTAACCGACTTGATGTGATTCTGAACGGATCTCCCAATTTTGCTTTACCTGATTAGCATTTTCTACTTCCCAGCCACAAGGTACAGCTTTCTGCAACATAAAAAGGATATCTTTTTGTTATTTCTGGGCAGTAAAATATTTGAAGGAAAAAACTTACCTGAATTCCTTAGCCTTATTTAGCCGCCTGATGAATAAGCTTTTTCGGAATGCATCCAACGTTAACACAAGTATCTCCAATACCCCATGTTGGTGTAGGATTTACAAAGTTGAGAACCACTTCAGCATCGTTTGTTACAGCATTCTGCATACCCCAAATTTCGAGGCAGCCTAATCTGGGTGCATAGATGCTCAGGAAGAGGGCTCAGCGACGCTCGCTCTTATCGCCTTTCAGAGTTTTTTCTTTAACCTTCACAAAGGCACATTGTGCGTCACGAAAGCCTTTCCAAACTCGAAGGGCTACTCCTCTTCGACAGTCGACAAGGATCACGGTATCTAGGATATCAGCTATGACAGCTAGCTGATTACCAGGAGCAATCCAAATACTGAAACCATCCCGTTTTCCATCGTAAATTCTACTCCCTGAACGCATTGAAGTCTCTTTTCCAACTGGTTATTCCTCTGGTAAAGACTTCGGAGGTGTTTTGAACTGAAAAAAACCTCCTGGCACATTTTTATAGACTATTCCAAGAACATCTTTTGCCACATCACACACGGATATCGTCCAACCTTAGTTATCTTGTGCACATGAAAATAAACAAAAGATTAGCACCAATTAACAAATAATAAAAAAGAATTTACTAACATTTTACACGAGAATAAAATTCTTCACTTTTTATTTTGACTTCAACACAGATGAGAGAAAGAGAAATGAAATGAACTGTCAAATCAGACAAAACTCACCTCATTTTTTTGCTGTTTTTTCTCATTTATTCACAGACACGAAGTAACAGTAAAATCAAAATTTGCGGTGTCCGGAGGGTAAAACGTAAGTCAGTTTCCGATCTCCTTTTGTCTCTGGTTTTGTGTTTGGCGTACTTCGAAATTTGCTGTTGCATTTTTGTGTATCGGATAGTTTGTTTTCAAATGGCATTTGGTTTTTGTTGTTGCTTTATTTTGACAAGTCGATAAGTTTGTTTGATTCCAACACAAGAGCTGAACAGAATGCAGTCGCCGGACGACTGGCGACTAATCTGACAGCTGTCAAAAATTCGCCTTCCAAATCGCTAAGAAATTTGTGAACACAATAGTCGCGCGACGGGCTCAGCGTTGCCGAAGTGTTGAAATTTCCCAGTGGCCCCAAAAAATTTAAAATGGCCATCTAAAAAGTGTTAGAACCAAAAACAAAACATTTTTGTTCAATTCTTCAGTGAGGATGACGACTTCGTTTTTTTTTTTTTACTCAAAACGTTTAACAGTAGGTTCGTTCGATGTTACCAGCCCCGGGGCGCTCCGGTGCTTTTCACTACCCTGAACGGAGCTGTCAAAAACCTGAAAAATTTCTCTGGGTTTGGTTTCACATCGAACGCGTTAGTAGTGCTCTGTTTTTCTTTTCTCTTTATTGTATAGCAACAGCTGTGCCCCGGTTCTGTATCTCAGTCGTTAATTTAGCGAATCGTTAAAAAATGGAACAGATTGTTCCCTCGTTAACGATCCTGGAAAAGTTTGTGTTCTGTAACTACAATCGTTAACTCAAATTTGCGTCGTTAATTGAACTGGAATTTCCAGTGGAAATCGTTAAAAATTTTGACATTTCTTTCAAATAAAAATATTTATCAAAAATAAAAAAAATTTCATTATTCAAAAAATTCTCAACACAAAAGCGATTGGATGGCCGACCTTATAATGGTTAATAAAAAATCTGTATTAGATCGTATTTTGGATAGCATTCGGTGATGAAGATTGTTCAAAGAAAGGTATTTATCAAGTTGTCCTATAAATTTTAAAGTTCCCTTTCACATTTTCAAAGCCATTTTTTTTTTTGTTAGCAAAAAAGCTCCCCAATCCAAAATCTCTGCTCATGCACGAAGACTATCAGCACGGTAACAAAGAAATCGCTGCTAAATGCGACAAATAATGTGGAAAGAAATTTATGAGCCAACAAAAACTCGAATACCACATTTTGAGCCGACATTCGAACAATCGCAACTTTCAATGTCCTGAATGTCCGTAGAGTTTCAAAAACAGCTTTCAACTAAGAGCCCATAAGCAACTCCATGCAGAAAGAACAATCAATTGTCCTGAATGTGATGAGAAGTTTGCCCCCCAACGACTTGAGAGTTCATATGAGAATACATAGACATACTGGAGAATTGCCTTATCAGTGCGAGTTGTGTGACAAACGCTATAGAATCAAAGTGAGACCTAATTACCATTTATGCAAAAGCATTTGGGTATGAAACACGTTTGCGAGCTGTGTTCGAGTGAATTTAATAGCAAGCCAAAGCTGCGGTTGCATATGTTTGAGCATATAGGAATGCAGTATGTGTGCTACGAATGTTAGATGGGATTCAATACCTGATCGGGGTGAGTATTGTTGGGAATGAATTGGAGTGAAGAAAATCTTTATTATTCTCTATTTGCAGTTTAAGTCGCCATACTAAAGCAGTTCATAACTATATTATGACGAATTGCTTCAGAATAGACTGAATAACGAAATCAATGTGAAAAGAGGCACTGTAAGCGAAACTGACGATGTCGTCTGTAAAGCAAGAAAATATAATTGACGATACCGAATGTTTAGTTTGCAGTAAGTTAGCTCTGTCGTTTATCCCATCCTTAATTATTTTTTCTTTAATTTTCAGAGTCATTCGAATCGATCGAATTATTAAAGAACTGAAGTGTATGACTGAAATTGGCGGAACAGACAACGTCGTAGAAATCTGTGGCGTTTGTAATGCCTTATTTGGCGCATGATAGGTTTCATGATTTTTATGATAAAATGCCACTCGAAAGAAATCCAGTGCTTCATAAAAAATCTTTTAATTGCTCTACGGCGAGTACACAAATACAATGCCATACATAGAGACGTTAAGACCAGTAATTTTGTGTATAATCCTAACAGTTTCTCTTGGTCGACATTGGGTTGGCTCAAGAGATCGCTCCGAAAACTCACAGTCGACAGAAACACCACCGGCTACACCATTCAAGATGCCTCTGCGACAGCTTAACATCAACACAGCTCCAACGAAAGTTACTTCTGCACAACTCCAGTCTGAGGGGCTCAGAAGACAAATTAAATCAGCCGTCCTCGGTGTCAGCTTGACCGACCGCTTGCAACAGAGAAACACTGCCGCTGCTTTGCAAAAAGCCAAAAACTTTGTACTAGCTGCACCACCAATCATTCCCAGTCGACCACTGCAATACAGCACAAGCAAGAAACCGAATGCAAAGTGCTATTGTTATGGCAAGCCCCAAATCTGCAATATCTGCTTGATCAAAAAAGAAGTTCATGCCTCACGTGCTGGCACACCTGGCTACCGATCGCCCGAAGTACTGTTAAAGTACCCCGATCAAACGATGGCCGTCGTTCGTTGACAAAGCAATTCGAAAAACTGCCTTTGTTTTAGGACGCATCGTGACCATCAGTCACTGGACTAAGCCGCTCGACCTGCGAAAGCTTTGTGTACGTCTTCGAAATCACAGAAGAACAGGTTTTGCCGCGGAACTAGAGGCTAAATATACGACGATTATGCAGGGCACAGGAAGCAACATGGAGGTGTGCAAGAACTGCGAGCAATTGTTTTATGATTATGCAAAGAATCTTCATTCAACGGAGAGCGAGTGCCTACGATTTGTTGTACAAGCTGTTGGAATTGAATCCGCACAAGAGGATATCAGCCCAAGAAGCCTTGGAGCATCCGTTTTTTGAGGAAGCTATTTGTGAGACTGCTTTGGAACCTTGCAGTCTGAGAGGTTCAACGCAATGGACTGGAATTATTTTGTTTTTGTATTTTGAGAAAGCAAGCAAATAAAAGAGAAATGGTTCGAAGATAATTGTAAACTTTTGTTGATTTTCTAAGCATAATCAGACCAGTTACCATACTTACTTACTTAAGGTGGCTCTACAGTCCGTTGTGGACTTGGGCCTCAATCAACAGTCTCCGCCAGCCAGCTCGGTCCCTAGCTAGCTGTCTCCAGTTTTGCACTCGAAGTTGATTGAGGTCCTCTTCCACTTGTATGCGCTACCTGAGTGGCGGTCTTCCTGTCCTACGTCCCTCGGGAATAGTGTCGAAGGCTTTCCGGGGCAGAACATTGGTGTCTATGGGCTCTAAATGCATGGCCATCTGAGTCTCTGGCTGGACCTTGACCCTTATGGCTAGGTCCACGTCGTTGTACAACCCGTAAAGTTCTCTGTTGTATCTTCTTCTCAATGCATACGGGGCCAAAGATGACCCGAAGAACTTTCCTCTCAAAACAGCCTAAGGCATTTGAAAACGTGTGCACCTACCATTCCATGCAATTTTTAATTTTGCAAGGCAATGCATTTTTCGAGTTTTGCATCAAAAACTTTCTATTTTTCCATTCAATTCTCTACAGAAAAAAACAACCATCTGTTGGGCCGTTTAGGAGTCCATACCGGACATGCAAACAAACATTCACTTTTATTTGCAATAATATAAAGCAATAAGACATTCGTATAATTAAATTTCAGGAGTAGAACCATCTCCGTCTACAGCGGATATGGTTATAATCTCCATAACCTTTTCATCCATCTCGGTGAGATTCGGGAACTGGTACTTGGACCGGTGGCTGGTGAAGAACGAACAATGCCAATATTGATGCTTGGAAGTTGTTGCTGGTTTATTGGATTGAACGATCGGCTGAGGACACTGGCATTAGTATTGCGTGGACGTGATTGGTGGACAATGACTAAATTCTCAAGATTGCCGCCACTAGCTGCACCAATAGTAGATGTTCCACTGCTGTTCCCTGATCCTGGATTCAAATTAGCTGCAAGAAGGTCGAGTTTATTAGAAATGTTCAAGGCTTTGTATGAATTATTCTAATTTACATTACGTGTAGCGAATAATCGGAACTCCGTCCAAACAACGGTCACTAGCTGTTGAGCGTGGCTGGTCGGGAGCATAAGCATGATCGAAGATTTCAATAAATTGACGAGTTTCTTCGTCAGCATCGGCTTCGCTGCGTTCTTCGCCATGTTCCTCGTTACCATCTGCAAATTGAAAAGTGGGTTTTGTTAGCATTGATGAAATGAATCTCAATGAATTTTAATCCTACCCAAAAGCATTTAGAAATAACTGGATCGTTTGGGTTGGCCGATTGTGCTGCTTGGCGCTGTTGTTCAATGCGTTGTTGCGATGGTCCTTCAGCTTGAATGCTTGGCGGTAGAGAACGGAGTTTTCGTCGTCGTTTGGCCATTTTCTGAAAATAAAATGTTTTTATAAAGTTTGAAATTTGACAAATAAATTTTTTTAAATCAAAAATATTTGATTGCTTTCGTCACAAACCTAAAAAAATCAATTAAATCTGATAAAAAAAAATCATTTGCGACTTACTTTTATCTTCGTACAAATTTTTATCGCCACCTAAAGTCCCGTGAGATAATTTGACAGCTAAAAGCCGTCAAATTAACGATTTGAACAGTTACAGAACGCAATTTAACGATATCCTTCCAGTGTTTCTTTTAGATCTGTTCCGGTAGTTAAAATTAACGATTGTCAAAGTTACAGAAACAGAACACATCGTTAATTTTCAATGTGTTTCAATTCGCAGCGTTTAACGACTGATTTTAACGATTCGTAAGTTACAGAACCGGGGCACTGATTCGAACAGCTCCGAAATTCTCGCCCCGAAAAAAACTTGGGGCGATTCAGAGCGCTCTCGGTGCGAGCCCTGAATACACATCGAACACGGTGGAAGTGCACCGGGGCGAAAAAAGAGCGACATCGAACAGCTCAGTGCGAAATCAGAGCGACCCAGTGCCCCGGTTCTGTAACTTACGAATCGTTAAAATCAGTCGTTAAACGCTGCGAATTGAAACACATTGAAAATTAACGATGTGTTCTGTTTCTGTAACTTTGACAATCGTTAATTTTAACTACCGGAACAGATCTAAAAGAAACACTGGAAGGATTTCGTTAAATTGCGTTCTGTAACTGTTCAAATCGTTAATTTGACTGCTTTTAGCTGTCAATTTATCTCACTGGCCTTTAGGAGGCGAGATAAGTTTGTTTGAGATAAAAGCAAGTCGCAAATGATTTTTTTATCAGATTTAATTGATTTTTTTAGGTTTGTGTGTGAAAGCAATCAAATATTTTTGATTTAAAAAAAAACCCTAACAAATATATTTGTCAAATTTCAAACTTTATAAAAACATTTTATTTTCAGAAAATGGCCAAACGACGACGAAAACTCCGTTCTCTACCGCCAAGCATTCAAGCTGAAGGACCATCGCAACAACGCATTGAACAACAGCGCCAAGCAGCACAATCGGCCAACCCAAACGATCCAGTTATTTGTAAGTGCTTTTGGATAGGATTAAAATTAATTGAGATTCCTTTACATCAATGCTAACAAAACCCACTTTTCAATTTGCAGATGGTATCGAGGAACATGGCGAAGAACGCAGCGAAGCCGATGCTGACGAAGAAACTCGTCAATTTATTGAAATCTTCGATCATGCTTATGCTCCCGACCAGCCACGCTCAACAGCTAGTGACCGCCGTTTGGACGGAGTTCCTCATCGACAAATCGTTTGCAAAGTGATTCTCGATTGCTTTTAGTCGATCAACAATATTGTACATCACACACATGTAACAACTCCGATGATAACCAAAATGAACTCTTCAATCAAGATGGTGCTTAGAGTTTCTATCCCCTGGAACTTCTTTCTATATCATTTGTTCTTATTTTCAGCCCTTCATTGGTGGCTGGAGGAAGCCAAACATTCCGATATGGAATCCCAGCCTGATATTTGTCTAACTGTGGCTCATCAATTAATTCCTGTGTTGCAGGAATTACGAGCCAAAACAAAGCGCAGAAAGAGGAAGACAGCTTCAACTACAACCCCAGCTGGTGGTGCAGCTGATGAATCTGCACCCAAAGGTCAAGGGCCCGAAGCGAGTGGAATGAGTACGCCCAGTGTCAGGATCTCAACACCAGCAACACAATACTTCATCGTCGCCAAGCAATAGAAGAAGTGCAATTCCGATTTTGCTGCGAAGAAATTCAGATTCGCGCGATGCAAACTCAGCTTCGGATGCCACTGATCCTGCAGTCGAGTTAAATGCTCTTAATGATGAGGATAACCAGGAAACTGAAACAAGTTAGTAGCACTCGCATAGCTTGTAAATTGGTTTTATACATTTTGAATTTGTTTGTGATTAGGCGGCGCAAGAAATTTAAGTGCAACTCAAGACAACGCTGAAGGAGAGTCTCTTGTCACAAGCCCTAATGCTGCCACAGGTACGTAGTTGAGGATTCACTTCGTTAGCCGTCCATAAAATCATTTCTTTCAGAACCGGAAGCTGCTGAGGACGAAAGTGGCGATGATTCTAACTCAGACGCTGAATCTCTTACACCACAAGAAACTACTTCAGGCCGTCATCGTCAGTCCAACCAGAGATTGAGTATGGCGACAACATTGGATTTACCATTTCATTTTTAATATGATTTTTTCTTTTACATAGGCTCAAGCATGCGTCAGCGAATTACCGAAGAAATGGCTGAAGCTGCTTTGGTACCATTACCAGACGAATACGACGAAGATGAAGATGATGACGATGGGGAAGAGGAGGAGGACGCTGATGCCGATGAACCCCAAGATCAGGAAGATAATAAAGACGATAACGAAGAAGATGAAGAACTCAACGTAGAAGATGTTATCATGGACTTTGATGTTGAAATACAAAACGTCTTATCAGAGGTATTGAAGCAAAGAGACCTTCTGGTGAATTAGTGAAAGCTTACCCTTTTCTTTTGTAGTTTTTAGCACCAGCTACACAGGATATTGGTGGTGAGGCTGCACCGCAAAATTATTCGACCTCTCCCCAAAGCGCAACTGAAACGACAAGCTCAGATCCCTCAGAACGTACCACTGAAACTAATCCGACCGAACCCTCAGACGCGGATGGTGCTACGGCTGCAACTTCCACATCGGCAAATGAAACAGCTGATGCCGCAACAGCATCAACCTCTGCAACGACCGACAGTGCATTAACATCTACTGCAACTGAAGAAGGTGACGCAGCATCGCCTTCATCAAACCCAACAGGTTCTGGCACAGCATCAACCACTGCAGAAATCAGCCCCGAGGTTCTCCTAGTTTTGGGTGACCTTCAAGTACCCGAATCTCACCGAGATGGATGAAAAGGTTATGGAGATTATAACCATATCCGCTGTAGACGGAGATGGTTCTACTCCTGAAATTTAATTATACGAATGTCTTTTTGCTTTATATTATTGCAAATAAAAGTGAATTTTTGTTTGCATGTCCGGTATGGACTCCTAAACGGCCCAACAGATGTTTGTTTTTTTCTGTAGAGAATTTCTTGTTCCAGAATGGCTTATCGAATGGAAAAATAGAAAGTTTTTGGTGCAAAACTCGAAAAATGCATTGGCTTCCAAAATTAAAAATTGCATGGAATGGTAGGTGCACACGTTTTCAAATGTCTTAGGCTGTTTTGACAGGAAAGTTCTTCGGGTCATCTTTGGCCCAGTGTGCATTGATGGGAAATGGAGAAGAAGATACAACAGAGAACTTTACGGGTTGTTCAACGACGTGGACCTAGCCAGAAGGGTCAAGGTCCAGAGACTCAGATGGCTCAGTCATTTAGAGCCCATAGACACCAATGTTCCGGCCCGGAAAGCCTTCGACACTATTCCCGAGGGATGTAGAAGGACAGGAAGACCGCCATTCAGGTAGCGCTAGGGACCGAGATGGCTGGCGAAGACTGTTGATTGAGGCCCAAGTCCACAACGGACTGTAGAGCCACCTGAAGTAAGTAAGCATGGTAACTGGTCTGATTATGCTCAGAAAATCAACAAGAGTTTACAATTATCTTCGAACCATCTCTCTTTTATTTGCTTGCTTTCTCAAAATACAAAAACAAAATAATTCCAGTCCATTGCGTTGGACCTCTCAGACTGCGAGGTTACACAGCAGTCTCACAAATAGCTTCCTCAAAAAACGGATGTCCAAAGCTTTTTGGGCTGATATCCTCTTGTGCGGATTCAAGTGCAACAGTGTCTCCTGCAATATCGGATCCTTTTCGAAATCATAAAAAGATGATCCACCCAATGTCGCAGCGCATTCAACACACGAAACTGTACACGTTGGCGTATTCCTTGCAATAGCGTTTCCAATCTTCACGTTGGCAATATTTCCGAGTCAGGATAGTTCTCGCGTTCGCTTGCGAACTAAACACTCGGTATCGTCAATAATTGGACTTTCGATATTTTCTTGCTTTCCTGAACGGACAACAGCGTTTCCTTTTTATTTTTATTTTTTTCCTGCTTGATTTCAACGGCTTGGGCATCTGTGGAATGGCCTCTTCACTCGACACAGAGCTAGAACTCTCCGAGCTAGATGAGGAAGAAAAGAATCTTCTTCTTTTTTCGAGACTACTTTTTTGGGCTCGGTACTGTGGTGGCAGCAGCATTAGCTTATGAGGATATGCCTCGACACAGAGGTTGCACACAATTTGCGATGAGTTGGAAGAATGGATGCATCTTATGCTTTTTTTTGTACATTGCACAGACGAATGACTCTGAAAATAAAAGAAAAAATAAGTAAGGATGGGATAAATGACAGAGCTAACTTACTGCAAACTAAACATTCAGTATCGCCAATTAAACTTTCGATATTTTCTTGCTTTACTAAGACGACATCGTCCCCCATTATTGAAAGAAAAAAGAATAAAGAAAATTATTTTATTATAAATATTTTATTATTTGAAAGAAATGTCAATTTTAACGATTTCCACTGGAAATTCCAGTTCAATTAACGACGCAAATTTGAGTTAACGATTGTAGTTACAGAACACAAACTTTTCCAGGATCGTTAACGAGGGAACAATCTGTTCCATTTTTTAACGATTCGCTAAATTAACGACTGAGATACAGAACCGGGGCATAGGTTTGTTCGATGTGCGCTCTGTGCCCCGGTTCTGTATCTCAGTCGTTAATTTAGCGAATCGTTAAAAAATGGAACAGATTGTTCCCTCGTTAACGATCCTGGAAAAGTTTGTGTTCTGTAACTACAATCGTTAACTCAAATTTGCGTCGTTAATTGAACTGGAATTTCCAGTGGAAATCGTTAAAATTGACATTTCTTTCAAATAATAAAATATTTATAATAAAATAATTTTCTTTATTCTTTTTTCTTTCAATAATGGGGGACGATGTCGTCTTAGTAAAGCAAGAAAATATCGAACGTTTAATTGACGATACTGAATGTTTAGTTTGCAGTAAGTTAGCTCTGTCATTTATCCCATCCTTACTTATTTTTTCTTTTATTTTCAGAGTCATTCGTCTGTGCAATGTACAAAAAAAAGCATAAGATGCATCCATTCTTCCAACTCATCGCAAATTGTGTGCAACCTCTGTGTCGAGGCATATCCTCATAAGCTAATGCTGCTGCCACCACAGTACCGAGCCCAAAAAAGTAGTCTCGAAAAAAGAAGAAGATTCTTTTCTTCCTCATCTAGCTCGGAGAGTTCTAGCTCTGTGTCGAGTGAAGAGGCCATTCCACAGATGCCCAAGCCGTTGAAATCAAGCAGGAAAAAAATAAAAATAAAAAGGAAACGCTGTTGTCCGTTCAGGAAAGCAAGAAAATATCGAAAGTCCAATTATTGACGATACCGAGTGTTTAGTTCGCAAGCGAACGCGAGAACTATCCTGACTCGGAAATATTGCCAACGTGAAGATTGGAAACGCTATTGCAAGGAATACGCCAACGTGTACAGTTTCGTGTGTTGAATGCGCTGCGACATTGGGTGGATCATCTTTTTATGATTTCGAAAAGGATCCGATATTGCAGGAGACACTGTTGCACTTGAATCCGCACAAGAGGATATCAGCCCAAAAAGCTTTGGACATCCGTTTTTTGAGGAAGCTATTTGTGAGACTGCTGTGTAACCTCGCAGTCTGAGAGGTCCAACGCAATGGACTGGAATTATTTTGTTTTTGTATTTTGAGAAAGCAAGCAAATAAAAGAGAGATGGTTCGAAGATAATTGTAAACTCTTGTTGATTTTCTGAGCATAATCAGACCAGTTACCATGCTTACTTACTTCAGGTGGCTCTACAGTCCGTTGTGGACTTGGGCCTCAATCAACAGTCTTCGCCAGCCATCTCGGTCCCTAGCGCTACCTGAATGGCGGTCTTCCTGTCCTTCTACATCCCTCGGGAATAGTGTCGAAGGCTTTCCGGGCCGGAACATTGGTGTCTATGGGCTCTAAATGACTGAGCCATCTGAGTCTCTGGACCTTGACCCTTCTGGCTAGGTCCACGTCGTTGAACAACCCGTAAAGTTCTCTGTTGTATCTTCTTCTCCATTTCCCATCAATGCACACTGGGCCAAAGATGACCCGAAGAACTTTCCTGTCAAAACAGCCTAAGACATTTGAAAACGTGTGCACCTACCATTCCATGCAATTTTTAATTTTGGAAGCCAATGCATTTTTCGAGTTTTGCACCAAAAACTTTCTATTTTTCCATTCGATAAGCCATTCTGGAACAAGAAATTCTCTACAGAAAAAAACAAACATCTGTTGGGCCGTTTAGGAGTCCATACCGGACATGCAAACAAAAATTCACTTTTATTTGCAATAATATAAAGCAAAAAGACATTCGTATAATTAAATTTCAGGAGTAGAACCATCTCCGTCTACAGCGGATATGGTTATAATCTCCATAACCTTTTCATCCATCTCGGTGAGATTCGGGTACTTGAAGGTCACCCAAAACTAGGAGAACCTCGGGGCTGATTTCTGCAGTGGTTGATGCTGTGCCAGAACCTGTTGGGTTTGATGAAGGCGATGCTGCGTCACCTTCTTCAGTTGCAGTAGATGTTAATGCACTGTCGGTCGTTGCAGAGGTTGATGCTGTTGCGGCATCAGCTGTTTCATTTGCCGATGTGGAAGTTGCAGCCGTAGCACCATCCGCGTCTGAGGGTTCGGTCGGATTAGTTTCAGTGGTACGTTCTGAGGGATCTGAGCTTGTCGTTTCAGTTGCGCTTTGGGGAGAGGTCGAATAATTTTGCGGTGCAGCCTCACCACCAATATCCTGTGTAGCTGGTGCTAAAAACTACAAAAGAAAAGGGTAAGCTTTCACTAATTCACCAGAAGGTCTCTTTGCTTCAATACCTCTGATAAGACGTTTTGTATTTCAACATCAAAGTCCATGATAACATCTTCTACGTTGAGTTCTTCATCTTCTTCGTTATCGTCTTTATTATCTTCCTGATCTTGGGGTTCATCGGCATCAGCGTCCTCCTCCTCTTCCCCATCGTCATCATCTTCATCTTCGTCGTATTCGTCTGGTAATGGTACCAAAGCAGCTTCAGCCATTTCTTCGGTAATTCGCTGACGCATGCTTGAGCCTATGTAAAAGAAAAAATCATATTAAAAATGAAATGGTAAATCCAATGTTGTCGCCATACTCAATCTCTGGTTGGACTGACGATGACGGCCTGAAGTAGTTTCTTGTGGTGTAAGAGATTCAGCGTCTGAGTTAGAATCATCGCCACTTTCGTCCTCAGCAGCTTCCGGTTCTGAAAGAAATGATTTTATGGACGGCTAACGAAGTGAATCCTCAACTACGTACCTGTGGCAGCATTAGGGCTTGTGACAAGAGACTCTCCTTCAGCGTTGTCTTGAGTTGCACTTAAATTTCTTGCGCCGCCTAATCACAAACAAATTCAAAATGTATAAAACCAATTTACAAGCTATGCGAGTGCTACTAACTTGTTTCAGTTTCCTGGTTATCCTCATCATTAAGAGCATTTAACTCGACTGCAGGATCAGTGGCATCCGAAGCTGAGTTTGCATCGCGCGAATCTGAATTTCTTCGCAGCAAAATCGGAATTGCACTTCTTCTATTGCTTGGCGACGATGAAGTATTGTGTTGCTGGTGTTGAGATCCTGACACTGGGCGTACTCATTCCACTCGCTTCGGGCCCTTGACCTTTGGGTGCAGATTCATCAGCTGCACCACCAGCTGGGGTTGTAGTTGAAGCTGTCTTCCTCTTTCTGCGCTTTGTTTTGGCTCGTAATTCCTGCAACACAGGAATTAATTGATGAGCCACAGTTAGACAAATATCAGGCTGGGATTCCATATCGGAATGTTTGGCTTCCTCCAGCCACCAATGAAGGGCTGAAAATAAGAACAAATGATATAGAAAGAAGTTCCAGGGGATAGAAACTCTAAGCACCATCTTGATTGAAGAGTTCATTTTGGTTATCATCGGAGTTGTTACATGTGTGTGATGTACAATATTGTTGATCGACTAAAAGCAATCGAGAATCACTTTGCAAACGATTTGTCGATGAGGAACTCCGTCCAAACGGCGGTCACTAGCTGTTGAGCGTGGCTGGTCGGGAGCATAAGCATGATCGAAGATTTCAATAAATTGACGAGTTTCTTCGTCAGCATCGGCTTCGCTGCGTTCTTCGCCATGTTCCTCGATACCATCTGCAAATTGAAAAGTGGGTTTTGTTAGCATTGATGTAAAGGAATCTCAATTAATTTTAATCCTATCCAAAAGCACTTACAAATAACTGGATCGTTTGGGTTGGCCGATTGTGCTGCTTGGCGCTGTTGTTCAATGCGTTGTTGCGATGGTCCTTCAGCTTGAATGCTTGGCGGTAGAGAACGGAGTTTTCGTCGTCGTTTGGCCATTTTCTGAAAATAAAATGTTTTTAAAAGTTTGAAATTTGACAAATATATTTGTTAGGGTTTTTTTTTAAATCAAAAATATTTGATTGCTTTCACACACAAACCTAAAAAAATCAATTAAATCTGATAAAAAAATCATTTGCGACTTGCTTTTATCTCAAACAAACTTATCTCGCCTCCTAAAGGCCAGTGAGATAAATTGACAGCTAAAAGCAGTCAAATTAACGATTTGAACAGTTACAGAACGCAATTTAACGAAATCCTTCCAGTGTTTCTTTTAGATCTGTTCCGGTAGTTAAAATTAACGATTGTCAAAGTTACAGAAACAGAACACATCGTTAATTTTCAATGTGTTTCAATTCGCAGCGTTTAACGACTGATTTTAACGATTCGTAAGTTACAGAACCGGGGCACTGATTTCTTAACAGATTTAATAACAGATTTGGCTTGCCGAATACCAAATCTGTTATTCATAAAAGATTTTTTGACAACTTAAGCTTTTGTATGGGAATTCATAACAGAATAACAGAATAAAAGAATAAAAGATTTCGCCGAATAGCCCCAATTATTGTACGTAGATTGTAAGCCGTATATGAAATACTCTGTTATTTTATATCATAAGAAAACTTTAAAAAAATTTGGTGCAACATAGGAAAGGTTGGTCGTTATTCGAAGTTTGGAACTTTTTGACCCAAGTTTTCTTGCTTTCTTTGGGATCGATCCTGGACACCCTGACCTTACCTCAGCATAAGATAAAAAAGCATCACAACCCATTATATTAATAATTATTATGGAACTACATACAAAAACTAATAACAAGCTCGAAATAGTCCTGTAGAGATACCAAACGAATTTGACTTCATTCATTTTATTTTCAATGTGTATTCAATTTAATTGTTCATGTACACAAAATCATCTTGAGCGCTCTCAATGCACTGAACTGCACAGAAACACAAATCTATTTTTGCAATTGCAAAATGTCTTTGGGTATTTTTAGATCAGTTACATCAAAACCATTGTAGCTGCATCTTCAAAGTACTCTTGGTCGTAAGTTTTGAGCAAAATGATTATATAAAGAAGGGAAAAAATTAAGATATAATTTTCCGTTCTCTTTTTCTACTTAAACCACATTTAAGGATAACACAAAAAGATGGCACTTGACGAGAAACTAGTCGCTAACTACAAGAAATTCCAAGTAAAACAATAAATTATTGTCTCATTATTATTTTTGGGTTTATTTTGACTTTAATTTATTTTCAGGCTCCTAATGACTTGCCTGTTTTCCTCAAAGGAGGCCCAGCTGATAAAATACTATTTGGCTTGACAGTGGCTCTTTGTGGTCTTGGAATTATGGGATTCGTGAAATTGACATATGATTTGGGATTCAAGAAGAAGTCTGGTTAAAATGTGACCTCCATAAATGTGTTTATGTTGAGCATAATAATTCCGTTTGAATATAAGAGCAGTGAATAAGTAAAATTGTGTTTTCTTTCCATATAAAAAGCAGTGATATTGTCATTAATAGAAGGGTAACGATAAGAGTAATAAGAAGTGTCACACATTTCAGTTACAAGAAAACCCCTTCGGTTTCCTTTTGATCACTTCTTATTACAGGAAATTGTATCCATTTTGATTCTTCTAAAAGTCAATTAGAGTGAAATCGTAACAGTGACATATAAAGGTTTTTATGTCAAACTTGATCTATTTTTCTAGATCTTACTAGATCTTAGTTTTATGTCAGATGGAAATAAAGATTAATTTAACATCTAACAACCATAGTTGACATACATCAAATTAGGAAATCCAAACTGTAGATTCAACGATTAAATTGACGGAACCTAATCCAAAAATAGTCGACTTATTTACATTTTGAGATCTGAAGAGATAAACCTTAATGGTGGATTATCATTTATAGATGGAAATCAAGATCAAGATTATGATAAAGAACGAACATGTTCATCTTGATTATAGCATATTTCAAGTCAGCAGTGAATCTCCTTTTCTATCAACACAAGAAAATCAAAAACAATTGTCAATTTTGCCAATTTGAAGACAGAAAACAAAAGAGACAAACAAAAATGTCCGTGTATTCAAACAAATGGCAACTATAACATCTGTCAACAAAAATTATGGCAATTTAAAAGGAGTCGTAGGAGTATAGCTCTTCAATTGACATATATTTCAACCGCTTTACTTTTCTTGATCAGATCAGATCAGATCAAGAAGTTGATGATACATGTAAATCCACCATAAAGCGAAAATATATTCAATTCCTTCATGTACCAATAATTTAATAGGATTTACCTTCTAGAATATAAACCTTTTTTTTTGTCAAGATAAGATACAAAGCTTAAAAAAAAAAGATTAAGCTGCATAGTGTAGACCTAGCTTTATGATCTGGACTCTTTATCTTCTCTCTTTCTCTAAAATTTGAGTATTTTGCATCTTCGTCTTCGTATGTGTTGTAGATATTCAAAATTTAGACGCGCACATTGTAGATATATTTGGGGGGTAGTTTCAAGATGGAAAACGATGGTGGTGCCATCCTAAGAATTTTCACAGAAGCAGTTATTTTTACATAAGTTTGTATTCTCTGCTTGCTACTGTCAAAGAACTGTCAAACCAAGCAGAAAACCAATCTTGATAGTACCTGGTAGTTCCATCAAGTTCCATATACAAAGGTCTCCGTTCTCCCTTTATCTGATCTGTGACTAACAACCAAACGCATATCATCGCACTAAACACCGATGCACAACAGTTTCCGTTTCCTTCTTATCCGAATAACAATTTATCATCCAGTTGAAACTCTTTGCTATTTTCTCCTTTAAACGACAATGTTTTCCGAAGAAAAGTTACTCGAAGCCCTAAAAACAATTGCAAATTGTTTGGTAATTGTATAAAATTAATTTTTCACCATTTATTTGTAATGAGATGATCGTGCAGGTTGATAATGATGACAAGGCTATAAGAGAAATGGAAGCAGAAAATAAGTTACTTCGTCGGAAGAAAGAAGCGTTATTAACAAGCATTAGTCGTTCATCTTCGGCAAAACACTCACTGAACCTTGTCAACGATATGATAATCAGGCAAAAGAATTTTAATCAAGCATATCTGGAATGCAGGCAGAAATCAGAGGAACAATGTAAAGAACGTTCCAATGAGATTAAGGCCGAAATTCGTTTGTGGAAACAGAAACTCGAGAGCGATGAGGGCTTAATGACTTTGGTAAAACTAAATTCAGTCAAATAATGATGATAGAAAAGTTGATTCTTCTTTCCTAGCCCTTTCATGAAGTTTCTGATCAAATTGATGAATTAAAGAAGAGAACAGCCGACAATCGCTCGGAAATCAAAAAGCTTACTCAGCAATACAACAATCTTCGCCAAAATGCACAAACTGAAGCCGAGGAAGCTGAACATAAACGATTTATCGAAACGCTAAGATCGTTGGAAAAGGAACAAAGGTGAGATTGGTATTGAAAGTTCTAATCACCATATTCACCAGCAGAATACTTTCCAGAAACCTCATTGAAAAACACAAACAGAACAAAGGATCACAAAAAGCTAAAAAGTAAATATTGTAAAGTAAAACGGCAGGCATTAAAACAATAAGAACCGTTTAATTGTAAATCCTATGAATTCTAACTAAATGATCATCGCTTTCTCACAGTGGAATGATGTGCCTCGCTGTAAAGTTATAAGAAAAATATTTGAAATATAAATTCCTTCTTATATTAAAGAACATTCTTACATCTTACTTCTTTCCAATTTGGGAATGCGTCTTTAACTTGACTCCATCAAACGAACATAGTTGTATGATTCCGTTTTCGAGGCCAAGAGCATAGAGAATATATAATACCTAGAGTCGCGACTTCGGGTGTTCGCTCTCTTTTTGCCTACAAACTGAAATTTGTTCGTTTTATACTAACCCAGTGAGAATGTGTTAGTTTTCCAATGCTTTTTAAATGGGAGACTGCACCAATACATTCGCACTGACCTAGATACAATGCTCAGGTTTGAGTCGTGGTGGGGCTCAGATTTCAAAAATAGGTTTCCGTTGAGCTCATAATTTTCAAAAAAACTTAAACATACAAAAAAATGCATGTAATATAAAAAATAAATATATTTAATTGTTTCTTTGCACTTGTAACATATAATTGCATTATTATTTACCAATATTTGTATCAAAATTCTTAGAAATCTTCAAACGAACAAAAAAAAAAATCGAAAAAGTATGCGTAAACCCTTAGGAACAATAAAAAATAAAACAAGGAACATACAATCGTGCCTTTAGTCTCGTATTTGCTGTGGTGAAAGTTTTGACAGCAAATGTCAACAGAATTTGACATATGCGGTGTGAAAAGTTGAAAAAAAAAAAACAAATAAGATATTTTAATAATTTTAAAAGTGAACCTACTGTTGGCTTCCCAAAATACTGCCGACGACGCTCGTGTTATGTCCTGGTGGGATAACAGCTATCAGATAGCAAGAACGGCAAATCGAACGAATCGTCGACAATAACTTGGAGCAATAGTCACATTGCTCTGGGCGGCAAGGCAATGTCTTCCACCAGAGAGAAATCATGACCGTCCAATGTGGATTATTTTCTCGAGTTGCCTAAAACCTAAAACAATTAAGGCCCCGACCCATAGAATCCGTTTCATCCGTTGCGTCGACGTATTGCACTGACAGCTGGATTAAACACACACGTTGTTATGGGATGCTGCCCATAAGCAACGCATGCGGTGAACGCAACGGATAAAGTAGCCCAACTTTTAACTTTTCCCCTCCGGCAGATGCGATGAAAGTGACAGATTGAAAACAAAATATAATAAACAAAATATAATAAACATTTTTTGCTGTTTTTTTATTAAGTTGCAAATCAAACACAAGAATAAAAGTACTTTTACTTCACAAAATTATAAGAATGTGTCCACTCAACTTAATAATTCACAAATCTGCAACTTGTTTTGACAACGACTGTCACGTATTCATTGGGTCACCTCAAATTCATCGCATCCGGCAACGTACACGGATGCGTTGCCGGAACGGATGAAACGGATTCTATGGGTCGGGGCCTTTATATGTTTGTCCTACATCCCACGAGTTTGGAAGGGTCGTAAGTTCTCTCCATGACTTCGTTGAAAAACTTAAACAATTTCGACTTATTGCAGTTTACAATATGGCTGAGCCAAACGAAGACTACCTAAAGTTAGCTGGTAACCTCGAAAAACAAATGTCCACCGGGATACGCAATTTCTACGTAGCTGGTGAGTTCTGTGATGTTTTGATTTCTGGCGTTGATAGTATCCGAATACCTGCCCATCGAATTATCCTGTTGCGTCGAGTAAATATTTTCGCACAATGTTCCGAAGCAACTTGAGCGATGCCTACGCTCCAGAAATTATTCTTGAACAATGGGATGGCCAAACGCTCAAATTCATCGTCGATTTCATGAACGAATTCAATTCAATTGACATTAAAAACGACAATGTGGAAAACTTCCTGAGGACGGCTGATTTTTATCGGATTGAATCTCTTGTCAATCTCATGTTGCGGTGCCTTCATGATTCGAAAATTGCACACTTGCAATTGTCTGCGGATGATATACTTCGCTGAGCAATATAACTATTCGGAATTGCTGGAGCAAGCCTTGGCATTTGCATACTTAAATTTTGAGCGCGTAACAAAGGAACAAGAATTTCTTGAGATGACCGAGGAGCAATTAGCTAGATTCTTAAAGTGACGAAATCCGAGTATGCTCCGAGCAGGCTCTTCTTCTTAGTGTGGTAGAGTGGTTTAACTCGGAGTTCGAAGCACCAACTACAACCAGTTTGTGGAGCAAAAACAGAAGTTGGGTGGGGCAATGGAACGAGTGTCGAGACTTCAAATATTTTTCAATCGGAATACTTGCTTCCCCTTAAATCTAGTAAAGAAAACAACAAATTTGTACTGATTTTGTAACGATGTCACGAAGACATCTAATATTGGTTTATTGAAAAGAAAATATATGTAATCAGTAACTATTAATTCATATTTTGTATTTAATCTTACGGTTAGTTATGTGGTCGCTGCGTTGGCGACGAGTCAATCAATCTATAGTGAATTAGAAATATCCATGTTGTCGGATATTTATACTGGCCGATTAAGATTTTCGGACCTTGTCGGAGCTGGAGCGTTGTCCAATCTTCTCCTCAGCATCTTAGTCCCTTTGGTCTACAGTATCCTCAGGGATTTTCTTAAGTTTGAGCGTCTCTGGTGTGCCCGAACGCTTCTTGGAAATAGACTTGGAGACAGATGTTTCCTTGGTACGACGAATCGAATCGGTTGCATGGTAGACACTGAAGTAGCTGCCTTTAAATTCCAAGACCTGCATACGCAAGGCATGAATTATACTCGGTTGCTCGCAAAACTCAATCATACAATATGTCTTGCTGTCTTTCTCAGTCCATCGAGCGTACTTGACTTCGCCAGCTCGCGAGAAGCAATCCATAAGGTCGTCCAATCGCGGTTCGTTCTTCACATCGTACACAATTATGGTCCGACGAATCTCTTCAACTTTCCTAGCGTCGTAGTACGATAGCAAAGCGGGATATTCTGGAAGGTTGTTGTCGGCCAGTTTGGGGTCATAAGTCCTTATTACCTGAAATTTTGTTTGGGTAATTACACGCACTTGAGCTCGTGTCCTTGACCGACTTACCTGCTGTGGAGATTGTCCCTCAATTCCATTGACAACTTCAGGCGGCAACTTAGAATCCGGTTTCTGCAATCCCGGTACAATTGTTCTATTCTTCAACATTTCCAAAGCACGATATTCATCCGGTATAGAACCTTGGTTCTAGATTGGGCAGTTCCTCATTTACCTTTGCTATTAACTGGAAACGAAAATGTCAATGTTGAACACAAACACAAAAAAGAGAAATACAAACTTATTGAATGATCTTCTGCCATTTCTTGTCCCAGTTTTCCTCTTGGTCAGCGATGTTTTTGTATTTGTAGGCCAATTGATATGCGGAAAAAATGAGCGGCGGTAGGAAGTGTTTTATTCACTGTGGTCCTCCGTGGCACAGGTGTTTGCGGGCACTCTGCAGAAAATCTTGTATTGCATGTCGGGATCCTCGGATTTCATAAGGTGAAGAGAAAACAATTCAATGAAAAACTTATACAGGGTGCGCCAGAGAAACTTGCTTATTTGAAAAAATTCCCGCGCTGTGAGTTGGGTGGGTAGAGGGGCAAGAGGGGGCGCATCTGGAGGGGGAAGTTCCCAAGTTTGTTTCTCCCTCCAGTCAGTTGCCATCATGCTCTGGTCTAGAGAGCAGCGGGCCTTCGCAGTTGAGAGCTTCTTTTCTAACGGTCGCTCACTTGTTTTTGAAGAAAACGAACGCGCAGTTACCGTGAATGGAGCTCGTTACAGGAACATGATCGAGGAATTTTTTCTTCCAAGACTCGAAGAAATGAACGTCAGGAACGTGTGGTTTCAGCATGATGGAGCCACAGCACACACAGCACGAGACTCAATGAATTTGTTGCGACAACATTTCCCCGACCGCCTCATCTCTCTCAGAGGCGATCTCCAATGGCCGGCACGCTCTCCAGATTTGACTCCATGCGATTTCTTTTTATGGGGTTATTTGAAATCCCTGGTTTATGTCGATCGACCACGGACCATCATAGCACACCTCAAGAACAACATTCGCGACGCCATTGCCAACATACCGATTGATATGCTGCGTAGAGTGGATACGAATTTCAAAAATCGACTTCATCAGTGTATGCGCTTGCGCAATGGGGGTCGCCATTTATCCGATGTCATTTTTAAGGCTGCATAAAAAAAAAATTGGGATATTGTATTCTCAAATAAAAAAAAATTAAAACAATAACTGAAGTACTTTTTTTTTATTGACCTTTCAAATAAGTAAGTTTCTCTGGCGCACCCTGTACATCCCACTCCTGTTTTTGTCGAACCTTGCAACGATTCCTTGTTCCTCGGCAAACTCCTCAGGATCGTATTTATCTTCCATGTTCACATTGACGGCGCCGTCTTCATCCTTCACTAGCGGGGCAATCATTGTTAGGACTTTGTCGGCCTCATCGGCCGTCGGAACGACTGTCTCGTTCTAGAGGATGTTCATGATGAGGTACATCGCCAGTAGGGATTGCAATCCCGGGATCCCGAATCCCGGGATCCCGGGATCCCGGTACATTTTTCAATCTTTTATATCCCGGGATTGTAATATCTAATCCCGGGATTTTCGGGATTCGGGATTGGTAGATTAAATCATTGTATATAAAGACACCTAGTATAATCAAGCATGGGTTTTTCGACTTTTTGTGCTATATCATAATTCATTGTTACGAAGGCCGTTCTCGAATTTCCTCGGCCAATTTATTTTGTGACGAAGAAACCACGCAGAGAATAAAAAAATACAAATTATGCAAAAATAGAGCTATCTCTGCTTACAACTAGGTGGCGCTAGGTCGATTTCAATGGGGACATAAAAGACGGAGATCACGATCGTTGATCGGAGATGAGTGTCTGATCTCTGATCTGACAGATGGGCCAGAAAAAAAGAAAAGGTTAAGTTAGCAAATGGGTAGTGCGGTTGGATATCTCCCGGTAATTCTAAAACTAAACTTAAAACTTAATATAAAAACAAGAAGAAAACGAAAAAAAGTTAAACACACGAAACGGTGAACGAAACAAAGCAAAAGAAACATATATGGTGAAAACCCCAACATTAAAAAAGTGAAAGAAAAAGGAAACAAACAAACGAAAATAGAACAAACATTGAACAACAACACTCAAATACAATGGAAAGTGATTCCATTTGATGGCTACTGGCGGACCCATAATTGGGCCGCCAAAAACTTCTTTTTTGTGTGGTAGCAAATTGGTGAAAATTTGAGGTTAACCAAAACTCAATTGCAAAAAAAAACCTACCCCCCAGCGAACATTGCCGAAAGAGACACACAAGTCACACCAGAGAAGCCCCGCACTCAAAACAACACACGGGTGGGTGCGTTCAAGTCTACCCACAATTGATGCCTAAGCTGTCATCGAACAGGTTCACTTTAGAATTGTTTCCGCGAAATAAACAAAAACCTACCATTATTTGTGTTCGTGTTTGTCTTTTAGTGTTAAGTTATATTAAGTTATATTTTATTTATTTATTCATATTATTTATTCATTATTATTTATTTACTTTGTTTTTTTTGTCATTCATTATTTTTTTTTTGTTATTCATTATTTATTTTTGTTAGTCAGTTTATCAGTTTTTGTAAGGTCTATTTTTCCCAATTTCTTTGTCGTGTCTAATTATCGTGTTTTGCCCTTCTCACCACCGTCATAGAGCTCTGTGAAGTAGGATTGCTTTTGAAACGCGGCTAGATTTTTTTTAGGAAGTTTTTTTTACTGGTTAAAAGCACCAAACAGGGTGCCCCAGGCAAAAATAATTTAGATTTTTTTTTAAATACCATCCTTCTTGGGAAAACTGATCTTTTTTTCAATCAATTAAATTAATAGACAACCAATTATGTGAACGTTTCTCTTTGTTAATTAAATTGGTAAATCATAGTAACTTTTGGTGTTTTCTTGTTGTTTCACATCGAAACAACATGGAGTAAGGATATTTTTCCTGGGGGTGCCCAAAGTGGCCGAAGTTTTTGACAGGTGAGGATGTGGTGAGTTGAAGCCGACCATCTACCATCTTGGGGGAATCTAAAAATGGCCGAAGATTCCTATGGTAGGGTGGGTAATGGCCTCACTGCACTAACACCAGCAGTGCCTCTGACGTGAAGATAGTCCGTCCGTCAGTTTCTAGTCCTTTTTCTTCCCTTTGTGTTCAGGCCTGATTTATGTATTTGTTTGCAGGTGAGGTTAAGTTTTCAGGGGCAAGATCCCCCCCGTCCGACGAGCTGACGCCGTGCATAGCAAGCAGGCCGCGTCCCCGGAACTTAGCATTCTTTCCGTTTCCTACCCTAGTATCCCATTCCTAGCTTCCTTCCTCTCCCAAATCTGACTTGTCAGATTTTTCCCAAGGCTCCCCTCCTCTTGCCTCGCAACAAATTGGCGCCCAACGTCTTAGGCAGTTTAGCTTAGGACTTACGTCTTAGTTTCAGTTTTTTTTATGTTGTGGAAGTTCGAACCAAACTTACGGTGAATTTTTAAAACTCGTAAGTCTTTATCAGGAAGGCCACGGGCGGACCTAGATAAATTGCGACGAGTCTTTGAAAATTCACAGTGACTACGGTTCATGTGTGTTAGTGTTTGTCTGTGGTTGTTGCAGGCCTTTGAAAGACGCGTATGTCTGCACCAGGAAGGTCTCTGACGCACCTAGGTGTATTGCGACGTGATCTTTCGGAGTCCTGTAGCGGCGGCAGCCTTCACTATTCGTATTGTGCATCCTTTTCCCATCCTTTCTATAGTTTTACTTTTCTACTTTCTTAATTTTCATTTTCCATCCCATTAGTGTGTCATTATTACTTGGTGGTGGTGTCCGTGTCTGACTTCACGTCGGACATCGTTGCTCCACACCAACATTTTTGTTTTCGTTTGCCTCATCGTTTCATGTCTTCCAGCAAGGTCCTTGAGACAGTCTGGAATTGCGGGAACGATGAGGGAAACAATGTAATGTATTTTGTTTGTGTTCTAAATTTCCTTTAATTATCTTTACGTCAGAGGGGGTCCGTAAGTCCGTCTGACGTCATTATTGTTTAGAGATGGTCGTGAGTAGGCTCACACATTCTCACCTTATAAACAGTAAGCCACTGTAAGCACCCCGTATGCTTATGAAAAAAAAGAAATAGTTATTGAAGATTTGTTGGTGATTGTTTTTTGTTGTAATTTACATTTTTTTTTTGAATCCTAGTAGTTTTTTTTAATGACAAAAAAATCTATCTAGGACATTTCAAAATAGTAAACATAATTTCTAATAAATACAATCAGTTTAGGGTTTTTTCGGTAAACGAAAAATCGCATTAAGCTTTAGTTTATTAGGAATTAGAACATAGGTAGTATTGTGTTAGGACTTTGTGTTAGTGTTAGGTTTATTCGTAAGTTTTGTTTATTTATTTATATTTAAGTGTTTCATATTTATTTATTTATTACTTATTTATTTGTTAGGTGTTAGTTATATACATTTTTTTGTTATTTAATTATTTATTTATTGTTTTTGTTATAATGCTATCTTTGTTAATTTATTTATTTATTGCATGCTGTGATATTTTAATGATCTTTATTCTATTTTAACGTTTTACTTTTATTTATTTTATTTATACATCTGCATCTGTGATATTTATTCCCTTAGATATAGTTTATGAACAGTGATACTAATTTAATAAGCGTGAACTGTGATATTTACAACTTTTATTATCTGTGATATTAGCTTTATTGTTTCTAACTGTGATATTTTACTGATCATGTATTCTCGAGACCTAGTCTTGACGATATATATCTGTGATACTACTCTAAGTTTGCTGTGATATTAGAATTAAGTTTTATTTATACTTTTTGAATGCATGTTTATGTTGTAGATAATTTCATGTTTTTTTGTTGTATGCTTTCTGTGCCCGGCTTTAACGTGGGTAGCTCCCCACTAGCAAACGACCCAAACCATAACCGTCCTTCTTTTGTGTTTGTATTTGTCTGATTAAATCCAAACAAATTCAAACATTTTGTTACGAAGGCCGTTCTCGAATTTCCTCGGCCAATTTATTTTGTGACGAAGAAACCACGCAGAGAATAAAAAAATACAAATTATGCAAAAATAGAGCTATCTCTGCTTACAACTAGGTGGCGCTAGGTCGATTTCAATGGGGACATAAAAGACGGAGATCACGATCGTTGATCGGAGATGAGTGTCTGATCTCTGATCTGACAGATGGGCCAGAAAAAAAGAAAAGGTTAAGTTAGCAAATGGGTAGTGCGGTTGGATATCTCCCGGTAATTCTAAAACTAAACTTAAAACTTAATATAAAAACAAGAAGAAAACGAAAAAAAGTTAAACACACGAAACGGTGAACGAAACAAAGCAAAAGAAACATATATGGTGAAAACCCCAACATTAAAAAAGTGAAAGAAAAAGGAAACAAACAAACGAAAATAGAACAAACATTGAACAACAACACTCAAATACAATGGAAAGTGATTCCATTTGATGGCTACTGGCGGACCCATAATTGGGCCGCCAAAAACTTCTTTTTTGTGTGGTAGCAAATTGGTGAAAATTTGAGGTTAACCAAAACTCAATTGCAAAAAAAAACCTACCCCCCAGCGAACATTGCCGAAAGAGACACACAAGTCACACCAGAGAAGCCCCGCACTCAAAACAACACTCGGGTGGGTGCGTTCAAGTCTACCCACAATTGATGCCTAAGCTGTCATCGAACAGGTTCACTTTAGAATTGTTTCCGCGAAATAAACAAAAACCTACCATTATTTGTGTTCGTGTTTGTCTTTTAGTGTTAAGTTATATTAAGTTATATTTTATTTATTTATTCATATTATTTATTCATTATTATTTATTTACTTTGTTTTTTTTGTCATTCATTATTTTTTTTTTGTTATTCATTATTTATTTTTGTTAGTCAGTTTATCAGTTTTTGTAAGGTCTATTTTTCCCAATTTCTTTGTCGTGTCTAATTATCGTGTTTTGCCCTTCTCACCACCGTCATAGAGCTCTGTGAAGTAGGATTGCTTTTGAAACGCGGCTAGATTTTTTTTAGGAAGTTTTTTTTACTGGTTAAAAGCACCAAACAGGGTGCCCCAGGCAAAAATAATTTAGATTTTTTTTTAAATACCATCCTTCTTGGGAAAACTGATCTTTTTTTCAATCAATTAAATTAATAGACAACCAATTATGTGAACGTTTCTCTTTGTTAATTAAATTGGTAAATCATAGTAACTTTTGGTGTTTTCTTGTTGTTTCACATCGAAACAACATGGAGTAAGGATATTTTTCCTGGGGGTGCCCAAAGTGGCCGAAGTTTTTGACAGGTGAGGATGTGGTGAGTTGAAGCCGACCATCTACCATCTTGGGGGAATCTAAAAATGGCCGAAGATTCCTATGGTAGGGTGGGTAATGGCCTCACTGCACTAACACCAGCAGTGCCTCTGACGTGAAGATAGTCCGTCCGTCAGTTTCTAGTCCTTTTTCTTCCCTTTGTGTTCAGGCCTGATTTATGTATTTGTTTGCAGGTGAGGTTAAGTTTTCAGGGGCAAGATCCCCCCCGTCCGACGAGCTGACGCCGTGCATAGCAAGCAGGCCGCGTCCCCGGAACTTAGCATTCTTTCCGTTTCCTACCCTAGTATCCCATTCCTAGCTTCCTTCCTCTCCCAAATCTGACTTGTCAGATTTTTCCCAAGGCTCCCCTCCTCTTGCCTCGCAACATCATAACCAAAAAAAAAAATCCAATACCAAACTTAAGTGAAAAACAGCACTGTGTCAGGTCTCAAGATGGCACTACAATCGATTGTCGCGGGTACTAGCTAAATAGAAATACAATGGATTAAATATTTACATACCTATACAACTTTTTTCCTTATTTCATTTTAAATACCTTCTAACAGGAACCATAGAGAAATTATTATAAAGAAGACAGTCTTGTGGACATATGTCTACAAGCTGCGGTCCAAGTTTACTGCAAGAGTATGCGTGTTTTTACCAATACTATCTCAGTAAACTTAGGCACCCTATCTGAGGAGTAAATTAACCGGTAAATTTGAAAATTTGTAGTTTTAAGTTTTACCGTACGAAAGGTGAGTAAAAGTGAGCAGAAGAGGGATATGTTCAAAAAGATAGCAAAAAACTAATGGGATTTTACATTGATTGATTGAATTGATTCTTCACGGATGTGTGACAATTTTTTTTCCCTTAACTGAATTACATTGGGAAAAGTTGAATTTTTTACCGGACGAATTGATTTCTCTGAAATCTTTTTTTGGAGACAGATTTACACATATTCTCACACGAATTTTCACACATACTACGAGTTTGACATTTCGGACAGTTTGATATTTGTTAAAATTCAAAACGTTTGGTGTTTGTTGCAAGATTTGTTGAAAAAATTATTTTGGCGAACGTAAATTTACGAATTGTGTTTAAATTCAAGGTAGTACACATTTTAAATTGAAGAACAATTAATCACAAATTTGTTTAAATAGCTTTCACACACACATTCAAAAAAGAGATTGCTACTTTTGACTTTACAAATTACATTGAACCCAAAAAGTATCGAATTTTAGTAGCGATTCCGATTCGTGGTGGTTGAATGTAAAATCCCATAAAATTGCGTAAAAGCAGCAAATGGCATCAAATGTACCAAGCAGTAGAATTTCCGAAATCAAAAATGGAAAAAAAACGTTGTCTGAATTAATATTTTTTTTTGTTTTTTTTAAGAGTTTTTATGAATTAGTTTTTTTAAGAAGTTAATATTTTTTGTTAAATAAACATGGAGTTATTGCTTTTAAGAGTTTTTATTGAGTTATTTCTTTTTTTAAGTTGTCAAACAAACAAAATAAAATTTCCACAAATATCTTTTATTTTTTCTTTGAATCCCGGGATTATCCCGGGATCCCGGGATCCAAATTTTTGAATCCCGAAATCCCGGGATTGAAAAATCATTCCGGGATTGCAATCCCTAATCGCCAGAGACTTGCGAGAAGTGTAATCCAATTTCTCGAGCAATGGACAAAAGTTGTTGAGTTGGATAATTGTTAGGACGTTGTTGTAGAAGTCGATACAAATGCGTAGAAGACGTGAAAGCCCCTGATTCACCGTTAACAAGTGAAAAATGCTAGAATCAAACAGTGTGAGATTGGTCACAACAAATGATAAGGAGAAATGAACTCACTTATTCATATTCATTCGGTCGAGGATTTGAGTTGTAGTTTCCAGGACCTTTTCAACATAATTGACACGATCCTGATAGACCTTTTGGTCGAGACTCAGCAGAGCGCTTTGTAGCGAGATAGTGTCTTCCAGAGGCATATCAGTGCGTGTCTGGACAATATTGGCCACCTGGATGCTGAAAACTTCGAATAGTTCGACTTCTGGAGGGATCGCTGAACCAGTTTCGTTTGGCTGAAAGAAAGAAAATTCGTTTTAAGGAAGTCTCGAAGTCTCTAATTATACGCAGCTAGTCGATCAATCAGTGAATTTACCAGTTATTTTAATTTAAAAACATTTGGCTGCTCTTTGAAATTTTCTTTTTTTTTTTACTTGTAATTTTTTTTATTTAGAAATTTTATCTGTCACTTTGGGCAACAGGAAAAAATTTTTACCCACGGCAGAGTACTCACTTTTTTGTTTTCACCTCTTACACAGATTCACGGACACGAAAAAAAGAGAGGATTGTGAGAGTTCACCTCAGAAAAATTTTGAGGGTGTTTTCGGCAAGGGAGGAAAAGGTCGCGACTCTAGGTATTATATATTCTCTATGGCCAAGAGCACAGATGAGTTAAAACTTAAAAGGGAGATGGGAAACCAATCTGTCAGAATGACAATGTCTACAAGCTGCGGTTCAAGGTTACTGCAAGAGTATGCGTGTTTTTACCAATACTATCTCAGTAAACTTCGACATACCACCTGATTTTTTATTTTATTCACATACACGAGTAACCGTTAAATAAAATTTGCTGTATCCGGAGGGTAAAACGTAAGTCAGTTTCCGATCTCCTTTTGTCTCCGGCCAAGAGCTAGTAGATAATGACCTGATATGAATGATAACACCGGTCAACATGAATTTTGAGTCTGAGTTCTGTACCGCGGATTTTGATTACTTATGCCTAACTAAAAAATATCAAAATATTTTTACATTATAAAGTTTGCTTTTGTAACTACCAGAACGAAATTTCAAATTTGCTGGAAAAACCCTATTTTCAGTTTTATTTATATTTTAAAGGAAAATAACTTATGAATTATAAATATTTTTTAAACTTTTACTGTAGAAAAAAGATAAATAAATACAAAAATTCAAAAACAAATGCAAAAACAAAGTCTAAAATTGAATATTTTTTGTATTTCTCTTGTGAAAGTAAGAACTTTCTCGTATGAGGCCCCAAATGTAATCAGTAATCACCCAGCGCGTGCGGTATCTGGGGGGAAAGAGGTGTGGTAATTTCAAAAAAAATATTTTCATTGTATTGTCCTTGATAACGTTGTTCGAAATTCATTATATCTTGGTGCGTTCCCCCTGCTCTTCTGAATATTTACCCAAGTTATCTTTAAATTTGTCTAAGTGCACATGAAGCACGTGCACTTTAAGTGACATTCTGAAGCCCATGACTTTGAAGCTTACAAGCATATAAGAAATCAGCTGACCCGAAGACTTCGTACTGCCTCAATCGATAAAGAAAACACCTAAGCTTTTGTAACCCGTTACCCTCTACCTGCTACCCCACTAATTTCTACCCGCTTCCTCGCTACTTCGCTACCCAGCTGATACCCTAATACCTGCATCCCACATCTTCTACGCGCTACCCGCTAATTGCTATCCGCTAATCCGTTACCCCGCTACCCACACTCCGATACCCATCAACCCAATTCTCCGGGCAATAAAGGGCTTGGTCGATTTTGTAACCGAACATTCCCTCAAAAATTGGTGCAAAACACTCCATGGTAAAAAAGAAGTAAGTCCTTAACGAATTTGCATGAAATTTGTGTACCTACATATAAGAAAACGATGTTTGCTGGGTCAGGAAGTAAGATCGTAACAGCTCAGAAACCTTTGCTGGCTCATGCACAACAACTATGTTGAGGACCATCACATGGTCAAATGCATATAGTTAACGTTCTATAGGGAAAATGGGGTTTCCACATTTTTAACCATATCTCATGAACGGCTTGGCTGATTTTGTACAAACATTCCCTCAAAATTTGGTGCCAAACGTTCCAAGCGTTCGAGTTTTCGCTTTCCGCTTAGCCTCTTCACACCTACAGGTCCTCACATCTCTCTCTTGCATCATAACTGCAAAGGCTCTTGACAAAATCTAACAAAGTACGAAATGTAAACTTTTCATGATATTTACCACAAAAGCAAACTTTAATAATCATTATTGCAGTTTCTATTTACTTTTCGATGCACATCATCAGAAAATATAGTTTAAATAACAGACTCAAAAAAAATTTTTTTTTTGTTGACCTGTGTAATGAATGCAATCGCAGTTACAGATTCGTTTTTGAGCTCCAGTGTATCCACTGAATGCCAATCTCTCAGACTTGTATTCAACGGAGTGCTGCCTTTTGTCCATACAACAATTTTGCCTTCGCTCGATGAAGTTGCGAAAAACTTCGAATCATGTGATCAGTCACAGGACCAAATTATACGTGTGTGAATTCCATTGGTTTTGTCAGTTGTGGAAACAAGTTCGAATAATATCGTTTCGGGGGTAGATTTATTTTCAAAAACGCTTAGACGTCTGTCGCGGGATACTGAGAGCAGGTATTTGTTGTTGGGAGAAAATTTTATTTGCGTTACGGTCAGTTGGTGTGATGGAAGTTTTTGAATCTGTTTCCATGTCGATGTGTTCCTAGGAGTTTGAGTAGTGTTATTACTCAGACTTAAGAAATAGCAAAAAAAAATCTTACCACAAAATAATCTGTGCATGCTCTAAATTGGTTGCTCGGCAAGAAGATGCCAGAACTTGGCCATCGGGAGACGACGCCAAAGCATATATCTCAAAGCCGTGGCCGTACAGCTACTGAACTTCTGGCCAAAGAGTGTTTTGCATGAGGGTTTCCTCCTGAGGTGGAGTGGATAGGTTCACCGGCACAAAATAGTTCTCCGGATTCTCGTCTTTAACGTGCTTTTGTTTCGAAGGCTCTTCAACAGAAAACAGCGCTTTGTTTGAGAGACCCAGTGATGGAACAGAAGCACCCTTTGGCAAACCTAAACGTGGAAGAGGTTTTTCTCATGCCCTGAAGTATAAAAATAAATAGAGTGGCGCGACAGCTCTTGAAGAGCCAAGGCCTAAGTGGCTTACTCTCATCACCAATTCTCTGAGTGCGTGTGAAGAATTGAGGGGACCTACAATTTAACACCGATTCCGAACGGCAAAGTTGAGAAGCACTTTTTCATGACAGATTGATACTCTTGGAAGATTTTTCAGGTCTTCGTAAGAGGCAGTACCCGTGAAAGATGAAATAAAAACTTGGCCTGAGTAGGACTCGAACCAACGCCGTTCTGCTTAGCAGCCAACGCACTTACCAACTAAGCTACGGGCAACTGCGCCCTGAAGTATAGAGAACCTATTTACCCAGAGTCGCAACTCGTTCTCTTTTTTAAAAATTCACTGTCCAAAAAATTTTCGGTTGAGTTGATAAAATATACTACCCATTGCAAATGTATTGGTTTGGCCTCCCATTTGAAATGCATGGAAAAACCTATACATTTGCATTGGGTAGTATATTTTATCAAATTTAATTTTTTTAGTCGAAAGAGAGTAAAATGCCTTGAGTTCCGACTCTAGCACTCTAGGCTAGGTATACCTCCTCTGTGCCCTGAACATTGACATATAATAATATGGACTGCTAGTTGCCAACTTCACGCGTGTTCAGCGTAAAGAGCGCTTTTGGTTCATGGTGACCAAAAAAAGAACGATTCCAGCTGTCAAAAATGAACAAAAACAAAAACATAAACAACGCTGTGCGCTGTGAATTCAAACATATTTTTTGGGACTAATTTGGCCGCTTCGAACCAATGGCGCTGCTGTAGCTTGTACCTTTTTTCTTCTCATGAAATGTATGGAAATGACAAGTGACTAGCAGTAAATATATTATTATGTCAATGGCCCAGGCCCTGAAGTATTATTGAAAATTTTGTAATAAATCCATACAAAAAATAAAAATATACATTTTGGTTTGAAGAGCACTGATTTAGTTCACAGTCACTCAAACTTGTTCCCTCCATTTTTTTCTAATCAGACATTTCTCTTGACACATTTGTCAATTTCCTTGCAAAATGCAAAAGCAGTAAACTCTTCTTCTCTTTGTGATTATTTTTGCTCAAGAAAATTATTTTAGTTTCAATTTTGTTTATAAATAAAGTTTTAAAAACATCAAAACATTTAAAAATAAACCAAAATATGTTCCTTAAAAGTGGTTGATCTCGATAAATTCAAATAAACTACTATTTTAGTGGTTTCTTGTGTGTGTATGGGTCCTCTGAATTTTTACATAGAATAAGATAATCCTCCAAGCCAATTCAATTAATTACATTTTTTTAATCATTAAAACAATAAAAATTAACCAAAATAACAAAACAAAAACAATGGAACCCAACGATGAGGTTGTTGAACGCCAAAAACTCGTCCCAAATGACATCGAAACCGAAGAGGAACCCAACAGCCAAGTGACCACAGCCCCACAGAGTGCCCCCAAATCCGCCCCAACTCCAGCATCTCCAGTCACAATTCCAAAGGTTAATGTAAGTGATAACGCGAATTATTTTCAGTTCAACATCAGTTCTAAATGAAAGAAAATAAATGTATTTTTCTTTTTTAGATTAAAAGCACTTCCAGTGGCGACACAACACGAAGTCGTAATTCTGCTTCATGTTCAATTGAACGAACGATTTCGGATAAAAATACTTCATCGGCCAAAGTGACCTATGTGAATGAGCGACGACAGAAGGCTCAAGATGAATCTAGATTCGAATTTAAATCACGTCCAAGAAAACTCCTGAAAGGTAATGTACCCATTTTTTCATTTTTCTTCCAAAAAGTGTTTTTGGACTGAATTTCATGATCATCGTCATTTTTTAACATCGATTCTTAAGTTCTCTTGGTTTTTAGTTATTTAGAATTTTTGGTATTTATGTTTATTATTATCACTGTCATTCTCTTGGTTCGTCTTGAGTGTACGACTGCAAATTGTAGCTTTATTTCTGCAATCGCTTTAAGGGTATTAGCCATTTAGGTTGGTGCTCTAAATGTAACCTGGACAATTAGGTAAATCCGATTAAAAAATTACTTTAAAAGTAGAGCTATGAACACGCAAATAGTTGGGCGGATAGGTAATAAGACAACCTGAGGTAAGATGCCACTTGTAGCGTAGAAGCTCTTTGTTCAGTTTGAATAAAAATAAATAGAGTGGCGCGACAGCTCTTGAAGAGCCAACGCCTAAGTGGCTTACTCTAATCAACAATTCTCTGGGTGCGTGTGAAAAATTGAGGGGACCTACAATTTAACGCCGATTCCGAACCCCAAAGTTGAGAAACACTTTTTCATGACAGATTGATACTCTTGGAAGTTTTGTCAGTTCTTCGCAAGAGGCAGTGCCCGTGAAAAATGAAATAAAATATATGGGCACGAGTAGGACTCGAACCCGCGACGTTCTGCTTGGCAGCCAACGCACCATACCACTAAGCCACGGACATTACAGTGTGCAATTTGAAGCTCATACAAATCAGTGGAACCATGGCCTGCCGAAGCCAGCCGCGCAGCTGAAGCGCAAACTTATACTATCCTGTTTTATCTTTGATCATAAAGTGTCAATTGCCAATCTTAGCGATCAGCTTGTTATGAGCGTCTGTCTGATACTCAAGTGGCTGTGGATATCCTTGTGGGGGTTCTTTGATTTTGCACTTATAAGCTGAGCGCCTTATAAATTGCCGCTTTAGTTGATCGAGGGCGACTTTAATTCTCAATTGACTTCCAAATCCCAAATAGAGATTCATTTGATGTCAGCACTGGAGGTGAAATCATGGATCTTGGCAATTTAGAAAGGAAACATGTTTCCTAGTATCTACATATTCACCAGTAAGTGAACGTGCTGACCTACACCTTCAAGTGGTGCCTCTGAGAGGTTTTTGTCAATTTATTGGCATGAACCTGCGGACGTAGGCAGCTTTAGTCTAATGGAATTGGCGGATTAAAGCAGGACGTATGATGAAGATCAATGTGATCCTAAACAGATACTATAGCCTATCATATAGTAAAGGAGGAAATTACGATTAACGAGTACCGAATGTGGATAAAAGTTAAGGAAACTAGACAAACTGTTGGGTGTGTCCCTTGATTGGCTGGTTCATCCCTTCGATCAATGTGTGTGGGATATACCTGACAGAGGGTGAGCGGTGTCCCTCATCAGCAAGCTGGAGAAGCTGCGAAAAGCTAATAAAAGCATAATCTTATAAAGTATGCAATAAATTAGCGTTGCAGAACATCACAAAAAGTATAACGTAGAAGTATACAAAATGTGATACCTCACCCAGGTAGTTGGGTACCGGGGGTTTAGCCACCTCACTAATGGGATGGACCTTCGCGGAGGTTGTGATTATCTGAGTAGGGCCTCAGCTGCTATCAAACCAAGCTGAATAAGAGCTGGCACCAGAGTTGGGCATTATTCGAATAAATTGTTATTCGAATAATTATTCGAATAAAAAATTATTCGCAACTAATTTATTCACGAATAATTTATTCGCGAATAAATTATTCGTGATTTTATTCGTTATTCGTAATTTATTCGTAATTTCATTCGTTATTCTGAATAACGAATAAAATTGACTTTATTCCTTCTTTCTTTGTCTGTTTATCTTAATTTTTTTTTATTTACGTTTCCTTTGGAATTAGACGCTCGAATTCCTTCATTCATTCTTTATTGCTGAGAATTTTTTTTTGAACGAATTCTACCAATTCTACCTAGCAATTGCACCTTCCAACCCAATGCAAAACGCCTTCAACCCATCCCCTGAAGTATCCTGGGAAGTGATTAAATTTTAAAAAATCTAGTAATATTTTATTCTTATACAGGGTGATTCACGAGCGTTGTGCCAAAAAGCTAGAGCGTGTAGGTTGAGTTGAGACAAGAAAAAAATCGTATGGGAGGGGGGGTCTATTCCCCCCCGTTTAGCCGGGAGGGGAAATTTTCTGAAAAATTGACTTATTTTGTAAAAAAAAATATTAAAAATCAACGGCTTAGTTTACAACACCGTGCTATACCTTTCTGAAAAGCTAAAAACTTCTTCTTTCACCTTGTTTTTAAAATAAATTGTTTTAACGAATAGTTTTAAAAAAATCAATTTTCAAACTCAAAATTTTCAAAAAAAAAGCCAAAAAAAATTTTTTGAACTAATTTTTTTCAAAATTTTATGTAATTAAGTACTAGTTTTGTTTTAAAATTTCAATGTCTTTGTTAATTTTTAGTCAAAAACAGAAAATCGGATGCAAAAATGTCTTTTTGTTTTTGAGATATTAAAAAAAAACCAAAACCACTTTTTTCTAAGAAAATCTTTGTTTTTATTTTTACTTATCTGGACTTTTAGTATAATTTACTAGTTTAATTTATAAATTTAATTTTTTGTAATTGGAGTTTTATGAGGACTCAATAAAGTAGAAAAATATTGGATTTTCCCTGGATTAATCATTTTGTTCATTGATAACGTCTGAAAACTGAAATGCACTTTTTTCTTACTATACCTATACTATATTGCATATATAGCAGTTGGTACCATTATTAATGAAAGTTGTGTTGTGGTGTACTTTTGATTTTTTTAAATGAGTGAGCCTTAAATGAAGTTATGGATTTGGAAATGAAAATTGGGCACTGATATTGATATATCTCTATGAAATCCAAACATTTCGAACATCTTAACAATTTCTAATGAATGTGCTACAAATGTGTCTGTTAATCAAATCTGTGCAAAAACGACATTGACTTTGTTGAATGGAACATTTTTTTAAGTACGACTCTTTATATTCTAGTGGTTAAAGCATTGTGATGAAATGTACAAAGTGTGAACCTAAAGTTGTAAAAATCAAAGGATTCCCAAACCGTAGGCTGAAAGTCTTGGATTGCTATCCAGAAGGGAAAGGGACAATACATCATTGCCTTCATCTGCATCAGTCGAAAAAGTTTTTTCATACGCTACCATGATAAACTTGCCAATATTTTTAAACAAAGACAAGTGAAGAAGTCCAATCTTAGGAGCTTTAACCAATAACTATGTAAATAACTTTTAATAAAAAAAAAAAAAATTGAAATATTATTTGTTCTACCAAATTTCTTGTGTTTATTTTATTCGTTATTCGTTTATTCGTTATTCGAATAATGAATAAAATAATTTATTCGTCATTCGAATAAATTTTCTTCGAATAAATGAAATTATTCATTATTCGTGAATAACGAATAAAATGATTATTTATTATTCGAATGATTATTCGAATAAATTTTGCCCAACTCTGGCTGGCACTAATTCAATTGGTATTGGTGTGAATCTAGATACGGGGTACCCGCTTCTTTCTTTTTAGAAAGTTGAGGTGTGATGCTGGTGGATCATCAGGAAGAGGTTTAGTGTCCTCTTAAATAAAACATAGTGACTTAGCTGACTTCGGTTGGAATTTGTCACGCCGCCGACAGTGTGGATAGGTCCACCGTGAGATAAGGCCTAATTGCAGGTGCTCACGTAAAATCTATACTTACTCTGATGTCAGCACTGGTGCACTGGTGGTGAAATCAAAAATAATTCATAATCTGATTGCTGGTGGACTTCGCACATTCGTAATTACCTATCAGCTTGTCGACGAAAGGCTGCAGACAATAGAAAAGCAAGCGCTTATTCAAAATTTGATTTTCAAGACTCTTAATGAGTCTTCCCCTAATTACAAAACCACAAACAAATAGACTTGCATTTGATACTGGTAGCATTCGCCGTTGTACATGAAGCCTTTCTTTCAATTTGCGTAAGCCAAGGCTGTCCTTGGGCATTTTTAGGGGGCTGTTATATCTACTTTGCAGTAGTTAGGGGCTCCCGCTTATTTTTCGGCTATCCGTAGTCTGTTAAGGGAACTTATGATCGGCGCCCAATGGGAATTGAATAGGCTGAACGGCTCCTTAGGTTAGGGTTAGATTAAGCGGGCTGATAGTTGGTGTTGTTACCATCGCACTTAGATCAATGTAGATCCATTTTGGTACCCCGAAGTGTTGTAACTTCCTGAAAAATAAATAACCTATGAATCATGTGGTTCGTTTAATCATTTAGAGCTTAGTAAGCTTGTGCCTGGCAGTTCTGATAGTTCCTCTAGTTCATTGAAGAAGAAGTTGCCTAGAGTTTTCTCTGAAGGACAGTGGCAGAGAAAATGAGCAGTGTCTTCATGCTCGTTCTCATCACCACAGCCTCTACAAAGGTCATCGGTCCTAAGCCCCATCTTCTTCTTATGGTAGCCAAGTAAGTTGTGTCCTATAATAATGCCGATAAGGGATCTTAGGGAAGGTTTATTAAGAGTTAAAATCCAGTCAGATCTTTTCTTATCGTATCTAGGCCATAGCTTCCTGGTGTTAACACAGGGTTCTAGGAGATTTCATCTGTTGTTGGATTTTTGGAGGATGATTTTACTGACATTATGTTTCAGTTCACATAACGGGATTCCTATATGATGGTCTATGAGAGAGGGGTCCAATGTAGAGCCTTTCCTTGCAAGTTCATCCGCTTTTTCATTACCTGGCAAATCACTGTGGCCAGGAACCCAGCAGAGTCTTACTTTATGCTGAACGGCTCCTTACAAGCCTCAGCTTCTGCAGCCTTCCATCGGGAACGGTCCCTTGCATGCGTTCGCCAGTCCCCAAAACCAAGCGCTCTGGCATCCGCAGTCACTTGTACCGGAGGTTCGGTCTTCCTAGTCGTCTCGAACTTGGAGGATGCGATGAGAGGACGTTGTTGTCCATTCGCTTGATGTGGCCGAGTCAATGTAGTCATCTTTTCTTGGATTTCTGGACTACATCCAAATCTTGGTTAAGCTCTTATAGTTCGTGGTTGAACTGTCTTCTCCATTCGCCATCGTCGCATATACTTACTTTACTTATCCGGCTCACAATCCATGAAGGATCTCAGCCTGAGATACTGCAGCCTTCAATCGTGAACGGTCCCTCGCATGCACTCTCGAGTCGCCGAAACCAAGCGCTCTGGCATCCGCAGTCACTTGGTCTTAGTACCGTAGGTTCGGTCTTCCTTGTCGTCTCGAACCTGGGGGCTGGGATGAGAAGACTTCCATGGCTGGAGAGTTGTCGTCCATTCACTCGATGTAGCCGAGTCAATGTAGTCGTTTTTTCTTGGATTTCTGGACTACATCCAAATCTTGGTAATGCTCGTACAGTTCGTGGTTGAATCGTCTTCTCCAATCGTCATCGTCGCATATGGGACCGAACAATCTCGTAACCCTTTCATTTATCATTTAAAACAAACATTCCAACAACTTTTATGTGTGAAGTCTCTTGTACACTTGATAGAACTACACCCACAACAACGTAGTTTCCAAATTCATTCAATACCTTCAATACATAAACCTCTTAAGGGTGAATAATTTTTAATATTTGTGTCATGATGGCCTTAAAAAAAATCGAGTTGAGGCTCTAAAAATCTAATTTACTTAAGTGAAAGACCCGACTAACATTCGTCTATCGTCATCATAGATTCTAGTCAAAATTTATGAGCGCGTAAACAAGACAAGCATCTTAAGGAGTGTTCTCTAATGTCACTGAAACATGACACTCTAATTTGTAATTCTCAAAAAACCTTCTCAATGTCTAATAACAATAATTAAATTATCACAAGGCATTTTCCCTCATAATAAACCAAAAAATCACATCATCTCGTTTGTCATGTTTGATTATTTGATTCGCGTACTTCACTTCACTGAAAAAAAGAAACCCCCAGACATCACATGATTCACGGTTCGCATAAAACTGCGTTAGAACAGACACATTTCCAATCTCAATCACACCTTCACTTCACCACCATTTCATAAAATTGAAAAAGACAAGAAAAAAAAACATTTTGCCATCGCCATCGCCACCCTCAACCGTATTCGCATAAGGCCCCGTTTGAATTAGATTTTTAAATAACTGGCGTGAACTGAACTGAGGCGAAAACTCCTCTATCCCACTCCTCATGTGCTTGCACACCCAGTTTTCTTTTTCTATTAACATGCTTGGGATCCCATCACCCACTGCCTTCACCATGTCTCTCTGTTGCCATTTCCATTCAAAACATTCAACCTACAGCTACTACAGCGGCCTTAAAGTTCGTGACTTTAAACTCAGAATAATACTCAGAAAAATATTGTTACCTAAGCAAATGAATGTGGTAGTTCCGTCTTGTTCACTTTTGGTATTATTTTTTTTGAGTGTTTATCGGTCTAATTGGATTTTGGTTCTCTTCTGTTGTGTGTTCTAGGTTTTAAGTTTTATTCGCTGGTGGCTACTTTAGTTGGTTTGGTTGTTTGGCTAAATGATGATTTTATAATAAAATCAAATCAAAGCTGACAGCGGGTATCGGGGGAATACAAAGAGATAAGGTAGAATTTCTTCATGTGAAGGTAGAACTCATCTTCATTTTAAATCGTATCGTCATCCTCTGCACTTTTAATTTTTGTTTGTTTTTTTTTCGTTCTTTTGTTTTTTTAATTTCCGTTTGATTTGGTAATTCGAATTGATTCACCGTCAACCGCTACTGTTGCTCACCGAAAACCTCTAACAAACGCACAAAAACAAAAACACGACAAACATTTTGACACGCACAAACGAACTAAACGTTAGAAATTGGTGATAACGACGCAAGCGGTAGTAGTGTAGTAGCACCGGCCCTAAACAATAGCGACAAATTTGATGATCGGCCAATTAAGCATCATTCTTTTGTCTCAGAAGTTCCGGACGTGAAACACATGGAACGTGCGTTGCTCGGTCTCCTCGACGACTTCCATTCGGGGAAATTGAAAGCATTTGGTAAGTTTCCCTTGACATTTCCTGAGAAATTCAATTTGAAATGAAATTACTTTTGCAGGCTCCGGCTGTACTATGGATCAGATGACAAAAATCCGCGAGCAACAAGAGAGTCTGGCCAAGCTGCATTTCGAACTAGCAGCCGCTGAAGAGGACTCCCTAGACAGTGGGACTGACTTGAATGCAGCCAAAGCGCAGGAGAATATGCTGCAGCTGGTGCAAAGACTGGAACAGCTGTCCATATCGATAGAGCAATTACAGACCAGCCATACGGGTCTCTGAGGTCAGCTTAGCTGTTGGGGTATATTAGTGCCGATGCCGCCGCCGCCACCACCTACGGGGCAAACATTTTAGCCCTGGGTGTTTTAGTGTAGTTCCATTCGAGTGCGCGCGTTAAAAATTATTGAAAAAATTCTAACTTTAGATGATTTTTTGTTTTTATATAAAAAAATATAGTTGCGTTGACAGAGAGGAAAAATTGTTGTTGAATGTTTTTTGTATTCCATTTCCTTTTCCGCATAACAAGAGATAAGTTATTTTGTTTCTGTTCATGACAATTCGATGGCTTCTTCTCTTTTTTTTGAAATTTTTTCTATGCGATATAAAAATAATTGTAGTTAAAGCGATTTGAAGATATCAAATATTTACATTTCGTTTGTTAAAAAAAAAATATATAAAAAATGGTTTTATGAAATAATTTTCTATTGAGTACCAACTTTTTGTAAATTTCAACCGCCATACGTATGTTTACAATATAAATACGAAGTATAACTTTTTTTTAATCTTATAATTACTTTGGATTCTTAAATTTTATACGTACATTCGCTTTCGTATTTGGGTAGTCGAAAATCCTAGATGTATAGTTTATTGCTTCATTTTGTATGAAAACGTAGAAAATACAAGAAAATAATTATGAACATTGTCTTTATATATAAACTATGAATAGGTTATAAAAAATTAAATATAAAAAATGAAGAGAAAACCCAGTTTGATTAAAATAAAAGAAAACAAAAAAATAAAACAGACAAATGTTTATTAGAAATTCGACAGTGTTTCATTTTATTCTACTTACAATGCAATGAAGACGAGAGATTTTTCCTATCGCCGTTGGAAACGATTTGGTTGCTCAGAAATGCTTTCCCAGTACAAGTCATCTCGCAATTTGGTAACCAGGTTAATAAAACTTGCTAAATATAATTACTACAATTTTTTGGAAGGAGATACTACTATTTCCGGTGATGACTTTGATTTGGATGAGTTGAATAGGAAGTTTTCTACTCCCCCAGTTCATATCAACGTAACTCGCTTAAGCTTAGCCGCAAACGAGAGACAGGACACATTTTCTATGTGTAGTAGGAAAAGCAATATTCTCTATAAAATCTAAATCCACTGGTTTAGATAATATTCACCATGACTTTATCAAAATCCTTCTTCCTTTTGTGCTTCCTCATATAACTCATATCTTTAATACGATTATAATGACCTCAACTTATCCTGTCTCCTGGAAAATATCCAAAATTATCCCTATACTAAAACCTGGAAAAAAAATAGAGTACAGACCGATAGCAACCCTTCCGTTTCTCTCCAAGGTCTTTGAAAAAATCACGAGCCACCAAATAAAAATGTACATTGACGAAAATAAACTACTTAACCGTTTGCAATCGGGATTCCGGTCAGGGCATAGCTGTATTTCAGTACTTTTAAAAGTATCTGACGACATTAGACTAGCATTAGAAAATAATCATACAACTAAACAGTGTTAACTTAACTTGACTTTTCAAAGGCATTTGACAGCGTTAACTACAACCTTCTCTGTGATAAACTGACGACTTATTTTAATTTCTCTGACACAACCAATAACCTTATTTATTCTTATCTGACAAATCGCTGGCAAGCTTACTTACTTACTTAAGGTGGCGCTACAATCCGGTGTGGACTTGGGCCTTCAACAACAGTCTCCGCCAGTCAGCTCGGTCCCTAGCTAGCTGTCTCCAGTTTTGCACTCCAAGTTGATTGAGGTCCACTTCCACTTGTGTGCGCCACCTGAGTCGCGGTCTTCCTCTCCTTCTGCGTCCCTCTGGAATAGAGTCGAAGGCTTTCCGGGCCGGAGCATTGTTGTCCATGCGCTCTAAATGACCGAGCCATCTGAGTCTCTGGACCTTGACCCTTCTGGCTAGGTTCACGTCGTTGTACAACCCGTAAAGTTCGCTGTTGTATCTCCTTCTCCATTCCCCATCAATGCACACGGGGCCAAAGATGACCCGAAGAATTTTCCTCTCGAAACAGCCTAAGGCACATTCATCCGATTTTGTTAGGGTCCATGCTTCTGCACCATACAGCAGGACAGGGATGATGAGGGTGTTGTACAGTTTAACCTTAGTTGCTCGAGAGAGGGCTTTTCCACTCAGTTGCTTTCTTAGCCCAAAGAAACAGCGATTAGCAAGAGTAATTCTTCGTCTTATCTCAGCGCTGGTGTTATTGTCCGTGTTGATAGCGGAGCCTAGGTAGACAAACTCCTTAACTACCTCGAAGTTGTATGCGTCTATTGTGACTGTCTGTCCGCGCCGTCGATGTTGGGTGTCCTTACTCGAAAACAGCATGTATCTCGTTTTTCCCTCATTTACCGCTAAACCCATCTTAGCCACTTCTGTCTCAATTCTCAAAAAGGCGCCATTGACATCACGCTGTATTCTTCCCATTATATCAATATCGTCGGCGTACGCGAGAAGTTGAACAGATTTATAGAAGATAGTGCCTCTGGTGTTGACGGTGGAGTTTTGGACTATCTTCTCAAGAACGATGTTAAAGAAATCGCACGCCAGTGCATCGCCTTGTCTGAATCCTTTTTTTGGCGTCGAATGATTCCGTAAGCTCATTGCCAACCTTGATGGAGCAGCGTGAGTTCTCCATCGTCATTTTGCACAAGCGAACGAGCTTGGCAGGGATGCCAAAACTAGACATAGCTTTATGCAGTTCGTCTCTGTAGATGCTGTCATACGCGGCCTTAAAATCGATAAAGAGGTGGTGGGTATCGATTTGGAGTTCATAGGTTTTTTCCAGGATCTGCCGCAACATGAAAATTTGGTCGATGGTAGACTTTCCTGGCCTGAAGCCACATTGATAAGGACCAATCAGATTGTTGACGAAAGGCTTCAGACGTTCACATATTACGGTAGAGAGGATCTTGTAGGCGATGTTAAGCAGACTGATTCCTCTGTAGTTGGCGCAGTTTAGAGGATCTCCCTTTTTCAGGATCGGGCAAACAATGCTGAGGTTCCATTCATCGGGCATGCATTCCTCCGACCATATCTTACAGATTATTTGGTGCATGCTCCTATCTAGATCGTCGCCTGCGGATTTGAACAGCTCGGCAGCTAGACCATCTACACCAGCGGCTTTGTTGGGTTTCAGCCGTGGTATTGCTGTTTTCACTTCTTCTAGGTCGGGTTCACGGAATTGTTGGCTGTCATCGTGTATGATAAAAGGCTCCTGTCTGATGGCGGGGTTCTGTTCGTCGTCGCCGTTATACAGTCTACAGAAGTGGTCTTTCCAAATCCCCAGCACTGACTGCGGTTCTACTATGATGTTCCCTTGTTGATCTCTGCAGGCATCGGTTCTTGCTCGATGACCTTGAGCCAGCTGTTTCACCTTCCGATAAAACTTCCGAACTTCATTCCTGCTGTTAGCTCTCTCAACATCTTCGATCTGACGCTTCTCATGCTCTCTCTTTTTTCTCCTGAGAAGCCGGCGTTCTTCTCTCCTCTTTTGCTCTTAGAGCTCGCGCGCAACTCTTGTCCTTCTTTGCAGCGCCGCTTTGTATGCCTCCTGCTTGGCTGCATGGGCCTGCCTGCATTCTTCGTCAAACCAGGGGTTTCGTTTTGGCGGCTGTGTGAAACCCAGCACATTAGAGGCGGCATCTCTAACTGCATTCTGGCAATGTTGCCACTGGTCTTCGATACTTGATGTTGGCAGCACTCCTTAAGAGGTTACTTGACACTCGATCAGAGAAGGATCTGGCGATCTCTTGCGATTGTAGCCGTCCGACGTCGAATTTTCTTGCAGCATTTCTTTGTTTTGGCCGTTGTCGGGATATTTGCAGCACTTCCTTGGCTACGACGAGGTAGTGGTCCGAGTCGATGTTGGCTCCTCGGAAAGTTCGAACATCTTGAATGCTGGAAAAGTGCCTCCCGTCGATCGCTATGTGATCAATCTGGTTGACGGTTGATTGATCAGGAGATCTCCAAGTACCTTTATGGATGTTGAGATGTGGGAACCAGGCGCTTGCTACCACAACATTTCGCCCCGCAGCAAAATCGATGGCAAGCTGTATCGTGCAATAGCAAGTTGTCCTCGTTCCTTCTTGTTAATACTGGTGTTCCTCAAGGAACAATCCTGGGACCCTTATTATTTTCACTGTTTATAAATGACTTGCCATCTGTTTTGTTTTATTTTTAAGTTTCATATCTACGCCGATGATGTTCAACTATACATTTCATTTCCCATAGGTATGGTTGAAGATGCGACAGATAAGTTGAATTCTGATCTAAGATCCATATACAAGTGAGACAAAGTAAAGCTTGCTAAATCACTTATCCTGCCAATCAGCGGCGACGCGTGCCTGTAAAATGTAGTCGTTCAAACCCAAAATCAACGCAAATACACATTCTAAAATTCAAAAACTATGCTGGGCTAGTCTCATTTCCTTCATTCCATTATTCAAACAGGAAAAAAAGCTTTCCTCTTTCCAAACTGATTTGAACAGAATCATGAACATGATCATCCGTCTGTTTCATTTATCAATTTATCATATTCAAAAACTACCCACTTTTCTCATTTCCAAAATTCTGTGTATTCATTCAAAAAAAAGCTCTACTCGTCCGCAACTGCACTGCACGACAAGATCCCTTCTACGAGCGATTTGTTTTTTTTTCCTACATGCTCTCTATGGGTTCAAGTCGTTGCCAGATCGTTCAAACGACTTTGGTAGATAGATAGATACACATCAGTTGAGTAAAAAAAAAACAGTAGCAGGTAGCTAGTTCGTTTTGTTTTATTTATGTGGGTTACTAAAGGTATGCACGAGTTGGAACTGGAAGTGGATATATTATAAATTTAGGACGCAGGCACATTAGAATTGTACATATGTATGTATATCGTATTTGGAATAAAAAAAAAAAAAATGTGTGAGATGTGAGTACGGTGCGTGGAAGGTGGAAATGCTAGTCGTTCATGCACGACTTGAACAATATGACGCCTCGCCACTGCTGCCAATTGTATCTTATGGATGTGAACTTTTCTCAGATCCTGATTCTCAGTCACTTCAAAAGTTGAAAGTAGCATTTAACGCAATTGCCAGATTTGTTTTCAAACTAAGAAGCTTATTTTAAGTATCGATGTTGTTCTTTTGTCTTCAGATTAATTGTTAACAAGACCCCAAGCTACCTATTTAATAAACTTAGTTTCAGTTCAACAAATCGCTCTATTTTATTGCGCTCCTCTATGTATACTTCGCTGACATCTCGCAGGCAATTTTTCGTATATGCTGTCAGACTGTGGAATAGTCTTCCCAGTCATATGAGGTCTAGAGTCGAACCCAGAAGGTGTCATGAACTTTGCTTTGAAAATTTCGCTAATTTGATGTGATCTTTAATCTTTACTCTTCACTTTTTATTTTACATTGTAATCGTGATTGCTTTTAAGTTTTTAATTATTAATTTTAATTTAATTTTTAATTTTAATTTGTTTAATTTATGTTAAATAGAATTGTTTATTATGTAAATTTTGATTTAACAATTAATATTATATTATTGTATTGTATTATATCCTGTACTTTTGATAAGTTTTACTTAATGTACAACTATCTCATTTCTCAATAAATATCAAATATCAATACTTATTCGTTCATAGGTCTCGTCTTCATGAATTGCTCTCTTCTGCTGTTTTTTTAAATTTATTAAGCTTCTTAAACTACCCTTAAGTTGATATAGAAAAACTGTAGTCTTTGATTGTAGTCTCTGTTGTTGAAAGAGAGCTGGCTGTCAAGCTTTAATTTTGATGCATTTTCACCGAAATGGAAATCAAAATGTTTGTCGTTTTTCCTTTTGCTTAAAAAAACAAAACAAAAAAATAATTCTTGGTCAACGTTTACCTTCTGCAAACAGGATTACAAATCTAAATCTGAAATCTGATGTGAGTTTTTGTTTTGTTAGCTCCCTCCAACTCTTACCTAGTCACGCTGATTCCTCCTCGTCTGTCCTCTACTCATTGCTTGACTTGAAATGCAATCGTAACCTTTTCGAAGCTTATGTCCAAAGAACGTCTTCATATAATTGAGTCAATAGGTCCAGCCCTCCTATGAAAGTCCTCATTGGATATTTGATTGGGCCAGAAAATCCTAAGGATGTTGCGAAGAGATCTACAGACGAGGGTTTGCACCTACCTTGTGATGGCTTAAGCAACTTTCCAGCTGCTGCATTCATAAAGCAGCACAGATTCGACAAACAGTCGTAGCTTCACCCTCCATGGGGTAAGCCTTGACGTGGCGGAACGGCTTACGGTAACTACTACTACGATGCTACAAGCTGATAGAGTTGTTCTTCCATACTTTGGACAGCATACTAAACACCGCTTTTGCTTGACCAACCCAAGATGACGTCTTGTTCGGTTCCGCCTTCGATGGATACGATACTTCCAAGATATTGGAAGCTCTCCAATTTCTCCACCGGTTGAGTCGATGTATTGATTTGAGATTTTTAAATAGTTACATACATATTTATATTTGAGGCTCTTTATTCTTTTAAATGCTCTTATCTACCACTGAATCGTTCACTTTTTTTGTGACATGTTTCAATTGGTTTATCTAGACTTGGAATCAATTTAAAAAGTGTAAATAAATAGTTGGAAATAAAAAGCAAGTATACGTTCGGGTGCCCTATGAATCAAAATAACCTACTTAGGCAGTATAGTTCTTCTCTTAGGATTCAAATTAATAGAAAGTACCACTTTTTTAGAAAAAAATCACATACGTGAGTCACCAAATATGCCGCAACATGATTAAGCCAATTATCATTTATTTTTGTTGCTTCAAAACAGACGTAATGTGTTATGTCTCACCACCATAGTTCCTTTGAATCAATTGCCGTTGCCATCGTTAGTAAAATTCCCTGGTTTGATGATGAGTGCCGGCGAGCACATGCAGCTAAACAAGAGGCATACAAAGCGGCGCTGCAATGAAGGACTCGAGCCGGTCGCGAGCTCTACGAGCAGAAAAGGAGAGAGGAGCACAAACTTCTTAGAAAGAAAAAAAGGAACATCAGAAGCGCGTGATCGCGGAGATAGAAGGATGTCACAACAGGAACGAAGTTCGAAAGTTTTACAAAAAGGTAAAACAAACCACCAGGGGTTACACCCCGAACCGAAGCCTGTAGAGACGATCATGGAAACATCGCACAGTGGGCCCACTCATATGTAGGAGTCGGAATAAACTAAAAATAAAATTCTAAGCGATGAATATGAAAACTGGTTTTCCCGTTAGCACATATTCTAAGCTATCATTTGCTGAATCAATTATATTTTTATGTTTTTTTCTCACTCCATACGGTCCAATCGAAATCACATTCCATTTACTCTCAAGGCATGTGCTAAATAAGTAGTGTTATCAGTGTGGCTTTGTTTAAATATTTTAAAAACGTGAAAACTTAAAATCAACATGCAATCAATAGTTTCAAGTATGTACTTTATTGCTAAATATATTTTAAGTTTCTATTTTTTGTTTTTCAATATAAATTAATTATAAATAATGTGCACCTTATAATTAAGGGTATTTTTATGTATAGCTAGAGAAAAAGTAGGTTTCTACACGTTTCTACATTGAGATTTTTATGTGACAATATAGTTTAATATCTTGTGTATTGTGCGTAAAAAGAATTTCTTGCTCATATTTACACCTTTTTTTTATTAAAGTTTTTGTAATAGAGTACCCTAGAAAATTCTGAATGTTTATGCACAAAAAAAGGCTTTTTTCGTGTAAGTTCACATTCTAACAGTATATTTTATACTCGAATGGAGTTGTTTGAGCTCATGAAATATTCAGGAATCAAAACACTGAAAAATAAATTCAAATTTTTGGCAGATCACCAGCCACAATGGGAATGCTTAAGAGCTCCACCATTTGTTACCGATTTTTGAAGCTAGATTCACAAAAAAGCAGTTTGAATGTAATAGAAACGAATTCCGATTTTTGAAAGCTAATGAATCTTAGTTGCTTACACCAATTAGTTTTAAACTTCTTGATTCAGCAACACCATTATTGCTTGTAACTTGAGACCCCTTAATAGCCAGTATAAGGCAAATACCAAAAAAAAAAAAACTTCAGAACATTCCCTAAAGAAGTCGTTGACCTAATCATTGCCCCAAATGTTTCCAGTGTTAAAAACTCAAACACTAGTATCAGCGGCGATAAAATTGAGTCCGATGAATCTGACTTTACTAAGAAAATAAGCTTAAAATGTAAATAAAAGTGGTTTTCATGATACACTAGTCAAAACAATTAAAAGAACACTTTCCTTAAAATTGAAAAAAAAGTGTTTTGTAAGTTTGATTGATCGATACAGAGAAACATTTAATCGTATTGATGCGAAATTTTCACCAAAATCAAGGAAATTTTATGAGCTTTAATAATTTAGCCTCAGATAAGTTGTATCAATGAAAACCACAAAATAACGGTAAAGTTGAAAAATGCATATTTTGGACCTTTTTTAAATTGATAGAAAAGATTGAAAAAGAAACAATATTTTTTTATTTTTTTTAATGTTTTTGTGTAGAAAATTTTATATATTTTTCAAATCTGGCTTTATTTTTTTTGTAAGTCAATATTTTGCAGAGATATTAGGGTCCAAAGTCAAAATTGTGTTTTTGCATGTAAACCCATTTTTTGATTAGAAAAAAAATCGTAGCGATCTGAACCAAACAGTGAATTATAGCCAACAAAATTTTAAAATTGAATCTTAGATTGGTTGGATTGAAAAAAAATTTCCGTTCATTTTATGAAACCTCAAAGTTTATTTTTTTTTTTCGATTTTGAAATTGAGTGAACATTTTTTTCGCTCAAGCAAAAACGACTAACGGTACTTTTTTAACTCAAAATAATTTGAAAAGAAAAAATGATAACCTTTGAAAAACTTTTTATTTCACTTCAATCCGACTTTTTTCTACTGAGATACAGCCTTATGAAAAACCACTCAATTTTTGAGTTTTTTCAAGTGTTCATTTAATTGTTTTGACTAGTATTTGTAAAATTTGTAAAATAAGCATTAAAACTAAATTTAAAATCTCAATTATGGTTTTCCTATTACTTGTTTTGGTACTTCAACTCAACAAAAAAAAATGTTTTCAATAAAGCAGGCCCATCTACAGAATTAATTCCGGTTATTGGAGTATCTTGCCCCACTGTGCATCGTCGTGGAAGAACAGTCAGTGCTGAGGATATGGAAAGACCACTTTTCCAAGCTGTATAATGGTGATGACGAACAAAATTCCGCCGTTCAATTTGTGTGGAGCAAACCACCAATTCCACCCACCCGACATTGACGAAGTCGAACAAAGCCGGTGGTGCAGACGGCAGCTGCCAAACTCTACAAAGCAGCTGGAGATGATTTAGTTAGGAGCATGCACCTGCATAATTTGGAATGCCCGACGAATGGAACCTCAGCATTGTATGCTCGATCCTCAAGAAAAGGGATCTTCTGCACCAACTACAGAGGTATAAATAAATAAATAAATAAATAAATAAATAAATAAATAGATAAGTCTCCTTAACATCGCCTACAAGATCTCGTCTGCCTTGCTTTGTGAACGTTTGAAGCCTTTCGTCAACAACCTAATAGATTCTTATCAGACCCGGAAAGTCCACCATCGATAAAATATTCACTTTACGGCAGATCTGGCAGAAGACCCAGGAACTTCAGATCGATACCTACCACCTTTTCATCGATTTCAATGTCAGCAATGTTTTAGCATCCCTTCTGTCTAAGATGACAATGGAAAACTCACGCTGTTCCATCATGGTCGGAAAAAAACCTACCTAACGGACGCATATGATGTCAAAAAAGATTTTAAACAAGGCGATGCGCTGTCATGCGATTTCTTCAACATCATTCTTTAAAAGATTGTGTAAAACTCCAACGTCAACAAAAGAGGCAAAATCTTTCAAAAGTCCGTCCAGCTACTAGGATGCGCAGACGACATTGACGTAATTGGAAGAACAGGTCGTGAGTCTTAAGACGGAGGCCAAGTTAATGCTGTCAACAAAAAAGGACAACCAACATCGACGTCTTGGAGCCGACGTCAGTATAGACAGATTAAACTTCGAGGTAGTTAAGGACTTTGTCTACCTAGGATCCGCTATAAACTCAGACAACAACACCAGCACTGATATCAAACGAGGAATCACTCTTGCCAATCACTGCTTCTTCAGACTTAGAAGGCTATTGAGTAGTAAAGTCTTCTCTCGGTCAGCTACAGTGTCACTGTACAAAACCCTTATCATCCCGCTCCTAATATATGGTTCAGAGACATGGGCCATGACAACATCCGTGAAAATGCTTTGGGCTGCTTCGAGAGAAAAATTTTTCGAGTGATTTTTGGTCTGGGTCTGCATAAATGGAGAATGGAGAAGATTCAAGCAAAAAGTGTAGGACCTGTTCAGCGACATTGACCTAGCTAGCAAAGTTAAGGTTCAACAAACAGACTTTTGTCTGTATAGACTTGCTACGCAGACAAAATTCAATAGAAATCATTGTTTTATTCTGATGGTAATTGTTGAAGTTGATTGCATTTCAAAAAATATTTTTGTTTTCGTTTTGACTGACAACATTTTTTATTACATTTAACGTAATCGTCTTGCGTCTCCACATTCGTAAACTTCGGTATTTCGTCATACGTAATAGGGCCTTGTTGTTACACGCCTGCATTCCCCTCTGTCAAAAACACATAAAGAAATAAATGTTGCCTTTTTGTTTTAATATATACTTTCCTTTTATTTATTTTTAATATGTATATAACATTTATTTATTTCTCATTTAATAATATATATAAATTTGTTTCGTTTTATATAGTTTATATTAATATATATATCTTGTTCATATATACCTTTTTTGTTGTTGTTTTTTTTGTGTTTTTTTCCTTCTTCATCTCTTTTTTAATTGTATATAAATGATTATTAAAAATATATATATGATTTTTTTTAAAGATTTCTCTTTTTTTTGTTCAATTTTAAATCATTTGAATGTTTTTTTTTTGATTTTTTATTCACTTCTTAAAAATATTTACAAAAAGAATAACATAACATTTATAATGATAAGGATTTATTTTGTAATAGTTATATATTTATTTATTTATTTATTTATTTATAAATTATTTTATTTTCATTCAATAAAAATAGACAGCAGGCAAATATTTGATTTTTTGATGTTTTTTTTCATATATATTTGTATTTTTATTAGTTAAATTGCAAAATTAAAAAAAAGTAAAGAATATTCAAATCAATTAAAGCTGATTCGTCTATTTCAAATTAAATTTGGTTGCTATCGTATCTTTTTACATTATTTTTTTTTGTTTATGTTTTTTTTTTTACAGATAAAAAATATAAATAGTGTATAGTATTTATGTAGTAGTGAGTACAAAAAAGGAAACATATACAAAATAAAATTAAAATTAAGAAATACGGAATAGTTTATCTTATTATTTTTTTTAATTAGTTTTAATATGATTTGCTTTTTTTAATTTTTATATTTTGTGGAATGATAGGTTCGTTAAATTGTTTTTTAAATGTATTTTAAGTAATATTATAAAAAGTTCCGTCTGACGATGAGATTTATGAAAGAGATGAAATATAACAAGAAATATTTTTCCTTTTTTTTTGCAATTTCACTTAAATTTGTTTTAAGCTTTTAGTTTCTTGAAATTTACTGAAAGACAAAGATAATACTTTTGTTTGCTCTGATTCTATTGTTTTTATTACTTACAATTAATTTTTTCTATTTTTATTCATAAAAATGTATTAAAGCATTTATTTATTTTTTCATTAAGACTTAATTGATTTGTTTAGTTTTATTTTATTTTAAATAATTGATTTATATAGTTTTTTTTTTAGACTAAATATTTATTCTAGTTGAGAAAAAAAATTATGTATATAAAAAAATATGATTATAACACAATAGACAATTATAAAATTCATACCTACGTATACAAGATTTTATTTAGTTATTATTTTTTTAAATTTTATTTATTTATGTATGGAAATACATTTATCTATTTTTTTTTTCGTTTTCATATTGCATAGCTTTCCCCTGTTGTTTTAATATTGAAATTAAAAATAATAATTAAAAAAGAACCGTAGAGCTATGTACATGTTTTAGTTTTATTTATTTAAATATTTAGCAATGGGATTGTGGTTTTTTTTATATATATTTTGATGATATACTACAGATAGGTTTATGTTTGCTTTGTATTTTGAGTTTATTGTTGCCAGCAGAATGGTAAAATTCGTTGCATTTATTTTGTTTTCCTTTCCTTTGTGGAATGTATTGTGTTATTTTTATTTTGTTTGTAATACTTGAAAGCTTTTGTCACTTAAATACAGATTTTGATCATTATTTATTTATTTTTGTTGTCAAAAGTTAAAAATAAATCAAACATAACTTTAGTTTTGTTTATTTTAGTTTTTAAGTTTGTGTTAGTTTCAGGTACTACAATAAGCAATTAAATAAATAGACACTTATATTGCACAATGAATTGAACATAAAAGAATATTTGTTTTTTTCTTATTTATAAATAAATTGCGTGAATATATAAAAAAAAACGCAAAAGAATACATAAATATAAGAAGACAAATAAATGAAATTTAAGGAATGGTAAAGTTTTTTTTAATTATTTTAACCAACAAATTTGCATATTTAGTAAAAATTACTATTTTGACAGTTTCTTATTTTTTAAAAAGTATTTTTAAACGTTAACTAATTATTTAATTGTTCAGACGAAATTCATTGTTAAAAACTTCAATTCGGCAAATTCAGAGTCTGTACTTTACACAAATTTTTAATTAAGGCCGTCTGTGAATTGCGTTAAAATGTGTATTAAAACTTGACGTTTGGTTAAAACTTGACACTAGCGTGGTGAATTAAATGGGTTAAAATTTATCCTGCTGTAGAGCAGGTTAAATGGGTTAAAATTTTGACGTCCCTTTGTTTTCTCATGAATGATAGAGTAGTTTGTTTTGTTGTTTTTTTTCTGTTCTTTTCCGTTATATTTAGTTCTTTGTTAAAATGCTTGATATTTTAAGGGAATAAAATAAAATTGTTTAAGTTGATCATATTTATAAGTCGTAAAACGAAATTATTGTTTTTTCTTTGGAGAATGCTAACAGATATCAGCTGTGAACACAAGTTTCCCAGTGTTACTACAGGGAATAAACCAACGATCCAAAGTGGGATTTTTTGTTTGAAGTTTTCTTAATGTTGTTTCAAAATATCATATCACCACTGCAAAATCGAGCAAAATAAATAAAACATAGTTTATTCGTTGCTTCTAGTGACTTTTTATTAACTTTGTTGTTCTAAATTTTGGTTTCGTACGCGAAGTAATTTTACTTGGAAAAAGTAAAACATTTTTTGTTGAGGGAAATTTCTAAGATCATGAGGGAAATTTCTTAGTTCTACGCAGAAATTTTGGTTAAAAAAATCCCATTTAACGCAATTCACACAGCAAATGGCTAAATTTGATCACATTTTTAACCAAACGTCAAATTTTGACCAAAAATCAAGTTTTAATACACATTTTAACACAATTCACACACGGCCTAAGACATCTCTGTAACACCCCTGTTAACATAACGGTAACTTCTATCAGGTTTTAAATGAAACTCAAACCGAGTTCTGCATTGCAAATTGTGATGCTATCGACAACAGGTGGAAAAATAAATAGCATTAACGTCTTTTTGAAATTTTATAACTTAGACATTTTTTTGGGTAAGTTTAGTAGTAATTAGTGTTTTTTTTTAATTGATTTTTACTAGACATGCAAATGGGAAGAGGTATTCACTGCTCGCGTGAAAAAAAAATTGTCATTTTCAACATGCTTGAAAATGGAAAGCATTGCGAAGGCTGTTCAAAAGAGATGGTTTATAATGCTATACGGTATGTGAAGCAGCACAATTCGTTTGAAAACGCCAAGAGAAACAAACGGAGCAGAAAAACCATTAAAGCTATGGACAGAGCAATCATAGCCACAAGCAGGAGAGATCCATTTAAGACCTCTAGAGAAATTCAGCTCCAAATTGAAGATGAATACAACGTCAAAGTGTCGTCTAGACTTGTACGCTATCGACTTACTGAAATGCATCGCTAGAAAAAAGCTGCTGGTTTCAACGTGAAACATAAGAAAACGTTTACAGTTTGCCAAAAACCATATGAAACAGCCGTTACAATTCTGGAAAAAATATGGTTTGGAGCGACGAATCGAAGTTTAACAGTTTATGTTCGTCGTCCAAAAAAAACAAAGATTTCATTCCCAAGTACACTTTGAAAACCATCAAACATGGCGGCGGAAATATGATGGTATTGGCAGCATTTTCGTGGCACGGAGTTGATCCAATGGTTCGGATTTTGGTAGAATGGACCAGTTTCAATCTGTTCTATTGTGAGTTTCGCCCTGAATATTTTCGTTCGCCCGAAATTTAAAAAGCTATTTTGAGTTTCGCCCGAATAGAATTTCACTTCGAAATTAAACAAACAGTAATAGAATGCTTGCAGAAATATACAGTTTTCAGAGAATGAAAATATCCCATTCATATTTCCCTTTCAAATTACTCAACATGTTTATATTTTTCCTTACTCACAGCCCAAATGGCTAATTCATTCAAGAAATATTATTTTTCAACTCATAGCTTACATTTTTTTAAGGCTATTGATACGCAATTTGTAAGATAGAGTTTTTTTTTTAATTTCATTTCAAAAACAAAAATTTAAACATACCTACAGGAAATGTTTGCTCAGTGTGTTGTAACTGTATTGAAAACATCGACGTCAAGGTGAAGTCTATGTCAGTTTAAATAAATTCGTTTTAATTTTGATTAGTATTTCTTGTTTCTATTTGAGAGTTGAAAAATTAAACCAAAAATTGGTGTTGAAACTTGAAAGAATGAACTCACATGAGTGCGAAAAAGAAAGCAGATGTGAGAAAATGAGATGCGAAAAAAAAAAATTCCGGTGAGTCTCGGGCAAATTATTATTAGACTCACTTTGACGTTTCTTTTTTCTCATATTCGTTTTATGCTGTTCTTTTTCATTCGATTTTCTTGTTGCTGGGATAAACAACTTCGGATTTGTTTGAAAAGTTTCTTCAGACATCCTCAAATAATTAAAAAAATGAGGTTTTGTCGTTTGTTCGAGGCTCCCTATTTATTTTGTTTTATAAATTTTACTCAACTTCAAAAACTATCGAAAAATTAAAGCCAACGAGAAGGAGCATTCAAAACAAAACAAACAATAATTGTCAAATTTGAGGCATGGGGCACGAGCCAACGTGTAATAGCGCTTGCCTCACCGAATACAAATTTATAAGGAAAGTAAAAAGTGAGTCGTGAGTCAACGTGTAATAGGGGACTTAGGTATTTTTCTTTTTTTACTGCAGTATTGAAATAATGGAAAGTATTGCACTCTTGAAAAACCAAACCGAGAATTTGATCAAGCGGCTTTTGAAAGGATGTTTTGACCAAGTGATATCCGTAGATTCACTCTTCCGTCCGCTAGTTCGTACTAAATGCACTTACTTGACAAAACTCACATTTTAAATAGATTTCGTAGCCGTTTTTTGTAACTTCATATTGCTAGATTCATTTTAGTCCAAACGATTATAAATGTTACTGTTTCTTATCTCTAATCCTTAGGTTTTTTATCAAACCTTTTTCTTGTTCTTCTGTTCGCGGTTCGCCTCCTAAATAAAAGTGAAAATTTTAGCCCTGAATGACACTTAATTTCGCCTGAACTGAGTGCTCGCAATAAGGGAACATGAACTTTTTTACGCCCGAAACTCACAATAGGGGAAACGAAGAAAGGGATTGTTTTCAGGTGGAATGCTGTTCACGTGAAACTCACAACATAGCTGAATATAAGGAAGTGTTGGAAAATCATATGGAGCCTTTTGCGTTTGAAAATTTGCCGATAACTTGGAAGATTGTCTAAGACAACGATCCAAAGTTCACTGCCAAATCAGTCCAATCTTGGCTTCGAGATAACCAAATTCATGTATTGGACTCCAAATTGAAAATTTGGAGGATTCACTTCTTTTCAAAATCAGAACTGTCACTTTTACTCAATTGAACGCTTTTAGAATAATTGTCGAAAACGATGTCGTAATGCTAATAAAAATGAAAGGACTCAATTCAATTTGCCGTTTGTCATTTAATGACCACAAAAAAACCGAGAATTTGCTAAACTCGTGTTATTATTTCTCTTTAAAAAGGTCGGCAAAGGGACAAAAAAGTGGACATTTTTAATAGTTCATTCGATTATTAAGCAAAAATTCGTTTTCAAAACGCTTACACTTTTTTAAATCGTCGAAGAACGTCAAAATAGTAAATATCGTTTTTAACAAAACCCCAATCTCGTAATTATAAAAGTATAGCTGTGTTCATTTTTTTAGTTTTTTTTTTTCGAACCACAATCCGTCATGCTGTTTTCTATTAATTTTCGTAATGTTGGCTATAATTAAAATAATAAATAATTTCAAGAAAATTCATTAACTGTCATGGATTGGATTTTTGTTTACTCTATTACTTTTAAGCTTCATTTTGTAGCACAATTTTATTTTCCATTTAATTTACATAGGCGGAAAGAGAGTGAGAGAAAGAGATAGATAGAGAAAAAGAGATAATCGGGAACTATTTTGTTTTTCACTGTTCTTTTTTTTTGTATTACAATAATTGATTTTTTTTATATTAAATTTTTTTAACATTAAGGACATTTTTACTCCCTAGTTTATTTATTTATTTTAAAATTGATTTTATTTAACATTTCTCCTAAGCAATTTGATTTTCACATTTTGTCGCTTCATTTGTTTAAATTTTAACAACTATTTATATAAACGGTATTACATACATGCATACATTTTTTTTTATTCTTTCTAAATATTATATAGACAAAAAAAATATTAAATAAACTAAAAAAGGCTCTTTTGTAAACTTATTTTAAGAAAGGGGAAAAATTAGAAAAAAATATGTATATTTATTTTAAAATTTGTTTTATCATTAACTTTAGTTTTATTATTTTTTTTCATATATATATATGTATGTAAGTATACCTCAAACCCTTTAATAATGCACATTACATAAATTCCTTTATTAACTATTTATATATTTCCATATGTATACATATATATATATATATATATATTAATTATTTAATATAATTTCTTGTATATTTAATATTCTAATGGAAGTGTGGAACAAATAAAGCCATATTTAGCGAGCATATAGAAAAAGAAGGGAAATTGGGAATTCACTTGAAAAAAGTGGGAAGGGCATAGATATTTTTAGAAGCTCTACAAAAAAACAAAATGGGCGTTTTTCTCTGTAACTGTGTTTTCTTTTTTAAAAATTGAAATAAAAATTCTATTCTCATTCCCTTACTCCTCTATTTTCGTTTAATTACATTCTGATCACACATTCACTCTTCTGCTCTACTTTTTGTTTTTTGTTTTTTGTCTAAGATTCAAAATCCTATTTCTATTGTTTTGTTTTTTTGTTTATTTTTATCTCATAAGCATTTTCACAGCGGCGGCAAATAGAAACGCAATAAATAAAAATGAAACCATAAATATAACGGCCTTTTCCTGATCGGTAAACCGTTTCCGGTTTGTGTAGAGCGCACTTAGTTTACCTGTAATCCGACGAATAGCACCGTTATTGGCCATTTCGGCAAGAAAACCACTGCTGCCACCACCGCCATGACCATTATTACCACCAGCCGAATTATGGCCCATGGCATGGTGATGTGGATGATGTAGAGCGCCTTTGAAGAGCTCCTCGCAATTGTTTTCGAAATTGGCTAAGTCATTGGCACTGATTGGGATGAGACCGAAGGCGTTGCTGCCTTCGATGCCATTCGAGGCATTCGAACCGATGGCCGAGGCGCTAACGGATCGATGATGCAGGTGATTTGTACTGCCATTGCCGCTGCTGCCGCCGCCGCTGCTGACGAGCATTGTGGCCGCTTGCAGGTGTCGACTGTGATGGCTGTGAATGTGTGAGTGGGCGTGCGAGTGCGCATGCGCGTGGTGCTGATGATGATGATGCAAATGGTGTGCATGGTGAGCGGCGAAAGGATTGCCACTGGCCGCTGCTGCAGCGGCTAAAGCCGCCGAACTTGCCGCGAAAAGGTTGCCATCGATGCTATCGATAAATGCTGGCACCTGATAACGGAAGGGATTGGTATGTTGGCCGGGCAGTTCGGTGCCCTTGGATGCGCACACACGAATAGGACATACACGGAATAGGTAGACGGCGCCAGGTTCAAGATTTTCGATTGTGAATTTTGTATCGGGTCCTCGATAAATCTGAAAAAAAAAAAATCGATATTTAATTCAAAAACTTCAAGTGGCAACGTGGCTTCAATAACAAAAACTCACCTGCTTATAATCACCATCCTTGCCAACTGTGTACTGGAGTGCATATTCCACCGGATCACTAAACGAATTCTTGCTGTTCTGCCATTCCAGCGTCAGCGGAATACCGAAAGGACTCTGATTGCCTGGCAATACTGCCGACGCAATCGGTGTGCCATTACTGCTCACACATGAATTCATTCCGAACATGCAACCACTGTCCATGGCGATGCGAGGTGCCTTAATCGGCCCTGGTAGCGTTGCCGTCGTCTTAAAAGTGTACTCCTTTGAGTACTCTCCCACTCCAGCTCGATCGTTGCCAGCGCATATCCTAAACACATAAGCTGTCTGCTCCTGCAGCTTGTTCACCTTGCACATGGCATTGGTGCCACTGTACACTTGTTGGAAGTCTTTAGCTCGATTGACATACATCTCGACATAATACTTGGTAAAGTCCAGATTCTTACCATCGCCCCACTTGAGTTTGATGAAATTGTGACCCAGACCGGTGCATTCGAGTTGTGGTGGCTCGGGCGGAGGTGGTAGGGTTGTTAGTTTGACATAGCTCGAAAATGGCCCAGCACCAATACCATTTATGGCTTGGACACGGAACTTGTAATTCGTCTCTGGATTTAGACCGGTGATGGTATGTTCCAGGGCGTTGTCTTCAGTTGATATTGACCGCTCAGCGTATTCAATAGTATAGGAAACAATTTCGGAACCATTGCACTCGGGTTGTGTCCAGATGAGGGACACTTCGTTCGCTGTGAACTCGTAACTTTTGATTTGGGGTGCTGTGGGAATGGCAGCTGGTGTCTTGGTCGATACCACTGGTGACCAATTACTGCTGCCAGCCACATTGGAGGCATTCACTCGGAAGAAATACAAAGTGAAGGGCATTAGATTTCGAATGTCGGCCGTGGTATTGACTCCGCGGTAACACATATTAAAGCTATCATTGGACTCGTTGGCGGTTGTTGAGCTCTCGAGGCGGTACTCACTGATGGCAGCGCCATTGGAGTGGGGTTCCTTCCAGGAGACAGTGAGGTGTGTGGGCGATCGAACAACAACAGCAGGTGCATCAGGTGCAAATGGCGGTGCTGCAGCTGCAGCGAAACGTAATGCTGCTGACCAGGGACCTGCTCCGATGCGATTGATCGCTCGCACGCACGCCTCGTATCGTTCGCCTGGCGTCAGATCCTTGGCAATGCAATAGGAATCCCGGCCACGGTAGATGAGGGTGTTGCCGTTCAGCTGCACTTCATACTCAAGAACGGGGGCGCCACCATTGTAGTCTGGTCGATCGAAATGTAACACAGCCGCATAGGGTCCAGGAGCGCTATCACAACGCGGTGGCTCCGGAGCTCCAGGTACAATAGCCTCAGTTGTTACAGTGGAGACATCCGAATAGCCACTCATGCCGCCCGGTCCCTCGCACGAGGCCCGAACCTGATAGGTTGTGCCCGGGCTGAGGCGATCACAAACGGTCTCTGGCTCTCGGCCGGCATAGACGCGTTCGAACTTTGGTCCAGAGCTGATCTCCAAATAGTATCGTGTGATTTCAGCTCCACCTCGATCATTTGGCGGATCCCACTTCACCTTGAAATAGTTGCCATGTATTTTCCCCTTGACCTGGGGCTTGCCGGGACGTCCCGGCCTCTCGGGATGCGTCTTGTATGCCACTTCGGATGACCATGGTGAGGAGCCAGCTTCGTTGTCCGATCTCAGGCGGAATTGATAAGACGTAGAGCGACGCAGATCACAGCACTCGTATATGGTCTCGGGCCCGTTGTACATATTCAAATAGCCATGGCCCGAGTCACGGTCTAGCATTTGTAGGACGAATTCACCATCTTGATTGCGTCGTTCCCAAGCGAGGCGCAGTGAATTTGGTGTTGCCGAATGTAAGGTGGGAGCTTTTGGAGCTTGTGGCGGATTGCCCGAAGTGCTATATGCCACGATGCCCGAATACAATGACGGACCGCACTCGTTGATGGCCGATAACCGGAAGTTGTAGACCGTCGATGGCATTAGTTTTGTGAGGATGTATTGCCGACTTTTGGTTTTGGCAGCCTCTACGAAATGATTGCCCTTGCCCTCGTCATACTCGAGGATGTATTGCTGGATATGAGCGCCGTTGCTGAATGGAGCCGTCCAACGCAGCTGGAGTGAATTGCGCGTGCGAACGATCAGTTTCGGTGGCATCGGTTGGTCGGGTTCACACGGTGGGGTTGTGAATTCAGTCGGTTCGGAGAATGAGCCTTGCAATTGTTCATAATGGACCTGTAATGAAGTTAAATGTTTGTTGAAAAACATGAAGATTTGACAGCTTGGGGGCTTGCAACTTACTTGCAATCGCACAACATATTCCTGGCCAGGCTGCAAGTCCTGAACAATGCAGTCGTAGGATTCACCCTTGTACAGACTCTTGTACTTGCACTCCTTGGCACGGTCGCTAAGGAGCACATTGTAACGCAAGTCGCGGGTGTTGATAAGATTGTCAGTTATGGCTGGTGCTTCCCAAATTATTTTTGCCGATCGAGAAGTGATGTCAATAACCTTAAAAATGTTTGAAATGTTTTAAAAAATTGAACACAATGGATGGGTGCTTAAAAGAAAACCTACCTCTGGCTTTTGGATGGCTGACAATTGCTCGATAATTGTTTGGGTATCTTCTTCGTCCTCTGGTACACTGGATGACTCTTCACCATCTTCAGATGTACCAACTGATGAGGCTCCATTTCGTGATGTTCGTCGGTGATGATGACCGTTTAGTTCGTTCTTTCGTGGTGATGGTGAATGGGCTGGAGTCGACATCGCTGAATCTGCAAAAAAAAAAAAATGTTTATTAAAATTCAGTTCAAGCAAAAATTACAAAAATTGATCTCTTTGTTATATACCCTCTTATCCCCTATTTTCAATTTTTGCCATCTGCGAAAAATTGACTACTTTTTACTCTTTCGAAATGGATTTTGACCACCAAAGCAAATTTCTGGAAAATCAAAGTAGACGAATAAATACGAGTGAACGAGTGGAGTACAAATCAGTCTGACGTTGACCGCCGAGGAGTAAGGACTACTGGTAAGGGGCTTCTTGTGAAACATTCAGTTCGTCGTTTGCCAATCGAAGGAACAAGGTAAGTGTAATACCAATCTCCACTGCGATTGTACCGGTAACGACTGCGATTACCCACGTTCAGTGGCGATTAACCTGGATATACAGCGATAACCCGTTTCGCCGGTGATTGTACCGGTTACGATTGCGATTACCCACGTTAAGTGGCGATTAACCTGTTTATACAGCGATAACCCGTTTCAACGGTGATTGTACCGGTTGCGTAGGTGATTACCCGTGCAAAGTGGCGATTAACCTGTGCGGTTTCGACCGCGATTAACCCGAGTATACAGCGATTTACCCGATTAACCCGTTTATACGGCGATTACCCGTTTCGGCGGCGATTGTAGCGGTTTCGACCGTGATTTGATTACCCACGTTGAGTGGCGATTAACCTGATATATAGCGATTACCCGTTTCGGCGGCGATTGCACCGGTTTTGACCGCAATTACCCACGTCAAGTGGAGATTAACCCGTTTCATCTGCAGTAGAGGAGAAGAAAACCTGTTGCTAGGAAGTAAACTTAACCAGTATCTGAGGGAGACAACTCACACTCACAACACACACCGGTACCCCGATGATTTTAAGATTAGCGAATACTATACAAATTGTGCAGTAATTATTGATGATTTAATAAAAGAAATAGACCTTAAGTTAAATTTCGGTATTTTATTTAACAAACCCTGGATTTCCCTGAGCATACCTCAGCTATAAACCTAAAATACCATCATAAAACCAACCGACCATTTAAAATCTCACTAATAACATTTTACTGTCAATTCCATTAAAATTTATAGCTTCAATGACAAAAACAACTTTCATTACGTTAAGAGTAAACAAAAACAAACAAACCAAAAACACCTGACAATTGTATTTGAATTAAAAAAAAAGAAACAAAATTTGTGCCAATTCGACTCCATCATTCTCTGACAGCATCAAATGGATGAAATTGACAGCCTAACGGCCAATTTCTAATTACTTTTACCATTTACAAGTTAAAAACTGCAATTTGAATTGCAACATTTTCTAAAAACAAAAACAAAAAACCCCATACTCACTCAATTCACGCTTTTGATCCAATTTACGCAGCAATTTGGTGTGTTGCCGTTGCGTTCGTTCGTCTTTGTGATAATTGTTGTTTGGCGGCGATGGGGAATGTGGCGAATGTGACATCTGTTGTGGTGGCAAATGTCCACCAGTCATCGGGTGAAAATGCGCTGGCCCACCACCTGGACCGGGCGGAAAGCCGGCTGGCAGAGGCGAATAGAAATGTGATGTGCCATTTGTCGCTAGCTGCTAAAAAAAAAATGAAGCAATTGTTAGAAAACAATTTTTTTACATATTTCAAGTGGATTGTTTTTACATTAAAGAGCAGTTTTCGTTCGGGCAGAGGTTTTTCACTTGGATTTTTGTCCATTTTGTTTGAGTCGAAAATTCGAATTTAACTTAATTTTTATTGAACATTAATTCTAGAGCAATTCCACCTGCCACGTTATCTATCAAACTTGCCAGCTTATTAATTTTGTTTAGGGAAAGTGGAAAACGAACAGACTGCCTCTGACACTGAGCTTGAATTGAAATTGTTCTGCTGCTCGTGCCGCTGCTCAGATATCAAATTGTCTAATCAGCAATATTTTTTGTTTAGTTTTTAATTTGTTATCTATCGGGTAGGTATAGAGGTATAAGTGAGAATGTTTTTCAGAAGTTAACAAACAAAGTTGAATGGAATGAAAGAATAAAAACAAAACAAAAAAGCCGGTTTCCGGTTTCAAAAGTGGAGATCCAGTTTAGAGACATTAACAATTAAAAAATAATAATCGTTGTTATTGTTTACTTAACACGTCAGCTGTTGGCGTGGCATACGGTTGGCTCAGTTGTTTTTTTTTTTTAATCGTTTGTGTTGACTTATTCAGTATTGTCATAAGGTTAATTGAAAGGTTCTGTTTGATTCGATTGCAATGAGGTAATAGAGAAAGAGGATGAGGAGATCTACAACTTAACAAGACAATTCTTATATCTGACTTTTGAAGAAAAACATTTGAATACCGTTTAGTTAGAACCCACTTTCGTTACTTTAAAAACCATTTTTTGTTCCAAAACTCGCAAAATCGGCGTATCGGCGATCTTGTTTTCAAATGATGTGTACGGTGAGTCGTTGATGGCGACCGTCAAAAATTCGTTTAATTAAGTTTCAATATTGAACGTGGTCTCCATCGGGTTTTGATAAGCCACGCCCAAGGCTAACGTCTACCACGGATATTAACTTGACTCAAATTCACAGACTTAATAGGTAGATTTCTGATGGTTCGCAAGATAGCTGAATCAGAAGGTAGGTATTTCAAAAAATCGCTTGATAATTTTCTTCATAAAATGTTGGACATGAGAAAGCTGTGGTCGCAATGGATTCCACGTTTGCTCACTCCGGACAACAAGCGCAACCATCAGACCTCATTAAAGTGGTGTTTGAAGTTGCTTAAGTGCAACTTAAGGAATTTCTACGTACGTCGGTCGCTTCGTGGCAGTTGACGAAACATGAATCCACTGATACCCACCAGAAATCAATCAGCCGGAAAAGCGATGGCCAACTTTTTCTGAGATTCATAAGGTATTACCCACCTTGACTTCTTGTAGAAATGAAAAACAGTCACAGGGTAGACTTTGCCGAATTGTTGAGCTGATTCGACGCCGAATCGAATACAAAATGGTTCCACTTGATAAAGAAAAAAAGATCTCGTTCATCCCAAGGGTAAAATTGTTCGAATTGAGCTTCGAACTGCCGTGAACTCCAGGTTCTTCGTCGTTTTGTTTAAAAAATGAAAGAGGTACACACATTACTAGAAGCAGAAGGTTTTCAAGGTGATTGCCTATGCTGACGACGTTGCAATATCTCTATCCAGGAAACACTCACCAATTCTCTCGGAAAAAAATGCCTTAAACAGTATCACCAATTGGGCAATGTACTGTGGCTTGGACGTCAACCCACATAAAGCAGAACTAGTACTCTTTATGAGAAGGTACACAATTCCTCAAATTAGCCCACCCAGGATTAAAGGAATACCTTTAAGCTTTTCCGACCAAACAAAATATTTAGGCCTCATTTTAGACTGTTTAGGGTAAGTTCGGGCATTATGGCGCACCGGGCATTATGGCGCACCACTCAAATGTCATAGTTCCAAAACTCTAATTTAAATAAAAACAATGCAAACATAACAGTCTTTCCTTAACACGTGTCCCTGTCCAGTGAACATCGGTCGTCGATGCGACGAGATTCACAGAAGAAAAAAAAAATTGTTGCGTTTTTTGTGTGTTTTTTAATTTCGCTGTATTTTCAGATTCGTGTTTCTCGGTAAGTAGACAACGCAACAAAAAAGGCGATCCGATGTTATGCAAAAACTACCGTGGCATATCCCTGCTTAATGTTGCATACAAAATCCTATCCAACGTATTGTGTGAGCGTCTTAAACCTTTCTGCAACACAATAATCGGCACGTGCCAGTGTGGCTTTAGGCCAGGCAGAACAACGATAGACCAAATATTCACACTGAGGCAGATCCTGGAAAAGACCAACGAATTTCAAGTCGAAACCCACCATCTTTTCATCGACTTTAAAGCTGCTTATGATAGCATCCACCGCCAAGAGCTTATGATTGCGATGTCTGAATTCGGGATCCCGAACAAACTGATCCAGCTGTGCCGCATGACGCGAAACAATACGCAGTGCAGTGTGCAAATGGGTAACAGCTCATCCGAGTTATTCCAAACTTGCGCAGGGTCTAGACAAGGAGATGCGTTGTCATGTGACTTCTTCAACATAGTCCTGGAGCAGATAGTGCGCAAGGCAGGTGTGAGCACGGAGGGCACTATCTTCAACAAATCCACCCAGCTCCTAGGCTATGCGGACGACATAGACATCATCGGTCGATCCAAGAGAGCTGTGCTTGAGGCCTTCACAGCGATTGAAGAACAGGCGAAACTAGTTGGTCTTGAAGTGAATGAGGACAAAACAAAGTACATGTTATCAACAAACAAAGCAACATCTGTCCACCGCCTAGGACAAAACGTCACTGTTGGTAGCAGCAATTTCGAGGTAGTTAAGGAGTTCACCTACCTTTGGAACAAACATCAATCCCACGAACGACACCTTAGTGGAGATCCGAAGAAGAATTACCCTAGCGAACCGCTGCTGCTTCGGTTTGGCCAAACAACTGGGTTCAAAACTCCTCACTCGAAAGACAAAGTGTCTGCTATACAAAACTTTGATTTTACCAGTCCTACTCTACGGCGCCGAGTGCTGGACGATAAGTAAAAAAGGGGAATTGATACTGGGCACTTTCGAAAGACAAATTCTTCGACGGATTTTTGGTCCCGTATGCGACGATGGCGAATGGAGAAGAAGATACAACCGAGAACTGTATGAGCTGTACCAAGATGTGGATGTAGTCCAGAAGGCCAAGAAAAGACGACTACATTGGCTCGGCCACATCGAGCGAATGGACGACAACGCTCCAGCCAAGAAAGTCTTCTCATCCCAGCCCCCAGGTTCAAGACGACAAGGAAGACCGAACCTACGGTACAAGGACCAAGTGACTACGGATGCCAGAGCGCTTGGTCTCGGTGACTGGAGAGTGCATGCGAGGGATCGTTCACGATGGAAGACTGCAGTATCTAGGCTGTGACCCTTCATGGATCGTGAGCCGGTAAAGTAAGTAAGTAAGTAAGTAGACAACGCAGGTGTTCGATGTATGGAGCAAAATACAGAACATAGTTTCAGTTTTATTGTGTAACGTGAGATATTTGAAATGAAAAGAGATCTTAGGTTTTTTTGTTGACGTGTTTTGAATAAGTGTTTTCGGGTAATATGGCGCATATGCTATGAGGGCATTATGGCGTGAGTGCGCCATAATGCCCTTATGAAGTTTTTATATAAAGTGTAGTTTCCTGCCTTGATCTCGTCGTCTCTTCTAATTTTTTTTTTTTATTTCTGTACGTATTGCATAGCTAAGATATGTAATGATAGATACAAAGTGCATGTTTCAACTTTAAGTAATCAACAATTATTTCAGAAATGCCAAACATCCGGTCAACAAATAAAGCGATTCGAGGCAAATGGGAAGAAGACCATTTACTTGCTGCTATTGAGGAAAAAGGACGATTGGATGCAGTGTGTCTTTTGTGGACAGTGGTCCCACGACTCCTGTACTGGATTTAAGAACACATGTGATCAATGTGGGTGTTCAAATCAGAAATAATATTTCTGCGCCATATTGCCCTTAAGGGTGCGCCATATTGCCCGCATGTAGGGCAATATGGTTTTTTTAAGCCTTTTTTGAATTAATTTTAATTTTTTTATTTTGTTCAATAACTATTTTAATTTTATTTATTTATGTTCCTATTTTGTCTTATTAAATAAAAAAAAAATACTGAATTAAAAAATATTGTTCATTATAAAGTTATTTCAGATTTCCGTTAGGTGCGCCATAATGCCCGAACTTACCCTACTTGTAAAAAGGTCATATGCTCAGAATGGGGCTTCTCCCCAAAAATAACCCATTGGCTATACACTTCGGTAATCAGACCGATACTCATTTATGAAGTTGTCGTATGGTGGATAGCACTGAACAAATTTAAATAAACTCATTAAAGTCCAGCGGTCAGCACTTATATACATCACGGAAGCTCTTCGCTCAACACCAACAGCAGCTTTAGAGGTACTTCTAAACCTAACACCTCTTGACATTATCTCCAAAATGGTGGCAGTCAACTAATGCGTGAGGCTTAGAGCCACCTCTCAATGGATCAGTAACAACACTGGTTATACTTATATCTAAGACAATTTCAGATCTATCCCAGATCGCTTAGACTATACCACCCAAAAAATGGTATTCGATAAAACCATGTTTCCATCTCTTCAAGTTCCTTTTGGGAAGAAGGAGGACCTCTGGAAGAAAACACGATACACTTCTATATAGACGGTTCAAAGACCGACTACGGTATTGGAAGTGCTATCTACTCGAAACAACTGAATCTCAGTTTATCATATAGACTTCCCAATCAATGTATGGGATCCAAGCAGAAGTAATGGTAATAAAAGAGGTACTATCCTGGCTCAAAGAAAACGTTATATCTTGTAACGATATACGTATCTTCTCAGATAGCCAAGCCGCTCTCAAATCTCTCGCGTCTGTCTCCACAAACTCTATCACAGTCCACGACTGTCGATCATTTCTGAATTAAATGACAGAACAGTTTAACAGTCACCTCATTTGGGTATGGGCCACAGAGACATTCCGGGAAATTGCAAAGCTGATGAGCTCGTCAAAACCGGAACACTTCTGCCCACTGTAAACATGCATGTAAACATCTTCTCAAACAATATGCTCTAGAATCAACAAATGCTAGATGGTTACAGGGAACCACCTGCCTAGCAACTAAACAAATATGGCCATGCATGGACCCTAAACGGTAAAAAGGCTTGATTTCCCTGAGTAGACAAAGTATGAGTTCTACAATTGGAGTCAAAACAGGAGACTGCCTCATATGTAGACATGCTATGAGGCCAGGGGTCTACACTAATGACTTCTATAGAAGCTGCTTGGACGAGGAGGAAGAGGAAGAGGAAACAGTACAACACCTTCTATTTACATGTCCGGAACTCTCCAATAGAAGGAATAACTATCTCGGTAATCCCTTCTTCGTTAATACCAATGCACTGGTAACGATCGACACAAGATGTTTCTTTAATTTCAATAAAAGTACAAAATGATTTGTTTAAGTTTATGACTCTCCCATGAGTACCTAACTTTTTTAGTGGACGATGGACCCTTGAGGTCTAAGTGAGTCAACAACATCTAAACAGCCACTCTTACCTAAACTAACCTAATACTTGTCATATATTCTACATGCCGCAAGTAAAGATTGAACTACGAACTGCTGTGATATCCTCCAGGTTCGGCTTCGTGTGGCTTATTTTTATTCCTATTAGAAACTCAGTTGAATGAGGAGACGGACTAAAAATGCATCGCTGGACCAAGTGTATCGCTTCAATAAAGAAGACTATACTTTTGTAGGCTAAGCATTAAGCTAGCACCACCCTTGTGTCTTTAACGCGGTGAGCTCTCACAATTTCAATTTGAAACCCTCAAAATAAATTAACCAACAAAATTCATAAATTTTCATCTTATTGACCTCGACGCGAAAACTATCAAAAACTTTCGCGTTATCCTTCGTTTCTGTTCAATGAAACAAAATAATTCAATAGGAAATATTCATAAAAATAAAACTTTTTGTTGCTGTTGCTTAGTTTTTGTTTTTTGGTTTTTTCAATGCGCAATAAAAACAAAATTTATGTCCGCAATAATGAGCGTCATAAAAATATTAATTTCACGTCCCCTCAGTACACTATCCTAATTTTTGTTATATTACAATCATAACAACAGTTATATCTGACATATGTCACAAACAATACCTAAAAAGCAAACCAAACATGCAAAAACCGCTCCGCTCTCCATCTAGGAGCTTAATTTATGCGAAACGAACAAAAAACACACAAAAATGGTCCAATGGGTGTTTGTGTTTTTTTTTCTGTGTACCGTGCTTTGTTCATTTTTGTTTTTCTTTTCGCTGAAATAATATTCTATGCAAAAAGGAAAATAACAAAAAACCATAGACACATGAGGAAAAGTCATAATAGACGTCTTTTTTTTTGACAAAAACCCCAACCAGAATTAAACAAAAACTCATGAACAAAATGTGAACAACATTATAAAATACGAAACATGCTCTATATCTCTATTATTCACGCTTGGGATGAGATATGGGGACGGACGGGGGGCCTTGAAAATTTCAAAGTGAGCTCGTACTCGCACTCGTACCTTCTACTTGTTTTTTTTTTTTAAATATTCTTTGAGGAACAATATTATTATATGGAAAACAATAAACGCACAGACTTGGGTACCAATTCAAAAAATTATGAGTAGCGACAAAAAGCTCAAACTATTAATTTGGAGCTCTTAAAATTATTATAAATAAATTGGTTAGAGAGTCAACAACGAAGAAGAGTTTTCAACTTTACTAATTGATAAAATGTGATTCGACTGGAATTGTCCATTATAAGATAACAGTTTTTGATTTTTATCCAAAATTCAGATTTGCTGGCAGAAGCGACAAGAAGTCGCATTTGCATTTTCGAGCAATCATTGATCAGTGCCCTGACCTTACTGCTAGCAAGGATGCAGACTTCAGACCATTTGCAAAATCTCAGAAAACTATTTATTCCAGAGAAGAGTGTTGTTGATTAAAACATTATGCAGAATTTTGGTCAACTTTGCATATCTAATCATTCCAATTGATCGACTTGACGGCGACACCACCACCGCGTCGCCAGCAATGCTGGAATCGGTAACGTCTGCGATTTAATTAGATGTTATGCATACCAGACTATCCAAGCATCATTTAAAAAAGACAAAACTGAGCACAATAACATTTATAAACTTAAGTGCTTTCTAACTTAAAACTTTTTTGTGGCTCCACGTGTTTAATTTTATTTTACAAATGTCCATCGGACTTTAAGAAACTTGTGGTTGGGTGTTGTAGGATCTGGGGGCATAATGCCGTACCTTTTCCTGCACACTAATTGCTTACTTTACCTCCATGCGGTAACCACCGGGTACTGGTTGTATCACTAGATATAACTTGCGAAACTGGTGAAGGCGAGTGCAAACGGAGAAACAGCAGTACTTAAACAACGGCCCTACACATTTGGATTTCAGTGCGTGAAGTTATGAAAGAGATAGGCAGAGCCTCGGAAAATGATCTCCCTTATATCTCATATGGCCCGGAACGACAAACGGACTTTGAATTGAGAGTTTTTTACCTGGAATGTAAGAACACCCTACACTCCAGGTGCAACTTAAAAACTTGACTTTGCTGCGATCCAGGAAAAACGATGGAAAGTATCAGCGATATTAACATTCAGCTGTCATCAAAGAATGCACACATATTATGGATGCGGCATCGTCGGCTAAGATCAAAAGTCATGGATTTCAAGCCAATTAGTAATCGCCTGCAGTCTAATATGTGGACACGCCTCTACCGATGATGCTGAGGAGTTTAGCGAGGAGGACCTGTACGACCTCCTGGATAGAGCCTACGGAGCCAGTCCAGAGTTCGACGTCAAAATCGTACTCGGAGACTTTAATGCAAAAATCGGGAAGGAATACATCTTTGGCGGATTAGTGGAAAACCACAGCCTCCAAGAAGTTACAACAGCTAACGGCTTCCGAATAATCGACTTTGCTGCAGCGTAATACGGTGATAAGTAGCACAAGGTTTCCAAGACAAAAAAGAGCTACCTACGATCTCCGTATGGGTGTGGTCGAACCGCCAATCAAATCAACCATGTGCTAATCGGCGCAAGGCACACAACTAACACCTTAAACGTGCGCACTTTCCGAGAAGCAAATGTCGACTCTGACCACTTTCTGGTAGTGACTTAGTTTAGAGCTGGAAGCAACATCGGTGGCCTTAGCACGCCAGAGAATGCCAGAGACTTCAGTGAACGCCTGAGTGAGCGACTCTCCGCGCGCCGTCCTCCCAAATATCACAGAAGTCAACACCTTGTGGAACCAATATCGCGAAATAATTAAGAATGTAGCCGAGATCACCATAGGTTACCACTTACCAGCCAACTCGAAAAATAATCCTTGGTATGATGATGAATGCGCGATATTGAAATGAGAGAAGGAAAATGCACATTTGTAGATGCAAAAACAGCCAAGAGAAGAGTACTGAACAATAGGCGAAATGAGAAAAAGACCCTGCGAAGGAAGAAAAGAGCATCCGCAGTTTCTCACCTGAAAGATCCAGAAGAGTCTCGGGCTAAGTAGAACACCCGACGCGACGTTTCGTTAAAAGGTCGAAGCAATTAGCTTCTGGTTTCAGAACCGGGACACAGGCGAAGCACAGGGAATTGTAAAAGTTTTCAAGCAGTACCTACTTCCAGCAGCTGCGGAATGTGCATAATGTCGAGCGGGCCAATAACGAAAGGAAAGCGAGGCCAGTCAATGAAGACCCAGTCACAGCCCCAACATAGAAGAGCCATCCAAAAACTTAAAACAAGTCCGCCGGGTCGGATGGGATACCTGCGGGACTCTATAAATATGGAGGACCGGAGGAGGTGCTTTGATGAACTACAGGCGCCAGGTCCTAAACAAATTGTGCGAGGAAGAATAAATGCACACTGACTGGTCGATATGCTCCATATGCCCCATCTACAAAAATGGCGATCCAATGTCATGCAATAACGAGCCCTGCATATGCATAGTGTTGCATATACAAAATCCTAACCAACGTACTGTATGAGCGTCTTAAACCGTTCTGCAACACAAGAATCGGCACGTACCGGTGTGGCTTTAGGCAAGGCAGAACAACGATTGACCAAATATTCACACTGAGGTAAATCCTGGAAAAGACCAACGATTTTCAAGTCGAAACCCACCATCTCTTCACCGACTTCAAAGCTGCTTATGATAGCATCCACCGTCGAGAGTTTATGATGGCGATGTCTGAATTCGGCTGCAGTATCTCAGACAGAGATCCTTCATGGATTGGGAGCCAGTTAAGTAAATGAGTAAGTACTTAAAGAAACTGTTATCCCAAATGATTGCCATGTTAAAGTTTGACCTTTATCTCCCTGAAAAATTTAGACAAGAACCCAAATAACTGATCACACCCAACAGAATCTAAATTATTCCACACCATGTTCATATTACCTCTCATATGTTTTGCTTTTTTTAGTTCATATCAAATTTTCTCACTTGAAAAATATGAATGCAATTTTTGTTGGTCAAAAAATCACATCATTCACATCCCTTCTGCAACTTTTACGTTGCATTCGAATATCCTGCAGCATATGGAACTGTAAAAATCATTAAAAACCCCATTATTCATCGTATATTATATTCTACAAACTACACCCGCTTCCAAATGCCATCACATCACACAGACGACCGACCCGTTCAAGTATACGAATGACCTCGTCCTTCAGCCACAATTAGTCACTGCCACTGATTGTGCAAAAGTGTCGAATACATCCGTTTTGTTCGTTGTTGCATAGTTGATGGTTTATTACACATTTTGCTGACTTGTGTCCAATGGCACGAACGGACGTGCAGCAGGTCCACAGTCGTCTCTACCATATAGCTACTATCTGTTCAATGTCCAGCTTCAGATCCAGAGTTCGCCATCATCATCATCGTCGTCATCATTGCAGTTTCCAGACACGAAACGAAGTGCAAGTGTGGCAGTAACTTTGCAAGTGCTGCTTTATACATACAACTTGAATATACTTGTGATGATGATAGTTTTTTTCGAACAGACGGTGTGCGGTGGTTGTCGCACCTCAATCCCATTCGATTTTCGTGTGATGCACAGATATATTGCACACACGGATATAACTTACTGGATTTACTAGAAAAGGAATCTGAAAGGCCACTAAGTTCGAGAGGGGGTTAGGGGAAACTATTTATTACAGCTTAATGCTGATACTGCCGTTGAAATTGCAAAAAGGTAAAAAATATAATTATAAATGAAAGTTCCCAGTTGAAATGTTATGAGCGGACTTTCAAAAAAAAATCAGGTCGAAACAAAGTAGGGGGCCCGGGAAACATGTATCGGTAATAAACTCACAAAAGTTGTTATATGAAATACTCTTATATGAAAAATGTAATTATTCAGAACCACGTGAATTTAAATTTAAAAAAAAAATAAAATAAAAGGAATCAACTATGAAAAAATAAAGACATTCGTTGCCAAATAAAATACAACTGTCAAACTATACCACTGACATTTCTATCAGTTCAAATTATGTGTATATCTTTCTGATTTGTCAAGGTATTCCAAAAATTCTTCAACCAATTTTTTTGAAATGTTTGAGTCTATTGTTTTGATCTTAAAAACAAAAATTTAACGAAAATTATATTTCTGTATCTAGTCCGCCCCTGTTCACTAAAAGAACCAGTCTTAACATCCACAGTATATTAAAATACAAACATATACATACGGATATAGTAAATAGCTAGTTTAATTGTAGCCTTGGTACTTTGTATCCAGTGTCTCAAATGAAATGAGATGGCGACAGTGACTGGCAATATGGTAGCGACACGGTCGGCGCGGAGATGGCGGCGGCATCGAATTTAACTGGGATGGGTCCACGTTTAGGGCAATTTAACCGCCTCACGTTCAACCTCGAGCCAATGCTAAATGAAAACGGGGCGTTTGTGGGTTTTTCCTTAGCAAATATGTATATTGTGTATGTTCCACCAGAACACCAAGGTTTATATTAATGTTCAGATACGACAGCTGCAGGATGTATAGTGAATTGGAACCCAGAGTTTAACCTCAGAGCCACCAGACTATGGATGATGGTTAAAGGAACTGACTTGTTTTGAAATTAATGTAGAAAGACAGTTTGTTGGGTTTTTGGAATTTTATTTAATTTTTTTTTCCTGTATTCGTTTGGTGCAAAATTGAGATGACAATTTGTAATTAGAATTTGGGGTATTTCAATGACGAAAATCCAAATGGAATTTTCAAAACCAGTAAACCTAATGGATTATTCCGTCTTTGTAGCTGTCATGTGTTTTGATTAGATTTTAATTTACTTAAGGGTGCTCTTAACTGAAATTTAATTATTGCAAGTGGGTTTAAAGTTCTACTTTACGTCTATCCGATCCATAAAATTTACTAACAGGTTTGCCGAAATTTCGCAACGTTTCATCTTTGTCTATACCTATGATGACAAAAGACAGAGAATATACTTCGCATTGTAAAGACCCGGATATCCGTTCTACCAAGCTGAGTTTACATTATGTAAATTATAAAATCCATATTTTTTGCTTTTAACATTATGATGGCTCTTCCCACAAACAAAAGATGTTATTTTCGTCAACAAACTTAATATACCCATGTCCTTAAAATATTCACCTTAAACGCAAAATTATTCCTTCAATCAAACGAAAATGAAAATCTCGACAAGCTTTTATGCAAACCACATCCCAATTCAAATGTTAACTTAGAGAGTGTATACCACCCTTCAAAAATTTAACGACAAAGTATAAAATTCACGTTCGATACCTTTGAGCTATTGAAGACATTCATTTATCTTCGAGTAAACGCCCTCCTGAATTTCAAAAACATGCTTCCCAACACTCAACTAACACACAAGATAAGGTCACCCACTCATATTTTTTGTTTGGTTTTATGGGATTGAAATGTCTGGAATATAAAACAAGACTAAACGCAGCATACGACTAAAAAGGACCATTCGAAAGAAACATCCTTGCCACTTTTAGTTTTTGGGGGTGATGGGATGATGGGGATATGGCTCGAGGCAGCACATATAAACGCATAGCCTGAACCGTTATTACTGTTGAGGAGAATAGAAGTCCAGAAACCACATTTTCATCATCGTTGTGTTCTTCAATTTTTGCAGAGAATACGCTGCATAGTCTGGGATTGGAAGATGAATTATTTTGTTTCAACTATTAAGCTTCCCGAAGGTTAGGTCCATAAAATGGAAATCTTAATCCCAAACTTCTGCATGGAGTCTTTTTTAATCCCTGCTTTTATTTCCTGTTACTCTAAATCCAGGATAACATTTTTTTAAGAATTTGGAGAGTAGGGATTAAAAGACAATGGCGCAAAATTATAGTCCGCTAATGAACAAGTTTAGTGTGATACTAGCTTCGAATGACGTTTCAGCCATGACTCAAACGTCATTTTAAGCTAGTATCATACTAAATTCTCTTAAAATTGTTCAATTAATTAATTAACTAATTATTCCCACGCCTCTTTCCCCCCCAGATACCGCACGCGCTGGGGTCCATTTTCACCGAGTACGATTGCAATTTCAGTTGCTAGTCGTAAAAAATAAAGTAAAAAAAAGCGATGGCGATACGAATATCAGGAAGACAAGAGTTAGGGACTGCTTAATGCAAGCAGGTACAAAAAGGAAAAAACAAAATAAATAAAAATTTTAAATTAAAATCTTACAAAAAGCAAAAAAGAAAAAATGCAAAATTTTAAATTCGAAAAAATTTTAAAATTTTAAAGTCAAAAAAATTATAAAAACACGTAAAAAAAAACAATAAATAAGCGTGTACTTGTCAAGTTCGTAAAAAAGAAAAAAAAAAGAAAAAAGAGTCAGTTTCTCTCTACTACAAATACGTATTTATTTATTTTTTTTAGTTGTCTAAGGAAGTACAGTATAAAAGCTTCCTTTGTGTGATCTTGCTATGGTTGAAATCAAAAATGTTTGAGTTTTCGTTCACCTTACGTAACATTCTCGTAATTGGTTCATTACAGCCGTAATCAGTTCTGTGATGAGCTAAATGAAATTGGGGAACCGATCTTAGAGAATGAAAGTTAACATTAATACTCATTGCCTCAAGGAGGGTGGAAGATTCTGTAGCACCGGATAGAATTTGGTGTACGAAAATAATATCGGCAACTTCACGACGTTTTTCTAGAGATTGTAAGTTTATAAGCCGCAACCGTTCTTGATACGGAGGTAAGTTAAAATTGTCAACCAATGAAAGTCCTCTTAAGGCGAAACGGAGGAATCTACGTTGTATTGCTTCAATTCTCTTTATATGGACTTGGTGATAAGGGGACCATACTTTGCTGGCGTATTCAAGAAGAGGCCTTACAAACGTGGTATAAGGAGATTTCGTAACGTAAGGATCCGAAAATTCTTTAGACCAACGTTTGACGAAACCTAAAGCAGAATTAGCTCTGGCTACGATATTGTCATAGTGAGACCTAAAGTTAAGCTCACTATCACAAATAACCCCTAAATCTCGGATAGTTGTTACTCTGTGAACAATATATTCGTTGATATAATAGTCCCGTGTTTGCTGACGGAACCGCATACGGGAATATGTGATAGTTTGGCATTTGGAAACATTAAGTTCTAAATTGTTTTTTTGACACCAAACATAGAAATTGTTTAAATCGGCCTGCAGGGGTAAAGCATCATCGGGTGAAGAAATCATTCTAAAGATTTTCATGTCATCTGCGTAAATTGAAACTTGGGAATTTTCAATCACAGATTCTACGTCATTAATAGTCAGAATAAAAATAATAGGGCCTAGATGACTACCTTGAGGGACTCCCGATTTTGCAGTTAATGGTTCTGATACTGAAGATCTAAATAAAACGCGATATTTACGGTTGGATAGGTATGATTCCATCCATTCAATGAAACCAGGAGGGAATCCAAGAGCCTTTAGCTTGAAAGATATAATATTGTGGGATATTTTATCAAACGCCTTGCTAAAGTCCGTAGCAATAACATCAACTTCTTTTTTACTTTATTGAGTTTAATGCATAAGAAACAAATTCAGTTAAATTTATGGTCGTTGATTTGCCTTTTAGGAACCCATGTTGTTTGGCCGAAAATAATGATTTGCAATGAAAGTACATAGTGTCGAAGATAATACTTTCGAAAAGTTTTGGAATGCAGGATAATTTGGCAATCGGCCTGTAGTTAGAGATATCTGATTTGCAGCCTTTCTTGTGAATAGGTATTATGAAAGAATCTTTCCACATAGATGGAAAAATTCTTTGAGAAAGAGACTTTTGAAAAAGAATAGTAAGAGGCTGAGCCAAATTAGCTGCACACTTCTTTAATACAATCGCAGGTAAACCGTCAGGTCCCGAAGAGAAATCATCCTTAAGTTTATTTATTTTGTTAACCACATCGTCAACAGTGATGTTGATCGATACCAATGATGTTTGGTTACAATTGTTCAAGTAAGTGAAATAGTCAGCATCAGGTACAAAATTACTGTTGGAAAAAGCAAGACTAAAGAAATTAGCAAATAAATTAGTTATAATTTTTGAGTCATTAGAAGAGTGATCGAAATAATTAAGGGTATTAGGATATCCATCCGATTTTTTTTTTATGTTGATGAATTGCCAAAAGCGTTTGGGATCTGAAATGATATCAAATTGCATTTGATTGATATATGCTTCATAGAGGAGTTTTGAGAGAGCAGAGAATTCGTTGTACGTCATTAGCGGACTATAATTTTTCGTCAATAATTTTATATTAGAGATTTTCATTTGTGGATTTTAGTTTGAGGACGTGGAATAAACATTCATTCCTTAAAGAAACGTTCGTTCCGTGACTATAAGTAAATTGCCTCCCCCTTGGCTTTTGTTCCGGTCATCTTCATCACTATCACAGACAAAATCAGAGTTAACGTAACGGACTTTATGCCACCCACTACCCAGAAAAAAATCATTCATCCCACTTTGCACAATGTTCCCACAGGCATTTCACGTATTTTTGTTTCATTTTGTTTTCTTTCAGATTTTTTCGTTTTTGTTTCCTTGTCCTTAAAAACTAAGACTTCGTAATCGGATCTTTTTTCTTTCTTTCTGTGAAAGATATTTTCCGCCTATGTCAAAAAAAAGAGAATACACACAAAAAAATTGAATAAATAAAACATGGCCGTTTGGTCTTTAATTTGATCCGGACATGCTCGTCTTTCGTCGTTGCTTTGTTTTTATTTTTTGGAGAAAATGTTAAGTTATTATAACATTGTATTTACAGTTTTAGCTTTTTCTATCTTATCCTAAACTGTAAGAGGATTTGTCACAGTAATGTGTACATTTACCTGACCACAGCAGGGGCGATTCCTCATAGTAACCAAGTATATCGGCGGTAAACCAAGAATTTCAAAAAATAAATGTATTTTCAGATATCTAATATTCTTCCGCAAATCAACAGTTCAAAAATTTATAGTTTCAAACACTTTAATAAATGCCTGAACACAAAAAAAAAGTTTAGCGCAAAAAAAGCGATTCCCTTTGAATCAGAACGTGGCATACACAAGAAATAACTTGTGCAGAAAATCTATTTGATACACCGCTTTGCTACCGTAAACAATTGCGGTTACTATTTTCATACAATCTTCAAAAACAGTAGACACAGACATTCCAATAAACGCCTGTAAAAATAAAGAGAAGGTTAAGCGCAAAAAAAAGCGATTCCCTTCCCTTTGATGAGAATTTGGCATACACAAAAAATCTCTGATACCGTAAAAATTTGCGGTCACTATTTGCATACAATCTTCAGAGAGAGATAGACGCATACATTCCACTAAACGCCTGTAAAAATAAAGAGAAGGTTGAGCGCAAAAAAAAGCGATTCCCTTCGACTGAGAAGGCACACAGATACACATTTTTAACTCTTAAGCGACTTTCGTGGTCGTAGTTGTAGTGTTTCTAATGTTTCTATATCAATTAGCACGACGACGTACGATGACGCACGTGTTCGCCAACACGAAACGATTATGCTCATAGTCGCTGTTTTGATTTAGGTACATCAATTTCTTCATTTTGAGTATTTAGTACATAATTCCTCTTATTTATGTACCTATACTCAAATCTTAAATAATATATTAAAGCCGATTGTTTACGGCTTTATTTAGATGACAAATTTTCAGTTTTTGACGTTTTTTATGTTTAAGATTTATAAGACCTTGAAATATGTATTTTAAGTATACTTAAGAAGAGTCATAAAATGAAAACTTACCGTCAAAACAAAGCGGTAAACAAACCAAATATTAAAGATACCTTTAAGATTTGATAATAAATAAGGCGGATTATGTACATTCTAATTAGATATTCTTATTCGGGTCGCACGTACTTGCCCATGTCTTCAACAGCGGGGTATTAATATAAAATATTAAGAAACTCAAAAAAGGTTTTGTTCTTAAACTGAAAATTTCAATTGAAAAAGAGTTTTCTAGTATAAAATTTAAATTTATGAAAAATTTTTGTTTTGAAAATCGTTAGAGCGATTTTGTTTTTTTTAATAATTTTGTATTAATCAAATTTTTTGAAAATTCTTGAAAAATAAATTTGGTATGTCAGTTTTTAGGTTTTATAAAGATACATGTGAAATCTGGAATTTTGAAAAAAAAGCAAACAAAAATTTTTAATATTGTGAAATAAAAAAAAAATATTTTTTTTCGTTGATCAATCAAGAAGAACATAGAGAACAAAAAACAAACATTGTCGATTTTTGCTCAACAAAATTGAATGGCTACTAAGGTTAATTTTGACTTTAAAAAAAAATAATAAAAAAAACATCCGTCATGAATTCGCTAAAAACACTAACTTCTTCTTTTAAGAATTTTTTAAACATTTTATTTAGAAGAAGAAAAAAATTCTTTACGAAAAAATAGCTCTAAGGATTTTACAAATCTTTTTCTTTTTATAACTTCAATTTAATATTTAAAACTGAACATAAATTGTAATTTCAATAATTGTGAAAGCAGTTTTAACTTTACCTAAGTATATTTAAATTTTCACTAAAAATATTTTTCGAGTTTCTTAATTATTTTGATTTTTGTATTTTAATATTTGTTTTAAATCATAACTGTCGGACATTATGTGTTGTTATTTTATTTTATTTTTTTTGAAATATATAAAATTAACATTTTTCCTTACTAAAAATTTTATCATAAATTAAAAAAAAAAACTTTTGAACAACAACAGTTTTGAGTTTTTTTTTTTTTTTATTATTGTCTTAACTTTTCCGAGGGTCGTAGGTAAACCAAGGATGAGGACCAGGAATCGCCACTGGACCACAGTGCTTACCCTCTAGACAAAAAACAAAAAAATAAATTTTAAGTGCAAAATGTCAGTAAGGAGATAACTTCTTTTTCTACCTTTGGAGAAGCTTTTGACATTTTTGTAAGCTTCATTGATTAGGTACCTACGGGCTGATAATAGTCAAGCTTAACACAAATAATTTTGCATTACTTTTTTAAGTCGCCGTCTTAAGCCGCATATTTGGGAAGTAATCTTCAAGAATCTTAAGGAAATGGAATTATGTTAAAAGAGGAATGGTGGCGCCCAATGCATGTTATCTGAAGCCTTTCAAATTGAAATAAAAATGGTTCTGAAGTAATAACCCTCAAAATTCACTCTCTCAATTCTTCATCTCCATGATTTTTAAATTAATACAAATTTAAACATTAATATAAAGATCGAAGATGTCGGGTTAAGATAGTTCATGATTCATGTCTCCATGTTCCAGGAACGTATGCGAAAGTAGAATGTACAGTTGAAGTTATTGTAGTTTTCAAAATCAAAGTAGGTGTACATCAAGGGAACGTCTTGAGTCCACTATTCTTTATAACTATGCTTGACGGTTTCAAAAAAGCACTAGGTATTCTCTGACGATAAGAGTCATCATAATTGAAGATCTGATATCCTTGCAACGAGCAGTTAACGTATGAGTGGAAGGAAGTGGATTGTCAATTTTCTTATCCACATAGGCTTACACCTTACATTTATTTGAATGAAGTGCTTTTCTAGTATTAATTGTTTAAGTCAAAGGTCATTCATTTTCGTTTTCGAAAGTAAAGCTTAAGAAAACACTCAACGATACATTTTCAATACAAATTTTATTTCAATATAAAGTTTAGACTTTGCCATTAAGTGTGAATGGGCGACTGGTTTTGTCGAAGAGAAAAAATATCAAGTGAAGTAACTAGTGAGAGTGACAGTCAGAAATCACATGGGCGATGACAGATGATGACAGCAAGTGTTCTGACACTCAATCAGCGTAGCCGTTGTTAGTGAACTATCTGTTTGCTGAGTTGTTCATTTTCCGCTGTTAGCTGGTCAGTTTGCCACGATATCATTCAAATGTCCTCCTTGGGAGTTTTCGCAGCATGCCAATCTTTTGAGGTAGGTTTTTAACATTTTTTCGCAGATATGGGCGGTATCTCGACTAAAACTTAAGTAATGTTGGTTAATAATGCGTCTAAAGTTAGGAGACTATTCGCGTTATCACGGTCTTTGCGTAGCCCAACGGTGATCTTGGTGACCAAATGATTTCGCCATACGTTGAATGTTCGAAACCAGGTACTTCTCTCACAATAAAGCGATTATTGTTTGTGTTGTGAGGCTTGTTGTCTCGTCTTATTGGATAAATGGCCAGGGTGCTTACTTCGGCGACATAAATCATCACGAAATCGTAGGTTTGATGATGTGGCGCGGAAATTCTGCTACCTTGTGTGACCGAAATATAAAGCTGTAAGGAAGATTCGACACCGTGGTTATGCGTCCAATACTCGTATTTGATTCACAATGTTGGAAAATGCACAAAAATCATAATAGTCAATAAACCGGAAGTTGAGGAAATCTACCGTTTACTGCAGGTGCCAAATGGCTCAGTCGAGTGGCACTTTTTTTTTGAAGCTTTGTCAGTACTTCTCAAGGAACAGTACCAGACAGTTAAAGAATAAATAAAAACATTGTCGCCAATAGAAGAATTGAAATCACGGAACTACAGGGTGCGGCAAAAAGATCTGACGGTTTTAAAATGTAAATAACTCAAACGTTTATAGTGATAAAAAGTGTTTTATTGCATATTACAGATTGGTATTTATGAACATTTATAAAAATAACTGAAAAAAGGCGAATTTGCTCCGTTTAAGATTTGAAGATGACGTCTTTCAAATGATGTCCATCTCGGGCCATGCATTCTTCCAATCTTGCACTGAAACTTTCAAACACTTTCCCTAACATTGCAGGAGACAGGTTGGCTATTTCTTGCTGAACCGGTAGCTCTGAAGTTATTCACCCACAGCAAAATGGTGTTTCGAGTTGGGACTTTACCACGTGGACCCACATTGAATCGTCTACGGAACTGACGCTGAACAGTAACACAGGAATCGCCACTTTTAAAAAACGCTTCCACGACAAACGCACGGTGCTCAGCCGTCCACCGCTCCATGGCTACTGAACATGTCCGCACGTCTGGAAAGCCGTTATCCCCACCACCCCCCACCACTCACTCGCTCGCCAGCGTGGCAGCGAAAACCGTCAGATCATTTTGCCGCTCCCTGAACAAACTACTTTTTGAACAAATGTCGGAAATAAACATGTCAAGGTTATGGACTTTATTGTTACAAATCATAGCAATGCTGACTCTCAATATTACACTTAGAAAAGGTTGTAGAAGACTTTTCAATCTTGCAAAAAAGTGTAGATACCTCCAAGAATAGCATTCCTATAAAAAATCCTTCAAAAAGTATGAAAAAGACTTGAGAATAGCCATCTTCTCATGATGGTCCTTCTGTAGCTCAGCAGAAGAATCTTCGGAGGCATCGAGATTAAGGGAGATTCTCTCGACAAATCTCAGATGGTACATGGACGCTAAAGAAGAAACGCTAAACCTCTTACTGTACACGCACTTCCCAGATAGCTCTAAACCTAAGCCTGGTAATAACTAAACTTTCCCCCAAGGTCTAGTGACGAAAGATAAATTGACATGGGCTCTGAATAGTTTCGAAATTTATAAATCTCCAGGTCCAGATCAAATCATACCATCTGAGCTACAACTTACCAGCGATATAACTTTGCCCATCATTGAGATGATTTTCAAAAGTTGTCTAGATCTGGTCCATATACCTCAGCAATGGAGAGAAGTAAAGGTAGAATTCATCTCCAAAGCAGGCAAATAGTCGCATGTCAACCCAAAAGATCTTTTACTTATTAGCCTACTATCATTCATTCTTAAATTTCTGGAACGATTGTTCGATATCCATTTACGTAATAGCATTGATAAGAGGTTATCAATGTCTCAGCATGCTCACTACAAAGAGAAATCGGTAGAATTAGCTTTGGATACTCTGGTAAGAACTAGAGCAAAAGGAATACACTTTGGTTGCCTTCCTGGACGTTAAGGGCGCTTTAACAACGTTGACAGACACATCTGCTATCACTTCTGCTATGACGACCCTGAACGTCGAAAAGTCACTTTGCGAGTGGATTAATCTAATGCTAAAAAGCAGGATCATCAACTCTAAGACGGGACATATTTGTACGAGAAGGTCTGTCAGCAGAGGCACTCCGCAAGGTAGTGTTCTGTCCCCTCTTCTGTGGAACATAGTAGTTAACGCACTGCTAATATCCCTCGAGAAGGAAGGCCACAGAGTGATTGCTTATGCCGATAGTGTTGCTACCGCCGTCACAGAAAAACATTTTAATACCCTGAGAGTGGACTTAATAGAATTCCTCAAAAAACAGACCTCGTCCTTTTTACACGGGAATACAAAATTCCAGAAATTGTAAGAAATTGTAAGGTACCAAAAATTTGTACCAATGAAGCCAAATATCTTGGTGTGATACAAGACAAAAAATCAAGATGGAAGCCTAACATTCAAGAAAGATTTAGGAAAGCCACAGTAGCTCTTTTCTCTTGCAAAAAGCCATAAGAGGCAAATGGGGTTTCCAAATTCACATAACCTATTGGATATTTACATCGGTCATCAGACCAATATGCAGCCACAAAACTCGTATGGCCGTTAATTGAGTTACAGCGCTGCAAAGACTTATTATCTCAAAGCAGATCTCATACTAGCTCGCTAATAGGTGTCCTCACGGGACACTGTCTTATAGGCAGACACGCAATACGACTTTGTTAAGCCTCAAATGACTTCTGCAGGAGCTGTAAGGACGAAACAATCAATAAACAATCTCTCTTCTTCTCTGCACATGCCCAGCTCTTTCCCTGAGACGCAAACTTCATCTGGGAGAATATAATTCCCTAGATTGATGTGATATCACAATGGGCCTTTTCTTCTGGCGTAAAGGTGTAGATCCTGTATCCGCAGCCACTTTAACCTAACCCTAAACTAACTCAACAGTAAAAAAATAATAGAGCTGGTAATATTTAAAAATTTAAAAAAAAAATGTTACGTATACGCCGTACATCAGTATTAAACAAACATAATCAACGACTGCCTGCTCTACTCGATGTTTTGTTGTTGTTGATTTTTTGACATGAATTCATTTATTATTCAATACGGTGATAAATTAACACAAACAGAAAAATATTTAATTGTGCAGAATAATTCACTGCTCACGATAATTCCGTGCTATGGGAAGATTATCAAAATTTAATACCATGTTAGCGTGCATTATTTTTTTTTTGTTTAAATCGCTGGTATTTCATTTTAAATTTATGTGAAATAAACCTGTACTTAAAATATGCAATTCGTATTAATCAAAATATTTGTGAGTGATACTTCATTGGATTATTATCACTGAAAGCCTATTAAAGCTGATTTTAACAACACAACACAGTCAAAAGGAAAACAAAAAACATCAATTGTCGGTTTTTCCTTTATTTTGTTATTGTTTATGGTTACGCAAAGTCTCCAATAATAATCGAGTAATTATTCTCGGAGATTCATTAATTAGATGGTAGTTGATTCGAGATTTAAACAAGTAAGTTTTTTTAGCTTATTTCACTTAATGTGCTGGTATTCATTACAAAAATTGTAAAATTAAATTTTAATTGCCAATCCATGCAATGGGATTTGCTTGGATCAAATCTTATTTTCGGTAGTTAAAAAATATTTACAATACAATGTCTCTTGAAGTGTAAATTTTATCGTTTTTGTTTGGCCAATAAAGCCATAAACTGAAGATGCTCATTCAAAGTTTTATGCATTTTGACCTCATTTACGAACAGTTGCCACATCACTTATCATCACTGTCAAATAGAATATTCAAATGCCTGCAGCGTCAGCCGCCTCCATATCCGCCCATCTTCAATGTTATATTTTCTGTTTTTACACAAATGGCAAAAACAAAAATCTTGACCTTCTTTTAAATTCAAAATCGATAGAACACAAACACAAAATTTAATAAGCCGGCAAAGCAAATTTTACTTTTGAGGCGAATTAATACAAGAAAATAGAAACAACGACTTGATGCAAAAAAAAAAATCAAAAAACAAAATGATTTTACAACACTTTGGCCGACAAGGCATAACAAATAAAATTATAAAGAATCTATCTGTACAGAGTTTATGTCGAACCAATCTTTTGAGGGATCAATTTGGCGCCACAAGTCTCTTGAGAAATAATGCCAATATTGACGGCCCAAGTCGTTATGTCTTTATTTGTTTGGGGGTGGAATTGGCTAGGAGGATTTTAGTTTATAATTTTCTGTAGTCAATCTTTGTTCAGTTATAATTTTCTTTTTTTTTTTGAGGCCTAAACAAAAAATGATCCAGACGTGGTATTGCATGTCTTTTTCTGCAAGATTGCTGTCAATATGAAGAGACGCCGCCGCCGCTGTAGATTGAAGATTATATATTTAATCGGTGAGTGGGAGTTTGAAATCGCAAAACAAATTTACAGTCGACCCAAATACAAGAAACACAATTGAAAACACATGAAACTAATGGTGAAAATCTGAGTGATTCAAGTTACTGCACTCACAGGGATGTTTGGATGAGGCCATGGGCCGATTCGGGCTACAAGCAAGTAAGTAAAAACAAGCAAGTTAAATATTAAAAACAATTTTAGGTGACGTTTTTTTTTATGCCGCGAATGCAAAACATCTATCAAATTTTTGGGAGCTCTAAAGAATGATTTTAAGAAGGTTGATCTACCTCCCTGAAAGAGTTACCTATTTTTAAAAAAAACCCAGTTCACGTTATTTCCAAGAAACCAAAATCAAAAATGATCTCATTTGGAATAGATTGGTAGCTCACTTGCTTCTCTCTTCAACCTCTTTCTCCTGCTCGCTCTTCCACACCACAGCGAAAAAAGGTAGAAAACTGATTGCAATGACGACAACGAGCAGGAACGACAATAACGTTTATTTAACTGCAAATGATTAAATTCTGCACAGTTGGCTGCATTCCACAAACGGTCGGTCGCCCCATTACATCTTGTTGGGTTGCATTGCACGTTGCAATCAAAACAACAACAAAAAGAAGTTATTCCACTTAAAACTCAAGTCGCAAGTCGAAGTTGTGGTTAGGTTTTTTTCCTTCTTTGAGCTTGCTTTGGATTTTTTTTCTCCTTTGCTATCGATTTAACTGTTGTTGACGTCTACTTTTCCCGTCCGATCCCATTACTCTATCTTCAACCAGAGTCACATCCAAGCCCTATAGTCAAGCCAGCTTCAGAAAACAACAAACGATATCTATCTTGTGTTGCTAGGCAATATTGCACTGAATTCATACACAAAGTTGAAGCTTGAGACCAGAGTTTGAGGCTTTTCCTTGCCAGCTTCTTTGAGGAGATGGATTGAGTGTGTGTGTTGCTTCTTGCTGTTATTTGAAGTTGCAATAGTTCATTAGACTTGAAATTGAACTCACGATTTTGATTTGTGTGGTGCAAGCAGTGAGTTGTCGTTTTCTGTGGTTTCTCACTTTGTTCTTTGGTTGGAAGTTTTGTGTGTGAAACACGACGAGCAGCGAAAATGAGATGTGTTGACACAGTGTGAGAGATTTTTTTTTCACCGAACTTTCAAGATGCCTGTTTCCGGGATTGTGCGGTTGATGACAGTGGTTAGATGTTGAGAACGCTTTCACATTCAATAGGCAAATATTTTGCAACAAAGTTAAGTTTATTGATTTCACCATTTGTCGCATAATTTTAATTTCGCTGCGCGATTTGCATTCCACAAATAATCAAATCACCAACCGATTTTGCTCTTTTTTTCTGAAATTCGCAGACAAAGCTACGAGTTTGATTCGGCCGAAATTTCGACTCAAGCCGTGTCGCTGGGAATATTGAATTACTCTTGCAACACTAGCACCATCTGGCGGTTAGACTTAGTACTTATCGGAACGCCCTTTTACATGTGAATATTTCAATCAAAGCCTCATAAAAACCATTGTCCTTATTTTCGGAAGCAGCTTACAAAAATTTTGCTATTCGTAAGCATTAAATTTGTTTATTGTTTCTTAAAATTTTCCCAATTTAGACCACAGCAAAAATACTAACTACTTATCGGGAAATTTCATCCTAGTTTTTGTTTGAAATTGAATTCAGCAGAAAATATATTATTCAGAAGCCAGTTTAATTTGTGTTATTTATTTATGTGTTTGTTTCATTCACGTGAATTATTTACTGCCTTTCACTTGATAAAAAGGTTCTGTCTGGTTTCGTCGAAATGTTCCTAGTCGTGAAAAGCAAATTCTCAAAATCAAAACCAATTTAAACTTTAAATTCCAAGAATCGATTAACCAAAATTCAAATATTCCATTCGCAATTGATAAAATCATTTATTTACTCCCAACCTGTCATCAACTGAAGCAACACTTTACACTTCATTAAACCGATGTGCAGGCAGGAAAAGTACGACTTTTCGACATCTGTTTTATTTTTTTTTTATCGTTGCCTTCATACAATTTTATATGCAAATATAAATTGGAATAATTTTGTTTTTATATTCGCAAGCTTAACGAAGAGAAAACATTATTCAATATGTCAGAGTTTTCCATGGAAATTTGAACAAAATGAGATCGAAGAAAAACTTTAATCCTTGACCTTATTTATTTATTTCAATAAAATCTTCGGGTGTATCTGGCAAAAGTTTGATGACGACCACGCTTTGTTTTTTTTTTTTCTCAATTTTTCAAAAAAAAAAAACAAGAAAGGGAAACAAACAAACAAGCAAAAGTAGGAGTTGTCGAAGGCATGAAAAAAAAATCAGAGCAAGGCTAAAGCAGTTTTCTTAGAGATTTGTTGTTTCTTCCCCCATCTCTCTCGCTGTTTCCCTGCTTTCACTATCTCTTATACAATTTCACTTGAAAATGCATTAAAAGTTCAATAAGAAAAAAAAACTTTCGTTAGTCCTTTCTCAACAATACCAATATGAGAAATCATTGACAACAAAAAAACTCAATTTTCCAAATTTATTTGAAGAAAAAGACTCTCGAACATGAACACGAACCCGATGGGGGAAAGAAAATAATATAATAATCAATTTTCATTCAATTGGTTATTTTTCTTCAATTTAATGACAATGACAATAATAAGCTACCCAAGGATCGAAATAAATAAAAAATAAGACGAACTTCGATAAACTAAAAATCATGACCCAAAAAATGAGGACTTTACCTTTAGAGGAAAATTTTAACAAAAGCCAATCACATGTATTCGATTTAATACAAAAATATCAAAGGACCTTGACATGGCAATGGCAGAGAAAGCGATAAAAATACGTTTTGGAATTTTATTTTGGGTCGGTTGTTTGTAAACTTGTTAGTGGTTTCGATTAGATTCACATAGGGTGGTTTGTTATTTTTTGTTTGTAGACTTCATAAAAAAAAACGACAACATGTTTTCTAAATTGTTCTGGAGTAAATGAAATTAGTTCAGGTCCAATTAGATACCTTCTCAGATGTTAAAAGTGTTCAAAAGCTTGTCGTAAAACCAACCTCTGTCTAGCCACTCCTCAATCAAGAGTCAATCCCAGTGAAATGCTTTTACAAATCGTTTCAAATCGAATCGTCATCATCATCATTTTCGGCCTGGTTGATGAAGTGTCTGCCTTCATCCGCACTTCAACCGCGATCCGGTCCCAGCTTCCTTCATTATGTTCTTCAACTATCGCACCCCTAGGCTTCAGGAGTCCTGGTTAACGCGATCCCTCCAGCGCAAATTTGGTCTTCCGCTCTGTCGCCTAGGACTTTGCGGGCCGGTTCCTCTTCGCTCATATATACAATTTAGGTGTCCAGTCGACAAGAGTCTACCAAGGTTAATTTTTGTCAATCTAAGCTTTGCGGTATATTTCCTCTTAAATGGAGTAGTATATTGAGTAATTGAGCAATTGAGTAGTAAAACCCTCTCCCGAACAACTAAGGTGACGCTATACAAGAGCCTCATCATCCCCGATTTTCTATATGGTGCAGAAGCATAGACCCTGTCAAAAGCGGATGAGAGCGCCCTAGGCTGTTGCAAGAGAAAAATTCTGCAGTAGATCTACGGTCTTGTCTGCATCGACAGTTAATGGAGGAGAAGATTTAACCACGAAATTTACGGTTTGTACATCGAAATTGATGTAGCTAAAAGAGTAAAGGTGTAACGACTCAAATTGCTTGGTCACGATGAGAGGATGGACACCAAATCTCCGGCCTGGGACCCTATTCTTGAATCAAAAAAATAAAATATCGCATACATTTTCGTATACGAGATCAAAAATAGTATTCTTGAACGCTATTCGAATGCTGTCAAACGTCTCGTATACGAAAATTATCGAATGCTTCATCTCGAGTGGTCAGACCCACTCGAGATGGAATTTCGTATACGAGAATTGTGCGATGAATATGAAATTTCAAAAATTTTGCCTAGTTTGTGGCTGAATGAATGTATATTGAATTGAATGTTTGGAAATGTGATGCAAGAAAAGGGCGCGTTAAAAGGGAAATGATGGCTAAGTTACTGATTGTGGACTCAGGTATACGGATTGGATACTGGTTGAAGATCCTTTTCGACAAAGAAGGACGCCTCTAGCACATGGACTATATACAGAGGTTCCGAACTGTTAAATCAACAGATCTCAGTGAGATATCGCTGGGTTCCTCATGGGGTTATGAGTTTTATATTCGAATGAAAATACGTTTGTTTTACTTAAAAAAAAAATATCATCTTTTAATCAGACATGTCTTCCATTTCATTCGGTGGATTTATAATGGTCTTAACGGCTTCTGCAGCTCCATGCATTCCCAATCCCTCCAAAATGTAAACCAAATTGTCCAATTTGCATCATCGTCATCCTCAAACCAAATAGTCAGCATCGCTTTACACGCATCACTCGGATTCTGATTCTCTGTTTCGAAGAACAATATCTTATCGGCCATATAGCCTAGTTTCTTGCCAAGTTTTTGCCAGTTGATTACGATTTTTGGTGCCAGCTCTTCAATGTTCTCTTTGCTGGCTGTATTGGTCTTGTGTGCGTTTTTATCGTCTTGTGTGAATAATGCCTCAGCCTTCATAAGTTCAGATTCCTCCTTTACAGCTTCGGTTTTGAGGGCAACTTGCTCTGGCTCGGGTTCTAGAACTTCGATGCTATTCTCTGTTGTAATTTCTGGCTGGTTGCCGGCTTTGCTAGCTTCGTGCTTTTCTTTTTGGATCTTCTTGCCAACGCTCTCGAGATAATCGGCAATTTTGTAAGAAGGCACGTTGACTGATGTGAAGAAAAACGGCGATTGGCGAGCTAGCAAACGCAGTGCCCTCCATTCGAAAGAAGGATCGTTCTTTTCGTGGGGATTTTCAATGTATGTATGTATCTACCGGTGGCTGGAAGTTGCGGTTGGTGATAGATTTCAGAGTTTTGTTTAAACAGAAACTGAAAGAAATATAATTTTGATATTATAAAAATTACTTTCCGAGGAAGAACTTTCCTTGGCGATTGGCATTATGATTTATGAAATAGGCTTATCATATCACTGAAAATCAAATATGTATATGTAGTATTAAAATTTAAAATTTGTTTTTTGCTTTTGCACGTTGATTCCTTTTTACAATTTGAATTTTTAAACACGGACGCTATGATTGGCAAATTCAAAGTGTCAAATGAATTGACAACACAAATAAGCATATTTTTTTCTTTTTTTTTTGCCCTTAAGTGGGAGGGAGAGAAATGGACACTTAATTTTGACAACGCGTTGCCATCTCGTATACGAAATTCATCGCATGCACAGAGTCGTATACGAGTCAATTTGGTTCAAGAATACCACTCTGCTTTCGCATACGAGATTCAGTATGCGATAATTATCGTATACGAAAATTTTCGCATGGTTTCAAGAATAGGGCCCCTGTAGCCTTCGAATCCATACCAGAGGGACGACGCAGTAATGGAAGACCAAGGCTCAGGTGGTTAGAAACCGAGTTGGCTGGAGAGGTTTTTTGGTTGAGGCCCAAGTCCACCCAAACTGTAGCGCCACCTTTAGTAAGTAAGTATCACAATAGACCCTTAGGGTCTAAGTGAGTCAACAATAGCCAGACAGTTAATCTCACCTAACTCAACCATGTGCAGTTCAACACTGGCTAGGCAGTTGAACGTGACCTTAAAGTCTATGAACAGATTGTATGATGGGATGTTTAATTCCCAACGTGTATATGTTAATAGAGTGATGCCATCACTTTGATGGTCATGCTCATGATCAGCTCGTGCGCGACTGGTATGCCATCGATCGGCAGCTAAGGTTTTGTTGTCCCTTCCTTAATGCTTGGTGGTTCCACTGCGGGATTGTCATATCGTAGGTTTTATTAAGAGAACTTGTTATGATTTTAGTGACCCTCACGCTTTGCTTTCTCTGTTCATATCTTTAGTTAGATCGCTACTTGAGTATGCTGATATTATCTGGAACCCATCACAGAAGACTCTCTCTGATCGTATCGAAAAAGTCCAAAGACGTTTTACCAAATTTATTTTTTATAAAATGAATTAGTCTATAATCCCAGACTATAAGCCACGCTGTTTATTTCTAGGAATTAAATCTCTGAAATCTAGAAGATGTATGCATGATGTAACATTTGTGAGAGATATTTTGAATTATCATATCAAATGTTCTCCTTTGCTTTTTAAAATTCCAATATATGCACCTATAAGAGCCTTACGTCCCAAAAATTTGCTTTTTGAAAGATACCATAGAACAAACTATGGAAGTAATGACCCAATTTGTAGATGTATAAAAAATTTCAATGAAGTATGTCAAGAAATTGAATTAAGCTGTAAAAGAGATGTGTTTAAAATTAATCTCATATTGTTATTTACTTTTTAATGATAGAAATTCTATTTATTGTTTTTCCCTCTATATGTATATATTTTCAAATATCTGTTAGCATAAGCTTGTAGATAATGACAAATAAATAAATAAATAACTAACCTTCATTTCTTCGGAAGACTGACAGTTCAGCAATCTATTATAGTGAACTTCTCGTCAATGAAGAATGCTTTTGGGATCGATGGTTAGATTGCCCCCTCCGTCGTAACGTTTAAAGAATAACATTTCTGTTTTCAAAATTTTGACCTTGAAAATATTTTTTTCAAAAACTTTTCATCCGAACAACTTAATTTGAACACAACATTAAAGAATAGACTTTTGGTTTTTTCAAAATGCTATAGCATGACTCTATAAGTATTGCCGTAATTTTTAATATTTTTTGTTTCTGTTTTAAGTGATATTTTTAAATTGCCTCTTACCTGAAAGGGGGGAGAAAAGACCCCCACTCCCATACGACTTTTTTCTTGTCTCAACCCAACCTACACGCTCTAGCTTTTTGGCATAACATTCGTGAATCACCCTGCATTTTTTTCAATTTCGAAGACAATGTTTTATTCTCAAGCTGCTTTCATCTGTCAATTCGAAGCTTCCAATTTTGCCTGCAGACATTGATAACGATTTTGATTTCCAAAGTCATAAAAACTGTTTAAAGCAAGTCTGAGTAGTATTAATTTTTTTTTTTAAGTTAAAAGAAACACATTTGCCCCTGAAATTAAAACAAGGACCAACCCATCAAGTTGAACAAACTTTTTCCTCAAAAAATATTTATTCAACGGTTTTTGGTTTTTGGTTAAGTGTCAATATCCTTTTCTGTTGTTTCCGTTCGAGTGTTATATTTCCCAAAAACAAAAAAAAAAGGAAATTTGCTTTTCCCTTGTTATTGATCCTTTTCTCAAGTAGACAAACTGATGACTAAGAAATCTCATCAAAAAATAACAGTATAAGAAAGATTAAGAAAAGAACAACAAGTCCTTGACAAAAGAAACTCAAACTTTCAAGGTTACTATTCAAGTGGTCCTGTTTCGTTAGAATCTTTTAAATAGGAAATTTGTATTCGTTTATTTAGAAACGTAACTGAACTGTATCCCAAAATTTAATTAAAAAAGGAGGGTTGCCATTGCCAGTAATTCAATTCAAATAAAGTGAGTGGACAGAAATAAAATACCCAATCAATTATTAAATTAAAAAATTAATTTACTCGCGTTTATTTTTAACGTGAGTCCTTACAGATTTAAATTTAATATCGCTTTAAATTCATCAGAAAAATTCCGTTGCGTACAAACAGGCGGCGACCTAATTAATAACCAGCAATAAATCAGTCAATTCCCTCGGTACTTCGATAAGGGCGTGTGTAATTTACAAGTTACCTATACAACTAGCTTATTACAGGTGCGCAGACATTTAACCTCAATAAAGTACAACTCCGTAGCGAGAAGGAAAAAACCCCGTGACGGTGCTTCCCACGTATCAATGTTCAATAATATAAAAATTAATCTTAATTAAACATAAATTTATCACTTGAAAACACAAACCAGCAACAATGTTAATAAAATTGAGAAAAAAAACTCACAAATGGCGCATGGATATGCTGGACTCCTCCCTGGCCTGTATGCAATTGCGGATACTGGGTTGGAGACAGAACAACATGAGTCAAGGTGCCGCTCTCGTTGACATATTGTTGCATGACTTGACCTTGGGGCACTTGCACTGGTACTTGCATATGGGGCGGGCGATTTTGTGAAACCATTTGTACCGTTGTTGGACCTGAAACGAGATTGAAAACAAGAAAAATTATTAATAAATTGAAAAAATTGCATAAACAAAATTTGTTTATCTTTCTTGGTTTTCTATTTGTTTCAGATTTTTGTTGTTGTTTTGTTTCGTTGGTGTTTACTATTTGTTGAGAGAAATTGAAATTTTATTTGGAAAAAGTTTTTAATTCCGACAAATTGTATTGTTTCTAAGTTTTAAAGTTGCATCGGTAATGTGTTCTGCGAGGTATTGTTGCATTAATTCAACTTGGAATGGGGCAAATAGCGAGGGAGTTTTTCCTGGTTTTAAAATTGGATGGAAAGTTAGCGTAGCGTAAAAGCTTTTGAATTCACTGTTTTGAAAATTCATTCGAATGGACGAGCATGGGAATCGTAGAGTAGATGAAAGTTTTTGTTATATTTATGGGTCAAAATTACTTCAACCTTAATAGCGTTACTCTTATTTCTCTTTTAAAATATTATTTGTGATGGTATAGGGGTTGCTCTTAATCTTTTTTTTCATATAATTAGCACTCACTCAACTCACTCAAGAATTGTTTACAATCTTTTTATGCCATGCGACACAGTGAGTGCTTTAAGGAAGAAAGGGGTTGGAAAGGAGGTGCCTGTGTACATTGGTCTTAAATTCGTGAACATTGCAATGATTTGGAAAAACAGAGCGTGGAAGGGAATTCAATATTGGCGTAGTACGGCTAAAGAACGATTCTCTTTACAAAAGTGTACGCCCGAAGTTGGGCTCGAGGGTAAACTGATGGGCGTTCTTAGAAGCGCGAGTATTTCGGGCGAATAGTTTAAAGGGAGAATGCAACTGGCAATTTTACTAGAGCACTTACCGTAAAAGTAACGATAGAACAGAGAGAGACACGAAACGTTGCGACGCGACGGTGGTCTAACGAGGTGAATAAGTTGGTAATGTCTCTATCACCAATCATTCTAAGAAGGGCTCTTTTTTGTATACCGTCCAAGAGGCTTAAGTAGGTAGCTGGAGCACCAGCTCAGAGATATAAGTCTTGTAGATAATAGCCAGATCAAAAACCCAGGAATCTTGTGGCATTTTTGGTGACATGGCATATGTGCTCGTTCCACAAGAGTGATGCACATACCGAGAATCTCGAAGTGTTCGGTCTCATTGATGCAAGTACCACATACCACTCATGGAAGGGTATATCTCGCTTCAACAATACAAGACAGCATTCAGTTATCGAAGCATTAAACTCTACGCAATTTCTTAATCCCCATTGTACAATACTGTTTAAGTCAGAGTTTAATGAGCTTATCATGTGTTGCGCGCTGCAGTTCCACATCCAAAGAGGAGGGATGTGAGTCTGGAAACGAATAAGAAGAGCTAAGGGTACTATCGTCAACGAAGTAAGATGACAGACCTTATCAAATGCCTTTGAAATATGAAGTGCAACAATCTTACTTTCTCCAAAACGATGTAAAGATTTGTTCCACTGTTCGGTGACATAAACAATCAAATCACCAGTAGACTTGTTGCTGCGAATGCTGTACTGCCGGTCATTAAGAAGCTTTCGGTCTTTGAGATATTTCTTAAGCTGATACTTTATCAACGTTTCCATGACCTTAGAAAGAAGGGACATAAGTGCAATCGGACGATAAATGGAGGGAGAAGAAAATTCGCATATTTTGGAATTAGTTGGACAAATGCTGTTCTCCAACTGCTCGGGATGAGACCAGGAGAATAGGATTGATGAAAAAGCTTACGCAAGGGTTTTCCAGCGTGGAAGAACACCTCTTCAGGAAAAAAGCGGGCATACCATCCGGACCAGCGAATTTATGTTTATTGAGATCTTTTAGGACTCTCGCCACAGCTTGAGTGCGAAAGAAGATTTGTCCCATGGAATCATTGACCAACTGGGGGAGTCATGACAATCTTTGGAAGCGAAGAGTTAGAAGCGAAGCTTTCCCGAGATAGCTAACAACTAGAGTGTCATTGTCAACGAGCGTAGGGACCGAGGAATTGCTTATCCGTTAACGTTTCTTCTTATTATTGTTCAGATGCGAATAACTATTTAAACCATCATCATCATAAAGTTTGATAAATAAAAAAGCTAACGACCACCTCATAAAGCCATATCCCTTGAATCTTTCTCAACATTTGGCGACAGTAGCAACCTTAAACATAAACCATTAGAGAAACTTATATTTCAACTTTATGCACATTGACTTTTTTATTGCTTTAGAGAGAAAAAAAAACGTAAAAACAAAAACTAATAATTTCCAGATGTGAAAGTCCAGCCAAGTGCCAGTAGTAGCATTTCTAGGAAGTAGCCTCTGAATGCCTGCAAAATGTTCACTTAAATCATCTGCCTAACACAAAGTCGAATCCAAAAAGGTTTCTCCTCTTTCCTTTAAGCACACACCAGACACAGACATTGATTGCTCCTAGCATAGCAACTGCTAAATCGAAAACAAAAATGGACTTTGGTCCTTTGCTATAAGAGACCACCATCACAGTAAAAATGGATGGAGGCTGAAGCCCCAAGCACACAGGCCCATAACACTACTAAAAATGTCTTTTGCCGTTGCCATTGCCCAGAGGCAGAAAAATGATAACTTCAATCGAATTATTGAATTGAATGGCCATCGCTGTTTGTTGTTAATCTTGTGGAAATTATTCGGAACTTTCTGCCAGAGTTTATCCATTTGACAACGCATGGTCCAACCAAACCAATCTGACTGCTCGCATACACGACGAAAACACAACCATTGAGTGTGAGACGAATATCTTTGTATCTTGACTAGACATCGCATTTCGCAATTTAGTTCAGTAACATTGAAGCAATGAAACATCAAAAGGCGGATTTTTGCTATTTTTTTTGTTGGTTTTCAATGTTTTTTTTTTTTTGTTTGTGAAGTCAGTTGTATCTTTTTGAGTTATTCAGTGAGGCGAATGTACAGCAAATTTCTGTGCGACATTCGGGAGCCATGTGCGCTGATGTTCCTTTTAATTCCCTGGAACTGGGATTTTTATGTCTACAATCTACAAACGAGCATCATTGTCCAAAAAAGAAAACAAAAATTGAAAGTTTGTTTGCTTTTTGTTTCATAGTTTTCCAAGCAGAAATATGCTCAAGTTGTTTCTTTATTTTGTTCTTCATTTTTTTTTTTTTTTTGTAATTTTTGGGACATGTGTAAGCAAAAATTATTTTACCTTGAGATTTTTCTTATTGGTCTTGTTGGTATTTCAAATTTGTTTCTTTAAATTAGTCAATTTTGAGGACAGAGACAAAGGAAAGCTGTTTGATGAAATATTTGAGGAATAGGTGCTTCACACTAATTGATCAAGTTTCTAGTTAAAATCTTTTAAGGATTGCAGTTTTGGAACTCCTTTCTTCTTACAAAATAGCTCCCCTGTAGGATGGTAGATTCAGACATCATAGACATCCATAAACTTATAATTGATGTTGAACTTTTTTGGAACAAACTGAAGAAACATAAAGTGGAAGACATGTGACAAAATATGTACGTGCATCCTCTACTTTAGGCAGCCTTCGTCACAAGGAAAATGAGACCTTAAAGGTCATTCAGTGGAATATACTCCCACATGAAGGAATATGACTTAGAAGAACATGGCTTAGGACGGTCACAGAGGCGTAGGGATTCTTAAGTAAAATTGGAAGGGGGCTTAAACACATTTACCAACACCGTGCACGATAGTGCGTATGCGTACTGAAAATCCTTGAAAACTTAAGATATACCTCACTGACTTCACTATTCACACTATTGATACAAATAAGTAGGTAAACAAGTTTGACGAAGTTAAGATAGCGATATCTAAGCAAAGGTCGAACAAAGCCGTTGGAGCAGACGGCTTAGCCGCGGAACTGTACAAAGCAGCTGGAGATGATTTGGTTAAGAGTATATGCACCAGCTCAACTGCAGGATTTGGTCGGAGGAAAGAATGCCCGAAGAAGGGAAACTCAGCATCGTATGCCCGATCCTTAAGAAAGGAGATCCCGTGAACTGCACCAACTACAGAGGTATAAGTCTCCTTAACATCGACTACAAGATCTTGTTTACCTTGCTGTGGGAACGTTTGAAACCCTTCGTCAACAACCTGATAGTTCCTTATCAGTGTGGCTTCAGATCCGGAAAGTCCACCATCGATCAAATATTCACCCTACGGCAGATCTTGGTGAAGACCCAGCAACTTCAAATCGATACCTACCACCTTTTAATCGATTTTAAGGTCGTGCATGACAGCGTCTATGGAGACAACTATATAGAGCAATGTCTAGTTTTGGCATACCAGAAAAACTCGTCCGTCTGCCTAACATGACAGTGGAGAACGCACGCTATTCCATCATGGTCGGAAAGAACCTAACGTATGCATTTGATGTCAAAAAAGTTTAAGACAAGGCGATACGCTGTCATGCGATTTCATTCTTGAAAAGATTGTGCAAAACTCCAACAACATCACCAGAGGCATAATCTTTCAAAAGTTCATCCAGCTACTATGATACGCTGACGACATTGACATAGTTGTCGGAACACAACGTGATGTCAGTGGAGCGTTCGTGAGCCCTGAGACGGAGGCTAGGAAGATGGGTCTAGCGTTTAACGAGGGCAAAACTAAGTTGAAGCTGTGAAGAAAGGACAACCAACATGGAGGTAGTAAATGACTTTGTCTACCGTGGATCCGCTATAAACTCAGCCAACAACACCCATCGCTGAAATCAAACGAAGGATCCCTCTTGCTAATCGCTGCTTCTTTAGACTTAGAAGGCAATTGAGTAGTAAAGTCTTACTTCGAGCAACTAAAGTGACACTGTACAAAACCCTCATCATCCCGGTCCTAGTGTATGGTGCAGAGACATTGACCATGACAACATCCGATGAAAACGCTTTGGGCTGCTTCGAGAGAAAAATTCTTCGAGATTTTTGGTTCAGTCTGCATAAATGGAGAATGGAAACGAAGATTCAACCAAGAATTGTACGAGCTGTTCAGCGACACTGACCTAGCCAACGACTTAGATGGTTGGGTCTTGTAGAATGGAAAATAATGCTCCGGCTCGTAGAGTCTTCTAATACAACCTTTAAGGACGTCGCAGAAGAGCAAGACTGCGACTCAGCTGGAGCACACAGGTTGTAGAGAACCTGAACCAACTTGGCGTGCGAAACTGGAGACAGCTAGCTAGGGTCCGAGCTGGATAGAGACATTTGTTGGAGACATTTGTTGGATGAGCAGTGCCTTCATAAGTAAGTAAGTAAGTAAGTAATCAAGTGTGTAGTTAAAATTAACTCATGCTTTTTTGTAAAAACTGCATGTTATGGAACGAAGTCCGTCGGTTTGCTAGTTGAAGATTCCTACTTGTTCTATGTAAAACTACTTTTCAAAGATTCTGTTGTGTACGCTTGGACCACATCTATTACCGTTGTTTTTTTCTTGTGACCAATTGTAGCCTAAGTTCTTAGCCACAGTTGTACGGTAAAATGAGTTGGTGACATTCCTTCCGTCAAAAATTCTTTGGTCAAAAACGAATCACTACTTCCACCTTTGACTTACGGTCAGACGAACATGACGAACTATAAGGGTCCTGGTTTTTGCCATTGTGTCTACGGGCCTTCAAGAAATGCTTTCACTTAAGAAAACTACATCTACAAATACTTTATTGTTTTCGTTTTGACTAAAAATTGAAGTCAATCAATCAAAATCTTAATTTTTCACCAATCAATTAATTTCCATTAAGATTTAAAACTTCTGCCCCACTAAACTCACCTTACCAACCCCACCTTTATGAGTTTATGAACATTCCATATCCGGTAACAACAGTCGGAGTGACAACACACAAATTAGACTTGTCATTACTGCTATTACCATATTTCTTGATGACATAATTTATAGGGCACTGTACTCTCTATTTCAGCACCAAATGCCGAAGCCAATCGTGATGGCGTGAAAAAAGCATTTAAATACAAATTTCCGCCTAAAATGTCACCATCCAATCCATCAAACAACGAAGATAGTTAATTCGCAATTTATAAATTACATCTATTATCCAACTTCCGGTGGCGGTGCGACCATTAAACCATACAAAAAACTGTAAGTAATAATAAATGTTTTCTTTTCGCATATTAACCCAAACAACAACTACAACAACAATAGCAAAACGACACGAATTTTGTTTGCAAACAAAAATTATTGTCTAGAAGTACATAACCTACAAAATTGTTGAGTTAAATTGTTATTACTGGTACAGCATTTAGTAATGTTTTATTTTTCGTTCAAATTGGAGCTCAGTGTCGCTGTCGACCTACGACGACGACGCCATTGGGGTTCAGTGATTTTTATTGTCTTTTTTTTGTTCGTCTTCTTTTTTATTGTCACCGGTTGCCGGCTGTCATTAATTTTTTGTTTCCTCACATTCTCGGCAGTTTTGGAAACTTTTTTTGAGGGTTTGTTTTCCACATCACATTTTCGACTTTTTTGACAGTTCAAGAACGATGTTATCAAACGTCATATGATTCACAATGGACGAGCAGAAAAATCGTGTTAAGAACTCAAGTGTCACGACTTTTGACACTCTCGTCTCAAACACTAACTGGTACATGGATTTGATTTAAGCCACTGTGGAAACTTTTTACAACTTTCTATGATTTTCATTATTTTCTTTGTGGTTTATTCTCATCTCAGGTGAGTGAGGCTGCAGGGGGGCAGAAAGGCAATCAAGGCCGGTCATTTAACCGAAATGATGAACATGTTTATTGTTAGGGCATGGTTGGATTAACTTCATAAAGTAATGAAGTCACCGAGGTTAGAAGAACTCGCTGCTACATCGTTTTGAGAATGAACCTGAGGTCATCTCTCTCACTCAATCCAGCCGGTATTCTGTGCAAAAAACACACATGCAATCGGCAAAAGGTCGCAAAGTTTGACGTCCGTAAAAAGCCCCCACTGAACTAACTTACCGTGAACTTTTGATGTCACTTTGAATGAAGCTCTAAATTAATTATTTTGGAGTATATTTTCTTTATGCTCTGTTCTGTTTTTAGTTTTTCGTTTCTTTTTAGTGCTCAATGTCACATTGGCATTGTTGTTGTTTGCTTTATAGTTTTTGTTTTGTTTTTTGCATCATGCTTGACAAGTTGTTATTTTTCAAAGAACCACCGAAACGGATTTGATAATGCTGCTTCTGTTTCTCTCTTTGTTGGAAGGTACCTTCATTTTTGCTCAGTTGATGAATATTAATCCCTACCTTAAATTGGGGTCAAGGCGGGGAACTGTTGTGTTGTTTAAAATATTTATGTCTCTTTTTTATGCTTTTGTGTACATTTCCCTTTGAATTTTGTGCATGCAAAGGAACGAAATGTGCGACACGATGATCATTAATCAGAAGCGACAACAAAACGAGAGAGAATGAAATGACTTTCACATTTTTTTGTTCGTCTTTGACCGTGGGTTTAGTTGCAATTGTGAATCAAATTTATTTAAAACAAAAAAATATAAGATCCTTTTTTAAAGAGTCGCAGTCGCTCCAAATGACATAATGAATGGTTTTGGTGTTTGGCTGGGATGCATGTTGCGAAAAAAAGAAAACATGAAAATGTGTACCCTAACCGCTATGACATATCAGTGCTGCCAACATTCTGCGAATTGCGAATTGGCAAGCCACTCGAGTGTGCAAATACAAGATATCATTGAACTCCGCTTGTTTTTTTTTCTCGACTCGTGTTAATTTTTTGCGGTGGTTTCATTTATGTTGAAGAGGTTCTTTAAGGGCAAGTTGGGGATTTGTGAATATTTTTTTTTTTTTATAGAAAATTTAAACAGAATGTGTATTTGTTGGGTTTTTATATTTTGTGGGATTTTAAGCAAATTCTTGCGACCTAGTAGAAGAATTTAGAGTGTTTGATTTTTGTGTGTGATTGGAAAACACGCAGATTATAATGTTGATGATATTTTTTTCTCTTTCTATTTTTTTTTTTTGTAATAGAAGTAAAGCGTTAGCATGTTGGCATGTTTACCTGCAATTATGGCTGATTGTCGAAACCCGGAGTGTGGTTTTGTGTGTAGGTTTGTTTGCTGAATTTTATCACATTTGGTTGAACATTGATGTTGGTTTAGGTAAATCGATGTTGAAAAGACTTTATAGAATTTAAAAGAGAAATTGGTGTTTAAAAGAATGATGACACTTGGCAAGAAAGTCTTCCAAGGTTACAGTAGTTGCATTCAATCAGACAATTATTCATACTTTAAGCCAACCACAAGACTTTTCAATGTCGCCAAAAATACTAGAAAAGAAACTGACTGGAAACTCTATAAGACCAGTCAACGGATGTTTAAGGTCGAAACACAGCGGGCAAAACAGCAACGAAATAGACAACACAAATGAATCAGCCCGACATAAGAAAATCTTGACCGCTCTATGATCTGTCAAACCTACAGGCAACTGGAATGAATGTGAATCCTATAGTGAACTCCTTATGAATACTCTTTTTCCTGGCTGTGAAGCTGACATTCGCAGTCCAGAAATAGAAACTCATACTGAAGCTCTAGTACCATCGGATATTATAACGGGAGAAAGGATTAAATGAGCTATTCAATCCTTTTCTCCGTATAAGTCGTACGATGCTTCAGAAAAGCATAAACCTAATCATCGCACACCTAATAAGCATTTTCTATATATATATGGAGGTAGGTGGCGTGAGGAAAAGGTAGTTTTCATCTCTAAGGCTGGTTAACCTAGCCAAGCCATACAGAGACCAAAGACTTTAGACCCATCAGTCTAACATCGTTCATTTTTAAAACTTTTGAGAGGCTGATTGATATGCACATCCGAAGCACATTGAAACCTGATTGTATATCGGAATGCCTACAAAAAAGGAAAAAGCGTTAAAACAGCACTGCATAGTATTGTCAACGTCATTGAAAAATCACTGAATGAAAATGAATATCTACACCCTTGCAACGGTCTTGGATATTGAAGTTTCAAAACGTGAAAAACGAAACAGTTAAGCAAGGTCGAAAAAGCAATAATGCGACTGGCAATTTTTTTTTCCACTATCAGTGAACAGACCGAATATGTCCTCTCGCTAGTAAGTGAATGGACTGGAACTGTGGGCTGACAGTCAATCCAGCTAAGATAGAACTAGTGCTATTTACTAACAAACGTAAATTACACGATTTTAAAGTACCTTCAATTGAAGGCTATCCTCTTAAAAGCTCTGATTATGCGAAGTTTCTCTGGAAAAAGAGTTCCAAAGGAAATGCTCAGATCCTCCATAAAGTTATGGGTTAGAGTACTACAACAGCCTATAAAATATCCGAACTTGATTTTCGTAAAGCATTCCAGGCTGCCATCCCAAGCAGAAAGGAATGGATAGATAACATACCATACTCCAGTGAGTCATCAATAGCTATCTATACGGATGGCTCTAAGAGGGATACTGGTGTAGGTGCAGGCTTCTATTCTGAATCTCTCAAGATAACCGACTCGCTCAGGTTTCCAGACTACAGTGTCTTCCAAGCGGAGGTCCTGGCAGTGACAACAGCTGCTAAATAGGTATTAATGATGGCGATACCACGGGCTGATTTCACCTTTAACATTGATAGCCAAGCGGTAATAAAAGCGATTACCGCAACTGAGGTAAAATCAAAGCTTCTTTTAATGCTGCCCTGAAGAGCTTAAGGTTCTTGGCGCACAGCATAACATTAAACTCTGCTGGGTCCCAGGCCACAGTGCAGCGGTATCTTAGGCAACGAGAAATCCGATAAATTAGCAAGATTAAGATCAACGCTTGACGTAAGCCAAGCTCAATAACTGTTAAGGCCGATGAAAGGTGGAATCTTCTTGACACCGCGTCACTACAGAAAGATCTGGCCTTGTTTTAACAAACAAAGAACGGACAAAATTATGCAGTTAAACATGAGATCACTTCGATCTTTTGTAAGCATAATCACCGGACAAAATCTGTTAGGATATGAAAGAAAAAGATGAGAATCAGTTCAGATGATCTATGCAGAGGATACGGTGACGAGGAGGTGCATAAAGACACTTCGCACTTTCTATGTCACTGCCCCTCACTTTCCCACTTAAGGAAGAAATTGCTCGGCAATTCGGGGACTTAGTAGAACTCTCTAGTACTCCAGTTTTGAACCTCACCAATGCCTCCAAATGGCTTGATTAACTGGTTTTTATTAGCTTGAGTAGCAATACTCACGTGTATCACAATGGATCTGTATTGATCTTAGTGTGACGGTAACGTCATCAACTGCCCCTTAACAAAAAGAATAAAAAGTCACTCATTGTCATTTCTAAGCTCTACGGACCAACATAAAGTTTTCAAGGCTAAACTTACCAATTGAAATAAAGACTCAATATAATAAACATACAAATTAAATTAATTATTTCCATGTTTGTGAGAAAAAGAAACCATTAGTCTTCATCAAAATGGAAACAACATGACATCCTGTCAAATTGGACAAAAACAGCAATGAAAAACGGAACAATGCTAATGACTAGGGCAACCAAAAATATGCTCGAGCATGTTTTTTTTAGAACGTCGAATTTAACAATTGACAAGATAGAAATACGTTTCATGAAAAAACAAAAATTTTGGACCCTATTCGTTAGAGCATATTTTAGCATATTTTGTTATAAATGCATATTTTTGCATATTTTGCTTTAAAATGGATATTTTGGCATATTTCATCATTATTTGTAGTTTTTGTTGCAAATGTTAGAGTAAATATTTTGTTTTTTAACTTTTTTTTTCGAAAAATTCGATGCTATTCAAGTATTTTATCCAAAAGTAACGCATGTCACTTGTGAGGCCCACAGGCTCCATAGAACTTGTGAAACACTTCGAGGTCAATTTCCAGAAGTTGATATTTTCATCGCAAACGTGAAAAAAGTGTTTAAAAGCTCCGTCAAGAATAAGGGTATTCAAGGATATTGCACCGGAAACACCGCTTCCTTCGCAAACGATTACGAGTAATTGGGTATCTTGGAGGGAAGCAGTTTACTGTGTAGAAATGTTTAAAAAAAAAAGTGGAAAGCTTTTTCGAAACACTACATGAAGAGGAATCTGCTGAAATACGAGGTGTTAAAAAATTGTTTTAATGAAGTGGCATTAAACGTGACTTGATATTTCTATCATCCAATTATACATTTTTATTGAAATGCATTGCACAACTGGAAACAAGCGGCCTTTGGCTAACATAAAATTATTGATCGATGCCCAAGTTAAAATTAATACCATCGACTCCAATAAGAAAAAATAAATAAAATTATCGATATTTCAGAAAAATAAGAGGGCTCAAATTGTTTATTATGGCAGAATTTATTTGTAGAAAAAAAAACTGCATCTGAAATAATGGCATTAAGGTTTGCACGTTTAACTGGCGGATGATGTCCCTACAAAAATGTTTTCAGAGAAAAAATTTTAAGTAAAACTGTTTTCCTTAAGTGCAAACAAAATTTTAACAAATATTTTTTTTTTAATTATTCTGGTTTATATTTTCATTTTTGATTTTTGGTATTTATTTAGCTTTTTATGTTTTTGTTCTTTTATTTGTCTCTAAGGATATTTTGACCTCTATTTTTTTTTTTTTTTGACAAGTCAATAAACTATACAAAAAAACTCAAAATTTAAGATTTTACGCTATTTCAACATTTTTTAGAGCATATTTTTAGAGCATATAATTGGCTTTTTAGAGCATATTTAAAGCGCTATAAATGGTTTTTATAGAGCATATTTTTGGTTGCCCTACTAATGACCGATTATAAACACTATTCTATCGCCGACACCCGACATCTGCTTAAACCTTAAAATTTCCACGCCATTTGAACGAATATCAAAAAATGATAAATATCCAAGAAGGCATATTGAAAATTCTTCGTACCTCAAAAAAGAAAAAAATATATTTAACAACCTACACCCTGCCAAAGAAATGAGCTCGTAAGACAATTTCTATATTTTCCTACTTGAAGTCATTTCTATTCAAAAACTAAACAATGACAACCACTATGTGCTCCAAAGAACAGCTTTCAAATACTCTTCCACAAAGATTCCCACATTCATGTTTCTATAGGAGGTCAAATGCCAAGCTTTCTCCAAACACTAGAATACAAAGCAACAAAAAAAAAAGAATCTCACTCTCGTCCAACTCTTCCAGAAAAAAAACAAAACACAAGCCAAAAAAAAACATTGCCCCAATACCGTACTTCCTTCCCTGAGGATAAAATCCACATCCTGTAGCTTTCATTTTGTTAAAACAAAAAAAAAATCCTTATATTGGCTTCTAGAAGGAACAACTCATGCATACATTCAGATTCTCATATATACACAGCAACAAAAAATAAAACGATGACGACAAATAACGTAACGTAGATAAAAAATTCTTAAGATTACTCTTTATCCTTTGGAATGATAATGTTTTGGAAATACTCCTTTGATGTTTCTAATACATTTTTGTAGGGAAATTTTTGAAATTTTCACTCTGGCTTTGGAAATTATTTTCCATCCATAATTCTCATCTTCGTCGTTGTCTTGTCGTCGTTGTGCGTTGTCTTCTCGATTAATAGAATAAAAAAGAAGCCGACTAAAAAGAGGAAATTGTGTCTGCCATGAACCATAAGTGAATGCGAAGCCCTACAGCCACATTTTTATTTTTTTTTCCACTTTATAGCAATTAATTTATTTTATCTAATTAATGAGAAATTCATGTGTGCATCGGATCGCATCAATAGACAGTTGGAACAGATCTACGTAAAGATTCATGTCGATAGGAAAAATACTTTTGAATACATAACGTAACGCAATCAAGCGTAAAAGCGCATCAAATGCGTCTTCAAACATTTCGATACGTGTGATCGCTAAGCTCTTAAGCCGTCACTTTGGATTGAAAATGAAATTCTTCACTTCGCACGCATGCAAATTAGTGCGAAAAAGGTGTCAAATAAGGGCGCGTTGGGGCGTTTACGTTTCACAACGTTGTCGCCGCGTTGCTTCGGTGGTAGAGTTAAATTTCGAAAATAGCAAAACAGCTTAAATAAACGGTTTATCTTCTATTATAGTGGCTTTGATGATAAGCTCGATGGAAAATGCTAGCAAAGACATAGTTGCCTCTGGTGGTCCTGGTTGACAGATTCGATTAACTTTTGCCACCATGAGCTCGCCCAATGTCCGTTTGACACGTTGGCTGTGTCATCGAGTTATATGGAAGCCATTGATGTAGCAGTAATCAAATAAGGTTTAGGTTTAAGATAGCTCGCTAGTCCAATGTTTTGTTTTATCGAACGGCTGGTGTTCGGTAGGTGTGAATGAAGTGCATGGAGCGGAAAATCTGTAAACAACGCCTTTTGTGCAACTTTGGAAGGAATTTGCTTAGGTATACATTAATGCTCACGCCCTTTTTGTTCATTAAAAACTTAACAAAGACGACGGATAACGATGACTACGTGATGTGACGACGGCACACGACGCACGTCGTGGGGGGTTAAACTTGACGTTTAATTTTTGTGATTGTCTGTGTGCTGCTGTCATTTATTTCCTCTCTTTCTGGTTATGAGGAGGGTTGAGTTAGGGTAGGTTAAATGATTTTTTTTTTTTTTTTGAGATAGACGGATGGTTGGATAATTATCTTCTGCAAAGGGTTAAGTTTTTTGTTGAAATTTAATTAACGATTCATTTGGGTGCGTAAAGGTATTAAGTGTTCGTGGGCTTAGAGAGGATTATTTTAATCCTTTGCCCAGTCAAGCATGGTGACGCATGCAATTTAATTTCTATGACTTTATAATGTCCAAAGTGAAAAGTCTCTAGGTATGAGTTGAGGCAATAGGTCAGGTTTCATTTAATTTGTGTATAACGAAAATTAATTACCATTAACAAAGGATATTTCCTTTTGAGAGTGAGAAAGCGGGATCTATTAGTTCTTAGCATTGGAAAGTGATTATTAGGCAATATACTTACTTCCAAGTTGGGCTGAGTCACGTTTAAAAACAAAAAGAGTTGATGTAGGGTAACAAAACTATAGTCTCCGGACAGATTACTTTTTTTTTACTTTCAATGTTAATATCTTTTTTTCTGTTAAATGTTGAGTATAGAGGAAATTATTTCCTGCATCGGTAGTTATTTTCTGACTGTTTAGAATCCAAGTAATTTAAGAAATAATTCCTAGTTATTGCTAATTCAGACGAAATATAAAAATAAAAAAAAATTGGGACCAGTCTCCGGACGACCAAAACAGAGTCTCCGGACGATTTTGAACCTACTTCACTAGGTACTCGTCGCTAAAATGGGGCATAACTCTCCTGTTTTCTATCTAAATTTGTATTTGTAATACCCTCATGTTCCAAGGTCAACTAGTTTTTGTTTCTTGTTTCCAAAATCTTCCTGAAAAGGAACGAAGCCATCAACACTTAACTGATGTATCATGTTTACTGCTTTTTGTGCATAACTCTTATTTTCAAATAAATAAATTGGAGGAAAGAAACTGGTTTTATTATTCCCATGTTCAGGTTTCGGTAAAAAGGAAGTTATTTCCTTAAAGTGTTGATTGAAAGCCAAATGATTTCAAAATATTGTCCGACAAAGAATAAATAAAGATAATAAAATTTTAACATCCGAACAAAATTTCTACTCAGCCTTCGAACGATTGAAATCTAGTCTCCGGACGATATAAGACAAAATTGTTGTTTTTCGTTTTAAATCTGTTATAGAAATGATAAGTGGAAAATTTGTATTCAGGATACAAAAGAGCACTTTGGCCAAGGAAATTAAAAGTTTCAAAAAGAAAAAAGAATTTGAACATAGAAAAAATAATAAAATAAATCATTGAAGCTGTCCGCAGACTAGATTTTCGCTATATATGGAACCAGTGCCCCGGACAACGAAAAATCGATCAATGTTTCTCTTTATTTTTTTGGAAGTTAATTATATTTTCATTGAAACAAACTCTATTTGATTACAAGATCACACAATATCAACTATTCCCAGTATATTTTTCAAAGGTCTGCCACGTTTTCTTGCTAAACATAAAAAGCAAAACAGAAGCGGCTGCTGCTTAAACGACCCAAAACTTTTCCGTTATACCGTCGATCGGTTTGAAATTACGTATGTTTATCTAAAAAATGTTAACGTTATATGTTTTGTTGTTGTTTCCTCTTAAGTGCATCGTCCGGACACTGGGGTCTGACCGGAGAGTGGTGCCGTTACCCTATGATAGTTACATGACTTTTTCTGCATTGAACAGGTGTTTGACATTCTGAATGACCAACAAGCTGAATATAGTAATTCAGTAGGTGTTAAAATAAATGTATTTCGCCATAAATTTGAAACCTGATCTCGCAGTAGCCACAGCAATTAAAAATGCTTTAAACTGCAAAATAACCAGATGCAAAACGCCATTCTCAAACCCTTAAGCAATTTTGTGCCACATAAAATGTCAGCTTTATGACTCACAGTCACAATGACACAAAGTAACATAAAATGCAATCAACAATCTAATTCAACGCAAAATCTGTTTTTTGCATTTGAAATTCTTTTTGCATGAATCATTATAACGTTTGAATTGCAGAAAAAATACATCCACTCTTTCTCTCTCCCCCTCTCGAAAACCAATTTACTTCGTTCAAGTAAACAATAAGAAGAAACACAAAAACACAATTACGTCCTCTTTTTTTTATGACAAATTCCAACACTTTTTTTTCAAATAAAAAAAAAAAAAAACCGAATATCATAAAAACGGCTGCAGTAGCATTTACTGCCATTGCAGCAGCAAAAATGACGCCACATTTACAAGCTATAATACAATGACAGTAAAATAATTTGCAGCAAAAAAAGTAATATCATTTTAGTATTCAGAGTGTGTGCTCCAACAAGTAGATGACAATCACGGTGTTGGGTAAATGGTCGAGAGCATTAAATAAATGTAAAAACGTGCAATTACCTCCTTTTATGTTTCGAATGGAAATTCCAAATTTTATTATTGTGTTATCATGACAGAATCAAACAAAAGAATAAAAAGGAGACGGTTTTTTTTTAAACTTCAAAAGAGTTCAATAAAATTGTGAAGTGTCATACTCTTGGTATGAAAATTTCAATTTTTCAATTCACCTGCTCTAAATGTTTTCTTTTAGACAGAATTCGATATCAAACCATCTTGACTGTCGTTTCCTTAACCATCACATTAATGTTCATCAAAATCGAATCAGTCATTCTTGAGAAAGTGGGCGTTTCTTGAACAAAATCATCAAAAACGCATTGAAAATAGATTTACTCACGTTCAAAATAGTAAAAATCATATTCGCAATTAAAAAAACAAACAAGCTCTTAAATTTTACTCTTTTTCAAAAATTACGTCGCAGCTTGTAACATTATCTCATAGTTCATAGACTACTATCTCCTTCAGAGTAAAAGTGCATTCTCAACGAGACTAGAACAGTTTATTATTTGCGAACTTAAGTATGCACTGCACAGTGAGCACCAGCAGTATTACTATTACATTGAAGATAATACCGTTCGTTTGCCCACTTTGCAATGCACAAATATTTGGGTCAGTAGCCATTGAGGTAGTCCATATTCTAAACATAAAAAAAAATACTTCCACAGCCAAACGCACACAGTAAAATAGAAGGAACATTTTGCTCCGCGTGCAGTTACCCATAAAACTGCAACCATCATCGCAAACAACATTCCTGTCGTAGTCGTCGTAGATGTTGTTTGGAAAAAAAACCTTCATTCACTTCCCCACCCGCACACAAGAATCCCCCGCCTTAATGTAATGTTATAATAAAATCTGAACCTGAAAAGAATGAAGAAAATGAAAAACAATCCACTGTGAAGACTGTGGCAAGACGACGATGCGACGCAAGGTATCCGTGCGAGTGATAGAGACAGAGGTAGAAAAGTAACTGCTCTGAATTGTTGCCTCGATGGCGACAGTATTAAGAATAAAAATTTCACGACTTGCGGTCGCGTAATTCTGCTTTCAGAATCAGGTTAAAATAATTTAATTTGGATCAAGATTTACAGCCATCTGGGGGAAATGACTGGAAGTTCGATTTGGGATAATTTTGACATTGTATTGTTGTTGTTTTTTTTTCTGTTTCTTGGCTGAACACTTAAAAAGTCAAACAAATCACAATGTCAATTTACTGGCACTCAATTTCTCAAACCTTTTGATTGAACTCTCAAGACATTCCTGCTTTATAGTATTTTGATTAACGTTTATGCAAGAGAGATTCAAACTTTTCAATAACTCTATTTGTTTGACTGACAACCAATCATTAACTCGTTATTTACAATTGAAACTTTTCAACAATGTTGCACCACAAGCACAAAAGCGACGACTACGGCAATGTCACCAGTCAACCATATCCGGATCCATACAGCCCACAATAATATCCGCCAATTTAAATTCCATTAAAACAAGTGCTTCCAACTCGTACCGATGCCACAACACTGAGCACAAACACCTACGCTCAGCCACAAAATGAAAAATGAAAATATCAGTGGGCTCGACGTGCCTTCTTCTTCGACATCTTTGTTACTTTAAAAAACGACTTTGTAGTTACCAATTGCATGAAAACATGTATGCCGATACCTATTTGTCTTCATCCATTCAAACAATGAATAAGACATGACATGCCAAGTGGCAAGTGGACTGGAACAAAGTTGTTAATAATTGCGTACCACCAGAGAGTAAATAAAACAAAGCGAAAAAATGTTTCAGCCTTCTGTCAGCAGAGTCTATGTCAATATTTGTCAACAGGTGTACAAAATATTTTAACTGATATGCAAAATAAATTTAACAACAAAAAAGTAAACGCTTTTGACACGAAAGGAGTGTTTCTATTTAATAAGAAAAATAAAAATACACAAGAAAAAAAAGAAGAAGTGTCGGGAAAGTAATAACATTGGTATTTATGACATTGTTGACATTTGAGCGTATGCCGTTGAGAATACTGTTAAATATCACGTCAAGTTTATTGTTTTTATTTTTTTTTGTGTTTATATCCGAGTGACAGGAGAAATTATGTGTCTAACAAACAAATATTTCCTGTAATGACCGAACTCTTGGGAAATCATTATGTAGCATGTTTAGGACTTAGGGGATTTCTTTTGCAGTTAGCTTTAGACTTTGTTCTATCGGTGGTCAAATATTGTTTGGTTGGACTGGTGGGTGTTTTATTTATTTTTACCAAGGGATTCAGTTCTGTATCTTAATTTTGTTAAGAAATATAAAAACAGAACTAAAATTTTGAGCCAATTTTTAACTTCGCATAAAGGCAAGATTTGCATTCAATCAAACCATTTAGAGGCATTGACGAAGTTGAGTTTTAGAGAGTTCTTCTAAGTCACCGAAGAAATAATTGCCGACCAATTTCCGAAGTACGAAGTGTCTTCATGCACTTTCTCGGCACCACATCCCCTACATAGATCATCTAAACTGATTCTCATCTTTTTTTTTATGATATCCTAACAGGTCGAAGTGATGCCTTGTGTTATTGCGTAATTGTTTCCGATCTTTGTTTATTAAAACAGGGCCGGATCTTTCTTGTAGTGCCGCAGGTGTCCAGAAGGTTCCACCTATCATCGGCCTTAACAGTTATTCATTTTGAGACTTCCTTCTTTAAATAACAGGTTTGGGTACTGACTAGCTGAGCTTGGCTTACGTCAAGCGTTGATCCTTATCTTGCTAGTTCAACGGCTTTCTCGTTGCCTGGTATATCGCTGTGGCCTAGGACCCAGCAGAGTCTTTTGTTATGCTGTGCGCCAAAAATCTTAAGCTCTTCGCGGCAGCATGCAATAAGCTTTGATTTTACCTCAGTTGCAGTAATCGCTTTTATTGCCGCTTGGCTATCAATGTAAAAGGTGATATCAGCCCGTGGTATCGCCATCATTAATATCCGTTTAGCAGCTGTTGTCACTGCCAGGACCTCCGCTTGGAAGACACAACTGTAGTCTGGAAGCCTAAGCGAGTCGGTTAACTTGCGAGATTCAGAATAGAAACCTGTCCCTAGGTAGGTAGGTAGAAATGGCTGTCCTACTTCGCGCAGAACACAATTAGCGCTGAGTGCGCCGTTGTTATACCATACCTCGTGAGATTCTAAATGGATTTGAAAATGGGTTATGTATGGTGTATGTTTCGCACGTACAGTCCTATATATAATGTTGTATTAACTCCTACCCTACGGCCTAATATCTCATAGTGCCATGTAGTGAGTGAGAAATAAGTGGGGGGGGGGGGGGCTAGAGAAACTTTGTGTTATTGAGAGATGAGATCAAATCTTTGATCTTGAATTCTGAGAGCTCTTCAATACCGTTGAAGAATTCCTTACCCAAGTGCAGTGCTCTTTTCCTAGCCAGGGCCGGACAATGGCATAGAAAGTCTGGGACTGTTTTTTTTTTTCATCATGCTCCCCTACAGGCCAATGATCTGTGCAGGTAGCGACAATCCTTGCTATGTCATGCCTTAGTTTGGAAATTAAATTGATTGATTTTGGTTTGTTAAAACCGGCCCAGATTTTCCTACATATAACGCAACTGTTAGACTACTCCACCTATGATTTGCTTCTGATGTGTATTTGGTCAGGATATAGCCCTTCACAACTCCAAGAGGAGCATATACTCTCACTGCCAGTGAGTTGTGAAGGGCTGATCCTTGCCTAGCTAGCTCATCTGCCTTACCATTTCCTTCATAGCCCCTATGGCCTGGTATCCAAATAAGAGTGACGCTCGTATCAAGTTCCCTTATAGCCTCTTTGCATTGCTGGACCAGTTTAGAGGATGATAAAGCTGAATCAATGGCTTTAATAGCTGCCTGACTGTCTGTTATTTTGGTTCTGTCGGATATTTTTAAGGGCTATACAAGCTTCCCTTATCGCTAACAATTCTGCCTGAAATACGCTGGCAAAATCGGGGAGTCTATAGGATTTTGAAATCTCAAGAGATTCACAGAAGACACCTGCACCAACACCGCATTCCATATTCGAACCATCCGTGAAGATAGTTGTGTCGAAGTCTTTCGTCACGTGCGTCGCCTTCCTCCCAGTCAATTCTTGACGGGAGCAAGACTCTTAACTTCTTTGAGGTGTCTAGGGTAGGGATGCAGTACACCAGTATCCAACATAGGGCATCAGTATAGATAGCTATAGACGACTCACTGGAGCATGGTATTTTATCTATCCATTCCTTTCTGCTTGGGATGGCAGCCTGGAATGGTTTGTGAAAATCAAGTTCAGATATTTTATAGTCTGTCGTAGTCCTATGACCCATTACTTTATGAAGGATCTGAGCATGTCCTATCCAACTGTTTTTCTAGACTTAAGTCTGACTAAGTCTCAAGGTACTTTTAGCCACAGATTCTCGAACAAAGAAATCTATGTAATGTGGTAAAATTTTGCCAGAATAATTATTTAAGCAAAGTTCAAAATTAATGGGCCGCCCCATAGAATCTCTCAGTGTTGACGTTAACAACTGACAGCCCAATAGAATACGTACATACGTTCACATAGAACTCGTCCCATAAGCAACTCTTGTGACGCTTACGACGGATAGAGTCTATTAACTTTCTCCTTTTTGCCTCCGTTAATCTGTTGACAACTGAATTTGACGAGCAGTCAATTCAATGTGTTCCCGCTGCAACAAGAAAAAGCAAGGGATGATCACAATTTTGTGCAAAAATATCATTTTGACACAAAATATGTACTACATATTTTCATTCGTAATATTTTGTTCAGGTTTGCGTTTTTGTGAATTATTTTCACACCAAGCAAAATAAAACTGTCAAACTATACAACAGATTCTATGGACCTACCCTTTTCACTTGTCTGCTTTAGACTACTTCAACTTAAAGGATCCAAATGCAGAAATGGTCTTGATTTTTCTTTGTTCATCTTTACAAATTTCTCTACCATTTGATTTTCGTGTATGAGGTTAAAATTCTGAGAGGTTTGGTCGGAGTGTCGAAAATATCACTACTGTTCAGGCGTCCGTAGCAAACGATCCACATCAGTCAATTCCATAGCGTTCTCAAGAAATAGGCATCGTTGAATCAAGAATTGAAGCTAATGTACAATTTCAAGGGACGAACATATACCGATTGGATTCTGAAGTGAAGATGTGCCAATTTCATGCCAAAATCATCTTCAGTGCTGAAGCTTATTTTTGGCTCCCATGGGTTTATCAATAATTAAAATATACATTACTGGTGGGGTGAATATCCAGATATGGATGTAGATGCTGCCACAAGCCACACAGTTCACCTTTCAATCGATTCATTGAAGAGTGAGTTTGATGAGCGTCTTATCTCTAGAAATAATGGGCCAGTCGATCATCCACTTCGTTTGTGTAAGATAACGCCTCAAGACTAATTTTGTTTGGGGCTACGTTAAGTCAAAAAGCCAAAAAGCCGACAAACGTTGGGAGAGCTCAGAGCTAACATTGAACGCGGTCTTGTCGGCCTACTCATCTAGAATTGGATCCAACGAATCGACATCGTTGTCATTTTCGAGAGTAAAATTGTCATTTTCCTTTAAAAAAAAACACCCGCTTGAAGTGAGTAAATGTTTTGTTTACGTTTACCCACCACCCGATAACTTAGGGCTAATGGCTAGGCTAACATATTGGTGTATGTCATTACTCCAATGGGTTCAGAACTCATTGATTAAGTATCAATTCGTTCACTACCACAACATGAAGATATTTGAACTCCTGCGTGGCATTCTAGTTATAAAACTTGTACAACCAATCGAAATAAAAAAATGTTACGTATACGCCACCGAGCACCCATACCAAATGTTCGCTTTCATTGCTTTCAAATGACAACATTGAAGTCAAAGATTAAACAACATATGTACAAAACATTCAAGGGTTGACATGTTGAAAAGTAAGTGCATATTATGACAACGCTTATCACCAACAACATGAATGTCTGGTAATATCACTTTCTTAGACCTGTATCAAAGGTGTAAGTAAGAGATTAGGAAGGGATTTTATATTGAACCTACTATCACAAGTAATCCCGATTAAATCTATGACAACAAAGTTTCAAATGTTTTTTTTTTCCAATTGCAAGCAGTTTTAGAACAACATACGCACCGTTTCAGTACACCATTTACAGCAACATTGACATAGGATACCTGTCGTGATTGTCTTTTATTTTACTCCTATTGCATTTGACGTGTGTACAACGTTACATTTGCCTTGTCATGTTTTTTCCTTAACATAAGTAGAGGCTTATTTTGTTAAAAAAAAAATTTACAACCGAAATATTCAGGGATTCCACAAGATTTTTGCACTAAAAAATCTAAGCTTTCATGAGAATTTTCGTCCATGTTTAATTTTATCAGACGCCATACTTCAGTTATTGACAACTTCCTTTTGTGACACTCCAAAGAGAGAAAAGTAGGTGCAACTTCCTGAAAATAAGAAATAAGACATTAATTCCAGATTTGTAGAAGAAAAGAAAACTGCCCAGCCCTGCTGAAAGCCCATCCCTGGCCCTGCTGTACGGAAAATGACAGTTGAGTGCATAAAAAAACATCGAAACACCGGAAATATTTTCGCACCATTTGCTGTTTTTTTTTTAATTTCTGACATGGACAAACAGCAAAACAACAAAACAAGAAGACAATTTTCCAAACTAAAAAGAGAATGTTTACATTAATAGTTCAAGTCAGAGCTGAAAGTGTACAGACGAAAAACCGCTCGATAATTCAGGCGAGTAATTACAAAATTACACTTTTGACAACTACAACTGACAGTGATGTTGACGATGACGACGACGATGATGATGATGATGTTGATGATGATGAAGACGAAAAAGAAAAGCAAAAGCATCAGCGCACTTCTAAAAAAAGGCCGTCTAGCCGCGCCGGCTGGGTCGCACCATATCACAACGCAGAGCGCAGTTCGTTCAACGTTCGTTCACCGCGATGTCAAACTCAATTTGAACAAAAAAAATGTATAATTATTGCCTGGTTTCATTTGGTTCGTTTAATTTCTGTTCGTTGGCTCGCTTATGCCTATTTTAAGAGCCGTCATCTTAATTTGTCTGATTTAACTTTTTTGCTTTTGCTTGTGTGCAGTTTAAAAGGTCAAATCGTGCCATTTTGGGATTGTTAGTCATTTCCCACGATTTCGTGATGACATAAAATATATTTTCGCTCATCTGTCCGACCAGACGGAGAGTTTTCTATATAGCTCAGCAACATGAACATCGGAATCCCTTGTCGCACTTTTAGTCTTTATTTTTGAATAAGTCTTTAAATAAAATGAAAAAAAAATGTCGAAATGACAAGAATACACATGATGCGACGGCGGCGGCGGTGCGGGACAAAGTAGTTTCGTTCATGAGGACTTGATTTTTCAGATTGGCTTTTTGAGGTTGATTATATCTTTTTTTGTATTTTTATTTTCGTAAGTCTGCGATTTTATTTTGACAGTGTGGTGGAGCGGTGGCGCGGCGCGTGAACGTGCAATTAACTTCAAGACGTGACAGTTTGAAAGTGTGTACAATATGTCACCTAACTAGACAGTCTACCTGATGTGCGATGATGGGTTGAAAGTGTCACTTGTCACGATGACATTTAAGTGGGTTCTACTTCTTCGAAACACACACAAACACACACACGTCACACAAATCTTAAACGCTATCTGACAGAATGAAGAGCAATAAATAAATTGGCAATCAGACATGTCGTAAGGTATGTCTGTCGTGATATTTAAATTAATTAAACGGAATTGATACGTCTACTTTGCTGACGAAGTTTTTGTCATTAATATTTAATAAATTTTGTGCGATAACGATTTTTGGGCTTTCAGCACGTTTTAAGGTACTCGTACACTCAGTCCTTAGGAACTTCAGAGGAATGGCTGATGAGTGTGCGTCGTTCTTTTGACGTGTGAGGGAATCTACTGCTTTAATTTAATATTAAACTCTACGTTCCCTGGCTCTGAGAGATTTAAAGAGCTCTTCCCCTGCAATCAACCCTGCAGTCATTAAAATATCTTAATTTTATGTGTCTGGTTCCCAAAAATACAAAATCACGAAAATCCCTCATAATTTGTGCAACTTTTAATCTCACACTAATTCTCAGCCCCACTGCGACTTAAACCTTTAATTTTTCCCACCATTCTTCATCATCGTCGGTTGCAGAAGTATTTCAAACTTTCATTTTGAATAAAAATTAACTCAAACTCCATTTTTTTTTACAATTGACCTGTTTCGTTGGATTTTATTACCTTTGCTCAAGTGGTGCAGCCACAATTCCAACTCAAAACCCTGCGCATGTACATGTACAATCTCTTGCCTCATTTTATTAATTTTTTGTTTTTATTTTTCCTTCTTACTAATGATGTTGCCAAGCTAAGCTGAACCTCTTGCGTTTTTATTTATCGTTTGTTGGCTCAAATTCACTTCGGCGATGTTGTTTGAAACTTGGGTGTGTTCCATATTTTCGCACAGACACATTTGTATCTACACAATCAATTTTCTGAAAGTTGTTGAATTTCAATTGAAACGAAAAACTCCGAGCAACTACTGCAGCACTCTCAACTCGAACACAAAGAACACTTAACAATTCGTACTTAAATTTTGCAAAACAAGACTGAAAAAAAACGAGGTAAAGAAGGCTTCAAATTAAATCTGCCACCCTGTCTCTCTGGGTTGGGCCACTCACTTTGCGATTCCGATTTCGAGGCTCCATTCCATTTCTATCTCCATGAAAATATCTGTTTCTGTATCTCCTCGGTTCGGTGCTCATAGGTACCACACTGCTCGCTGGTGGAATTGCCTGTTTGACTTCTCTGACATTCTTGCCCTCGAGCGCGCATGGGGAATTCGCAACACAACCAAAGCCATAACCATCAAAGCATATAGCCATAAGTCAGGAGCTAGCAACTCATAGCAAAAGCAGATTGTTAGGTAAGACTTACCCTGGGAGAAATTTTGCAGTGAGTTGTTGAATTTGACGTTTATGTAGAGCGTGCTTTGGAAATTTTTTTCAAAATGGTGTAACAAGCGCAACAAGTGATTCCAAATGGGGAATACAATAAAACAAAAGCAAGCGAAATTGGAACGAATGAAAAAAAGAAGGAAAACCTAGGCATAACCTGTGACACGGCCGGCCGGTGCGATGAGATGGGAAAGTGTAGGAGTTTGGTAATAATTTACACTGTAAGCACAGCAACCCCGTGTATAATAATCGAGGTGAATCTTTCTCTCGTGGACGTCGCGGTGTCGTGTTGGTTGAGGTGCGAGGCAGACACGAAAAGACATCCGTGTTGTCGATTAAATATTCATTCATGTTTACACTGTCGAATGTCAGAAACTATACGGTTATTGCCACAAAAGTGCTTTACTGAAGATTGGTTTCGAAAGAGCATTCCATTCCAATTGACATGGAGATGGTGTAACTTTTGTCTGCAATATGCTTTTCGATTAGGAGAATGTATTTGAAATTTATCAGATTTGGAATTGGTGATGCGTGTTTTTGACGAGCTCATATTGCTCTATGAATGAATGAATGCACCCAGGTTTGGAAACAAAAAGAAGACACAAAAAGGGCCAAATCTAGAGGACACGATAGATTGCGCAGCAGTTCGTAGCCCAATTCGACCAAGTGATAGAAGAACTGTTTTTACTTCCGTCGTTTTTTCTCCAATTCGGCTTCGATTCGGGCCAACAGTCCGGCAAAGAACAGCCCTTTGACAGTTTTAGCCGAATGGAACCTCAGCATCGTATGCCCGATCCTCAAGAAAGGAGATCCCATGAACTGCACCAACTACAGAGGTATAAGTCTCCTTAACATCGCCTACAAGATCCTGTGGCCGGGCTGTGTGAACGTTTGAAGCCTTTCGTCCGGAAGTTCCACCATCGATCAAATATTCACTATATGGCAGATTTTGGAGAAGACCCAGGAACTTCAAATCGATACCTATCACCTTTTCATCGATTTTAAGGCCGCTTATGACAGCGTCTATAGAGACCAACTATATAGAGCAATGTCTAGTTTTGGCATCCCAGAAAAACTCGTCCGTCTAAAAAGATTGTGCAAAACTCCAACGTCAACACCAGAGACATAATTCTTCAAAAGACCGTCCAGCTACTAAGATACGCAGATTGACATAATTGGAAAAGCACAGCGTTATATCAGTTCATCAGCGTTCGTGAGCCTTGAAACAGAGGCCTGGATGATGGGTCTTGAAGTTAACGAGGACAGACCAAGTTAATGCTGTCAACAAGAAAGGACAACCAACATCGACGTCTTTGAGCCAACGTCAGCATAGACAGATTTAACTTCGAGGTAGTAAAGGACTTTGTCTACCTAAGATCCGCTATAAACCCAGACAACAATTCAAGCGCTGAAATCAAACGAAGAATCACTCTTGCCAATCGCTGCTTCTTTGGACTTAGAAGGAAATTGAGTAAAGTCCTCTCGCGAACAACTAAAGTGTCACTGTACAAAACCTTCATCATCCCGGTCCTTATGTATGGTACAGAGACATCGACCATGGCAACATCGGATGAAAACGCTTTGGGCTGCTTCAAGAGAAAAATCCTTCGAGAGATTTTTGGTCCAGTCTGTATTAATGGAAAATGGAGAATGGAGACAAAGATTCAATCAAGAACTGTATGAGCTGTTCAGAGTCTTCGAATCCAACCCGGAAGGACGTCACAGAAGAGGAAGACCACGACTCATGTGGAGCACACAGGTATAAGTCTCCTCAGGACCTGAACCAACTTGGAGTGCAAAACTGGAGACAGCTAGCTAGGGACCGAGCTGCTTGGAGACGTTTGTTGGATGGGCCTTTTAAAATGCCTGCTGTCTCAACTAATTCGCGCACCTTCGATCGGCGGCGGTCTGTCAATATGAGATCGTGGATTTTTGTCTCGATTACACCGAAGAAACCGTTTTTTGGTGCACCTGGACGTGACTCATCGAAAACCGACGTGCAACCGTGTTGAAACACCTTCATCGCGAACGAAGGAAAATAATCAAACACAGCATCGATAAACGCTCTCTGATTTCGCTGCGCGATATATCCTACGAAATCAAGAATTTATTCGATTTGGTCATTCCTTGAAATGACAACATCACGCGTTTCCCCTTTGTGCATAAACTACTGAACCGATTTAAGTAAATTTTTGTATGGCTCGGAAACAGCATCATAAAAAAACTATTATTATTTGGAATTGTTCCGATATCCGGTCGTTTTACGGCCCTTCTCAATTGTCGTACTGTTTCAAAGGACACAACATCCTTTTTGTCTGTTAACATCGGTTCATTTATTTCATAACAAAATACCATAAAATTGAATAAACGAAAAAAACTCAAAAGCAATTTAAATAAAAATTATAATCGTTCATTAAAAAAAAAAAAACACAAAAATAAAAACAAGAAACAAAATTGAAATGGCGATGCGCGAACATTCACCTCGCAATTCTCAATTGAACTTACAAAAGTATCTTGTTTTTGAATCTTTTATGTATCCCCCGATATACGAATGTATCTTGATGTTGTTGATGCTGATCGTAAAACTTCAACTAACGTGTTTTTATCTCACAATAAAACCAGAGCCCCAATCCAAGCCAATCGTAGCCCCGACCGACCAAGAACTGCACTTAACTACACGAAATCGCCAACATAAGCAATTTATTTTTATTCAACTCTCAAGAAAAAATATAAATGCAAACGAATCATTAAAAAAAAAAATACAATTTCAACTGTAGTTGTTGGCTGCTGCAATGATTCTCCGGCAAGGTCATCTGCCGTCGAAGTTATTACACCCTGTACACATTCTCGTTCGTTAAGTTCGTGAGCATGTACCAACTTTTGTTTTATTGCAAAATCAGATTGAATCAAAACAGCTTGCGGCGTCGTCGTCGGCCGGTCGTCGGCGTCGCGCGGATGGCACGGTGAGTGATGGGATGAAGGTGGAGAGGTGGCAGTGAAAGACGTGTGTCCAGAAATCTCAAAAGATGATGAACACGATTTGATGGGGCTTTTTTTCTGTTTATTTTTTTTGTTTCCTTGACATTTTTAACGAATGACGTTATCTCTCTTGTAAAGCTGTCAAAATTCATTGAACCTTTGAGCGTGGTGATTGGATGTGACATTTGACGGCTGAAGCTGTTAAAATGTCACAAACCCATGAACCTTCGGATGTGATAATTTTCAGTAGGCGTTCATTTTATCAACACTAAAATGCCTACTTCACAAAATATTATCAGGGTAGAGAAGGGATGGACTGTTTAAAAACACCTCCATTCCTACAAGGACATCGCGAAAAGAGCTCCTGGGCAAATCAAAATTTACTGTCCATCAAATTACTGTCAACTTATGCATTTATATTATTTTCTGTGCATGCCTATTTAAATAATAAATCAAGTTAAACTTAATTAAGAGCAAAAAATTACTACACAAATACGACAGAGTCCAGATTCCGTCCTCACCAATTAAAAAACCCAAAACGACATCGTTAAAACTATATATTTTTCACAAACTACATAAAAAACATTTAAGAACATTAAGGAAAACCAATTATTTTCTACATTATTTTGCAGAGTTGCCTTTAGTCTTGTTGTGTCTGTGGTGTCTATAGAAAGCCTATAGGAAATATTTTATATAGGATGTAAGCTTGTTGGCCCTTTTAAGCAAAAATAAATACACTCGTAATTTATTACTTTATTTCTTTGTACAAAAAACATCTCTAGAAGATTTAAGTACTCTATAGAAGAAGTAATATTTTGTTGTTATTAAGAGTAAAATAATTGGCAGAGGCATTGCATTTCTTGGAGCAGTCAGCCGGCAGAATATATTAAACACTGGTCTGGCAATAAAAACTTATAACCTTTTTGCAGGATCTTTTATTATTAAACTAATAATAAGGTTGAATAGTTTATACTATAAATTGAAAAGGAAGCAATAATTTTGTAGACATGCGATGCTAAATTCCTTAGTTGATTGCTGTAAGTACTTGTTTACAAAATTGAAAAGTCGAATGGAACCATTTAGCCTGTCAAACAAAGTCTTGTATGTTTTGATTTTTCATTTTTTTTATCTGTTTGCCGCATAAATGTAATGGGAAACCCTGGGAGGCTCTTCTTTTGTACTCAGAGAAAAAAATGAGGCTAAATTCAAGTACGAGTAGGCTTATTTCAAGACTTTTATATTCTTATTTTTTTTATCTTAAAAATGACACCTTTTATCCTTAATATAAGAATTTTATTTTCAAAACAAATTTGTATTCTTAAATTAAGAACAAAAATTTTAATTTGAGCCGCTTCGTTCTCAAATTAAGTTTTTACATTCTTTAAGCAACTCGAAACGATCTTAAATTCGTTTTAAAATTAAGTTTTGTAACGAAGCCACATGCCTTTTTCATATAAAATACTTTTTCTACACTCACTCCCTTCGGAAAATATGATAACTGGACTAGAACGAGAGTGTTAAAATCGCTTCTACTACAACTACTAAATGATACTATTGTATCAACTAGTAATATTGGTCAAAGATTTATCCTGAAAAGGTAAAAATACTAAATAAAAAAAAAATAATAATACAATTAAATAATCAAACATGTTTTTCATTTTGGTTTCCTGGGGGAGAAGATTGCAAGTGTAGGGGTTGTTAAGCACCGACTAAAAATCAGCTTAAATCAAGGTATCAAGGATAATCGAGATACAATCCGGAAAAAAATTGAACTTAAATACAAGGCTAATAGTTCTTATTATAAGAATAAAATATCTTGATTTAAGTATGTATTGTTCTTAAGTCTGGTAAAATTAAGAACATGTGATGTTAATTTGAGTTTGAAATGGACTAAATTTAAGCTTTTGTATTCTTAAAATTGATTTCACAATCTTGAAATAAGAATTCTAGGCTAAGATAAAAATCTGATTCTAAGATTAAGATTTAGAAATCATTGAACATTGAATTATTTACAGTACTTCGCACATGAATGTGACGAACTACGGACACATAGCAGCACTTGTGACTGAGACCATCGGCTGGGACAGAACAAGACATTAAAGCAACAGAGAGAGATAGATAGATACATAGAAGGAAAACACATAACAGAAACCTACGTGGCTCAGAGGAGGAGACATAGATGTTATATTGGGGAGCGTATCGGATTCCCGCTTTTTAAAATCCCGTTTTTCAAGAATCCCGAAAAAAGTTTGAAAATCCCGTCTTCTAAAATACCGCTTTTGTTAAATCCCGAGTTTTAAGATCCCGTTTAGCCAAAACCCCGACCTGCTAATAATACCGCTTTTTAAAATCTCGGTAATCCCGTTTAATCCCGCCAACCGGTTTTCAAAAGATTTAGAATAAGATTTAAAAAAATGCATGAAATTGTTCTCTTGGATTAAATTAAAACTGCTTTTAATCAAAGGGCACGGTAGTGCCCAGCCAAGTTCTAGCACTACTCCCTTTTTACAGGATCGAACTCAAGCACATTTTTAACCCCCCATAACTTTTGAACCCATAGAGTTAGAAGCTTTAAATTTGAATTACGTATTAACTTCATGGACACAAAGGTCCTGTGAAAAACATAATTTTGTAGAACCACTACTTCCTGAGATATTGAACAATAAAAATTTCAAAAACCGTAATTGACTCACTGACTGACTCACTGACTGACTCACTGACTCACTGACTCACTGATCATCAAAATTATGAAGCACTTCTAACAATAGCAGAATCTTGAAATTTGGTACAATGGTAGGTTTCCGGGTGTATACAAAGGAAAAAATCGAAAATTTCAATTTGCTCATTCAGGGGGCGTGGTATCCGCCCACTTTCTAAAACTGGTCGTAGGATCTTGAAATTCGGAATTCTAATAGGGTTTTGGTTGAATATAAGGAAAAATATAAATAAAATATTTTGGTTTCATTTAGGGGCGTGGTTTCCGCCTACTATCTTAAATCGGTCGTAGGATGTTGAAATTTGGAATTCTAGTAAGATTTTGGTTGAATAACATAAAAAAATGAGAAAAAAATTCAGTTTCCATTTAGGGGCGTGGTATCCGCCCACTTTGTTAAAATGGTCGAAAACGTTTAAATTCGAAATTCTGACAGGGTTTCGGAGTATAAGAGAAAATATAAGTACAAAATAGCAGTTTCATTAAAAGGGCGTGGCTGCCACCCACTTTCTTAGAATGTTCATACAATGTTGAAATCTAGAATTCTGGTTTGTTAAACTTCATAAAACTACATGAGTAACTTTCCTTAGTGGTTTCACAATGGACCCTTGATGTCTAAATGTGACATATAGACAGCCACTCCAACCTAACCTACCTATTATTTATTTATAAATTGGCAGAGCAATTATATTGTTAAAGTTTGCAAATGGCTAGCTTATAAATTTATTTCGAGGTGCATGCTTCCATAAAAAAAAACTTTGCAAAAAGATGTGAAATCAGAACAAAAACATAAAATGTAAAAAAGAGCCAAGTTCTTTTATGTGCGAACAACACCATGTAAAAAGTTAGCCACCAAAAGTAATGAGATCTAAAAGAACGCCAAGTTCTTACATGTAAAAGTGTTATATTGAATATTTCAAATCATAGAAGATAATACAACAGTATTTAAAGAAAATTGAAAATAGTTTGGATGAAAATTTACAAGTTCACTTGGCAAGTTTTCGTTTGAAGCGTAATTAATAACATTTTAAAACTTGAACAGTGAACTTGTAAATTTTCATCCAAACTATTTTCAATTTTCTTTAAATACTGTTGTATTATCTTCTATGATTTGAAATATTCAATATAACACTTTTACATGTAAGAACTTGGCGTTCTTTTAGATCTCATTACTTTTGGTGGCTAACTTTTTACATGGTGTTGTTCGCACATAAAAGAACTTGGCTCTTTTTTACATTTTATGTTTTTGTTCTGATTACTTTTACAAAATCTAGCGCTAACAGACGCTGCTTATGAATTTCCTGTTATAATTAAGCTATGTTGCAGCAACAAATGGTTGGGCATCACCACATGCATTACCTATGTACCTAGAGATATCTTAATATTTAGTATTGTGCAAGTTTTGTTATATTATATCTTTTGTTCTTGGAATGAATACACTACTTTCTTTTATGTTTTCTTTGTTATAATAATATATGGTATTAAAAAAAAACTCATGTGTTTTAACTTCATTTATTTTGCCGTTTTCACAATTTGTTGCTTCGTTTTGAAAAATCGCGCGATTTATTATCCCGTTTTTACAATCAAAAGCAGTTGCTTTGTTTTGAAAAATCGTGCGAGATTTTGAAAATCAGGATTATAAAAATCGGGATATCGTATCCAACCCGTTATATTGTCTCATGTTATCGCACAGGTGGCCTTAGATAAGCTGGCGATTTTCGTAGAAAAAGAATGCTGCCGAAGCTAGGGCTTGAACCCGCAGCATTTGACTTAAAAAATATAAAATACTAGCTGACCCGGCAGACGTCGTCCTGCCTCGATTTGAAGAATTAAATGAAACTCCCGAAGGTTTCTGGGATGGTACAATGAATTTTCAGCTGTTGGCTCCATAGTCATTCCAATGAATTTCAAAAACTCCATGACGGAGTTTCATTTAATTTTTGAAATCAAGGCAGGACGACGTCTGCCGGGTCAGCTAGTGCGCCACAGGACTCATCTGTCAAATGAGCTACATATTAAACTTATATTTTCTGTAAGAGTTAGAGTCGCCTCTGGCCACCGATATGGCGCTAGTTGAAATGTGTCAAAATTTCCTTAGCAAGTTAATGCTGCCATAGGCCGATTGGTGCGCCGCAGTACTCATCTGTCAAATGAGCTATATATTAAACTTATATTCTCTGTAAGCGCTAGGGTCACCTCTGGCCACCGATATGGCGCTAGTTGATAAATGTCGTAATTCTCTTAGCAAGTTAATGCTTCCATTGGCTGATTGGTGCGCCAAATTCCACTGAATTAAGATGCAATTAGGTTTTAAATGCAAAAATGAATTTATTGAACAATATTTCCATTTCGTTGTTTTGAATTTTTGTTCATCAATTTGTGAACATAAAGTATTTTTAAAGTGGCATCACTTTCGCACCAGAATTCGCTCTATATCCGCCATCTTTGATTTTATTGGACAATTCGAACTTGACAATCTTCGGGAGTATATTACCTTTGGTCTTGTATCATGGGTTTCCCCTCTTTATCTAGTCTGTGGCTTGTGTAATCTGTTTTTGTGGTATTTTTGTTCGTGTAATTACGCATGCATTCATTTCAGAATCAGCTGCGTATATGTAATGCACACATGTACGTAAGTGTACATTTAAAGCGTGGCCCGTCAATTTGCCTAGCTTCGCGGCAAAATACCTTGGGAGGTTTTCTCTCTGTGTCTGCTCTGTGGTCAATATATCGAATGAAAATATCGATAAATCAACGAAATTATCGATAGCAATTTACAGGTACCCAATTTTTATTTGCGTTTTTCTCGCACGAATAAAAATTAGTTTTTCCAACTCTGGAACCATCCCGGGTTTATGCACAACAACTTTTCCAAAGATTATTACATGATCAAATGTGTAGTTTATGAGTCTATAGGTAATATACATACAAACATTCATTTTTATATACATAGAAGAATCTTAGGCTTAGAAAAAAACAAGCTGAAAATAAGAGTTTTGGACTTGAATTACGAATTTTCGAGTTTAACAGACTTTCGTCTACGAATCAGCTTGATTTGACACCGATAATCTTGATTTTAGCTCGTTTTTTTCTTGAGTATAAATAAAAGTTATAAGCAGGTGTCTTCCATAAATTTACATCAATAAATGCAGTCGTAATCGTAACAGCATTTCCGCAATAGCTGCCATAGAAATCTCGGAAAAGTCGCGGGTGGATTTTGAGGAAAAAAGTATTCGATAACCACCTCCCTTCCTGTAGAATACCTAAATAAATAAACATTTTCCATGAGCACAGAACTTGAAAACGGCTTGACCAAATACAATCATTTTTTCTGTGGTTTCTTTTTCAATAGCAAGTCTTCAAAAATGCGAAAATATCTTTTTTAAACAAATTTAAAAAGTCTGATAAAAGCAACGAAATACAGTATCGATTTTCCCTAGCTTCATGGTTTTTGATTTTTCAAACAACGAAAAAAAATCACTATCGGGGTTTCGAATAGGAGATTGACAAATTATTTTTTTGAACGCACACTTTCACAAGTCATCGAACAGTCCTTATCAATTTATTCAGTCTACTCAACATATTCATCATGGTAACGTCTGTATATGAACGAGCAACGTTTGCAAATTATAAAAAAAAATTCTACCTAAATTCGGTGACCGTAATTTTTAGAGCATTAACTCCAATTTTATGTCGTAATTCTCGCCTTAGTAGGCAGGCAATGACAAGTTTAGTGCAAAAATTTGAGTGTTCATGTTCGCTGTATGATTTTACCAAGAGACGAGTTAGTCGAAGTGTCGAAATTATCCCTGCCGTTCAGGCGTCCGTAGCTAACGATCCAAATCGGTCAATTCCCGACTCGGTGTTTTACCCGAATTGTAAGATATTGACTTGGACGACATGTGGTTTCACTACAAGAGGCCAAACTTAGGTGTGGAGTTTCCGAAATTAGGCCTTGTAGGTAGAGTTAGAAGCTTGGCTGGATCTACGTGAGATCTGAAAACTTTTTGTTTTGACAGTGCGAGTCATTTGGTCTCGTCTTGGCAACATTTTACATAAAAACTTTGATTGTGTGATCAAATATTCTGTGTGTGTGCGTTACTGTGACTGAGGTCCTCCTAAAATTCTGGACTGATTTCGATAAATTTTTATACGTTTTTGCAGTTGAACAAAAACAAATTCTTGCAACTACAAAATAAAATTTTTGTAAAACATAATATTAAAATTTAGAATAAGACGTTAACTTCCGTATTGATTGTGTATAAGTCGTAGATACTAGATCGACTTTAAATAGAGTGGCGCGACAGCTCTTGAAGACCCAAGGCCTAAGTGGCCTACACTCATCATCAATTCTCTGAGTGCGTTTGAAAAATTGAATGGACCTTCAACTTAATGCCGATTCCGAACAGCAAAGTTGAGTAGCACTCTTTCATGACAGATTGATACTCTTAGAAGTTTTGTCAGTTCTTCGCAAGAGGCAGTTCCCGTGAAAGATAAAATAAAAACTTTATGGGGAATAACAGGATACAGGATCGATTTTAATACAAGAAATTCATGCGAAACACTTAATTTTTAATTCATTTAAATTTACTTACAATAAGCAAGTGGATGTGGATACATTTGTTTGCTCTTACCTGAAAAGATAAAAAAAAAAACATATTTAAATAGGTTTTGTTTTTAAATAAAAAAAATTTTAAATGTAATTTCATAAAAAACGGTTGCCCGATAGAACAAAGTACTCAAATTTACCTTACATATTCACTTTCCAAATTGATTTAAACGTCATTTTCATTTTCTATTTAAATCCAAATACGCAAATTATACAAGAAAGTGTATCGATATTGAAAATTCCACTTTCCAAACCATTCCTACGCAAATTTTGGAAAAAAATCTAAAAGAACTAGTATCTAAACTTTTAAGATTTTAATCTGATTTCCAAGTTGTTCATAAATTTGATTAAAAATTCCGATCTCGTAAATTAAATAAACCAAATCACCTTGACATAGTTCATTGAACTATAACTCTGCGAGTCTCATCTCACATCTCACTGGTAAACTACAAAGCCTACGAAATGTCAAGATCGCAATATATCTGTTGGCTTCTATATTCAAAAGCGTGCGTGTTTTGCTCTTTCGGTGTATATTTATCTATGCATGTATCTTTGATCAACGCGATTTTTTTTGCTAAATTTATGTTAAAAAGTTTTTTACTTCTGGCTAAAAAAATAAAACAACTTTTGTTAGCTCCTGGCAGAGAACATTTCTAGGTCAGCGATGAACTGGTCATGAGCGTGCCAGTGCCAGAAGTTGAATAAAAACCGTTTTCATTTTTTATAAACAAAACAATAACAATAAAAAAGTGGGTAAAAGAAAACGTCAATTTTTCTATTTTAAATTGGATTTTTTCAAAATCGCAAAATAGAAAAGGTAAAAAATTGCCACTTTTGTTTATTAAATAAAATACAGTCTATTCCGCTTAAGCGAAAATAATTTTGTTAATATTTTTTTTTAATTTTTAAAAGTGTTAACACTTCAATATCTATCAAAAACAAAATTCCCAAAATTTTTAATTTAAATCATTATAAAAATAGTATTTTTTTATACTTAAGAAAAGTTGCTTCTATTGTATTTCTTATTAATTTTTTTTTTTTTTTTTACGAACAATTTGTCATAGATTTTTAAGAGGACACATTAAAAAAAACTGAAAACATATGTATGTCGAGGCTTTAAACATGTGTGTTGAGTTTGTTTGAGTTATTTGAGTGATGTTGAATTTATTACCATCGTTATTTATATATTTTTGTGTTTTTTTTTGCGAAAATAATGATTTAGAGAAGACACACAAAATTCGAATTCAATCATTAAATTAGCTTGGCATCTGTTTTCTCTTCTTATTTTTAAAATTGAAATTGAGAAAGAAATAATTTATGATTTTGACACATGGTCCCATAAAAAATTTGATTTCATTCTAAAAAATGAGTATGAATAATTATAACGGATTTAAACCGTATTGGATGTATTAAAAAGGCATTCATAACGTTTTTTTTATTTGAAATGAAAGAATAGGAATTTGAATTATTTAAGAATATTCAAAATATCAGTAAATGGATGTTAGAATTCCGATGAAAGTAAGTTTGATGCCAAAAATAATATGCAAATATATTTTTTTATTTTTTTACTAAATTTTATTTTTTTGTTGGAAACAAAATGTACGAACTTTCCTTTTGTTTCTTAACATCTTCAATGACAACTTAAAAGCATTCTTAAGAACATATTCTCCTTTTCCAATAGAGAGACTCTGTCGTTATTTCCCATGAATCAAATTTGATTCATCCAATATTTTTTCAGCGTCCACTCATTTATGATTGAATCAAAAAGAGTAAACAATAATAACACCCCCTGTTGAAAATTGATTTTTTTTTTGAGGATAGTCACACTGAGGCAAATCCTGGAAAAGACCGACGAATATATAGTCGAAGCCCTCCATCTTTTCATCGACTTCAAAGCTGCTTATGATAGCATCCACCGCCAAGAGCTTATGATGGCGATGTCTAAATTCGGGATCCCGAACAAACTGATCTAGCTGTACCGCATGAAGCTAAGCAATACGCAGTGCAGTGTGCAAATAGGTATTAACAACTCATCCGCGTTGTTTCAAACATGCTCAAGGTTTAGACAAGGAGATGCGTTGTCATGCGACTTCTTCAACATAGTCCTGGCGGAGTCTTCAACAAATCCACCCAGCTCCTAGGCTATGCGGACAACATAGACATCATCGGTCGATCCAAGAGAGCTGTGCTTGAGGCCTTCACAGCGATTGAAGAAAAGGTGAAACTCGTTGGTCTTGAAGTGAATGAGGACAATACAAAGTACATGCTATCAACAAACAAAACACCATTTGTCCACCGCCTAAGACAAAATGTCTCTGTTGGTAGAATCAATTTCGAATCTGAGGAGTTCACCTACCTTGGAACAAACGTCAATCCCACAAACGACACCTTTGTGGAGATCTGACGAAGAATTAGTAATTACCCTATCGAACCGCTGATACTTCGTTTTGGCAAAACAACTGGGTTCAAAACTCCCCACTCGAAAGACAAAGTGTCTGCTATACTAAACTTTGAGTTTACCAGTCCTACTCTACGGCGCTGAGTTACGATAAGTAAAGAGGCGAATTGATACTGTGCACCTTCGGAAGAAAAATTCTTCGACGGTTTTTCGGTCCCGTATGCGACGATGGCGAATGGAGAAGAAGGTTCAACCGTGAACTGTACGAGCTGTACCAAGATGTGGATGTAGTCCAGAAAGCCAAGAAAAGATGACTACATTGGCTCAGCCAAATCGAACGAATAGACGACAATGCTCCAGCCAAGAAAGTCTTCTAATCGCAGCCCCCAGGTTCGAGACGCAAAGGAAGACGGAACCTACGGTACAAGGACCATGTGACTGCGGATGCCAGTGCGAGAGACCGGTTTTGATGGAAGGCTGCAGTATCTCATGTTGAGATCCTTCATGAATTGGGAGCCGGTTAAGTAAGTAAGTAAGTTTTATGTTCATATGATTCATAGGCGTGGTACGTATTAAAAAACATCCATTAAAAAACTTTTCTTAAAGATAAACAACACTTTCAACCTTAAAATTTACGAACGCATTGCTTTTTGTGTAGGTAGTAAAACTCTCGACCAGACATTCTTTTGTAGCTGCTTTCACTGGCTGGCTTCACAAAACAAACATTTGGATTTTTGAATAGTATCATTTTATTCAATTTTCAATAGATCTTGATTCAAATATAATTCATGGATCCTAAAATTTTGAAGCAAGAAAATTGGGTGTATCAAATTTCATTCATAGATTCATAGAATGTGAGTAAGTGATAAAAATGTCGTTCAAACGTTTTTGTTGTGTTTGGAAAAATGGAAACATACTTATCTGATTCATAGACTTGGAAAACAAGGTACAATAAAGATTTCAGGAATCTAATATGTTAATTTGACTAGTAGTAGACTAGTAGACTCCCAATGTTTCGAAGAAGTTTTGCACAGAAAAGCTCCAAAACGTTAAAATCCATGCCACTGCTCTGCTGTCGATGATTCATCATTATCATCGTCATCCAGGACCCAATTTGAGCCCCTTGGACATCATCCAAAGGCTAATGGGCGACCTGGTCTATGTATTCCATCCAATCAATTCAAAGCCTAGCTTAAAACGGTGTTGCGCATTCTTTTTTTGGCATTAACTTGGTCTAGTGCTCCAGCGGCAAAAAAGTAGCACTTAAATTTGGTTGGTGAAAAATTAAAAATATTTATTTTATTTTTCTGTGCTTGTGAATAAACTTTTGCCAGATATAACTTCAAACTTTAAATTCCTTATATCAAAAATCGTTTCTGAAAAGATCAACTTAATTCCCATTCTATTCGAATTCCATCATAAAGTGTTTGCGTCCAACAAAGCATATCAGAAATAATCCACTATTTCATTCAAATAAAGTTTTTAGCTAACTATTGAAAACAAATCTAGAGTCTCGAATCACCAAAACGAACATGCTGTGAAACCCAAGTAAGTAGATAACTGCAAAAATACGATTTCGGTCTTAAAATTCGCCCATTTGTGATTGAGATTGACATAGTTTTCGATTTTTGCATGCTCCGTGAAGCAACTCCTGAGCTTATACTTTTGCATAGGAAAAAAAAACCAACAAAAACCAACTTAAGGAACAAAAACATCACTTTGCGGTGCAGGATGACGATAATAATTTGTGAGAGAAATTTCAAGATACATATTCCATGCCAACCAACGTCATCGTCATTGTCGTCTCATCATCATCATCATCGTCATCATCACTGTCCATGAGAATGGATCCAATCCGTTATCCCAGGCAGAAAATCCGTTTAATTTCAAAATGCCGGATTTTAATTTCCCACAATTTATCATCCATCACTTGGATGAGTTGTGACAGTTGTTGTAGTGACGGTTCTGGTTTAGTTCGGAGTTGTTCTGAAGCTGGTAGTTCCGAAGTTGAGATGGGTGTTTGGAAATACCCAGCCAGACCGAACCGAAATGAACGTTTCGAAGGTATCCTTATCACAACACTGAGATGCTAACGAGGACGATGATGACTTGAATTTTGTCTGTATATCCTTTAAAGAGTTCTCGTCCCATCCAGTCGACTTCAATTGCAGCTCCTTGCAGGTCGAGAGAGTTGCTCCATCACTACTGGATGTGTGTGCATTCATTAAAATCTATATCGTTCCCATCGTTGTCCTTTCTTAGATGTGCTCCCGTTTCGGTATAGGTCTATATATCACACCAGCACATTGATCCTGCTCCCCATATTTCCTGTCTTCTCGTGAAAAAGGACATCAGCCCATCATAGCTATGATTTGGCAGCTCTGATAAAAGAAGAGGCAAATTCCATTCTCTACAAACTAACACAAAAGCTTTGACTGGGCCTTTTTTGCACCGCCTATAGACGTCCTGTAGTCGTTTTGTATATGGAGTGCATTCCGAAGGGGTCTGATGATGTCTGATATTCGTTCGGCTGCTGAAAAGCTACATTCATCATTGTGGATTTGGTATACGAACACAGTGTGCAGTGCATCTACTGTGGAGATGCATGCGAATTGGACTGGAATCGAGGGTAGTAGCATTTAAATGGGTTTTTCGTTTCGTTGATTATGGGTTTGTGTATCGGTGTGTGTTTTCTTTTTGTCGTCATCGTCGTCGATCGTATAGTCGTTCTCGTTGTCGGCTGGCTGGATATTCCTCTAGCTGGCTGGCGTTTGAAATTCGAGAGGACTACCCCAAGTTCAATAACCCAATGATGGGACATGGTTTTTAGTACAGCAAGCAAAGGGATTCACTTTTGTGGTAGGCAATATTTTCATTTGTTATTGGTTTGTTGGCACAAATAGATTTATATAGAAGTGTAGGTCCTTTGTGTATATGTTTGAGCATCAAGAATCAAGGATAGAATTTATGGGGAGATCCTTGTTTGCATTGCACCAGGACGGACCGGACGTTTCTGAATGCAGAGAGAGATAGTTTTTTTTTATATTTTCATATTTATTAGGGTTATGGCAATGCTGGTTTGGTACTTTTGTGGAGATGGATAAATAATTGGTTATAGCTTTTGTGGAGAGGGTTCTATGGGACTTGTTATATCCTTCTTCCTTTTTTTATTGTTTGTCTTGTGTTCAAAAAGCACTTAAAATGAGAGTTATTATTGTCAATAATAATGGAAGAGATAGTTTTGTATCTGAATTCGATATCTGCATTTTACTGCGTGCCAGTTAATTATGGATACTATTATTGTCATGTAGTTTGTGAGTTTATTTGCTGTTTTGTTGGAAAAGTTATGATTTCATGAATATTTGATTGTCTTTTGGGGTTTTTAATTGCTGTTTGATAGAATATTTAATGAACATATTTAATAGTTGAAAGTTCGAGGATAGATCGGAAACAGAAACCGTCTGTCTTTCTAAAAGTTCTCTTAGATTATGTCCGGCAACAAATAGCTAATAACAATATTATTGGAATTTTCTTTTAATAATAATAATAAAAACTCATCAACCTTCTGTGTCATAAAATTGGTCACTAAAGATTTTTTACCATTTCCTAGCATTTTCTTTTTTTTGATAGTACTAAAAGTTTGACAATTCAGAATTGATATTAAAAGAGGTAAATTGTCGAAATGTCCAGTGTAAGTGTGTTTCTAAGTGGTTTGGTCGCGAAGAACATTAATTTCTATATTTCCAGGTAGTTTCAGATTTATGTGCACTAATCAAGGATGTTGTCGTAATTCCTGAGCGAATTTTTGAACTTTTTAGGTTTCTATAATTCGTCTCTTAACAAGCAAAATAGATGCCAATTTATCTTCGCGATGGAGCCATCGATTTTCAAAATTTAAATTGTTCTTGAAAGATTGCTCTTTCAGTTTCAAAGTGAAAAGGGTTCTTAGAATTCAATATCGTGTTTTTTTTGTTTCAAAATTTCGATTAAAATGTTTGACAAAAATACATAAAAAAAAACGGAAACGTTGAAAACGTTCTACGCAATCAAAGAGCGTTTGGATGTTTTGTAAGTCGACTCTTCTCCTTCAATGGCACCCGTCCAAATTTGGTCTAACGACGTGCAAGTCGGTTTTTCGTGATGATCATCGTTTAAAGGTTTGCGGCACATGAGCAAGCTGAGGCAAATAAAATTATTATTATATAAAATTTTGGAAATGCTGAGTTTGCTGACTCCGGACAACAAGCGCAATCGTTAGTCTATTTCACAATAGTGTTTGACGACCCCAACGATGAGTTCTACGAGCTCCTTGACAAATCGTATGAGCAATGTCCTAGCTATGACATTAAAATTGGCCTCGGCGATTTTAACGCCAAACTGGGAAAAGAGGACATCTTTGGTGGAACAGTCGGAAAGCATGTCCTGCACGACACCATTTCCGACAACGGATTCAGGCTGATCAATTTTGCTGCGGGGCGAAATGTTGTGATAGCAAAATCCTTCTCTGATCGAGTGTCAAGTAACCTCTTCAGAAGTCATATGCCAGAAAGCAGTTAGAGATGCCGCTTCTAATGTGCTAGGTTACACACAGCCATGAAAGCAAAACCCCTGGTTTGACGAAGAATGCTGGGAGGCTCATGTAGCCAAGCAGGAGGCATACAAAGCTGCGCTGCATAGAAGTAACAGAGCTGTTTGTGAGCTCTACGAGCAAAAGGAGAATGAAGTTCGGAAGTTTTATCGGAAGGTAAAACAGCTGATTCAAGGTCATCGAGCAAGAACCGATGCCTGCAGAGATAAACAAGGGAACATCATAGAAGAATCGCAGTCGAGGTTGGGGATTTGGAAAGACCACTGTAGCAGTCAACATGACGGTGACGACGAACAAAATCCCGCCGACAGGCAGAAGCCGTTCGGATCCAATTATAGCCAACAATTCCGTGAACCCGACCTAGAAGAAGTGAAAACGGCAGTATCATAGCTGAAATCCAACAAAGCCGCTAGAGCAGATGGTCTAGCTGCTGAGCTGTTTTAAGCAGCAGGCGATGATCTAGACAGGAGCATGCACCAAATCATGTAAGATATGGTCGGAAGAATGCATGCCCGATGAATGGAACCTTAGCATTGTTTGCCCGATCCTGAAGAAGGGAGATCCTCTAAACTGAGCCAACTGCAGAGGCATCAGCCTACTTAACATCGCCTACAAGATCCTTTCTGCCGCAATATGTGAACCTCTGAAGCCTAAGGGCTAAGAAAGCAATTGAGTGGAAAATCCCCATTTCGAGTAACTAAGGTAAAACTGTATTACACCCTCATCATCCCAGTCCTGCTGTAAGGTGCATAAGCATGGACCCTGACAAAATTGGATGATTGTGATTTGAATTTTTGGTGGAAAACTGATCAAATGTTTTGAATCCACGATATTAAACGAAGCTAAGAAAGTCATACAAATTCTTATTAAATTGCTTTTTTTCATTATTCAGTCGTATTATTATTAGCCTACCAAAAGCTTCTCAACAGTTTAAAATCAAACATGCAAGAGCCGCAACTACCCCAAAAGTATTCATAAAATCCCTTTAAACCCCACCATCAAACATTCAACAATAGAAGTGTGTCAAGAGCTTACTATTATTACATTTTTCCCCAAAACTTCCTTCACCTGATTAAGTTGACTCAATTTCTTCAAATTTACAAAAAAAAACCTCACTTGACAAAAGTTCAAGAAAAGAAAAATTGCATGACTCAAAACTGTCATTCTTCATCTTAAATTTCTTTTTTTCCTTATTTTTTTTTCTTTGTTGCATTCACAAGAAGTGAAAACTATCGATTAGTTTGCAAAGAGAGTGGGAGAGAAAAAAAAAAGCAAAATAATCGCTTTCCGGAAGGTCACGTTTTTCATATCTCTGCACTTTTCACCACGGAATTTACGCCTAAGTTCCCTTCCGATTATTATTAAACAAACTTTCAAGTTTTTCCTTCCTGCTCGATAGCACACAGTGGCCCAAGTCGTAGTTCTAAGTTGAACAAAAATACTAGATTCCAAGTAGTTTCTTTTTTAGTTAAAATAAACTGCACATATGCCCCACTGTATAGTTCAAAACTAAAATAAATAGTGTTGAATATGTACCTTGGCTCGTGGGTAATTGGAATTCCGGTCTCGCAACAAAATGTCATCTTGTAAAGGTCTCGCGTCTAACGCGACTTTTTGCAAATTCGTGTTAGGTGCTAAGTGTCAGGCAAAGGCACACGAATGTTTCTTTGGTGTTTTACAAATTTCCCTAACTGTAATTTCCATGTATATAATTCTATACCTAAAGAAAGTTTCGGTATTTATTGCTTAGAGAAAGTACCTGTGTGTTCTTCTTTGTATGCATAAATTGGTGGAGTGACCTAAGAGCTGCGACGAGTGCAGTAAGAAAATTTAAATTGCATTCACGAGCATTGAATTCAATGAGTTCCGAGAAGTGTAAGCCTTATAACGACTTGATAGCACGTTCCTGCTTCTGTTCTGTAGTGAAGGTTATTGAGTAGGTGTTCTGAGAGTATAAAATCAAATCAAATTCAATGCGAAACACAGGCTTTCTTCTAGGATCGTCACTTCACTTTCTGTAAGTTTCTTCTTGACATTGTAACGACTTGACGGCATCATGCCATTTTTTCGTCACGGAATTCGAGCTTGTTTCGAAAACAAACCTAAACAATTGATGCTTTAGATAAAAGATTTACAATTTCAGCATCAAAGGCCGGAATTTTGAGTCTTAAAACAACAAACATTATCCAATGTGTCCTTGTAAGAATTTCTCAAGCCACAATATAATCTACAAAAAAAGCCCAACATCAATCAGAAAACATCTTAGAATCCACCCTAAGGAGCCCGATCGATTTTCCTGTCAATATTAACTGTCAAGAAAATAAACTTAAAACAACAACAACAGAAGCACAAGAAAAAAAACATTCAATCAGGCATTTATTGCAACGGAAATTTACTTTTTCTTTAAGTAATAAACCCACTTTTCCGCTCTCGCTAAGTAATTTTCTTTTTTGTTTCCATTTATTTATTTTTTCCTTACTTCATTTAAGTTATGTGACATTTGGCATTCGGTACGCCATTGCCATCGCCATCAAATTCCTCAAGCCTCTTGGCAACGTCTATACAAAGAATTCCATTTCCTTCGAAATAGGTTTATCCGGTAACCGTTTTATTTTTTTTTCCTTTCAGCCGATATCTTTTCTTAATTATCGAAAGAGTATTAAAAAAAAAAAAAAAACTCAGAGGAGATAGAGGACATTCCAATGATCTATCGAAGGCATTTTCGTATAAAGTTTTCCTTCGTATTGAATGTTGATTATGTCCTCGCAAATCAATAACATTCACGACAAGTAAAAGGAGACAAAATTGTCTAATGATGACCTTTCTGCAGCTGGGTGAGAAAATAAATAACCACAGACAGATTGAATGGAAGCTTTTAAGTATTGGAAACGTATTTCGAAGATAATACTTGCGTAGCCTGGGAAATACTGAGGATGAGGATCGAAATGATGCAAAAGAGAAGTGGGTAGACGCACTTAGAGAAATTGTTTCAAATAAAGGACATTTGAGAAATTACCTAAAAAGGACATTTTTTAGAAAAATTATTCACTGAGCCTACCTTTTCAAATGTTATTGGTCTATTTAAAGATTCATTCATCTTTTTTTTATGTTAGGAAATGTCAAGCCTCAGCTTAGTCTTTGGGACATGACGATGTATGTGGGCATATATGGGTGTTAAGGAGGGGTGTCCTTTTGGAGGTATAAAGCAATTTCTGTTCAGCCAAAATTGTTTTCCCACCTAAAATTTTAATAGAATACTTCATAGGCCTATAATAAATGTATGGGAGTCATAAACAAGTTTCCATTTCCATTTAATTAGAAGACAACGCGTTCTAGTGAAAGCCTCAGCTGTTTTCGCAGCAGCGCGTTCTGTCACTTGAATTTTCCAAGACCTCGAACTGTTCAGGAAGTAGCTGACTAATTACTCTGATCATCTTGAGCTTTTGTGATTGATACGCTTTGACCCTTCAGCTTTTTTTTCGAAAAAAAGTTCAAGAAGTCGTTATTCGTTAATTATTTGTCATATCATTCGTTATTTTAAATAACGAATGAAATCAACTATTTACCTATATCACTTGTCTCTTTATCTGTATTTTTGTTTTCATTTACTGTTTTGATGGAATTAGACTCTCGAATACATTCATTCATTCTCTATTGCTATAAAAAATGCCTTCAACGAATTCTTGGTAAATTTATTGAAAAAAGAAAATAAAGCACACATTCGCGTGGATAAAATTATTGGAAATTATTTGAGAGTAATAAAAATTTGGTTCTATTATATCATCATCATAATAGTTCACATTTTAATATCGTTGATTCCACCAACGCTACCTACTAATTATACCTTCCAAACTATTGGAAAACCCTTTTAACCCATTTCCCTACCCGAGGTTCAAGAACAAATGGTTAGCCTGTATTGCAACACATGAACAAAGTGTCAAGAAAAATAGATATCCAAACATACGACAGATTCTGTTGCTGCTTATACTGAAAATCCATATTTTGACTTCGAATAAGATTCGGGAAACGAAAATAACATAGAACTACAATTGCAGCATACACAAGTACCAACAATCAAAGCTGATATCATAGTATCCTATTATTTTGCTAAAGAAGATCATACGTTCAAAAAAAACCATTGCCTTCTTCTACATCAATCAAAAGCAAACAAACTGTCCGAGTGTTTGAACAAAGAATAGTGATCATGTCAAATGTTAATAACTTTTAATTTAAAATAAACAAAAATTAATTTATCTATCAGCAGTTGCCCGTAGCTTAGTTGGTAAGTGCGTTGGCTGCTAAGCAGAACGTCGTTGGTTCGAGTCCTACTCAGGCCAAGTTTTTATTGCATCTTTCACGAGCACTGCCTCTTGCGAAGAATTGACAAATCTTCCAAGAGTATCAATCTGTCATGAAAAAGTGCTTCTCAACTCTGCCGTTCGGAATCAGCCTTAAATTGTAAGTCCCCTCAATTCTTCACACGCACTCAGAGAATTGTTGATGAGAGTAAGCCACTTAGGCCTTGGCTCTTCAAGAGCTGTCGCGCCACTCTATTTATTTTATTTTTTAATTTATCTATCAAGTTCCTTGTTGTTATTCGTCATTCGAATTAACTGTCTTCGAATAAATGAAATTATTCGTTATTCTCGAATAACGAATAAAATGATTTATTCATTCGTTATTCGTTACTCGTTATTCGAATTAATTATGGCCAACTTAGTACGTAGCGAATGGGCATCACGCGATTATCCGCCTCAAACTGTCATTCCCTCTGGATGACTTGGCTTTTCGACAATAACGTGCTGGGTGCCCAATGTGCATCCTCAGAAAACACTGTTTTCACCCAAAATTTTTCCAATTCAAGCAAATCTAAGTCATAACTCGAGTTAAGACTTAATTTCGTTGAATTAATTTTTTATCAGTGTAGCCACTAGCACTCAGCAAAAATTCTCGAAAATCAAAAAATTCCACTGGGTACTTTTATTTCTTATTATTTTCTTGCCATTTTTGATGTGGTAAAAGAACCCAAGAAGAAGAATTTTCAAAGAAGAAGAAATACGAAACAAAAACCAAAAAGAGGTAGAAAAAAAAGAAAACAGCAATGGAACCATAAATTAATCTCAATTGAAAAGAAGGCGCCATACGCAATTTCTGTTTCACCTCCTTTTTGCCCATTTTTCTCCTGCCAAATAAATATAAAAATCTCCTGCCTCTTCTCACATTTCTACTCTGTCTATGTCCCCAACGAACAGCGAACACCCCACGCTCTGCCTGCACTCAATGGTTTCTAGCCTTAGCAGAAACAAAAAATAGAAGAACAATAAAAAAAGAAAAAAAAAAGAAAACAGAAAACAGAACAAAAAAAAAGTAAACATCTTCAAGGTTCTTTAAGAGCTAGTTGAGATTGTTTATTGCTCAACAACGAGAGTTCAATGACAGTTCGAAGCATGAAACATAAAAATCTTATTCTTTCCCTTTGTCACCGCTCATCCTCTCATCACCCTCGTATAGTCGTGGTCTGATGCCTTTGTTGTTGGGTCGATTCGATGAGATTGGGATGCTGGCTGTTGGCATCAGAAATTCAGAAGACGAACAAGAAGAAGAAAAAAAAGCTCCAATGAGATGATGAGCATTCAATTTTGTCCCTAGAGCGAGTGGGGTTTAATGTTGTTTTTTTTCTCTTCTACTCGAATTTGTGTTTTTCTTCCATCTCTGGTTACATGTTGCTGGTTGGAATGGGATTCGTTGTTCTGTTGCCACCACTAAAAGCATCATCTTCAAGTCTAGTATATCTTCCCTGTCCTTGTATTACCATCATTATTTTGGAGACCAGGAGGCGAAGATTGGAATGGTTGTGTGGAGTCCTTAAAGAGGCTTGTTGTTGGTTTGGATGGTTGGTTGGTCTTTGCTTCAATTGTCGACTGTTTATTGCTACTGTTGCTGTGGCGTTGAATCTTTGGGTTTAGCTTCTTCTTTTTTTTTGTTTTTTCAAGCTTTTTTTCTAGGGTGCTTCACCAGAAACGACGAACCCTAGGTAGTCCCTTTGTGGGGAGAATTGCAAAAAGAAAGAAACTGAAGCCCGTTTCAATGGTAACCTCGATCGAGACGACGAGGTTCAAATAAAAAACAAGTAAAATAACAATAAAATGAGATTCACTGTCCGGACCGGGCGGGACAACAATGATGACTACTAATACGACGACGACAACACGATGACTTGGGATGAAAATCAAACAAAGTATGTGTGTACAAAAAAGTTGAAAAAACCTGGAATAGACTCGACTCATTGCTCTAGGCTCACGAGGTTTTTGGGTATGGAAACTCGAATAGGGTTTTGAAGGTTTTTAGTACTTTTTCGTTCTCAAAGCAAGAAAAAGGCGACGACAAAGCCGAACAAAACTTCACTTTGCGTCGTTGTCGTTGTTGTCGACAACAAGAAGGGTGTTTGTGATTATGAGTAAGAAACTCTGATGGCATGATGCTTTATGGGAGACTCACATGTCTCTTTAACTGATTTCCCGAGGAAGTCATGTGATGGCTTTACCCTTCAGTAATAAAAAAAAGCAGCAAAATGTAGTGTGAGGGGGAGCGAACCGTTAATTAGCCTTTGTTCTTTCCCGCTTTCAAAAGGTATGGTAAGATTACGACGGCGCGGCGGTGACTTGAAGATTGGTTTTCTTTTAAATAGCTGCATGTATACTGTATAGATGATATAAAAGAAATGATTCCAACGCTTGGTTTTGACAGTTTGAAAATTTGTAAGAGGATGAAATTGCTAGGTTATAGGTAAGATCTTCATAGCTTTAATAAAAGTTGTACTCAAGCAAAATATAGAATTTTTAAAAGTCGAATTTCATAAAGGAAAATAATAGACATTCGTGAAAATATGATTAAATACGATTAAAATATGAATCACTATACTGGAGCGCCTTGATTTCTTGCTTGCGACGTGTACATGCTCCATTTTTTCTCGAGGTCTGCAAAATTCGACTTAAACTTCAGCCCGGCAGCAATTAGACCAATTTGGCCGTGACGATATCGGAGATGTGACCCTGAATGTGATCATGATGGGAAGAGCCGTGCTTTTTCCGTCAAATGGGACGTTTTTTCTTCGATTCGGCGTCGAATTGGCCCAATAATTCGACGAAGAACACTAGTCGATGCGGATCATACCTTGTGAATTCCAAAAAAATGGTGGCCATCAATTTTTTACCAATTAGACAGTTTTCGCCTTCATCGGAGCATATTCGCTGGCTGGAGCTCACTGTTACGGCCGTTTATTGATCTCTGGTGTGTACAAGTAGATTCTTGCGAAGCAAAAACTCCCTTTGATTGCCCTAAAACAGCATTTAACACTCTGAGTGGTATCACGGTTGAAGCTGTTGTTCTGAGAGAGAAAATGCGGTACCAAAACCTTAAAAGCTTTCTCATGCTCAAAACTTAATGCAGGATTACGAACGCACGATCTTTTGGAACACTTACGTACTGTCAGCTACTTCGCGCAATTTCATTCGTCAGTCTGCCAATACGGGGTCCTTAATTTTTGTCACCTTATTCTCCGTGGTAGCTACAGTGCTTTGCAAAAGTATAATCGCACCATATAAAATAACAGACAGTTTGGTAGTGTTTCTGAGCTCCAAGAGACAAAACTGCACGAATGGAACTCGTTGGACAATTCCTAATTAAAAAAACTGGTCGAGAGTAATCCAAATCGAGTATTTTAACTTGATTGAAAATCGGCGTAGTAAGAATCCACACTAATCTTTCGAAAAAAAAAAAAAAAATTGTACGTGTCAGCTCCGACGCGCGACTGGAGTTCACTCAATAAGAATGATTTGATTACCTTAAAATATAAATAATACGCAAAGGATTGAATTCATATATTCATACATCTATTCATAATAATTTGATAAAATATATTACTTAAATACTTATGGTAAGCAATATGAATGTCAACAACTTTGTTTAAAACGTTCTTACGTATTTTCGAATGAATCAATGTAGTTACTTCTACAAACAATTTTGTAAGGAATGAAGTAATCTACAAAACTGCATCATTATATTTTCAGAACAGTTACATTTCTTATCAACTTTTCATTAATTAATGATGAAAATTCAAATGGGTCCACATTTATTGTGCATTATTGCATACAAAATGGAATTGAATGTTGATAAATTCTACATTGAATTAAAGCCTGAAGCCTTGTGCTTCTTAAGAGATCTTAATCTTGAAGATCCGATTATTAGAACGCACGCTAGGATGCTTTTAATCGAAAAACAACGATCGAATTTTGGCCATAGCGGGATTCTCGCACAGGTGATTTGTCATTTTGTACGAACCAAGCAGGTCGTTTGTGTGCAGTTATATTTATTTTAAAATCGAGATTGTGAGGCTTGTACTAGACGTATCCTTACAAATGAGGTATCAAAATCACCGTTATTTTATGTTGGTTCGACATATGGAAATTTCAACAACCAGTCTATAGGATTAAAACTTATATACAAATTTATGTGAAAATATCTACATTGACCATATTAATGAGTTACCGTTATAATTAAAGTATAATAAATTGAAGAGCATGAAATTCTGTATCATGTGTGAAAATTTCAGCGTTCTACGTTGAACTCTCTGTTCAATAAAATAGATTCGAGGTGGCACTAAAACTTTCACCCCCTATTTTCACCCCCCCTCGGTTATTTTTTTTTAACTTTGAATGTCATACTTATTTATGTTTAGTCAAAAGCCATAAAAACGAGTTTTAAACTTCTAACCTAATCGACCTCCATACAAACTTTGACCTAACATTTCAACTCCTTGTGACCTTTTCAACCCCTTTTATTGCGTTAAAAAACAGCGTGTGCCCTTCTCCAGGTTCTAGTCTGTTTTACTACCAAATTTCATTTAAATCGATCCAGTAGGTTAAAAGTTATTAAGAGTTAAAAAAAGCGTTAGTAGTCAATTTTTTATAACGCTTTTTTCAATGATTGATTTTCCTATCCATATTTTTTCCATACCGGGGTCTATATATGAATCGATTCTAAAGGAGTAAACTCCAAAAATAAAAAAAAATGTTGAAAAAATAAGAGAATGCGATTATACTTATGCAACAAAGAAAAAAACTTATTTTCTTTTCTAAACATTAGAGGCGAAAGTAACGGTAATTTTTTTTTCTCTCAATTTTCTTATCTAATGAGGGTCTTTAAAAAAAAATAGTTTAGTATTGCTGCAGTCCTCGGTTTTACACAAAACCATTTTTACATGGTGCGATTATACTTTTGCAAAGCACTGTATTTTCGAAGAACCTAGATTTGACGGTCGCCATTAAAGAAGAAGAGTACACACACAATCGCTCTTTGATGTCGTTGCACGATTCCCTTTCAAAAACAAGAATGGAATAACCGATCGATATTGCCCTTATATCCTGTCTTGTTAAATCTCCGGCCACTCCTTTTTCTAGACGCGGTCAAAACAGAACAACGAGTCCGATAGTAAATTTCTCTTGCGGTATTGGTTCCATCAGGCATTAAGTACCTACTGATTTTACCATCCACGTATTTGAAAACATTATTTGAAATAATACAGATTCATCTTTCGTCATTTGATTTTTCAATTTATTCACAAACTGTCTTGAGTTTTTAATCCCAATAATACTTTGACGTTCATATTTGTTATTTTGAAAGAACAATTTCTGCATTGTACATTTATTTTCCTCCCATTTTATTGCAAATCTGTTGGATCTTTGCCATAAAATATAAAATTATAAATATTTTCATCACTAAGCCGTTATTGTAGATAAATATTTCATTAATTAAATTTCAAGTACCGAACACAAGAGCAACTGTGGGTTTGTTGTTTTTTCTTCATCGTTGATTGTGCAACGCACAAATAAAAACAACAACAACGAAGAAGTAGAGAGTTGAATATCAAAAACTGATGATGCTTTTATTTATCTTTCAATCCAAACCAAATGTCATCGGTCGGATTGTCAAAAGGTCATTCATTCGTATCCCATTTCTGAAGCCTCTTACTCAGTTTGTTGTTTTTTTCTTTTGTTTATTTTTTTCCCATCGATAGGCATTTACGAAATATTTTAATTGAATGCGTCTTCCAGATGTTTCCAGCCTTAATGTCATTGATGCCGTTTACCATGTCGATGGGAAGTGGCAAGGCGGTGGCGCGTGAATGGCCGCTTCTGAAACTGCCGGGAGCAATTCACCCACTTCCTCTTCAGTACAATGATTCAGTCAGTGGGGCCGCGTGAGGATGGCGGCTCTTTGAATCATCATCAAACTCAACTATTGTTGATTATGCTTCAATTTTGTTTGTTGCATTTTTAACTCCTCATTTTTTTACTCTTATAATTTTTCTGTATGCAATTTATAAATTATCATTAAATCAACGGAGGCAATTTAAAAATTCAATAGCCTATCAACCAAATTGTGAAAAGTAACTTCTTAATATTTTCAAAACATAAATGGGCCCCGTTTTCCATTCTTGTTGTTTAAATCCAGCCATGTGCATCAGCAAAGTTGCCGACAAGCAATCGTGAAGCAGCGCCCTCTTAAACCTTAAACCAATTAAATTTAACTCCCTCTCGGGATCACAACGAAGACGAGCGCCTGGTTACCTACTCTTATAATTTCATAACAGAAAAAAAGCACCCACATTCGATTCTTCAGATTTGATGTACCCACTGATGTTCATGTGTTGTACTCGTCGCACTCGATGTCATTGCATAAATCTATCGGCAGCATAATTGCGCTTAAGCACATGGAGAGTAGATAAATAATTAAATTTTGTTTTTGTTTGTTCTTCTTTAAATAATTTAATTATATGCGCTTCAAGGGGCTGCACATAAGAAAATTAAAACGAAAGACGAGGAAAAAACAACACACATGATTCTCGTCAACTCAAAACATCGCTGCCGCCGCCACCCGTTGCCCCACTCCCTTTTATTATCTTGACAACATTGCATTTATTCCACTTCCCATTTGATGCAAACCCCCCTCCCCAATTTGAAACGAATGATGCATTTCAAAGGCGAGTGAGTTGGGACAAGCGTGTGCTTTATTGAAAGTGGATGTTCGTTACGGATTCCGTTGTTCGTGTGACAGAGTATTTTTCAGCCAAAAATACGAGAGGGAGGGTATTGACGATCTAGATGCAGAACATCCGGTTGTTGAACCTTCTTTAGGGGATGCGAAGAAACATGATGAAGAATATCAAATTTGATTTTAATTTTGTTTGTGCACGATACGGAAACGGATAAGATTTGATATGAATTATTGGATTTTGGTAGTGCGAGTTCATTCACTAATGGCGCTAAAATCGTTCCAATGAATTTGAAAGGCATGAAAACTGACAAAAAAATCTATCCTGAAGTAGCAACAAGGATCGACATGGTCACTATCACTATATAGCGTTTTTGTTGACAATATTCAAACCGTTGGTGGTAAAACTTGGAACTAAGAAATGATTTACACATTTTTTGTTATATGCAGTTCAGTCACTATCCTCAAGATGGCACTTGTATGGTAAAGTCTTAAAATAGGTTTTCGCTGACCTGGTTAGGAAAGTTTAGGTTACAGTGGCTGTCTAGATGTTGTTGCCTCACTAAGACCTCAAGGGTCCATTGTGATACTACTAAAAAAGTAACTTATGGGAGAGTAATGAACTCAAACAAACCATTTTGAACTTTTAATAAAATTAGAGAGACTTCTTGTATCGATCGTTGCCAGTTCACTGGTATTATCGAAGATTACCAAGATAATTATTCCTTCTATTGGAGAGTGCTGGGCATGTACATAGAAGGTGTTGGACTGTTACCTCTTCCTCCTCGTCCAAGCAGCTTCTACAGAAGGCATTAGTGCAGACTTCTAGCCTCATAGCATGTCTACCTATGAGGCAGTGCCCTGTTATGACTCCAACTGTGGAGCTTATGCTTTGTCTGCTCAGGGAAATCAAGCCTATTGCCCGCTTCAGGTCTATGTTTGGCTATATTTGTTTGGTTGCTAGGCAGGTGGTACCCTGTGACCATCTAGCATTTGTTGATTCTAGTGAAGATGTTGGCATGTAGCAAGTGGTATTCCTATGTTGTGTCCTTGTCAGTGGGCAGAAGTGTTCCGGTTTTGGCGAGCTCATCAACATTGCCATTTCCCGGCACAGAAATGAGGTGAATGTTAAACTGTTCTGTCATCTCATTCAGAGATGATCGACAGTCGTGGACTATAAGATATTTTGTGGAGACAGACGCGAGACATTTATGAGCGGCTTGAAGATACGTATATCCTTGCAAGATATAACTTTTACTTTGAGCCAGGATAGTGTTTCTTTTATCGCCATTACTTCTGCCAGAAAAACACTATATTGATTGGGGAGTCTATATGATAGACTGAAATTCTGTTGTTTCGACTATAGATACCACTTCCAACGCCGCGCTGCGCCGTAGTCGGTCTTTGAACCGCCTGTATAGAAGTGTATCGTGTTTTCTTCCAGAGGTCCTGCTTTTTCCCAAAAAGATCTTGAAGGGATGGAAACATGGAAGTTATTTTTGAATACCATATTGGCTCTAAGCCTCACGCATGAGTTGGCTGCTACCATTTTAACGAAGATTTCAAGAAGTGTTAGGTTTAGAAGTGGGTGGGGAATTGTGTACCTTCTCGTTAAGAGTATTAGTTCCGTTTTATGTGGACTGACGTCCAAGCCACAATGCTTTGTCCATTTGTGGAGCCTTTTTAAGGCATTTTGTAGGAGTTCCGAGAGAACTTGAGGGTGTTTCCCAGATACAGATATTGCAACGTCATCGTCGACATAGGCTTCCAATGATGTTAGGAAGTCGTTTACTGCTATGTTCTATAAAGGACCCCACCTTGGGGGTACTTCGATAGGAGGGTCTCCCTGCTTTTGGAATGAAGACTGCTTTTGCCATTCTCCAGGCTTTCGTAATATATCTCAACCTTACAAAGCTAGACAGAATGATTTACAATGGTGGAATGATCATGTCTGAACATTTTTGTTATTCGGCAGGAATGATTCCGTCTGGCCCTGGAGATTTATATGGATCAAAGCTATCTACAGCCCATTGCAGTTTTTCCCGCGTTACTTGATTCAATTAAACAAACGCGGTGTGTGCTATTTAAATGCCTTCACTGTATTTCTCAATATGGCGCTAGTGTATTCCAACTTGACTTTTATTGTTCACAAAAACGATTGCATGAATGCACTTCTTCCCCTTAAAAGTCCAAACGCACAAAATAACTCTCATTGAAAATTTTAATTAAAATTTCAATAAACCGTTTAAGACAGACACTTCAACCATTCTCAAAAGAAAACAACCAAATCCTTAATTAATCCGCCTTTGGCCTCTTCAAAGCCCTGATGAAGACGAAGAAGAAGAAGAAGAAAAACAACTTTGGAATTTCCCAAGGGCAACAACGCACATTGCTCCACAACCACCAAAACAATATCCTCCTCTGTCTTCTTATAACTCTGCCAATGGCAAGTGGTTATATTAATGCCCTCCAAAGAAATCAATGATTGTGCATCTGCTGGATGCTGCTTAAGAACTTCAAGCATAACCAAGTACCCTTTCAGCAGTGAAAATTATAAAAACAAACAAAAAATTTACCAAGAAACTTCTTCTTCAAGCGGAGAGTCATTATAGAATTGTGTGGTCTAATAAATAATTACTAATTGATGATAATTAAAAGATTATTTAAATATTTATTTATCGAGTGCATGTGGATAATGAAGTAGTACGGTCGAGCGATGCGAATGGGCGTGAAATTGAATGAGTCCCAATCCGAAAGCAAAGTACTGCGCATATTTATCGATTTATTGTTGAAGGTTAATTTCCTTCCGATTCGATCGAGGACCGGCAATGAGAAGGACCGAACGGACACAAAAGTGCAGATGAGATGCAATTAACGATAAAGTACTGACGGTCAGGAAAATGAGTTTATATTTTTTCGTATTTGCTGTGGGAAAATCGAAGAAAAAAAAAATATCGAAAATGAAAAAGAGTTTTCGATTTTGTTTGTATAGTCGATTATCGACTCTCGTGATTCCCGCCCTGAGAGCTGAGAGACATGACTGTCCTTCATTGTTACGCATATTGAGAAGCGCCTGAAAATCTGTAGACTGTCGTGTCAGCACAGACGAGACGGTGAACTTAAAGTACAAATTCTTACAAATTTTCAAAATGAAACTCTGCTACTGACTGCAGCCATTACCCTAGAACAAGACGATAGCCAAAAAAATGTTGTGTGTACACTGACTATTTTTGGGACATGTCAAGTGGAAAATGTATCTAGTTTTGTTATATTTGGGGAGCGGGTGCGCCAAAGTGCCACCCTGGCATTTGGCTACCCCACAATTGGGCACCGGGTGACGCTGACGCCGCCGCTGCTTCTGTCGCTGCCGGCAATATTTGACTGTTAACGTGTGTTTGGGTGTGTATGTCGTTTAAATGCCGCAATTTGATGCAGGTCTGGGGCGTTGTTTATTTTCTTGTTTTTCTTTCAGCATAGACATAGATTTTGTAGATACACAAATTTGGTTGTATGTAAGAGGGAAAATTTAGGACGAGGCGTTGGCATGGCACTACGCGACTAGGACTACTTTCCTTCTATTTTTTTCTTCTGTAAATCCTGAAGGCTGCTTTTTTTCACTTCTTCTGTTCAAATTGTCTGGGAATTACGTGTCTTTTACACACACTCACACACTCAAAGGCATCCTAGATATGTATAGATGTATGCTTTTGAGAGAAAATAGGATTTTGTTTGTTTTTTTTCTTTTCTTTTTTCATGACAAATCGATTTAAGTTGGAAAAATTGTGTATTCAAAGGATTTTTCGTTTTTTTTTTTTTTGCTGTCCGTCGTCTTATCTACAATAAAAATTGCGCTGAGGCAGAATGTTGGTTAAATTTGATTACAGTTTTCGAACAAGAGCTTTGCGTTGATGGACTTGAAGTGTCTATGCAAAATTTGTAAACCGAGAGAATAACTGGAGACAGCAAGCATTTCGTGTTCAATTGTGGAGGACTTATACAAAGGAGTCCGTTTTGTCTTAAATTTAAATATCCATTTGTCAGCATGAAAAATTTCGTGGTCGTGACGGATGATGCTTGAGAATTCTTAAGACGAAAATAAAGTACAATTTGTCGTTATTTAAAGCGACAATTTTGTATTAAAATTTAAAATTGGAAGGCAAATTAAATGTTGACTGGCTTATGGTGTTTTTCGTATTCACAAAAAAGAGGTTGACTGGGGAAATGAGCACAAGTTTATTACCCAAAAATAATTTGTTTGAATCTTTTCAGAACGTGCTTGGAAAACGTCGATCACAAACATTTCTTTTGAGGGCATAATTCGGCAACTGGATTGTAGAAGTAATTTTTTGTGTTTCGCTATTCGAAAGAAGATTTTCCAACTTTTAAATTGGTGTATCATTCGATTTTTGTTGCAAAGGAAAATTGAGAACAAAATCGTTTTAAAACTAAGCGAAAATATTTGACTGTCAATTTTTTTTTTTTTTTATTCCCGCAACCAAGTCTCCAAAAATGATGGGTATTCAATTCCTTGCAAAGAAGTTGCTCAGATATTTGTTTTATTAAACAATTCAGTATGAAATGTCTCGGAGTATTCTGCCATTAGCAAGTTGAAACTCAGCGAAAATATATTGCAGCCACAAAAAATAAACTAAATATTTTGACAGGCATTGCATTCAATAGCAGTTGCTTAGGCTTCTTATCTGCTACACAACTCAGTATTGCAACTTAGCGAAAATATTTGCTTGTAAGAAATACTTAGTTTCAAATATTTCTTCAATTAAATCTCAAAAAATTGATGCAAATTCCTAAGAGTATTATCAAAGCGAAATAGCGAAAATATTTGAATGAAATCTGATATACATATATATAGGTTGCTAAAGAAAACATGAGTTAAAGTTATTTTAAACTCAGCGAAAATAAACCCATGTCCATTTTCTTCCAATAAAAGTTGCTAAGGACTTTACTTGAGCAAAAAAATTTCGAATATTTGTGTCGAGGACACACCTTGATATTCATTTTAAAGAAAATTTGCGGGCATTTAAATTCGTGTACCTATTGATAAAGGCCTCGATCTCTAGTAGAAATTGGAAGTATGAGCATTTCGAAACTGAGCGAAAAACATGCATCCTTTTTAGAAAACAGATCTAAAAGGATGCATTTTTTTCGCTCAGTTTCGCTAATTTAATTTCTAAAGCACACAACTCCCCATTGTAATTATGTCGTAACGTAACTGAAATTATGCACCTTCAAAATAATTAATTACCAGAATAACTCCCAAGAATTTGGACAGTAGAAACCCGAAGGACACGTTTCACAAAACCACGCCAAATTAAATCATAATTTATTTGCCCAATAAATAATTCAACGTCTTTTGGCATAAATTTTGCACACAAAACCCCAAACAAGACGATCTTGAATTACTAATGGATTCTTCACTACCACCTCACAACTCGTACCTTCGAAGACGAAGTATGAATACTCTCCCTTCTGACATGCGAGGGAATTCGAATGAATTGTCTTAAGCGCGACATTCAGTCTTAGGGCAACTGAGTTTTGTTGTTTTTTTTTTTTTTTGGAAGATAATACCCGGCTCGAGTTGATATTTTAGTGAACCCAACAAAGGTTAAATTGACGAACGTGTTGATAGACGTCAAATTTGTGGAGGTGTCAAGAGGGTTGCAGAGCAATGAACAAAAATATGAGTATTTAAAAAATATACACTGCTTCTCCCTGCGACTGCTGCCGCACCACCCGCCTGTGAAAGTATTTACTTAATAATGACAGACAATGAGCTTTTGAGTAGATATTAATTATAATGGAATGGAATTTGAGACTTGGCGTTTTTTTGGTTTTAATTGGATATTTATACCCTTAGCCTGACATTCGTCATGTATGACAAATGGGATATAGTCAGCTTAACAATTGATGGTTTTTTTTTATTGTTTGGCGTGTCTTTATTTCGGGAGTAGTTCTTGATAAATTTCATTGTCTTCGAAACACGACAAGACGATTACTCATTAAGGTTATTTGAAAATACCTCAACCATATGTGAAGATTGATAATTTGTAGGGGTGTAAAGGGTTGGTAACATCGCTCTGAAATAAGTCGTGTAAAAGAGGCTTAAAAGGAATTTTTTTTAAAGGAAAGGATGGGGGTGTTATGATGTGAAAATCCTCCTTTTTCTGTCGTTATCATTTTTCAATGAGAAATAAACTACTAACGTGGGGGGATGGCTTAAGTAAGGGGGTAAATTGAGAGTGATAAAGTGAAATGTTCCTTCTTTTGTCAAAGGATACTTTTTAAAATGAAAGTAAGCTTCTTAGTTTTCGCGACTTACAAGTGTCAAGTTAATGTTTTTTAGGTTAGGAAGGGCTTCATAAGAGCTTAAAGAATGATTTGAAAATTTCAAGGAGTTGATAAATGGAATCAGGTTAGATTGAAGTGCTATAGTATTTTGTTTGAGATGTAAAATGGCTTTCTAGATGTTGATTTGCTTTCTGTGTCACAAAGCTTTAAACTATGATTTTTGACTAACCCTTCTCAATCTCAATGGTTCTGATATGATTAGAGCTCAAGGAACTTCGACTAGGCGAGATTTCGACTATGAGAGAGTCCTATGTAGAGTCTAAACGACACTGAATGGAAATAAATGCAATCAGAACAACACAAATAAATATTAACCCTAGCTGACCCGATTATCGTTGTTTTGTTAAAAATATTGCAAAAAAATTAAATTTCAAAGCTCTTTACTTTTAGACCTCAATGTCAATTGTAAATATATATCCTGATTCTGGTGCTGCCAGTGACAAGCTTGTCCGTGGAACCGAGGAAGAAGAAATCTCATAGAAAGAGGTAGTTAGAAGTCTTATCCTACTAGCTGAACCGGTAAACATTGTTTTATCAATACATTTCTACGAGCTATTCTAGCTGTACAAAATATCGATGTTGACGCTTTAAACTTAAAAATACAATCGTCATTGCGCGGCGTAGAGATATTTTCTAAATCGATCGACACTGATACCGCGCCATTTTTACAATCAAAGTAGAACTTATACAAACTGAGTGTATGAAATGAAACTGAAAATCATTGAGTAAATTCAACATTTATCCAAGCCAAGTAGAATATAAAATTTAAAAACTCACAATACCAATGATAGAAAACAATAAATAAAAATAAAGTACCCATACGCCACAGTGTGTCATCATCATCTGATGGGAGGCGAAGGTCAGCTAGTACTAAAATAAAATGGCTGTTTTCGTTGCAAATAATGCCTGCAGCGTCTCGAACCATGAGTCTTAAAATGTTAGATGCTAAAAGTTCATTTCGATTTTTCTAGAAAAGCAATTTCCGAAAAGTAGAAAACCTTTAACAGAAAATTGATCTGAACCCATTGCTCTCTTTCTCGATGCGTCCCGATTTTGATTTAAAATCCTTGAAGACCCTTTGAAACGCTTTTTACAAAGAGAGTTCCTACTTTTTTCTGTTTTTGGTTCCAGGTGCCTCCCATCCGGATCCTAAATTGATTGTTAGGCTATGTATGCTGAAAAGCACTTACACCATGTTCCTGGAATGTACGTATATGCTCCATAAGGATGTGAAAACATTGAACGTATCAAAGGAAAAATTGAAAAGAGAGCAAAGGAAAAAAAACCGTTCCTATTGTAACGTACTGGCACTTAAAATGTAAATTCAAATGGATTCAATAGAAAGCCATTTGGCAACCTTACCATATTCTGAAGGCATTGTGCACATCGGCTGATGGTGGGCCGGGCACATGTTGTCATGATGATGTGGGATATAGTACTCGGCAGCAGGATAAAATTCGCCGGGATATTGAATATAAACCGGCGTTGGGGGTGGTGGCTGCTGCTGCTGTTGTTGTTGTTGAGGAGGTCCTGGATTTTGGGGAGCTTGTGCTGTTGTTGCTACAACACCATTCACACCACCGACTCCGCCGTTAACGTTGCCATTTACATTGCCATTATTCGGTCCGTGACCGTTTTCGTGGGTCTGTTGCTGTTGTTGTTGTGAACCACCCTGCTGCTGTTGTTGTTGTTGCTGCGGCGGCGGGTGATGGTGTGGATGCAGGGGATGATGGTGTGGCGGTGGCGGAGCGTGATGAATCTGATGGTGGTTCATGGGTACTCCAGCGGCACCGGACGCGGCCAAATGATGCATTGCAGCAATAACTGCCAATTGTTGCTGCTGATGTTGCTGATGCTGTTGCGGATGATGCAAGGCACAGGGCGGTACTAAGGAAGCGCCCTGGGGCGCTGTTGATGTCTGTTGTTGAATGAGTGGCGGTGACGCCGGCAATGATGATGAACCATCTGGTGAGGATTGTTGTTGATGATGGCGTGAATAGTGCTGTTGTTGATGTTGCTGTTGTTGTTGTTGCTGCACGCCTACCACCATCCCTACTTGTGTTATTGATTTGTTGTTGTTTTGATAATTGTTATTCTTCCGGTTTGAATGTTTGTTCTTGTGTTTATTGTTGTGATTTGTTTGATTGTTGTTGTTATTGGTGTTGTGGTTGTTGTTGCTGGTGTTATGTGTTACGGCATTATTGTTGTTATTTATGTGGTTGTGTTGTTGTTCCGATGTTGCTACCGCTACATTCATGCGTACCATGCTTTTTTATAAAATTTGTTAAATTTTCTTTTGTTTTTTACTTTTTGTTGGATAAATGCAAGTTTTGACGGACACTGCTGCAACCGTGTTTTTGATTTGTCGTGTTATCACTTTAAAGCAAGTGTCATTTCGCGATGTTTTTCTACGTCCGTTTAGGGAGGAAAAGATTTTCGGCAGTTTCAAAAATTTTAGTTAATTATCTAAAGAAAAAATTCCTTTTTTTATCTGAAAATGAGAAAATAGAAAAAAAATATTAATATTAAAAATTCTTTTCATCAGTGACGAAATTCACTTTTTACGATAGGTAACTGTTGATATGATTGCTTATAGCATCTGATAGACCAGAAACTCAAAAAAGTGTCTTGTAATTAATTTCTGGAACTTCCTCAATTACGAGTGAATGATGTGTTCTTTGATCCCTATTACTATCGATTCGAATTGGACTCCTCCCTTCACTAAACATGACGAAAAAACATGTTTCCAACTTAATTTTCCCATTTTCCCACCCAAAGAGATTTATGTTGTTTGACAGATAGTTATTTGGCCTTCATAATCAATTTTTTGATGACCTTTTATCTTCTTGATTATTTCAATCTTTCAAAAGAGATTACAGACGAATAAAAAACATCATAACCCTAGAGCTTGAAATTGTAACACTTTGTCGCGTCGCGTCATCGTCGTCAGTCGTTCTCAATTTTCCGAATTCAAATTCATTTGTAGGCCCTTTAGCATAATTGATAACGAAATAATAATGATAATATAACAACAACAACCAAGTCCGGGATAAGAGAGTTTTCCTTCCCTCTCCACACAGTTGGTACAGAAGTGTTGTTGTCACTACTAAAATTGACCTACAAACTACAATGTGTATAGGATGGATGGACAGTTTTTTTTTTCTCTTTTTGTGTGTGACAGAACGGATGCAAGAGTGTCAGAATTGACCCTAACTGGGCAGTAATTAAAAAAAAGGAATGAGACAAACAACGTGATGTTACATCATTTTACTCAATTAAGTATTGGATTTTGCTTTAAGCACGCACGTAGGAACGCTGTTTTCTGTTTTTTTTATTTATTTTTTTTTATTTTTGTTTTTAATGAGATTACTCTAGTTACTCGAAATTGTAATATCTCTCTCTACATCCGTTGGTGATGGTATTACCAGCATACTTGTTTTTGTCAACAATTTTTAAATGAACAACCCCTCTGAATCGAAATATATTTATCCACATTATTATCGACACGTACATCTAAGAGCTAGGCTTGCGCAACGAATTTAGTTTTCTTTGATTTCAACAAAACAACAGAAACTCATTTTAGCATCTTATAGGGTAACGGCACCAGTCTCCGGCCAGACCCCAGTGTCTGGACGATTTTGCACTTAATAGGCAATTAAAGAGAAACTAAACACAGAATTTGCAAACAACAAGAAAATACATAATCAGTAATATTTTACGCGTTCACGCACGAAGTTTCAACCCGATCGAAGGTATAACGGAAAAGTTATGGGTCGTTTAAGCAGCTACCGCTGCTGTTTTGCTATTTTTATAGCAAAACAAATAGTGGCAGACCTTGGAAAAATATACTGGGAATACAGTCAACTCCGCTTAACTGAACTCCGTTTAACTGAAAACTTCGGTTATCTGAAACAAAAAATTTATAACCGAGCCATTTTGAACATTTTCCACCATTTTCCACCAAAACTCCTTCGCTTATCTGAACTCCGCTTAATTGCAAACTCCGTATAACTGAAACAAAATTGTTTGCCTTAAAATAACATTTCTCACACATTCAACTCCGCATAAGTGAAACAGTTGAACGAAGCCACAATTGTTGACTATTGTTTAAAAAAGAAAGCAACATTTAATTTAATTTATTTTTATTGTAAAAGTGTGATGTATGTGGTGTTTTTATGTCAAAATTATGGTACACGCATGAATTACACTAGCGTCATCTACGTAAGTTACTTTCAAATCTACGTTGCAATGGAAGAATAGAATATCTGACTGTGCGATTACCTATTATAATTTACACTGCAATGATGTGATGTAATGTGTCAGTCGTTTGTTTGTTGAAAACTGCTCTGATGAAATATAGATCATAGATGTCCTTTTATAATTTGCAAAACAGCAAACACACAACAATTTATTTATTTTTTTCTTAAATAATTTTTGATTTTTTAACTTAACATGAGCTGTTGAGCAAGTTGAACTTGAGGATTTTTATTCTCAACTTGTGATTTTGGTTTTCCTTAATCACATTTGACAATTTCAATTTTTGATTCTCAACTCTCAAGTAATTCAACTTTCGATTTTCTCAACTTCCAAAAACAGTAGAAGTTGAAAGACAAACTTGAGAGTTTTCTCTCAAATTCAAAATTTTCATATGAATTAAAATAATTGTTTGAATATTTCGAGAAAACTAGTACCATTTGCCAGTAGCCAGTCTTCGTCTCACTTTTGGCAACTTTTTTTCGGCCATGACAATCTGTATATTGAGGAATAGAAATAGTGGATCTTTTGTTTGGCCTTTTCAAGCAGAAATAATTTCAATTATTGATCGTCGGTGGTCGCGTGTGCTTTCGGGTAAGGTTGTTTTTCGATTCGTTTAGTTCTTTTCTGGCCTTTTAAGCTTATGCGGGACAGATTGGTCGAATACTGGCAAGTTTTGGTTGAGAATGAATTTACAGAAAATGAAATTCAGACCGAACCGTTTCAATTGAAAAAAGTGTGCGGACTGATAAGTTTTTGCACGTAGCTAAAGACGTTTACAAATTGACAATTTCCCACGGTATGTAAAAATTTTATTGAACATTGAATTTACAGTACTTTGCATATGAATGTGACGAACTACAGACACATAGCAGCACTGGTGACTGAGACTATCGGCTGGGACAGAACAAGACATTAATACAGCAGAAAGAGATAGATAGATACATAGAAGGAAAACACATAACAGAAACCTACGTGGCTCAGAGGAGGAGACATAGATGTTATATTGTCTCATGTTATCGCACAGGTAGCCTCAGATGAGCTGGCGATTTTCGTAGAAAAAGAATGCTGCCAAAGCTGGGGCTTGAACCCGCAGCATTTGGCATTTGACATAAATTCAAATCTTAAGTTAAAATAAACTCCAAAATATTCCAGGGAAATTTAAAAAAATGAGAGAACCCAACTTTTGAATTTCAACTCTCGAGTTGAGGTTTACTGAAGTGAAGAAAAACGATTTTCAACTTGTCCTTTAACGCTCAAGTTTTTCTTAACTCTACTTTATCTTTTGTTTGTTTTTAATTATTTTTTTTTTATTTTTTTTTAGCATGGCAGTATTTAATTTTGACAAAACTCCGCTTATTTGAAAAAAGTTTCAGTTATCCGAAGTTCGGTTAACTGAAAACTCCGCTTAACTGAAACAAATTGTCTGCAAAAATGGTGTTTCAGTTAAGCGGAGTCGACTGTAGTTGATTTTCTGCGATCTTGTAATCAAATGGAGTTTGTTTCAATGAAAATTTAATGAACTTCCAAAAACTAAAGAGAAAAATTAAATTTTGATTTTTTTCAATCGATTTTTTTCACTGTCAGGGGCACTGGTCCCAAATATAGCGAAAATCTAGTCTCCGGACAGCTCCAAGGCTCCAAGGTTTTATTTTATTATTTTTTCTAAGTTAAGTGTTGATGACTTCGCTTCGTTCCTTTGCAGGTAGATTTTGGAAACAAGAAACAAAAACTAGTAAGTAAAAAAACCTTGTAAGTATTACAAATACAAATTCAGATAGAAAACAAGAGACCTATATTCAAAATCGTCCGGAGGCTCTGTTTTGATCGTCCGAAGACTGGTCCCGATTAAATTTTTTTTTATATTTCGTCTGAATTAACAATAGTTAGGAATTATTTTTTGAATTATTTGGACGCAAAACAATCAGGAAATATCTACCGATGCAGAAAATGGTTTCCTCTATTCTCTTTCTCAACACTTAACAGAAAAACAAATATTGAATTTTTAATTGGAAATGTCCGGACACTCTGGATTTTCAGTCGTCCGGAGACCAGAACTCTATCGTCCGGAGACTCCGGAAAATAGTTATAAAATCGTTATAAGTTACTTTCAATTCATTTATGCACCAAATTACTGGGAAATATTTATAGTCTTAGAAATGTATTAAGATTTGAATGAAACACTGAAAGAAAAAAAGATATTAATACTGAAAGTTAAAAAAAGTTATCTTTCCGGAGACTAGTGCCGTTACCCTATAACTCTCAGATCTTAAAAGCTTTTCTTGGATTAGGGCCAAATAATAAATCCAATCAAGTCGTTCTTAAAATCAACCAAACATTTTTGTTGAACAAAAAAAGAACCTATTGGCAACTCTGATGTACTAAAACAATCATCATACACAACGTGACAGATAAAAATTTTGATACTTGGCGTTTTTGTTTTTTACCTCTGAGCAGATTAGATTAGATCACGGATGTGTCAAAGCGAAGCTCTGAGCAGATTATATTCAATGTCCTCCGATTTAATAAAGAAACAAACCTGAGCACGGAAATGTAATTTTTTACTTATTATTATTTTAACAATTTTTTTTTTCACCAACAATAGACGCGCGACTGTCGTGGGAATCCATTTTTAATTTAATGTTTGTTTTTGTCTGTAAAATCCGAAAAAACAAGTGAAGTTGTCTTCGCTCGGCTATCTGCTCTATTTGCTCGGTCAATTTATCCTGAGCAAATAGATTTAGCTCAGAGCATGAAAATTCTTAGCTCCGATATATCGGAGGTAAAAAAGAAACACATTTTTTTTTTTGACACATCCGTGATCTGATCTAATCTGCTGGGAGGTAAAAAAGAAAAACGCCAACTGATACACAGTTCCATAGATTCGTACACTATTTTATTCCTTATCTTCAGCAAACACAATTGTTCTTCCTGTGCCGGTTTTATTTTTAATTCAAACACAGTTTTTTTCTTATTTCCTTACTTTTCGCAACCAAAAAGAAAATTGATGAAATTCTTCAACTTCAAAACGAACACATTTTTTCTTCAAGTTCAATTCGAAATGTTTTGAATATTTTTCGGTGTGTGTCTCCTTCTTTTTGACAGCTGCACAAACCATGATGCCTCGGAAGACGAAAATATAGAATTCAGATGTTCAACGAACGTTGTTCTTAATTTGATTTATCTACTTCCACTGTGTGACTTTGTTGATTTGAATTTATGTCATTGGATTAAAGTGTAGAGAAATGCGAAATGCAAGTGACAGATGATGACAAACGCAACGCACGCACGGCGCGGCGACAGAGAAGATTACGGCCAAATTACGACCTACGAAGCAAGTTTCGTTTGTGTTGCGGTGGCTGTCTGCAGTGACTCGTAACGAACTTAAAAGAGAAAAATATCTATGTCGCTGCAAGTGAAGTGCAGTCGCAGTGTTCTGAATTTACGAAATGCGCTGTCGCTTATTTCTTGTTTTTATTTTTAATTCACAAATCGGATGTAGTAATTATGAATGAATTTAATTTTTGAGTGAGTGAGTAATTTCTAGATTTTGTTCTAGTTGAGCTGGCTAATGGGGTTAGACATTTGGCTTTTGACTAGATGATTAAATTAAAAGGTTTTGATTACTCGTTGAGTTTGGTAATTTGTTTGGAATGTGAAGTATGAATCGTCTTATTCTTTTGTTACAAAAATACTCGAATTAATTCGACTCAAGAGTTCAATTGATAGATGCTTAGAAAAGACAAAAAGACAAAACAGACTTATAAAAAGGTCAAGTCACACCGAAAAAAATAAATGACGCCCACCAGTCCACATGAAACGCAATCCACTCCTGGCATATTGTCAATACTTCTAAAAGTTGGTTTGCATCGGAGCTAATGTTGTCTTATACTGTTGATAAATATTGTTGGAGGTTTCTTTTATTGGTTGTCATAAAAAATGTGACATGGAATTTGTATTTTTTAATAGAACCAAATATTGCCAGAGGGCTTTCACGGAATTCGCACCGAAATGATAAGAATTTGGACTTTGGAAATTGATTGTAGACTTTTTATGATATGCGATTAATTTTGTATTTAAATTTCTGGTCAAAAAGTCGAAGATAACTATTTTTAGAATTTGTATAATCTTAGAACATGAAAATTCTTTTGATAGCCCTAATTGGAAATTTTTGGGAAATTTTAAGAATTTGTGTTTCGTCTAGATTCATCGCAAAACACCAAATAAGTAAATTGTCTGGCGCCAAACAGCTTTAATACATTGTTGCAAAATGTAGGTACATTTGAAGTGAGCGTAACCAATAAGCTGTCATTGTAAAATATAGCGAAAGCGGTAATCAATCAAAATGACATTTTTGTATTCAACAAAAATAATTACTGTAGACAGGCAAACATGAAATGTTGCAATGAAACGACAGGTCAGAAGTGTAACATGCGATGAACCATGCAATCAATCAAAACGAAGTGGAAAAATGCAAAATAGATTGTAAAAAAAGCACTCACTAAGGCGTAAGAAGTGTATTTGCAGAAGTGTAGCCATACAACAGTGCTGGAATTTGTAAATATCGAAGTGTGAAGAAAAAGACTATGGAAAGACTGCTTCTAGTTTGCTAGTATTTCTCAGTTTCTTATTAAGACTTGAATACAATAAATAGAAGGCTATTTTCACTTCAAATGCAAGTTTTTTTAAATGTTGGCGAACCAAACTGATGACCCTGTAGAAGTGGCGCCCAATAAACCACAAAGCAGAATTGTTTTTCTTCAAACTTAATAACTGTTATCTCTTTTTAAGTGCAAGCCTAATGAGATATTTCTCGAAGCTGCATCGCCCCCATTCAGAACGATTAACAATATTCTGAGAATTCTAGGAAACACCACACAATAAACAGAACTACGCCATTTCCAGATAACTTTTTCTTCTGATTAACTGTGTTTCATTTTATTTTTCTCGAATTACTTGCACTCTACGAAAGCAGCATTGTTACGTCAAAGCTTTGTTTGCATTCATTCATGAAAATGTCAAGAGAGTAGAAATATTACTTTTCCCTCTCTCATTGTACCGGGTGCAATCAATTAATGGCCTCCTACCAGCACATTGTGTATAGCGGTAACGAACGTCAAATCTCTCAAGCCACCATTCTATCCGCCCGCCATTACTTTGTCTGTTGTTATTTTATTTATAAAAATAAAATTAAAAAAAATTGTGATAGTTGCTGGTTCTGTGATGTGTCGTAAAGTGTTGTGAAGGGGCAAGTGATAGCACATCGTTATCATCACTCGTTGGATTTATGCGCACAGCACATTGTGTGCTCTCTATTTTTTTTTTTTTTCTTGGACGAATAAGTGCAATTAGTTGTCTCCAGATTGGCAAATTAAAACAAAACTCTTGAACTGGTCAACCGTCGAAAACCACAAAAATTCCTTAAATTTGGAACATTGAAATTGAATCTCAACTTGGTTCAATTAAACAACGTTATTTTTTTTATAAACTGCACCACTTGACACGAAAAGTCATAAAAATGCAATAAAAATTTGCCGTCAATTTCAATTTGGCGAAGAGGTCAATCAAAACACAAAGAAAGGTTGATTTTTCGCCATCTTTGTTTTTCAACAGCTTTTGTCTGCCCACAAGCGAGGACAGTCAAATCGATTTCAATTTGCAAAATGTCATACCTCCTGGCAAATTTGAAGAGAGTCAGAGGGATCATAAAAGTCAGACACTGACCGGCTGGCCAATGGCCTTCTAACCAAATAAATCGCCACATAAATTAAAAATTGCCCCACAAAGAAAACAATAATTCAAAAGCATAAAAAAAGAGAATACGAATTGAAAGGAAGAGCGAGTACCGAGTAAGGAGATTTTGTGAGAAGTGTGATGATGATTGGATTGGAGCGCAAATTGAAATTCATATAAATGTCAAACTGTCAGTTACCTGTCATCGCTTTTATTAAAAGCAAAAACAGCGCGCGAAAAAAAAATGCAAAAATTCAAGCTGACTGGAAATGTATTTTTATGCAAAGTGAAAGATGCTTAATATGTTTAACATAACATGTTTCTGACACGTCCTCGTCATCATCATCATCATCAGAACCATCATCACTGCCGCCTGCTGTCGTCATCAACATACAAATACAACAATAATAACAATGATAATCATTCTCCAAAGACCGACTACAGCGGTGGCGGCGGCGGCGGCAGCAGTGTGGCTGCTTCGGCGAGTCATTGTCATATTTATCAAAGGCGGCTTTTTGACATCAAACCATTCAACATAAATTTGCCGACAGCATAGACAAGCATTTAATATGTTGGATCCAGCTAAACGTCAAAGAAGACACAAAGTTGTTGTCACATTCTATTTCATAATTTTCAAGACCTTAAATGACACTAAGGCAGCCCTGCATGATGGCACATGTGTGTTGACTTAAAGACAAAAAAAAATCAGCTAATAAATTGCAAATTTCTTTAAAAAAATCATCAACGGCTTTTTTCCTGTGTTTTGTCTTGTCTGGTTTATTTCGCTAATGGACCTCCTTATCAATTTTTTCTTTTATGTTTTGTGTCTAATGTCTTATGCGAGGCACATTCTCTTTGGCTGGAATAAATTAGGTTTCTGCATCATACCCTGTTTCGCTTGAATTTCAATTTGTTTTGAATTTTTTTGTTTTAATTCTATGAAAAGTGTATCAATTTATAATAAAGAGGCACGTGCCTTAAGACATTAAACAAAAATTTAACAATGAATTTCTTTATCATTTTTACCTAGCCTTGACAAACATAAAACTCATCCTGCTTATTTCATTAATAGCAATTTTGTTGATAATACAAAGTATGATCACAATTTTTCTTGGCAACATCTTGTCGAGCAACATCTTGCTTATAAATTTTGACGAGAATGAAGTTTTCTACCAGATTTCTTTAAGTCCTTCAAAGTTTTGTTTAGCAACATATTGCTTAATAATTGTCATTTAACATTGTTTTTAAAGCCATAACTTTTTTATCAAAATTGATTAGTGTTATGTTGCTTTCCACAATTTTTAAACAACATCTTGCACTTGAATGTACTCAATACAGATACATAACTGGCGGTTAGTCGCGTTTATTCCCAGCAACATCTAAATTTTAAGTTTTAATTAGAAACAACTTGTTTTAAAAGCTGATGAATATCATGTTTCTCATGAGGAAGCCGTCTTCGACGATGACTTCTTTGTTATCGACGATCCGCAGTAGAAAGTGGAGACAGTGGGAGCTGCTTTTCAGCAAGTATAAAAGGCGAATGCAGAGAGAGAGAGCCTTACTTCAACACTTCTACCTTCGGAACGATATTGTGGATTGGCGATCTGAGAACCATGGTTTCATGGGGTTCAATGACGACTTTTTGGCAAACGCCATAATCACTGTGCAAACAGAAATAAGTCCTCTATTAGTATAGAGCTCCAGCTCATCTTCGATTCAATAAGGAATAAGAAGCGGCAGGTGTCGAGGGTATATCCAACATTGAACTAAGACATTTACCGATTGAGGTAATAGACACTTTTCAACAACGCGCTGAATAATTCAAATCATCCAAAGTGTTAAAAGACAGCTGTGGTTCATCCTCTCCCGAAAAAGGGATATTAGAACTCCAATCCTTCAAATCTTCAGTCGATAAGTCTTCTGCCAAGCATCAGTAAGGTATTTAAAAAGATCATCAATAGAGCTCTGACTATGTGGGCTGAGGTCAACGAAATAATTCCGTACAACCAGTTCGGGTTCAAGGCGCAACCTCGGTATCTGGCGGCATCAGTGTTTATATTTGGACAGACATATAGGTGCTGCATTAGCCAGGGCCAGAGGAGCCTTCGCTATGACGTAACGGCTGTTTCACAGCAGTCGGTTAGACCCCAGGGTGAAGGTAATTTGATACATGGCCCTAATCCGGCAGATGATCGTTTATGGTTGTCCAGTGTGGTTCAATGTTGCAACGTCTCAAATGGAGAAGATGAAATGCTTAGAGCGCCCGGTTGCATCCAGTAAGTTAATTAAAAGATTCTAGATCACAAGCTAGGTTGAATTCTTTTTTCTAGTTTTAATTAGTAATAAGTTAAAATGAATTTAAAAAAAAATGAATTTTGCAAAAAAAAAACCATGTTTCTCAGCAAATTTATTCGCCAATATCTTGTAACCTTCTTAGGGTAAAATGTTTATCAACAGTTCGTATAAGCAACTTTTGCTGTCAAAATTTTCTTTTGAAACATACTGCTATCAGTTTTTCCTAGCAGAATTTTGCTGAGGTCTGTTTGACATCTTGCATGTTAATTGTTGATTAATTGCTTTTCAGTGTTGCCTAGCAACATGTTGGCTGTTTGCCAATGCTAGGATGCCATAGAGTCTGAAGTCATTGAGGTTGAAATCGGATGCTGTTTCGTCCAATAATATAGATAAGGGACTGGACTGGTTAGCAACATGATGCTCTGAGGTTATTTAAAACACGACAGAAAAAAGGAAAAGCCTTATGCTACCAAACTCGAAAAAAGGAAGATTCCAAAACTTCATTTTGAAATTCCAAAACAATTTTCAACTTCCTTCGATTCAAATTGAGTCTCAATGGAATAAAAATTATCTGTTCCAAGAAACTCAATCTTGAAAAAGACATAACACACCTTGTCTACTTCCCATTCAAATCAAGGTGACAAAAAATTTGAAAATGCCAAACCAAATGTTCGAATAACTTTCCATCCTCAAAACACCATGACCACCTTTGTGGTGCAAAACCGCACACAAAAGAAAAGTTTCAAACAAAAATCTGTTGAAACTCAATTTCCATAAGCACTACTTGTCAAGTCAAAATGTACTAAGTCCGTTTTTCGTTCTTCTTTTCTTAATTTTTAAATCCTTTTTGACGAGAGGTTGTTAAACTTTTTTTGTTGTTGTTTTGTTTTAATTAAAAGTTATCCTGTGTTCTGTGTTTGAGAACAAGTTCCTTCTTTCAGGCCATTTGCAACTTGAAAATATTAAATTAAAAAATAGAAAAAAATAAGAACTAGAGAAAATATACAGTAAGGCAAAGTAACAGGAATATTCAAAGGACTGCAAATTCCTCACCACTCGGCCCTCAAGTCTCAACCGCTCGCCATTTTTCTTTTAATTTTTTTTTTGTTCCTGTTTTTTTTGTACTTTGTTTTTTAGTGCTTCACTTCGGAATTCGATTACGTTTCGTACGTTTCGCTTACTTACGTAGTGTGCGTTCGCAAGTCTCAACGCAAATGTTTAATTTGTCACACGTCATCGTCGGGACTGGGACTGGGACTGTTACCGGGACCATACCGTACCGTTGTTGGTATTTTTTCATTCTGTTTTGTTTTGTTGATGGAAGTAATTTGTTGTACGCTTCCTTACCTTGGCAGTTGGCTCTTGTATACTTATTTTGTTTTTGGGGATTGTGGGAGGTGGAACTGTCATCCAAACGAGTTGTTTATCACTTTTACGTGTCAAACTGACAGACATAATACTTAACGTTTGTTCATTTTTTTCCAGCAGTAAACGACCGACGAGTATTGCAATTTATGTGAACAGTCAAACCCGGTCAATTCTTCTCAGAATGAATGCCCTTGAAATTTATAAAAATTATTTTTCATATAAACGAGTTTGACTGTTTGTCCTGTTGGTGAGTTCTAGATCATAACTCCTCAAACTACTTTTTATTTCTAAAGTTGTTCCTCTGTTTACCCCTTTGCTATTGTATTTTTTTTTTAAGTTGCAACAAAACACATGTCTACATACATTGTTGCCAGATATAAAAGAAGAAGACTTTAAAGTGCTGATTGTTTTTCGTATTCAAGCGAACATTGAGACTTGACGAACGTAACGAAGAACACAAAAAAAACAACCCACATTAGAGTATTGTGCTAATTTTTTTTATACTCTGCTGTTCTTCTTCAAATTACTTAATATTGTATCTTCGTTCTCGTTTATAGAAGAAAAAAAAAAACAACGGACAAAAAAAATAAATATGTGTAAAGAGACAAATGGGTGTGACCATGGAGAACTAATTTTTTTTATGTAAATTAAACAACAACAACAAAAAAATATATGTACAATGAATGTCCCCTTGCCCGTTCCAGAAGCAACCAAACGACCGACCATGCCATTAAATTGAATTTTGTCTGAGTAGACAAAAAGTTTTTTTTTCTCCAGTTCGTGTGGTCTTTTTTTTTGTCTTTTTTGACACTTCATAGTAATGTATATTATGTATAAATTTTGGTCTGGGTTTTTATTGATTGATGAGTCATTTTTTTCGGGTTGTAGCTGACATTTTTATAATGTAATGAATTTACGATTGTTAGCCGTCTGGCGGGGTTTAGTTTTATTTATTGTGAATGACGTGGTTTTGTTGAAAGTTTGCTGAAAGCTTGAAACGGTTTAAGCTGCTTTTTTTTTTGAAAAATTTGCAGGACAATAAATCAAGAAGTTGACTGAAATGGTCACATGAAATTTATTGTGTTTAAATAAATTAATTTGAAATGTCCACAACATGTTGTGGCAAACTTGAAAGGGTTTTTTCGTCTTCTGGTTGATTAAAATGGGGGTGTTACAGTTTTTTGCTTTAATACGTCTTTTAAGTTTTAAACTACAATTCATCATCTTCATCCGAAACTTCATAAACCACTGAAAATAGTTATTCAAGGAATGTTATAGTTTTCGAGGAAGCTTGGAGGCGTTACCATCTTCTCTCTTTTTTCCAGGCTTTAGGACATATATTCGTACATATTCCGAAGACCAACATGAGCTCAAACAAATATCTCCTTGTAGACAAGATACGACAGAGTAGACCGATCGTAATAAAATACAGACGGTCACCACAGTGAAGCCCTTGGCGAAGAACAGAAGAGTACCCTTGGCGTAATGACTATGTTCGTTGACCATTAACACAGCGGGGGTTCGAATCCTATTCATGGATTCTTTTGCGAAGTACTGACAAAGCTTCCAAAAGTATTCTTTGTCGCAAAAAAGTGCTTCTCAACTCATACTCAGTCCTTCGGAATAGGAAGAATTGATAACAATCAGTTTAGGTAAGACTTTAAGACTTGGTTCTTCGGAGCTGTCTTGCAGCCTACGCTAATTATAAATATTTTACGACCAGCTTAAGAGAACAATGGTAAAAGTTTTGTAATCCGAGTGAAACTCGCCCATGAAATTATGACAGCCTTGATGTGTTGTGACTTCTTCAATATCACAGAAACACAGCAACACAAACGAACACTCACGGAACGGAACCTCAACCAAAGTGACTAGCTAAATCAAACCTTTATATTTTTGTTAATTTGTTTGCTTTCAAAATTCGTGCATTATTTCATCAAAATCTATACCCCCCAATCATACTTATATTTGTTACGACTTAACTCAAAAACTACTGATCCGATTTCACCCTAAGTAACATAGGCTACTTCCGATCCGATTTTGTTACTTGCTGACCCACCAAACGTTGTTTTGCCATAAAAATGATAATCTTCGGGAATTATATCTCAAATTATCAGTTTAATGGAGTTGTACAGCACATTTTGCAATATAATTAATAGGTTATTGGAAACGGGTGAATGCAAATTGATGAATCTTTCCAGCAAACTTCTATAAGATGACAGATAGACGAATATTGGTAGAAATAGTTTTCCCAAACCTTGCACAGAACGTCAAAAATCATCAGTGGCTCAGTACCTACTATGTTATCGGTCAAAAACATCAAAACTATCTACATACTTCACTATTCATAATGGAATGCACGGCAAAACAACAACATTGTAAGTCCACCGATACTGTTATAAATCAAGACGGGGTAACGAGTAGCGGGGTACTTGGTAGCGGGGATGAGGAGTATCAGGGTAGTGAAATTTCAATGTGGGAGAAGGGGGGCAGATTTATTTGAAACAATTCATATGGTAACTCTGTTAAGTGACGGGAAAACTGCACGCCCAAGATTTAATTTACCACTAACAATTTCTTGGAGCCGAGCGGCCACAACGTCCCGGGGGTGGTCGGCTAGTGTTTAATAATTTCATCAAATATTATCTGTTTAAAAATCTGTGTAAAAAAATCTCAATTCAGAAAATATTGACCCAAACGTGCCTGACCATAATTAAATCCGATTAAGCTCCTCTTTTTGTTTTCGTTAGTTTTTTTTTTTTCTCCTACTATGTTATCGTGTGAATCAGAATCCCATGCTCTTTTCATTATTTTCCATTTTAATCTTTGATGAGTTTCCATTTGAAATGTTTTATTCAAATAGATTTTATTGCAAAGAAAAATGCCAAAAAAAATCTAAAAACATTTATCCATTAAATAATGTCCCATAAGCGGACACCATCAGAATCAAACGTATACAAACACGTACCCTTGTCAAAAGTGTACTTAACCACATTTCGTGGGTCTCTGTCGACCGTGTCTGGGCTCGGACTTAAGTGATGTCTTTTTCTGTGGGTTTTCGGCAATACATGTTTTTTTTTCTGAAAAAAAGACTGATTACTCGTGCCGAATGATGACAGTGAAGATGATGATGGTGGCGTGTGAAATGCGTGCCGTGTTGCTTACGCGCTCGATTGTAATTAAACTCAACCCCAAAAGCAATTCCTCAAATACACACACAATCAATAATTAATTGATAAGGGGTATACCCGTATTGAATAAAAGGTATTTGGTTCTCGTTGGGAGGGAGGGTTTATCAGTCATCCGGAACATGTTCGAGTCATCATCCCATGAAGAATGAACTATAATCGAATATTTTATATTCGATATCCGATAGATAAATAATTATTTGAATAGAAATCAAACCGGCATTTGCTGCGTGTAGACAGTGTAGAGTGAACGGAACCGCTTTTTCCCGGTTAATTGGTTTTTTTGTCTTTCTTTCTTTCTCTTTTTTTTTTGTTTACTTGATTTGGTTGGGTTTTGGTATTTCAATTGAATTTGAATGTGGCTTTAGAAATTGGAGGTTTAGTCATTTTTGGACAGTGCATGACTTAAGCGGTGCGTGGTGTTGTTGGCGAGCAGTGGATAATTCATGGTTCGACCAATCACCCGGATGTGGACATAGATAGACATTCGCATGTTACAACGGATTTTAATGCAATGAGTAATTTCAAATTAAATTGGCAGGGAATCGATGGTTGATATAAAGTTAAATGAACTTACTTGAAGTGCCATCATTAATTCTTTAAGAAAAGAACGGAAAAACTTTTTATTCACAATTAGCATCATGCATTATGGTTGGACTACCCTTTAGAACAGCAAACTATGTGACGATGCTTGCTTAAACTTAATCCTCTCTTGCAGCTTTGAAAAATGCTCCAGTCGATAGCTCCAGCGTCCGTGCTGAGCTTAAGCTGCTATACCACAATCTTTAATTTCTTCCAAACTTAATAGTTCCGTAAAGTTAATAAGAAAAAAAAAGAAAACAGACATTTTATTCGCCTCACGTACTTCCAGCTGTTCAAACTGCACAATCTTCTCCTCAAATATTACTTGTTGCAATTTAAATTTTCAAGGTTAAATGAAAACAATATGCATCATCCACATCAGAATGAATTTCCTAGAATCCCATTCACTCTCTGTCTATGAAACTATGAAACTAATTGAACAAACAAATTAGGGGAACTACAAGTTCAACGCAAATAAACTCACAAAACAAAATTTCAGACGTGCACAAAATCTATGACTCACAAAATCTGACAACAACAACCAATACACGTCTGCTATAAATTCAAAATTAAAAATGCTCCAACGGAATTGTTAAATATCTGCACGAACGTGTGGTTTTTCAATATCCGTCAACCGTGAATGTCTGAGTTGAGAAAAAAATAAAATAAATGGAATTTCCGATGACCATAGTCTGAATTGAAAACGAACGAAAATTCCCAATTTTGTCGGATGTCCACTTCTAAAGGTAGGATTCCGTGCATTTAGGTCATCATCGTCGTTTTTTTTTATCCTCGTGTTTCGTAAGGATTCCCTTGTATCCCTGTTTAACAGTATATCCATTTGGTTTCGTTTATTGGCTCATTGATACGTGGAATTCGTTTTTAAACTCGAAAACAATATGTTTCAAGGAAAAGGGTCATCGTCATCTTCTTGAGGTATTAATAGTCAAAAATGTGATGTTAGAAAATTCCTTATATTTACTCTGAAGAAATTCATATTGTCTAGGTTTGAAAAGAAAAAAAAAGGTGATAGAAAATTCTATGTTTTCTATGTTTTTTACCTCATGACCATTTTTAAGATCAATTAGCAACTTTATCACTCGTACTTTCCTCGAAATAAAGGGCGCCGCCACTCATTATCATCAAATCAAAGATGGTGTCACTGAGTCTGACTCTAATGGCTTAACTACACGTGAGTCTTCGGCCCATTAGAGACTATCGATTGACTCATGACACAGAAATTGTGTGTAGAATGAAATATGATAAAAGAAATTAGGTCATAATCAAGGCGGGCACATTTTCGTTCTAAATTTTTACCTGCTCATTGTGAATCGCACAGCAACTTCCGGTGCGGTCTTGTTTGTCTCGTAAATTCCCCAGAAAAGACAATATTGTGTTTCAGAAAAGATCAAAACTGCAACAGTTTGATATTGGTGTTTTTGTTATCTACAAGCGCGCTGCCGCCTGTACAGGTAAGCGTCTAAATCATAACATCATTTTATAGAAAAATAAACCAATTTGACTTCATTATTAGCTAAAACTGTGCATATGGCTGAATGAAGCCCAAGTCAGCAGTCAGTTGAGAGGAGAATATTAATTTAATGATTCCTCTGTACATTCCCTCCCGAACAAATATAAAATTTTACGACTTCCTTTGAAAGTTCAATTCTTGAAACCATGGCGCGTGTAAAAATTAAAACCACACACCAAAAACAAACAAAAAATTATTTGCATCAAATTTTCAATAGAACCAGCCAACAGTGCGAGAATAATGTAAAATTGATATTCAGAAAAAAACGAGAACACAAACACATAGAGATAGAGGAGAAACAAAAAGTAACGTTTACTGCCAATCAAAATGAGCTCTTCTAGAGCAAACAGAATTAAGTGTAGCTATTGTATCTTCTTGTATCTAGACCAAACGGATAGATCTTTGACGTAAACGAAGACGTATTGACCGAGAAATTGAAACAAAGTGATAAAGATAGATGTTTTGTTGCGGGTTTTGACCGTGCGAAATTGAAGAAGAAAAAAACAGTTGGAATTTATTTCGGTTTTCTTTTGTTTTCTCTTGTCCCAAAATCGAAAGTTTGAAAAAGTGATTTTAATAAAATTCGAATAAATTGCCAAATGCAATCGAATTGATGGTGTTTTGGTTTAGACTGTAGACGAGACACAGAACAAAAAATGACACACTTTTTTGAACTGTTTCGTAGCTTGATGAATGAGTGAATGCCGTTTGAATGAATAGTTGAGTTTGGGTTTTGAAATGAAAGATCTGAAGCAGGGAGTTTTTTTAACTCTTTTTATCTAATTTTTGAAGAAATCAGATTAATTTGAATGCGGTTTAGCTTCGTGGGAAGGTATTTTTGTTTTGATCAGAATGACTAACAACGGAATCGGCCTTATGTCGCAAGATGTTTGGAGTTGATTTTCATAATATCAATTTGTTTTTTGGGAAAAGTCTTTTCCCTGATTTTTTTTTTACCCACAACGGCTTTATACAAAAAAAGCAGTTTGGCGAAGAAGAACGACTAAAGGAAGAGAAGCTCGAATTCGAAGAAGTGCGTTTCTTCAATAACCTTGGGTCTGTATAGAGGATAACAATAGACCGACATAACATAACCTTACTTTAGTCTTTCAATCAAAAATCTTACCATTTTTGCTTCGAAACTGCTGCTATATAAAGAGATAGTCTTACCTCGTACTCGGGGTTTACCCAAAGCCACTCTGCAGTACTAGCAACATTCGAGAGAAAACCCCTACGGAGAATCGTGGCCCCATTTCTGAGGAAGGACGATTCCGGAAACGATACAATAGTGAGCTCTATCCTTTCGTGACAAAGATTAAGCTTGACAGAGTCTGGAGGAACAGCAACTGGCCCGGAAAGTCCTCTGCCATAAGTTATGGTAGGAGACAGCGTGGTAGACCAAATACACGCTGAAAGGAAGGTGTAGACCAGGACGGCCGAAGCCTTGGAGTGCTAAATTCGATGGCGTCGGCCAACGATCGGGAAAGGTGGAAGAACTTGCTGGAGGAGGCCCGAACCGGATTTCAATTGTGGCATATATGTATGAAGGCAGACCGATGATGATGATGGCTTAAAGCGAACTTATAAAAAAAAACCTTTACAGTCTTAGCCGTGAGAAACTCTTTGAGGTAAAATGCTTCTATGATCCTTTGTGCTGTATGGCATGGCGCGCCTCTTTGCATGCCTCAGAGAAAGGTCTTGGTACTTTCATCACCATCGATCTCTTTGAATTGATGTTTCGAATGCCATAACAGTTTTCCAGCCCTTACACAACGTGATTGCGGCACAATTATCCGTACAAAATAAACGAAATTAGGGAAAGTAAATTGTGGAACAATTTGATTTAAATATTTCAAAATTAAATTTCACAACTGAAAGCATTCAATTTCCATTCTGTTAAGTTTCGGCAAAAACAAATTGAAGATAATTATGTGGGCGGAACACCTCTCGCTGAGAAAAAAAGACCCAATTTACTTGCCACAGCGAATCAGGCAATTTTTTTTTTGTGATTGAAAAACAAAAATGATTAAAAATGATTACAGAAAATTATTCTGTTTGCGCTCGCTCAATGTAGACAAGACATTCTTGTTTTTGTTTTTTTTCAATTTATGTATTTCTGTTTACATTTCACACTTCGACCCCAAACCAAACCGTTTGAAGCTGACTTTTGAAAAAAAAGTAATAATAATAAGAATAGGAAAAAAAATTGCAATCAATCGTGACCTGAGAAGCAGAAATAGAAAACGTAAATACGTAAACACCCCGGTGGGTATACAACCACCTCCAATCCAGCAGCAACCCGCATGCAAGACAAAAAAAAAAGAACGCCAGTAGTGACGGACAGACGTTTGCCATGGGCGTGCATATTTGCAGCTGAAAATAAAAATTTCCCACCCAAATTCCACCCGATGCGATAGCAGCTAAGCCCGCATTTAGCAGTAGACCGAAGGAAACAAAAAATACAAAATCGATTTCACAACGCCCAATTAAAAATAATACGGTAAATGTTTATCGATAACTACTGCTTTCGAATGCAATTTTTTTATATTACGTTGGTAGTTTCAACTGCCGAGGACGGATCAGTGGGTATGAGAAGAATTTTTACGCAATTTAGTCCCACATTTGTTTATTTCGCACACTTCGCCTGAATGTGTGTTGATGTGTTTCGCTTGTGTGGTTTGTGATGTACGAGCAGTTTGCTGGCGTTGGCTTGTGCACTAATCCAAGCAGAAAATCTATCTTTGTTATACGGATAGTTGCTCTCGGGATTCTATTGGAATGTATACACTGTGGGCGCATACACTGAAAGAAATCTAGCACGACCAGTAAAATATCAGAAAATCGAGTATTTATTGATACAAACAGGTCTAAGGCAAATTCATTCTACATGGCTTCTGCACAGTACGAGGATATGGAGAGCTTTGTGTAGAGACACTTGGTTTGCCCTATACGCCAATGAAACAGTAGTTGCCAGGAGCAATTATAAGCTTGAGGCGTCAATGTAAAAAAGGTCCATTACTATCTCTTTGGATGACAGCATATACGATGTAGAACCTCATTGGCAGCAAGGCCCATTGTCGCCTTTTCCGTCTGAATTTTTTCAAATGCGTTTTGGATATAAGTATTTCCGATTATGTAACAACATCATTTCTGGTATTGACTCGAAAATTATGAATATTTCATCGATAATGGACTTTTCATACTCAGAAGCACACTTTGATGGACCAATTATTTGATGAATTTGACGAAGGGCCTTAGGCGTTCACACAGTACAACAGCTCAAAAGCAATGAATCTATAAGCGATGCTTATAGGAAATAAAGGAATATAGCCTATAGATAAACAAGGTTTTCCAAAAAAATGGTTTTGTTTCGAAGAGCCAAAACTGAAAATGAGAAAACATTCAGCGAACTTTACTTCAACAGCAAGAGTAGGTTGACATTCTGACAAACAGAATTTTTAAAGAAAAAAGAGCACATTCCACCTAAAAGAGAACATCTGGCAGTCCTGCGTTAATTTCAAGAATGCATATTGTCATAAAAAAAGTAAGAAACATATAAGATGGCACAACAGCTTTTAAGACCCAAGGCCTAAGGCTGAAAACTCACCAAGTCAAACGAAACGTTTATTTTTGTTTTGTTGCCTTCAGTGTATTTTGCTCCTTAACAACCCCATGTATTTACTGCAACCGACACGAGGGAAAAAAATGTTTTGTCGTGTCGGTTTCGGTGTGTGTTGCCTCCTAAGAGCAATTTACTTGTGTCCGGGGTGAACAAACAAAACGTTCTGTTGGATTTGGTGTGTTTTCAGGCTAAGTGTCTAACACTCATCGATTAATCTCTAATTGCGTATGAAGACTTGAGGTAACCGGGACATATATCTACAATTTTATGCAAATTCTAGACCGCTAAATTGAGAAACACTTTTTTCATGACAGACAGATTGATAATAATCTTCGAAGTTAAGTTAGTTCTTCACAGGAGGCAGAACGCCCCGGGCACTCATATTTGGATTATCGATGAAAAAGCAGAGGTTTATCACTGAGGGTTGTTTCCTCAGACTTTATCTTGTAGATAAGTCATTCCCTGCACGGCGCTTTGAATAATTCTGCATTAAATTTTAAACAAGTAATTGCTGCTAAGTCTGGCTGGCAGATTTCTTCAATTTTTGAGCCAATACTGAATTATTTCTGCTGATAGCGAAATTTTGTGGACTTCACGTTCTATTATCTTCAAAAATGGTCCTTCCAAATCTTCTTTTCAACAAAAGCCTACACTATTTCTGCAGCCCATAGTAGCTTAATAAAACTAGTCATACATAAACCAGCACTTATCAAGTAGTTTATCAAACGAGAGGTTTCATTGTGGAGGTCGAGTAAAGCCCAAAACGATGTTTTCGGCGTCACTTTGTAACGGTTTTACCATTAGTCCGCTTAAGTACCTGCTACTTACTTACTTACTTACTTATCCGGCTCACAATCCATGAAGGGTCACAGCCTGAGATACTGCAGTCTTCCATCGTGAACGATCCCTCGCATGCACTCTCCAGTCACCGAGACCAAGCGCTCTGGCATCCGCAGTCACTTGGTCCTTGTACCGTAGGTTCGGTCTTCCTTGTCGTCTTGAACCTGGGGGCTGGGTTGAGAAGACTTTCTTGGCTGGAGCGTTGTCGTCCATTCGCTCGATGTGGCCGAGCCAATGTAGTCGTCTTTTCTTGGCCTTCTGGACTACATCCACATCTTGGTACAGCTCATACAGTTCTCGGTTGTATCTTCTTCTCCATTCGCCATCGTCGCATACGGGACCAAAAATCCGTCGAAGAATTTTTCTTTCGAAAGTGCCCCGTATCAATTCCCCTTTTTTACTTATCGTCCAGCACTCGGCGCCGTAGAGTAGGACTGGTAAAATCAAAGTTTTGTATAGCAGACACTTTGTCTTTCGAGTGAGGAGTTTTGAACCCAGTTGTTTGGCCAAACCGAAGCAGCAGCGGTTCGCTAGGGTAATTCTTCTTCGGATCTCCACTAAGGTGTCGTTCGTGGGATTGATGTTTGTTCCAAGGTAGGTGAACTCCTTAACTACCTCGAAATTGCTGCTACCAACAGTGACGTTTTGTCCTAGGCGGTGGACAGATGTTGCTTTGTTTGTTGATAACATGTACTTTGTTTTGTCCTCATTCACTTCAAGACCAACTAGTTTCGCCTGTTCTTCAATCGCTGTGAAGGCCTCAAGCACAGCTCTCTTGGATCGACCGATGATGTCTATGTCGTCCGCATAGCCTAGGAGCTGGGTGGATTTGTTGAAGATAGTGCCCTCCGTGCTCACACCTGCCTTGCGCACTATCTGCTCCAGGACTATGTTGAAGAAGTCACATGACAACGCATCTCCTTGTCTAAACCCTGCGCAAGTTTGGAATAACTCGGATGAGCTGTTACCCATTTGCACACTGCACTGCGTATTGTTTAGCGTCATGCGGCACAGCTGGATCAGTTTGTTCGGGATCCCGAATTCAGACATCGCAATCATAAGCTCTTGGCGGTGGATGCTATCATAAGCAGCTTTAAAGTCGATGAAAAGATGGTGGGTTTCGACTTGAAATTCGTTGGTCTTTTCCAGGATCTGCCTCAGTGTGAAAATTTGGTCTATCGTTGTTCTGCCTGGCCTAAAGCCACACTGGTACGTGCCGATTATTGTGTTGCAGAAAGGTTTAAGACGCTCACACAGTACGTTGGATAGGATTTTGTATGCAACATTAAGCAGGGATATGCCACGGTAGTTTTTGCATAACATCGGATCGCCTTTTTTGTAGATGGGGCATATGGAGCTTATCGACCAGTCAGTGGGCATGCATTCTTCCTCCCACACTTTGGTGATGACCTGGTGCATGCGGTTCATCAAAACATCTCCTCCATGTTTAAAGAGTTCCGCGGGTATGCCATCCGACCCTGCGGCCTTGTTATTTTTTAGCTTTTGGATGGCTCTTTCTACCTCTTCTCTGCTGGGGGCTGGGACTGGGTCTTCATTGACTGGTCTTGCTTCTCTTTCGTCATTATCTTGCTCGACATTTTGCGCATTCAGCAGCTGCTGGAAGTGCTGCTTGAAAACATCTACGATTCCCTGTGCTTCGGTGACTAGGTTTCCTTCACTGTTTCGAAGAGCTTGTGTCCCGGTTCTGAAACCAGAAGCTAATTGCTTCGACCTTTTTACCTGCTACAGGCTTCGTTAAACCGTGAAGCAAATGACTGGTGTCATGATCGGAACAGGTCATAGTGATCTTTTACTCATCTCCCACTCGAAACATTCCTAACGAAATCTTTGATGAAAATAAGTGCGGAATCCTTTTCCAACAGCGATAAATATTTTCGACTTTTTGAAGAACTTGAATTCAACTAAAAAATAAGCTACTTTGCAAACAATTAGAAAATGCACCTTATTTGGTCACGCTATCACCTACGTAGCGAAAAGTCTTACAATCACAACGCACGTAGAACCAAATGTACCTCTCATGAAAAAGCTGTCGTGCGATTTGTTGTAACTGTTATTGTATTTAGCAAAACAAATAGAATACGAAGCATGATATCGAATTGGTCAGACGAAGACGCAAGGCGAAATAGAGGTTCTAAGAAGCCACTTCCACAAACAACTTGAACACGCGGACACGGGTTGAATGAATACCCACTCATACGATTATATTGTGTGGAAGATGGAAAAAGAGGCATAAGTAATAAGTGGACGTAACTGTATAATCAGTCATAATAATGTTATAAATAATGATCCGTTAGGTTCTTTTTCTTTTGCGTTGTTGATATTTTGTTCGTTCTTTTTTCTTTCATCGCAATATTTGGTTTTTTGCGTGGCTTTCTGCGAGTCTGTGACATCGTTTTCTCTACGTCCTCTATCTCTACATCCAGGGGTGGATTTGCAAAAATACAAGCAACAATATTTGGTTTTTAATCAATAAACAATTTCTAGAATTTTCTTTTGTAAAAAAACAACAACAACAATATTGCCATTGAACTATTTGAAGGAAAAGTATCTCAAAATACTCCGGCCATGGTTTATGTCCGAAACTATTCTCTAGAGTCAATAGAGTCTTGAGTCAAGAGACTTCTCTTCTTCTTTACAATATTTGTGTTTTTCTTCAGTATTTTGTTTTGATAGCAAGTTTGTCTGTGTTCTTGTCTTTTGTTATATCTTTTTTTTCTGCTATTGAAGAATGGAATGCAGTAAGTGATTGTCACGTCACGTATATTTAGTTGACTAAACGACAATAATAACAAACTGAATACTTAGAGTCGTTTATCTTGTTTTGGTGAGTTTGGGCTTGATGATATGATAAATTGTGTACAAGTATGTTGAGATACATGTTTAAGGATGTGAATAAAAAAAATGGGACACTAAGATACCAAATTGAAAATACTTGCTTTCTGGATTTTTCGAGTTAAGTTGCAATTTACAAATTCTCATTGTTACAAAGGAAATAAACAATCTGACAAAAATAAAAGACAAAGGCCAGGTAAACCAATTTTTGGTGCGATCTCTGGTACTGGAATTCAGAAATTATGTTATCAGCCGTTTGTCGATGTCTTGGGACATTCCTGGAAATCGAACTAAGTACTTCACTAAGAGCCAATTCTCAATTCTGACAAACATCTTTATCCAAGGCTCAGAACCGTGTGGCGTGGCTTCAGACCCGTAAAGGCCACTGTCGATCGAGTATTGACTCTATGGCAGGTCTTGGAAAGATGCAGTAACTTCAAATCGACACCTACCACCTTTTCATCGATTTCGAAGCGTGTATGGCAGCGTCTATTGGTACCATCTTTGTTGAATAGTGTCAACACCAGTAACTCAATCCTTCAAAAATTCGTCCAACGAATTTGATGTAACAAAAGATGAGTCTATCGATTAAAGAGGGCAAAACCAAGTTAATGCTGTCAACAAGGAAGGAAACCCAACATCGACACGTCTTGAACAAATGTCAGCATAGACAGATTTTACTTAGAGATCCGTTTTAAATTCAGACAACGTCAGCAGCACTGAAATAAAAAGAATAATCACTTTTGCCTATCGCTGCTTCTTTGAAGTTAGAAGGCAGTTTAGAATAGTTTTTTCCCGAACAACTAAAGTGTCAATAGTCAAACCCTCATCATTCCGGCCTTCACGTCTGGTGCAAAGCGTTTGGACTTCGACAAAATCCGACGAAAATGCTTTGATTTTCTTCGAGAGAGAAAATGTTTAACATGCTGGCTGGAGATGCCTCCTCCCCCTCGATCCGACCTGGAATGTAGCGTCACTTTAACGAAAGTAGGTATAAGGTCCTTAATAGACATACTCCGTGCCCTCGAATTCAACACAATTTACTCGCCAATTTTACCACACGAACAAAAATTCTTCACAATCTCCGGACGATTGAAATCTAGTCTCCGGACTATCGAAAACAAAATTGTTGTTTTTCATTTTAAATTTATTGGAAAAATTTGTATTCTGAACACAAGAGAGCAATTCGGCAAAGAAAAAAAAAACGTTTCAAAAAGAATTTGAACAAAGAAAAAATTATAAAATAAAATCGCGAAGCTGTCCGGAGACAAGATTTTCGCTATATTTGGGACCAGTGCCCCGGACACTGAAAAAATCGATTAAAAAAAGCAAAATTCTATATTTCTTTAGTTTTTGAAACGAACTCCATTTGATTACAAGATCGCACAATATCAACTACCTATTACCAGTATATTTTCCAAGGTCTGCCAATTTTTTTTTGCTAAAAAAAATAGCAAAACAGTAGCGCCTGCTGCTTAAATGACCCATAACTTTTCCGTTATACATTCAATCGGGTTGAAACTTTGTATGTGTATGTGAAAAATATTACTGATTATGTGTTTTGTTGTTGTTTGCAAATTCTGTGCTTAGTTTCTCTTTTATTCCCTTTTAAGTGCAAAATCGTCCGGAAACGGGTCTGTCCGGAGACTTGTGCCGCAGACTGCTACTGCAAATAAAATTCTGGAAATTAAATAACAATTTGAATTCTCGAATGGAATTTTTCCATGGAAACGTTTTAATTTCGAACTTGATGAAAAGAAGCTGTTTTCACCCGAAAACAACAGAAAGCAAAAAATATTTTTAATAAACCAGATTTCAATAGTCTCTGGCAATCCGTTTAATCAAATTCACCAAAAAATTATATTCGATTGTTTGTGTGTGTTCGTGTGGACCAGACATCTGCTATTTGCTTCAATTCATTCAGTGAATTATTTCTTTCGAATTTGCATGTTTCATTAAATTCCGATATATAAAAATTTATTGCATTCCCAGACGACATCAGTTCGATGCAAATCTCTTCAATGTCAAATCAATTAGTTGTTGAAATAAAAATATCAACAGTACGTAAAAGAAGTATGTTAAAAAGATCAGAGTTGCGAACCATGTCATGAACCTTAACGCCAAATTAATATCTCCTTCACTTATTTTAAAACTAAGCAATAAATTTACTCGTCTCTGATTGTTTTTTCTCTGAGCCAGAGATATGCGGGGCATTCATTACTTTCTACAAATATTTTTCATCTTCGTCACTGTGACGTGTACCTTTTTTTCTTTCTTAAATTGCAGCTTAACTGCTTTATCTGTAAGAAGATGTTGCGAAGAAACACAGTAAAGCAATCTTGTGTGTGGTTTAGTTTTTTTTTTCTTGTTTTATTGCATTCCGTATACAACTTCACGGATACGGATGCACCGAACGATAACCCAACACCAAACCAATACCAAAAAACCAGAGAGATTTCAATTTTTAAAATTGTTGTTGTTAAACAAGGCGTAATAAGGGAAAGCGAGGGAGGTGTGGCTCGACAGTTGGTTAAAAAGGCTGCGCTGCGGGTGCAAATAGAGAATGAGAAAAAAGGGAAAAATTCTGCAAGCAAAAAAAAAATAAATAAATCTGAAACAAAAAACGTTAAACAGGAAAACTGGACTTTGGCAAGTATATTTATTCAAACCGGAAAGTCGAGTTATGTGACACCGGAGCGCAGTGCATCTTCCAGGAGGTCAGACAGGAGTGCAGCTACACTCACATTGGCAAACTATATGTGTTAAGCACTTTACAAACATAAGGCGTTCCATGGAGAACGTACTGCACAAACAAACAAAACCAACAAACTTTACGGGACGCAATCACTGCTGGAATATCTATAGACTCAGCCATCCAACTGAGCAAGGCTACAAAACCGGATTCGTGGGGTAGGTTTTGAGTTATTTTGAACGAGAAATCTCTCATAGATCTACATTCTATCGACTGCATGAGAAATTCAATACGGATATGCAGGTTACAGTGGTACAGAGTGGTCTGGCTTAGGCCTCGGCCACGCAGTAAGCGGGCGAGCGGCTAAGCGGCTGAGCGGCTAGCGGCTGAGCGGCAGCTCTAAGTGACGTATGGCCAGGCACTGAGCGACTGCTTTTGAGCGATTAGTAGTTAAAATGCCGTTGTCAAGAACAGTTCGCCGTATTTTACTGTCGGAAAATCGTTTGTATGTGGACAAATTACTTAAACGTATAAAAAAAAGAAGACGATTTGGTGTTCATCCGATTAACCAATTAAGATCGGAGTTTGGAGAATTTAGTCATTTATTTTTGAATCTACGAAAATTTCCAGATAGATTCTGGCAATATCTACGTATGTCTATCGAATCTTTTGATTTGCTGCTTAAAAAAGGGCGTCCTAGATTAATAAAACAAAGAATTGCTATTTCTCCAGAGCAGAGATTGGCTTTAACTTTAAGGTATGTACATTTATTGTTACACTAGCTGACCCTGCAGACTTCGTACTGCCCCAATCGATAATCGATAACCCTCTTCCTCTATCGTTTGCATTGTTTTTTTGTTAATTCGTATGTATGGATCCGTCTTTAAACAAATAAGCGATATCAAAAAAACAAAACAAAATGGTAAGTATACGCCCCGTTGCCTGCAGTGCACGGATTTGCTCCTCATGTTGCTGTTGTGTAAACATTTCGAGTTCTTCGACCCTAATTGTTGCGTATAAAACACATTGACCATGATATTGAATGGAAAAATGATTTTTTATGATTGCTCTGAGAGTTACTGTTATGGAGCAATACAGCAAATAATTTTTTTACATTAAAAATATCAGTGTTTCAAAAAAAAAAATTACCAAAATTACGAATTCTCTATTTTCCCATTGTTTAAAATCCATTCAAAATTTGACTTGGGATTTTCTTGCTCTTCTAGAGTTTTCCATTTTGCCACTCATTTTACCACAACTAATGCATTTCATATGAAAGAGTGTTTTTGAGATTTTTGTTTAGCCCATTTTTTTTTTTTGCATTTCAAATTTTCCATTTTTCAAATTTTTTGTTTACTTTTTCTTGCTTTCCAGATCCCCATCACAAATTTTCCAGTTTCCCTTTGTAAACCAATGAGTTTTCCGAGTTCCTTTCGAAAACCCATTTTGAAATTTTCCAGTTTTCCATTTGAAATTTTCCAGTTTTCCATTTGAAAATCAATGCATCCACAATTTCATGCAATTTCCCATTTGAAAACCAATGAGTTTTCCGAGTTTTTCATCAAGAACTTTCTATTTTTCGTTAAGATTCAATACTTGCCGCTCAGAACATTACTAAAAATTAAAACAGGTTTGGTTGCTGAGCGGCGCCGCTTAGCCGCTCAGGATTTTGTTTCGCCGCTCGCTCATAACGTGGCCGCTTCTATGTGATTTCATATGTTTTATATTTTTTTTTCCGCTCAGCCGCTCGCCCGCTTACTGCGTGGCCGAGGCCTTAGGACAAAAAAAAATTGATACTTTTGAATAAAACGCAAATTAAGATACTAAATCAGAAATATCGGTATGGAAAAAATGCTATCGGAAAAAAGCAGAAACTTACTTGTCCACTTTCAATTCGGGCAATATTGGTCAAAATAAAGATCTAATAGTCTTCTGTGAAATAACCAAAACAAGGAGCATTTGCGTCGTCTGCTACCGAGTAATTTTATAACATAGAATTTTCGATATTCTTTCAAATAGCTTTAATAATTTTGATGTGAAAAGTTCGCATTAACATTTTCTTTTGTTGGGGAGGGGTGGGATATAGATTCTTCTTAATGTGCTTAAGAAAAGAAGTTTTTATTTGGCTTGTTTTGGAAGAACTGAGGAACATTTTATAAGGTGACACCGTGAAACAATTGAAACTTGCTGACAAGCATTTTCGCTCAGTTTCAACTTGCTGCCACTCAAATTTTTCCAGTTTAATTGTTTTGAAAGGAATATTGATTTGAAGGCATCTAAAAATGTACACAAAAAACTCAAACCAGCATTTTTTTAAAGATTTCTTTGCTTCAAATTTGCGATATTGTCTAAGTAGGTAATTTTTTCACTAAGTTTGAAAATGTAGCTACTCTCAGTTTTTCTCTTAACTCCAGTTATGCAAAGATGAAGATGAGGATGTTTTTTTGAAGCACTTTGAACTAAAATAGTTTTTAACGTCTAGTACTGATCAGTGTTGTTTAGAAGAACTGTCCGAAATATTTAACCTTAAAAAAATGTATTCACATGCAAAATTCTTAGAAACTTAGGACCAGAAACTGGTTTTGTTTGTGGTGATTCAAATTATTTGCTTATGAAGGAGTCAATCTTAATTTTCGGGGAAAAAAACACATTTTCTACATATTTTTCGCAATTATTCTGACTGATCATTTTCCGATTATTTTACTCAAAACAAAAATTCTTCAAATAAAAGAATGTTACAGAATCTGTTTTATATACTTCAGAATATTTTATTAAGCGAAGTACATAGCTGCAGAACGAATAAAACGATTGTTTCATACAACAGACATTTTCGCTCAGTTTCAAATCGCTACCGCTCTCAATTTTCCCACTAAACTTATGTGACATGTTACATCAAATTAAAGCTCTTTGCAGCCTTTATTGAAAAAACTAAGAAAATTTGACTGTAAATGGTGTTTTTGCTGGCATATTTTTCGATAGTCTCTTAACTGGCAAATATTTTCGCTGAATTTCAAACTTCAACCACTCCAAATTTTACCTCGCAAATGATACGTCAAAATAAAGGTTGGAACCCCTTCTTTCAAACACTCGAACATGCAATTATTTCCAATATCACAATTTCCGATAAATCAGGCACAATGCAAGCACCCACAATCCACAAATAACCTTCCTGTGGTTATGTTCTTTCTTTAGTACACAAAACAATTTGGTTTAATCTCCTCAGGAAATCGTCTTGTTCCCATAACAAAAAACCATCAAACAAAAAGTGCATAAAAAACAAATTAAAAGAAAATAATCTTTTCAAACTTTCAATTTCTCAAAAAAAAAAAAAATCTAACCCAAAATCACCTTTGGAATTCCATGCACTTACAAACAAAAAATCAACAAACAACTTTCATTCCACAACTTCAAACTCAATTAATTAAAAACTTTTTACGAGAGATCAAGGGAAAACGTTAGACAAACAATCACTTCTGTAGTCTGAACCAATTTAATTCGATCAAAACTTGACGAAACTTGGGTTTTGTTTTAATTAGCTTTCTCGTTAACTAATTTGAATGAAAAATTAATGGATGGTTATAATAATTTTATTTTTTCACAAAAAAAAAGTTACTCCCTTCACTAATTTGAATTTTTATATTTTTTTTGTGCTATTTTATGTGTAAATAAACATAAAGATCTAATTTGAAGATAAACTTAAATAAATAAAATAAAAAAAATACTGTTTCCATCTGGCTGCCTTCAAATAACTAATAAATTAATTTTATTCCCTTTTTTTTTGTTTAAAACTTCACCACCAAAGTGCCGTTCGTCATTCGTGAAATATTTGCAAAATATTAAAAAAAAAACAAATACCAAACAGAAGGTAGTCTACTTTCACTTCTGCCACAAACCGTTACCGGATCGAAGATATACAAAAACAAAGTACCTGCATTTTTGTGTGCTTCTATACATACGAGTACTTTATTAAATTGCCGTTCGAGACTGTATCTATTGCAGTGTTTTATTTTTAAGATAGAAAAAAAAAATGCAACAAAAACTTGATCTAAATAAAACAGTAACAGGTAAAAAAAAAATTAAAAAAAAAATCAAAATTCAAATCCAAGAAAACAACAACACATTCGGTATTTCTAAATGTTAATTTATCCATTAGATACTCTTTTTTTTTGTAAGTGTTGTATCGACTTGTCTGCAGGCATGTGAACGTTTATATATATTTTTTTTTCATTTTTTTGTATCTAACATTTTTGCATAAACAAAGTTTCGTGCTTGTATTAGAGAGGGGATAGCTATTTTGATTTTCGCTGGAAATTAATTCTTGAGTTGTTTTTGTTTTGTACTTCGTTAATTTATTTTGTACCTAACTTAAATGCAAATGTATAGTGATAGTGATTCTCTGTCTGTGTCTGGGTTGAATAGTTGGGGCGACTTAAGAGTTTTTTGCTACTTTTTTTTAGTTGGTAGTTGGTTAATGGAATCGCTTAGAGGCACTGAGATAGAGAGAGAGAGAGAAAGAGACTGTGTGTCAATGGCCCCAAGACCCCATTAAGTAGCTTTACAAGCTCAACAAAAAGTGGGTAGTTGTTTTCGTATGTAGGTACATGGCATGAGTTTTGTTTTTATTGTTAAGTAGACATCAAATTTGGGATTGGAAAAAAAAAAAACAAACAAATTGAAATAATTTCCAATGAAAATAAACAAAAGAGAGCTGTGTTGTTTGAAATAATTCTTCTTTTTCTTTTTAAAAATTGAAAAAAAAACCGTATGTATTTTTAATATCGTTCTAAAAAATTTAATTGAAAAAGAAAATAAGTTCAATACACTCCTCCTCAAATTCATGAACAAAAAGAATTCGTTCATTCATTCATTAAGCTCATCTATTTTTCAGAATTCGAAATTTTTCTAAGACTGTGATCAATATCGACCTGTGGAAATCTCCGCCGATAGTGTTACTTGAAGGCGGCCTTACAAATGTACATATATTTGATTTTGTCTACAGGTTAACGAGCAAAGTCCTTAAAGCCAATGATAACGTTTCACAATTTAGAATAGCTGAAGATCCCAAAGTTGCGTTGTGCTTGATGTTTGAGTCTGATAAGAGCTGCAACTAAAAGTGGAATGAAGAGTTCCGCTAGAGGTGAGCCTTTAAATCATTCATGCGGAGTCTAACTTCGATTCAGCTATTCTGATGAATCAATAGAAAACAGTTTGTTGTCAAAAATTGGAACGCACGTTCTTCCATGACTAAAAATGGCTTACAACAAAGATTCGTCAAGATAAACTCAAGCAATTACTTCTTCCGACAGCCCTGTCTCTAACAGAGTCATTTCCACACAACATTCAACTATTTTACGATCACTTTGGACTGAAAATAGCCAGTAGTCGGAGAAGTTGCCTTAAAACTAATATTTTTTTAAGTTAACGCATTAAATATAAATTTTTTTACTTCTAGATGTATTAATGCGAATTCAATTCATTTTCGAAAATTCCCCCTTTACCATACAAAACCATTGTGCAAGCTTAACTTAATTGAATTGATTTCATCAGTCTCAAGGAACTAATGTTTTCTCCCCCCCTTCGTTTCCCCATTACCCCAGTACTCTATACCAACTAAAGCAATACATTTATTCACAATCTCTCAACACTTACGATTTCCATACCCTGCTTTATGGCTATGTATATAACTGCAGCAAGCAGCCTCTTCTAAGGCTTCATTATAGACCCTGTATAGGTGAAACAAACGGTAGATATTACCTAGAAGCTAGATATGTGGGCAGAAAGGTGTACATATACACAATATTCGTCTTGGTTGAATTCCCATCATTTTCTATTATGTCTTCACTTCTTTTATCGTGTCAATCTTCAACATCTTCACATATGTGCATATCTTCTTTTTTCAGATTCTATAGATACGTTTCGTTTTGCGTAGGTAAGGTACTGTCTGAGGTGTTTGTGATTTTTGCATTCTGTTTTTTTTGCAAGTAGACTAGTCGCGCCGACATCCATCCATCGACGACGCGACGTATAATATATCAAAATCAAAAGCTACTTCCCTTCACTTGTGCTCTGGCTTCCTGAATATGCATTGCGTATCTATTTTATGCGTTTCTTCAATGAACGACAAAAAATAACAAGAAGTATCTATAAAAAAAAAGAAATTAAACAAACAAACATGCATGTCTGGGAAGATAGACAAGTACACGCACAGAGACAGTTTTTGTTCAAAAAGCAAAGAGAAAATCCTTTAAACAAGTCCCGAGAGTATCTGTAGTTCATCTTCACGTAGTCTGCTCTAAATCCAACAGCATCATCATCTTCGTCTTCATCAATTTCAAAGTCTATAACTCACGAAAAAAATATAGTAGATATAGGTGCCTGTCATGCGAGCTGTGCGAATCACTTGCAAAATGCAAGGACCCGCAAAAGTATCATTCTCTTCCTCTTTCTCACTCTGCTTTTCAGTCTAAGTCTGACCCCCCTTTGAACGCCTGCTGGAAGTCATCATTTCATCGTCATTGGATTGTGTACACGGTTCATGAAGTTTTCTTGCGTTCATTTCAATCAAAGAAAAACAAATTTTATAATTTTTTGCTGTACACCGCCTTGAGATGTTTTCTTGCTTTTAGAAGATGCGATAAATGGCGGTACTATAGGCAATGGTTGTAGGGGGGTATCCTTAAGGTTTTTTGTTTTCCGTAATATGGAGTTATAACTTGGCTATTTTTCTAACTCCTTTTACTTTATGGTTGCAGGGTTGCCAAAGTGTAGTTTTGTCAATACAAACAGTTCAAAAGTTGAATGATAATTGTTTATATACAAATTTTAAAAAGAGAAGGGCTGTACCATGCCTGACACTCTCAATTCTCTACACAGCGCACACTGGCTCGTAGGCCATGGATCTTCATAAAATTACACTACAGTTTTTAAGAGTCACTACCACGAAAGAAAGTAGAGGGACAGACATGAAGATTGAAGTGTTGCATGTTGACAGAAAAGTTGGCGGTGAGCTAAGAAGAGTAACTACGCACTTTTACTGAAGTGCGGAAAACGCACTGCTATATGAAAGTTATTTCACCTGTCTCAAGGAATCCTCTAACGTTCGTTTAAAGATTTCTTAATGATTATCATGATCTCAATCGAATATGAGAAGGAGGATAGGTCAGGAAATTGTTGACTTTATTATACAAATGTGGAATCGACAGTGAATTGGATGCGTCTGTCAAAAAGGACTGCATTCAGTGAAGTTCGCTCATACAAGAAGAACTAAGAGGTAAGCGCAAAGAGTAGGATTCAATGTTCGTATGAACAGTTTAGAGGAAACTAAGGGACATTTCCGGAAATCGGCTTCTTAAGGATCGACCACAAAATCAACAAGCCTGAGATTCGTACTCAGTACCATACTTGCTTCGGCTTCGTCGATATAGAAAACGTTGGGAGAAGAATAAGAAGAAGAGTTTGGAGTATGGACGGTTGATTTAATCCAACTAGTAATGTTCCTTGTTATCAAAGGCCAGGGTCTTCTAAGGTAGGAACAGTAAACCTTATGTCGGTTCAATAGAAAGAAAGATAAATGCTTCTGAATTCAAACATTCTATTTATTTAACTAAGTATTAATTTTAGTTTCCTTAGAAATATATGGCTTCATACATAAAGTTTCATTTGCGGTATCAGACTAAGTTGACTGGAGTTCATCCTGGTGATGACTTTTTTTCTTCACGGCTCGGAACTTCATGTACTCCTCGGAATTGTGATGATTTAAGGATGAGCACGACGTATGCGTGCGTCATTTAGGGTTTCCCTTATTTTATTCACAGAGTCTCTCCGGCTATCAACGATCTTTTGATCGGTTATCATCAAGGTTTCCCTTGGCTTATCAACGGCTTTGCACCGGTTTATCAACAAGGTTTCCCTTGGCTCATCAACGGCTTTTAGCCGGTTTGTCAACGTAGTTTCCTCCGGCTTTCAAAAGCGCGCAGTGTTAACAGGTCCGGGACTTATACTTTGACCGACTGATTGGCTTCCGAATCTTAGGAGACCTGAAATGTTATACCACTCTTCAACCTGATCGCTGCGTTATGCACAATTCTTACAAAAATTGTGTGTGAATTATATTCGGCATAGTTGTAAAATTTCATACGAAAGTCTTTCTGGTACGATATATTTTGTTTATGTTGTTTTGGAATTTGTAATGTAATGCTAATGTTAATGTATCATTACAAACTTGGTCAGTTCAGACTCGTTATATACAAAATTTGTATTTAAACTCTGCTGTATAAGTCCATAGTTACCAGAACACACTTACTGACCCAAAGGAGTTCTGAGCTTTTACCCGATTCCAGAAACGATATATTCATAAGCTAGGTATATACAATTTTAAAGACTTGACGGGCACTGCAGCACAAAAACAAACAGAAGTATGCTCGAGTAGGGAGGCTGCTAGATATACCGGGCCGGAATAAGTCCAGCCAACGATCAGAAAATGTGGAAGAACTAGGCAAAATTGCCGGACCCGGAATAAACTTACCAAATTTATTTATTTATTTATTTTTTTCAAAAGTAGGTACTTAATACTTGAGTAATTTCAAGTCTAAGATAAGTACACATGTCTGTCCCCTGTCCTCACTACTAATTACAAGACACATTTCGAATTAAGGCCCTCTAGTCTTTTTAAAAAACAATTATCGAGTCTTTGACTTTAGATAAGCTTTAAATTACAGCTAAAACAGATGTCGTAAAAAGTGAAAATAATTCGATAAAAAGTCAATAAAGAGGTTTATTCTATTAGTACAAGGTTCTTACTCAACAAGCCACTAAAACTTAAATTATGCAATTCTCACCTACTTTAAATACTAAAGGTTACTTCACGTGAATCATTACCAAGCAATATTAATGCAAACAGGTAAATTGTTTCTTGATGAGAATTGACTGCGATTTATTATCCATAAAACAAAACAAGCAAATTAAAAACTAATTTACCAGACAAAACGTTGAATTTTCATTTGAAAAAATGGAAAATGTGTAAACGAGAATTTTAATTCAAAATTTTATTGACACAATAGATATGTCGTTTAAACTAAGCAAACTGCTGCTGTTGAGCTTTGTTTTAAATTAATTTATTCGAATGCATAAAATCAATGAAATTATAAAATCTATTTTTAGAGTTTTTCATTAAAATTCAATTCCTGTTTAATAAATAGAATTTAATGGAAAGGTACTTTATGAGTTCTCCGGTATTGATTGTTTAGGTTGGTTTTTAATGAACATCGAGCTGGTTTTATTTAAATGTATTTATTATTATTAACAGAAATGTTCACAAAATGGTCGTTTATGAGGTTAGAAGCAGTCAGTTTTAATGTAGTTTGAGGTTGCAAATTTTACTAGGGCTGACGTGGTTCGGAATGTAAGTCTCCTATTACACGATGCCTCACTAAACCAGGCTCTCATAAGTAAGATGTGCGATACATTTACCCTGAGTAACCTAGGCTATATTTCATAACTAGCTGACCCACCAACCGCTGGTTTGCCGTTTAATGTTAATCTTCGAAAATACTAACCTGATTAGAAAAATTCTTTCAGTAACAGAAAGCCACAATATTTAGGAGTTATAACGGCTGTATTTTATTGTGCAATGTAGCTGTTCGATAGATGGCGCCACTATCATTCCAATGCATGTCTCAAATCATCAGTTTTATGGAGTATTGCTCGCAAACTTCTGTAAGATCATTGAACTACAAAAAACGTCAGTGGCCCAGTACGCTAGCTATATAAGCGGCCAAAAACATCAATACCATCAACTCAACTATTCAAGTTGGAATACTTGGCGAAACGACAACTATTTCAATTGCAAGCATATTGATACTGTTGTGAATCAGAACGAGGTAATCGTTTATCGTGGTAGCGGGGAGGAGGAGTGGGAATTATAAGAAATATTCAAATTTCTAATTCGACCGAAATTTCTACATGTCGAGTGACTTTTACAAGTTTGGAATAAAAACTCCACCTTTTCGGCCAATAGAATAGTCTTCGACTGCATCGGAGCATGTTAGCCGGCTGAAATCCTTTGTTTCGACCGTTCCTTAGATCGAATGTTGCGAAATACGGCTATAACCATAGTCTGGCCACTAGGCGGTGAGGCTAGGTACTTATCAGATTACCGTCATAAAAGTTGGTAAAAACAGAATGTGCCTGAGACTTTAAAAGTGGTAAGATAACTTAAACCCATTAGGCAATGCAATCCTAATATGGGCCTTAATTTTATTTTGACAATTCTAAAACTTCATCGAAATCCTATGTTGTTGGAATTCTTTTTACGGTTCGCTGTATTTGAAATGAAATAAAATTTTCACTCCAAATGACAAGCTGGTAAAGTGATATGAATTTAAAGGATGACCTTTTGTGACTTGTGGAGCTATCAGCAAAGCTTTAAAATCCAAAACTCGATCTGACCAAAATAACACCTCAATTCTCAATTCTCACGGAAAAATATTTTAAATTTATTTTTAAGATTTGTGGTCTTGTTGGACAAGTTTGTTGACAGTGGGTCAATTGTTAGTTCAATTGAGTTTCGATTGGGAACATCTAAAACAAAACATAAACGAAAAGCGAAATATTTTATCAGTTTTTTGCATTGACTCATTTTAGAAAAAGTAAATTTTGGTTCGCGTTAACTCAAAACCACGGTTAAGCTTACCCGACAGATCCTGTTCTGTATATACATCTTTGAAGCAACCAGACAGTACTTCATGAATCCGCAAAAAGGCAATACGGTTTCTAGTTTTACTTTGCGATTGAGATAGAGATTTTCAAGACAATAAATTTTGAAGACTTAAATTGTGGTCCAAAAACCTACCCAAAGAAATTTTTAATTTTTCCAGGCTAAAGAGCCACGTGTGCAATGGCATATCGTTATAAATGGCCATAATTGAAATCCGTTATAGATTTTGAACTACCTATCTGCTTTTGAAATATTATAGAATTCCTTGTTTCCTTATGAATTCAATCTTGAAGTCTTGTTTTGACAGACAGACTTTACCAAGACTCTAAAAAAAAGTACCAATTTAGACTTACTTTCAATATTTGGCGGTTTTTGAAGTGTTCCAAATTTAAGAAAGGACTTTTGAAAATTGGACAAATCAATTTAAAAAAATCAAAACAGGACAGGAAGTACTAAGGCTTTCTCCTACTGATTGTAAGTATTTTGGTTTTTCAAAAACGCAATATCTTAACTTATTTAAGTAAAGTAACCTTTGAAAGAATACAATCAAAAATTGCAGAATCTTGTACTTTCGAATAAACCTCTTTACAAACAGGATCATAAAAATTAAAGTTTGAAATACTTACGGGTTGAAATGAAATGCAATTTGGCCTTTTAATTGTTTCTAAATATCCAACTATCCACTGACAATTTCTTTTTTTTTTGCTCGATTTATGTTAGATTACGCGTCCAATTTTCTTTAGTCCTCGGAGTTCGTTGAATTAATTCAAAGACTATTTTATTTAAAAATCTATTCGACACTTTTTTCTCTTAAATGTGACACAGATACAATTAATTTAAAATTTGTATCTAGTTTTTTTAAAATTAAATTCTTAGGATTATTTTCATGAATCACTTTTCATTGGTATGAAATATTCACTTGTTATTTATTTATTTAATTAGAAGAAGAACTATAAGGCATATTATTAATTATTATTATTAACAATAAAACAGTAAAGATAATCGGTATAAATATTTAAAAAAAAATGAGCACATAGATTTTCTTGTTTTAGTACATAAATTTCCCTCTTTATGATGTGTGTTGTTATTCCAACTGGAGATATTCGATTTTCTTTTTTTTTCGTGTATTTAATTCCTCCACATCACCACTTCTCTCAATTTATTATTTATTTTTCCACCATCAATCGGCAACGACGACGACAAGGAGGAAAACGCAAGGAAGAGAGAAGAGAAACACTAATTTTCAGATTGAACTGGAAAACCAAATAACTGTTCGGAATTGGGTTGGTTCGGCTTCGGCTTCGGGCTTCGAGGGTAAGAAACACAAGACGAACAAAAAATTGAGATTCTTTTTGAAGAGGAATTTCTTTCACTTTTTATTTTGAAATTATTTCAAAGACACTCACTCGTCGGACGAATTATAATTTTTTTTCTCAAGTTATTCTTTTTTTTGTGTAATTGATTGATTAAAAAAAACGAACGATTTTCTTCTATTTTCACTTATAGATACGCGCTATAGATGCAAAAGATACTTTTTTTCGATAGAAAGATACATTTATTTTATAAGTAGATTTTTTTTTTAAATCGTATTGTTGTGTGTTTTGTTTGACTTGGAAACAACTACAACAAAATTGAAAATAAAGCGATAGATAAACGTTGAGACTTTGAGGCTCACAGATACCGGAGATTTTTTTTTTTATATCTTTGAGATGGTTTTAGAATTTTCGATTTTTATGAATCAAATTCGATAGAGATACGAAAGATTTTATCGTCGACACGACCGATCTATCTATCAAAATTTTGACAGATAGATTTTTGTTGTTGTTGCTTGATTTTTTCTGAATTCTTCAAGAAGAAGACCACAAATGTTGGGAAACACAGAAAATCAAAAAAATAACAAAACAAAATATATGGAGAAACACAAAAACGAAATGAGAATCGCGCATACAAGATTGTCGATTAACCATTCAGTTTGAATGTTAGAATCGGACTATTTCTCACTCAGATACTCAGATACTGAGCAACTCTCACTCGATAGTGTTTCTTTCGGTTGGGTGTTTTTTTTTTTTTCTTGCTTTTTTATTTTTCGTCAGTTAAGATTCGGATACAAATTTCGCTGGCTAGTGGAATGAATGGATTGATGGTGTTGTTGGTGTTGCCTTGCCTTCGTCGAGTCAATTATTATTGTTAATTCCAATATCCACTCCGAAACTCTACACAAAAATCGTCACACCATAAATTTTCCCACCCAAATAATATTATGTTCCATCATCAAATCGACTCAATTTACTCCGAAAGTAAATAAATTTTCGAGTAAGTGTATCTTTGTGTATGTTGAGTGAAAAGATATTCTCGAGAGGAGAAGATTTTTCGCGCAGATTTGTGTGGTTTGAAAATTGTTTAATGTATCTTTTCCCCTTTTGAATTAGTTAATGTTATCTCAACTCAGAGTCAAAATGAGCGTTATTCTTATTGGAGTTGTTTTTGAGTGAGATTTTCGAAAGTGGGAATTTTTTTCTAATCAAATTCGAAACGGATGTTTTTGATGCGGGCGTATCTATTCCACTCTACTTGATGTTTTGTTAGTGTGAATTTTTGTTGAGGGTGTGTGCGTACATGTGTTTAACTTTGCGCATAGGCAAACATGAAAATAACAATTTGTAGGATTTTTTTGTTCGTCTTCTTCTCAACATACAAAATATACATCAACGCGCACACACCCTTCTTTTTATGTTCGTTCGGTTTTTACGATACAAATATTACGAATTGTGTACGTCGCTGGATGCAGGGGAATGTAGGTAAAATTAAAGTAAAAAAAGAATTTCACCAAAAAAACACATTTCGGTGATATTTCAAAAAGAAATAAATTTACAGCAACAACTTTAAAAATGAGTTTTTTTTTTTAAAGTCTCTTTTAAAAAAAAAAATTAAACTAAAAAGTTGAACTTAAAAAAACATTATAAATATAAGATTAGATTTTTTTGAAGGGTTAAGGTTAAAATTATTCTAAATTCTTAAAATAGTTTTTATATAAAAAATTAGCGAACATATAAAAAGGTATAAACTCACTTATTTTGATAATTCTTTTCAGTTTCTTACCTGCAAAGAAATAAAAAAAAATTATTAGCTATTTCCTTTATTTAATTGTTTTTATTTTCAGTAAAAATAAATGACAAAAGGTTATACGTATATAATTTATGCCCTTAAGAAAGATTTGCCCACTTTGCTGGTCTGCTAAACTGTTTAAATGAATTTAAATATACTTATTAAAATTTTTTAAAATAAATATTTATTTAATAAATTTTATAAGATTCACAACAATTAAATTAAAAAAGTTTAAAATTTTATGCTACGCGTTTCGGAACAAGTTCCAAAATATATTTGATTCGATGAAAATTATGCAGATTAAGAACGATGTTGCATTCAAACCTTAAATGAGTGACATGCCCTGGGAAGGGTTGACTACAATTGACAGCTTGAGATCCTATTCAAGAAGTGCAGTTTTGAGTACAAAAGATAAATGAACCACCAATAACTAAGGCATGATATCGAATCAACTATTCTTCCAACACCAAGTACGAAGTGCTTCTCTCTTCTTCTGAAGACTCGGTGATAAACTTCACCAAATCCCGACCATGGCCAACACTTGAAAATGTCACCGAAAACCTCCTTAAAAGTCATTTGCTGCCAGCACAAAATGTAGAAAACCAGTGGCAACACTGCCAAGCAGCCATCAGAGATGCCGCCTTTCAAGTGCTAGGGCTTTCACGGCCACCACAATGAAACCCCTGGTTTGACGATGATTGCGGCGAGCACAAGCAACTTAACAAGAGTCATACAAAGTGGCGCTGCAAAGAAGGAGTCGAGTCGCTCCCGAGCTCTGCGAGCAGAAAATGAGAGGGGAGCACAAACTTCTCAGAAAGAAAAAAAAGGAAGCATGAGAAGGGCGCGATCAAGGAGATAGAAGAATGTCACAACAGGAACGAGGTTCGATAGCTTTACAAAACGGTAAAACAAACCACCAGGGGTCTTACACCCCGAAGCGAAGCCTGTAGAGATATTCACACTAGGGCAGATCATGGAGAAGCCGCAACTATATAGAGCAATGTCTTTTTTGGCATCCCAGAAAAACTCGTCCGTTTGTGTAAGATGACAATGGGAAAAAAACAAACGGGTGCAATTGATGTCAAAAAAGGTTTTAAACAAGGTGATGCGCTATCATGCGATTTCTTCAACATTATTCTTCGAAAAATTGTGCAAAACTCCAACGCCAACACCACAGGCACAATCTTTCAAAAGTTTGTTTGAACACAGCGTGCTGTCAGTGGAGCGTTCGTGAGCCTTGAGACGGAGGCCAGGAAGATGGGTCTCGCGGTTAACGAGGGCAGGACCAAGTTCGACGTCTTGGAGCCAACGTAAGTGTAGAAAGATATAACTTGGAGGTCGTTAAGGACTTCGTCTACCTAGGATCCGCTATAAACTCGGACAGCATCACCAGCGCTGAAATCAAACAAAGGATCACTATTGCCAATCGCTGTTTCCTTAGACTTAGAAGGCAAGTGCTACTGTACAAAACCCTCATCATCACATCCATAGGTTTCTGAATTTAATATTCACCTCTACTCTCCATATATGCAGACGCTTTTGAAATTTAGCTGAATTTTTTTATGAATATGCTATACGCGGCTTTGAATACTATAAAAAGGTGGTAGGTGACGATTTAAAGTTCCTGGATTTTACCATATATGTACCTAACGAAGCAATCAAAGCGGTACATCCCATAGAATCGTTTTTTGATATAAAAATACCGATGGCAACGAAGTACAATAAATTAAGTTCAGCAATCCCTTCTGCCTGTTTGCCTACTCCTTTGCAGCATCAACCATAACATTCATTTTCTTTTCATGACCAAAATAGATCTCCCACGTCTTTTCCCGAAAGTTTTTTAATCGAGATTTGACATATTAACAATTCCCGAAATGTATCAACAAATTCAAGGAGAACAATATTGCACTCACAACAAATAAATCCATAAAATTTTCTTAAATGTTCAAACCAGCTAGCTTCCAAAAAACATGAACACGTTTCTTCCCTTGCATTCAAAACTTTACCAGATCCATCGCCATTGTTTTTCTTCTAGAAACTATCATTACCATAATTGAGTTTAAGCCCGCATCATCCCAACAAAAATCATAACTTCTTCAGAATCGGTTCCTTGAAAGAGTTAGGGTATACTAAAAAAACTTTAAATACTAAAAGACTTTAAAGATGAAAATTCCACATTTGATCTATACAAAGCGCAAACACAAAACCAAAACAAGACACGTGTACCTTCGTTTTGCTCAAATAGATCGGTTTTATTGCAAAATCAAGACGCACACATAAAAATGAAATAATCCCCGAGCTTACACATTCCTCATCTTCCATCATCGGTTTGCATGATTCTATCATCTAATCTAACAAAGTCCCGCGCCAGCTATACAGAAAAACCACCTCTACCTCCTCCCCGTTGCTTCCCACTTAATTGCAAAGAAGTTGCCAATACATTTTACGAGTGTATGTAGAATCGTAGATAGATACCTCATCTCTTCGTATTGTGCTAGCTCCAGCACAAGCTATTGACTTTTCCCGAATGGAATGCGAGGAAGTTTCTTATTGTCCTCATTCGGTCTTCTTGTTCTTCTTCTGTACCAGTTGGCCTCCCTCCGACCCCTTCACAAACAACAGTCCCAGTGTATAATCCACTCCTTGGTTTCCCTTTTTCGTCCACAATTCGCTAACAGTTTTTGGTATCACTGCACCGCTGCTGCTGCTGCGGCGCTGTCGTCGCCACATTTATCGATTTTTTTTTTCGTACTCTGTGTGAGTTTTATGGTGCACGGAGTTACGAGAAGGCGAGCCTGTTGTTGTGTTGTTGTTCTTGAGGTGATATGGAATTGGCATGGCATGAAAATGATGGCTTGTTTCGTCCACAGAATGCAATGAGAAGAGAGATGCATCACGTAACGTAACCACACTGTACTCGAATCAAATACAAAAGACTCGTCGTCGGTCTTCGTTGACGTGTCGTTAAATGTAAAATAGTTTAGGAAATCCACTAGCTATGCTTACGAGATTGAATGTTGGAAAACCAAAAGTAGAGAATGGCAACGCGGACAACAACAATAATGTGAAACCCAAAAACCAAACCAAAGACCACAAAATCGCAAAATATTTTCTGCAGAAAGGCAAATGGGCAAAATCAAATAAAACTTCTACAAGGCAGAAAGGGAAAAAAACACACAACAAAAGGAAAAATTCAGAGGAAAATGAGATGGGAAAACAAAATAATAGAACAGCAACAATAAAGAAACTCATTACACCATAAACCAAGTACGTTGCAAATATGTAAAGGTGGATTTCAGAAGCGAACAACCTTTAGGCTGAATTTTTAACGACAATTGGACTTTTACACTTTTCTAGAAAGGAAAATGCTTTCCCACGCAAAATTAGAAAAAGAATTTGAATCCACTTTCACGACGGCTTCAAGTCTGAAGTTCACAACACAAATGGTGGTGTGCCCCAGGGCACCGTTTTATCACCGACCTTGTCCTGCAACGGTTAGAATTTGATAAGCCCTTTTAACTCTGACTTGCATTGTACAACGGGGAATAGTATAGGGTAGAGTTTAAAGCTTTTGACCAAGTTAAAATCTACAAAACGTATATTCGTGCAGTAACACAATTAAGCCTTTTGGATAATGTTGAGAAAATAGCACTTAAAATGGTTGGCGACAGCAAAATCGTCGAATCATTTATGATCCTACAATACTGTCGTAACGTTTCTTGTCTTTCACTTTTCTAACCTCGTTTTTTGCGGTCAATGCTCCAATTAGATATCAAATTGCTTTCTTCTCCCAAAACAACTCAGTCGTAATACTCGCGTGAGTAACAATGCTCATCGTCATCATCATCAGATTATCATCCAGCAGCACTGTTAGGTGCAGGGACTTATAAGCTGTACTTAGCCTAGAAAAATGTAAACTAACAATTGATTTATATAAATCCTAGTTCAAACTTGTTTGTCTAATTCACCAATAAAATTATAAAACGATGTTCACGAAAAGAAATTAAAAAAAAAATAGTAAGTATACGTCCCAGTGAACCTAAACTTTATCTTAATTTTTGTTCAATTTGACTCCTTGTTTGAATTGAGTTTCGCATTTTGGTGAAATTCACTTTCGAAACGAACATCTTCAATTGTACGAGTAGTAGAATTACCAACTACACTTGTATGAGTTGTGTGCATATGAACCTCTCTAAGCTTAAGGTTGCATGCGAAATGCGCAATATATTTTATTTCTTCGTCTTCTTGTTCGTTCCACAGAGATGAGAGATTTGGTATCTACACAACAATAATTGTATGTTACATCTTCCATTCCAACCGCCCGCCCGCCCCCAATCACCCCCATCCCACCGCTTTGCAATGTAAATTGTAAGTTGTAAGAATGAAGTACGATTTGCTAGATCTGAAGCTGTGTAGCTATAGCTAGTGCAGTGAAGAACAAAAGAAAATAACCTGACTTGTTGCTTCATATTCGTGCAACGCAACGTCACGTCGCTCGTCGCGTCGTCGCTCATCGTTGTCGGCTGTTAACTTGCCTTTAAAGGGGACCGGGGAAGTCTTGCCAGAAAACTGGGGTTAGGACAGATCAATATAAATCCAAGACTTTGCTATAAATAAGTATGTAGGTCTCTCATGGCTGTATATGTCTTTCTGCATATCTGTTTCTGTATCAGAACAAAAACGAAAAAAAATATGATGAGCTGCATTTGCGAGAAACGTAGAAGTTGCAACAACAGTCAGTCGTTTGTTCCTACCTTTCAAGCTGGTATTCTTGTGTCTGTAATAATAATTGTTATTATTTTTTATTTTCCTGGCCTTTCTTATTGTTGTTTTCTATTCAACACAATTTCTATGCTCTTCTTGGATGTGTATACGAGTGTAATGATGTATGCTCTGCGAAGCAGAAGTAGTAAACTTTTGAGCAGGTTTCAACAGCAAATAGATCCGCAGAAGCAGGAGGCGGCAGCGGCGGGTGCAACTATGCAATAAGATTAAACTTGCTGCAGGGTGGTCGCGCTCTGGCTCAGAGAGATTTAATTTAGCAGGACATGAAAGGTTCTCTGCTGGTCTAAGTAGATTGAAGAGGACATGCATTCATATATGGCTATAGCATATGAAATGCAGTAACTTGCCTAACTCAATATAACTATAAAATGCAATCAGCCCAGCTGCCTTGTCGTTCGTTGCCACACTGTTTAGCTCCATTAACCCATAACCCATAAAATAAAAGCAATCCCGGACTAGAGAGACGAAGGATAAAGCCCCGACACAAAGACTCATATAAAATAGCCTCTGCTCCCGACGGGATAAATTTTATTGTGCGACTAACAGAGCCACAAGCTTAAAAGTAGATAGGTGGGTTATCTTGGTTCTGGAATAGTACCTAAAGATGAACAACAATATAATAAAACCGCTTTGGGGAATTACACCAAGTTTGTTGCATTAAATGCATTTCGTGATGGATAAATTGGAGGAGATTTAATAAAAAATAATTTCAAGAGGTGTTCGTGCAGATAAAAGTGTGGAGAGAGAATGAACTCAAAGGATCTTTTGTAATATTAATAATATTGGGTGCCGCTTTTGAGCAGAGTCACACGTAAAATCTGAAGTCGTCAATATTTTTGGATTCAATTTTGACTGACGTTGCTGATTTGAGTTAGTTCAAGTTAAATGAAGTTGGAAGATAAAGTGCAATGCAATAAAAAAAATAGTTTTTACCTTGGGCTCGTCCGGGATTTGAACCCGGGACCTCCCGCACCCTAAGCGGAAATCATACCCCTAGACCAACGAGCCAGTTAACGATTGGTAGTAGAATTGTTTTGGCAATGGCTGCATTTCTCTAACTCTTTAGTAATAACTTTTGTTGACCCACAATTTTGCTAATTTTCACCTCAGTTCTAACCTAACTTAACCGAGGAAGTTTACACACAGATTACACTTTCCTTGCTGTTAATAATTTTTCTTGATTTTTATTTTAGTTTCGCTGGAGTCAGCAGTTAAATTTCATTGAGTGGAAGAAGTTTGAAATCGATGATGTCAGCTGTTACCGCAACAAACATTTTGAAGGGCCTGGTTTGTAAGTTCTAGAAAAACAAAAGTTTCAATGATTTTTTAGGTGGATTGTTCACTTAATTTAATAGAATTTAAATGACAAACTAAAAACTGAAATCGTGACATCCATCCTTACGTACGACCTTATGCTCAGTTAAATGGAACTGCTTATTAATTAGCTTGCTCCTTAATTCTCTCCTTCTCTAATATTTCAACTACTTGTAGCCCTTCTGATGCAATCGTCAATTGAATTTCTGTTCTCCTCATTCTCCAACTCATGTCAAACCAATCGCCATTCATGCGGTTGACATTTGATTGTGTGAGATGTCAATTGCCACTTGGATACTCAAAGCAAACTTAAATGCAAAATTTTGGTTAAACATGAATATTCCATCAACCAATTTGATAACCCGCCACTTGTGGAGTTCAATGTTTTTGACTTAAGTTCGATTATTTGAAGGGTTAGAGGGAATGTGAATTTTCCATTGCAACAGCCCTTAGCATATCTACAGTGGTCAGTGGTGGTATCTTGAAATCCATGCAGTATCTTTGCTTAGGTTATGTACAAATTTTTTGAATATAATTGGCTTGAAATCAGATGAATTGTTAGTGATACGTGTAGAATTTTGAAGAGAGTGTTAGGGAATTTCCTTGCTTAAAAATAAATCATGTTTGATAAAGATGCTAGTTTCTTGTCATTTGTTAGCATTTATTCAAAAAAAAAACCGAAAAAAACATGTGACCACGACTGTCTTACGAAATGACGGATGGAGAGCTCAGGCTGCTCCATCGAGGTTGACAAGGAGCCTTCGGAATCATTCGATGTCAGTAGGAGTCCGGACTCCTTCTACTGATGTCAAAAAAGGATTCAGACAAGGCGATGCTCTTTCAACAATTTCTTTAACATGGTGCTTGGGAAAACAGTGTACAAATTCACCGTCAGCATGAGAGGCACTATCTTCCAAAAGTTTGTTCAATTCTCGCGTACGCCGGTGATACTGACATAATATCAGGATTGAGACAGAATCGGCGAAATAGAGTTGAGCATTAAATGAGGTTAAAAGTTTAAGGCTTACTTCGAAGAAGGATACCCAACACAGACGGTACGTACAGAACGTCACAATAGACTCATATATAACTTCGAGGTAGTAGAGGAGTTTGCCTACCTAGGCTCTCCTCTTAACACGGGCAATAACACCAGCGCTAAAATCAGACGAAGAATAATTCTTGGTAATCGCTGTTTCCTTCGGTTAAGAAAGCAATTGAGTGAGCAACTAAGGTAAAACTCTACAAAACCTTCTTCAACCTAGGCCTGCTGTATAGTGCAAAAGTATGGGCACTGAAAAAATCAAATGAAAGTGCTGTTTCAAGAGGAAAGTTCTTCGGGTTTTCCAAAAAAACATGGTCAAGCTTTGGAACAAATCAATAATGGTTCTGCCCTACACTTTTCTTTAGTAGCATCGGACGGCCTGTATTAGTAATAACATTCTTAAGGGCGCTACAATCCGTTTCGGACCAGGACTACAACTTTCAAGCAACCTAGTTGTCTATAAGTTTTTTTTTTTTTTTTTTTAAATCCCACGCCTCTTTCCCCCCCAGATACCGCACGCGCTGGGGTCCATTTTCACCGAGTACGATTAACAGTTACGGTTGTTAGTCGTATCGGCACTTAATTTGAAATTCTTTGGAATAAATAGAATAAAAAAAAAAGTTATGGCGATACGAATATTTGGAAGATAAGAGTTTGGGACTGCTTAATGCAAGCAGGTATAAAGGAAAAACAAAATTTTAAATTAAAATATTACAAAAAGTAAAAATAAAAGAAAAAAATGCAAAATTTTAAAATAAAAAATTTTAAAATTTTAAAGTCAAAAAATTTATAAAACATGAAAGAAACAAAGAAAAAAGCAAATACGCGTGTAGAAGACACTTGTCAAGTTAGTAAAAAAAAAAATAAAATAAAAAAAAAACAAAAAAAAAACAAATATCAAAATAAGAGTCAGTTTCTTTTTTTTTTAAACAAATGAAAAAAAAAACATGAAAAGACAACATACAAATTTACAAATACAAAAAAAGATATTTAAGAACGTGGTACACTGGTCTTAAGAATTTGTTTTAAAATGTATTTATTGATATGAAAATCAAATAAGTTTTCATTCGCATTCAAAAGCTTACTCATTCTTGTCAGTGGCTCATGCATTCCATAGTTTGTTCTATGTTTAGGAACTTTAATCAAACTATGAGAACGCAAATTATGATCTCCACCTCGATAATTAAAGAGGATAGAATTTAGAATATCTGGAGCATCAGTGACACCAGTAATAATTTGATGAAGGAAAACAATATCATTATTTGTTCTCCTTTGACAAAGTTTTTGCATCTGGAAAAATGCAAGTCGATCATCATAAGAAGGGATATTATTGGGGTCAATCCATTGAAGCCCTTTAAAGGCGAAACGTGTAAAATTGCGTTGAACTGATTCTAGTCTCTCAATATGTATCTCATAATGAGGAGACCAAACTTGTGATGCATATTCGAGATGGGGTCGAACTAAACTGTTGTACAAGCTAAAGGTAACGTTAGGGTCAAGAAATTCCTTGGACCAACGCTTAATAAATCCTAACATTGAGTTAGCTTTGTTGACGATGTTGTTAATGTGTTCTGAAAAATCTAAATTGGATGTGAAAAGAACTCCTAGGTCCCTAACCTTGAAGACACGGGATAAGATGTGTTGGGAGATAACATAATTATATGATGTGGGATTCCGCTTTTTTGAAATTGTCATTGTCTGACATTTTCCTGGGTTAAGATTTAAATTATTCTTTTCACACCATACAACAAACTTATTAATATCATCTTGCAGTTGAATGCGATCTTCATTGCATGAAATATTTTTGAAGATCTTCATATCATCTGCAAAGATAAGAATTTTACTATTACGAACACTTAGCGGTGCATCGTTAATAGCTAAAATAAATAAAAGGGGCCCTAGATGACTACCTTGTGGTACACCCGACTTGGCGATGAAAGATTTTGAGTAAGAGTTTCTGAACTTTACTTGGTAGGATCTATTATCAAGATAAGAAGAAATCCATTTGACGAACCCTGGAGGAAAGCCATATGAATTCAATTTAAACTTGATAATAGTATGAGAAAGTTGATCAAACGCTTTTGAAAAATCGGTGTAAACGCAATCAACTTCCTTTCCACTTTCTACGGAATTTAAACATTTATGCAAAAATTCAAGAAGGTTTGTCACCGTTGAACGTTTCTGCATAAAGCCATGTTGTTCAAAGCATATGATATTTTTGGTGTAAAAGACTAAATTATCACAAACAACTTGCTCAAAAAGCTTTGGAATGCAAGACAGTTTAGATATAGGCCTATAATTTGTAATATCAGACTTGTCTCCTTTCTTGAATACAGGTGTTATGTAAGCAGTTTTCCACATGCTAGGGAATTTTCCTAGTTTTAATGACAATTCAAAAATATTACGTAGAGGCAAGGCCAAAACCGTCCTACATTTTTTTAAAACAATAGGTGGAATACCATCGGGACCAAAAGAATAGTCTTCCTTAAGAAGGCACATACAATTAACAAGTTTATCGAAGTCGATAAGAACATTGTTGAAAGTTACTTGGGGACAGTTTCGCAGATAATCAAAGAAATCAGTATCCACAGTTACGGGAGTATCGATGAAAGACTGACTAAAACTACTTGCAAAAGCATCACAGATTTCAGAATTACAGTTCAAAACAGTATTGTTGTATTTGAAGTTTAACGGATAAACATCACATTTCTTTTTAGAATTGACAAAATTCCAAAAACTTTTAGGGTCCTGTTTAAGTGAATTTCCCATATTTATGAGATATTCATTGTAAAGATTAAAAGAGAGATTTTTGAACTCTTCGAAAAGGGAGATATAAACTACTTGGTTCTCCAATGTCATAAAACCGATATAATTTTTCCAAGCCTTGTTCCTTCTATTACGAAGGCTTTTCAGTTCTTTCGTATACCAAGGATGACTGGAGTTATTTGAGTTAAAACTTCTTTTTTTGGGTACTATTTCGTCAATGGATCTCATCATGACAGTGTAAAAGCTTGAGATAGTTGCGTCGATGTCATTTAAGAGCGGTATATTCTCAATACCGAATCTACTTAAACTATCCGAAAGTTATCAGGTTATTTGAGGTCCTCTTCCACCTATGTGCTCCATCTGAACCACGGCGTTCCTTTTCTGCGACATGATTCGCTGGGTGTTTGATTCGAAGAGTCGAAAGACTGGAGCACTTCTTGCCGATCCATTAATTTACGCTGTTGTTACTCAATTTTTCTGGCTTTAAATGTGTCGCTGAAACTTTGTTTTCATACTACTTTATGCAGACGGCAGTACAGGTAAGAAATTTTCTCTCAATGATGCTTGTCGATCAAGTTTACTTTGGCACTTATCTTTTAAACAAGCTTCGCGACCCTACAGCATGGTTTCAAACTACGCTAACCTGTAGCCCTGTTCGCAAGATTTTAAGAAAAGTACACCAGAAGACCATCAGAACAATGTTTTACAAATGGCTTTTTGTTGCATGAGAAAAATGACTAACATTGAAGGATTCTGATATTTTCTTATTGAGCAGTTGGAACTCGGAAGTAACAGTAAACTAATGGGTCCTCAAATTAAGCTATTAAAATGTGCACCAAATACATAAATATTTGCCTTGATAAATAATTTATTTTGATAAACAACACAAAAAAGTAAGAGGTTCACTATGGCGTATGAGTAACTTTTTTTGTTTGAACGCGCTAATATCAGGAACTACTGGTTCGAATTGTACAATTATTTTTGTGTTAGATAGTCCATGGATCGAGGAAGGCTTAAGACTACATAACTTTAAGCTGTGGAAAATGTGGAAAAAACGGCAAGAAACTATTTATTTTTTGTTTGTTTGAACGCGCTGATCTAAGAAACTGCTGAATCAAATTGAACTATTCTTTTTGTGTTGAATAGTCCTTTTGTCAATGAAGGCTTTTAACTCTTTTTAATCACGCTGTGACCAATAAAAAAAATATAAAAAGATAACTTAGTTTTTAACAACGACAAAAATCTGCCCAAATATTTCGCAAGCTCGACTTTTGTTGTAAATGAATTTGAAGTCTTTATTAATTTTTTTTTCATTTGTTTAATCAGTTTCCTTTTCATCTTCTTCTGTGTTGCATTTCAACATGTTTGCATTTTCTTGATTTTCATTATAAATAATCAAAATATGGAATTTGGAATTTTAAAAGCAACTGGTCTTATAAAATCTAATTTTTTTTTCGTTAACCCATCTGCAAACCACCCGCACCGAAAACAAACCAAAGTTTAACCTAATAAACACTCCTCTCATCCTGGAAAGTAATATGTACATAATATCTGTTAGCAATATAATGTTTCCTTCTTAGTTTTTGCAAAAGAGAAAGTACAGAGGAATTTCATTGACATCATCATTTGCAACATCAATTCTTATATGTACCTACCTGTGCATAAACGTGTACATTTTTCCAGAGTATAAGACGTTTTTTTGTATCTCCCTCTTAATGCCACAGATACACCAGCAACAACAACAACAACAACGACAACTAAATCACATCGCATGCCTTGAAGTCTAGATGAGTTCAATGACAGCAGTCGAGTCAAGCTGCCGAACCACAAAACAAAAACAACAACAACAAAAAGTTAAAGCAATATAAACGACACATTTCGCGATCGAGGTGCGAATTCTGCATGCAGAGCCTCATAAATTTGTTAGTGGGACTATAAACTATTTAAAAATTTTATATATTTTATCATTCATCTGAAATGCGAAAATGCTAAAGAATTTGACTGAGCCACTTTTGAAATGACGACATCTAAAAATAAGTTTCATTTGATCAGAAACAAAAAAAAAAAAAAAACAAAATCTTGTTTTCAAATGGCAAACCATACCTCTGCTACTGCACTTGGTCGATATTCAGTTACATTTCATTTCTGATAAATTTAACCGTAACGAACAATCTTTGTATATAGAGTTACTCGATGTTCTCATTCCTGGATTCCGCTCTAACCTCTCTCTAACGACACAAAACAAGATCGTGATTACTTCTTTGTCCACAATAATACATCGAAGGAAATTCCAGTTTTACGAGAAAGGGGAGGGGATGTAGCCAACTCAACAGTCAACAGTCAACAGCAGTACCAGTACCGGAGACAGAGAGCTTTGGGGTTTTCGCAAAATTCCGATGATTCCAGTTATGGCAGTGTGACTGCATGCAAACTGCAAACGTTGCAATTTCCACGATTCCATGTTCCATGTTTCAAGCCACAATCATACTGTTTGCCAAGAGTATTGGAAGTTTTGGAATTGAATTGGCTGAGTAAGTCTCCACTAGGAGACTGATGTTGGTAGTTGTATGAATGCAAAACAAAACTGTTGGGAAAGATCATGATTACAAAACATGATCCACTAAATTCTTTCGGAGTTGAGTTCGATGCGAGTTGAGTTTGAAATTCAGGGTTGCCGTTGTATTTCTTTGGAAAAAAAAATTGAACAGGAAATTTAACCGTCTGTCTCAAGCAGGACTTTGAGATCTTTAATTTAATGTCTTAGTTAATATGTATAAAGCAATTTGTAACTGAGCGAAAGTTTTATTTGGACTCTTCATCAAACCAAGCTTTAAGCAGGATATTTGTTGAATTACGTGAATAGGATATTATTGGACCCTTATTTTATGTATCATTTGATATGGTATACGTAGAAGAATTGCGAGCAGCTGCTCTTTGAATTTGAGCGAAAATGTATTTTCCATAACAGAACGAAATTTTCTAACGTTTAAAAAATAGTTGGTCTGTTTATGTATATTTTCCTCATTTGCCTCTAAAAGAGTTAATATTTTCGTCAAAAAATACGTAGCGGTGTCCTTGGCGAAAAAACACTCTTTTGCTAATAACTACGTTTACAGATCGGGAAAATGGTCTTGGGTTTTTGTGTTTGAAAGAAGACTTTAAGATCTTGAAAGCTGTCAGTCATTTGATTGGATTGGAAAGTAAGGAATTGCCGAGGTTTCAAACTGAGCGAAAATATTTATTCTTGTACAACAGTGTCGCTAAACTGCTAGTCCACTGTTCTTGGTAGAAAAAATAAAATCACACCTCCGACATAAGTGCAAATTTTAAAAATTCTGAGTTAAGTATGCCCCTGCTCTTAAAAAAGGTATTTAATTCAAATAGAAGAAAGACCTAATTCATTGTGTAATTTTTAAGCCAAATATACGCATCGTTTCCTGTATTAACGCATTGATACAAAATGTGTTAACGTGGAAAAATGCTTGAAAAACTTTATTTATTTATTCTAAAATTATTAATAATACTGCTTGAAGCACCAAAAAATGTCTAAACTGTCGAAAACTGAGTTTGATTTCCCTTAAACAAAAACCTTGTTCCAGAAAAAAAATAAACAAATCGTATGTTTTTTTAATAAAAAAAGGTATCGCGTTTTCTGAGGGATGGACTTCTCTTCACTTAGGTCATTGTTCCATCGGAGGTGCGAAATAAGGTATGCAAGTGACATTTGAGACTGATTTTCGCTCAGTCTTACTATATGAAGCAATATTGCCACTATTTCGATAATCAAGACTAAAACAAATGTGTTTCTTACTTTGGTGAGTAGAGTACTCACAGACTTTTATTTTGCTGTGAAATTTGATATGAACTGCTTAGCAAAATAAAGAGTAGAAGCAATTCTAAACTGAGCGAAAATTGCTATCAAGACTTGCAACAAGAAGATTTTTTTTTATATTTCGCCCAAAAAAACTGAAAATGGCATGGAAAATCAACAAACTCCACCTACTAAAATTGCTTTCTTAATTCTTCAACACTCACGACAAAGTATTATATCCACACTCTCCCTTCAGTCGAAAAAATGAGAAAGGGAAAAACTGATTTCCCAAACAGCCATCTGATCGATAAACATTCTCAACTTAGTGGCAACTATTCGAGAACTGTTACATTCAATAAACCGGCAGCTGTCAGTAGCAATCTCAACCTAAATGTTTATCAAAGCCATTGGCATTGTGTTCCCAATTGATTCCAAATTTCCCATTCCTCATTTCAATCCAATACTCTCCATTCAAAATGTAAGCGCTTCAAACTGCAATTCTTATATTTGTCATTTCAAATACGATTTACAATCTGCATTTTCCCATATCAAATGGAAAACTCTTCGAAAAGAAATAAAAAAAAATTCTAAGATGAAAAACATAAGAACATACAAAAATGTCACTGACTCATCTTATCGTTTCTATAGAAGCATTCAAAAGCTAAAAGTCATTCCTCTTTGGTCCAGAAAAAAAAGGAAAATGAAAGAAAAACTAACAACTTGCACAAGAGGACCCAAGTGTAGAAACATTTCGCTCCCATGGCAAAAAAAGGACGTCAGGACTTTTTCCAAAAAACCAGAAGCAGAACCATCAGCTGACCAGAGGACGAGAATTCAGAACCGCCACCCTCCCATGGAACGACATTCACTTTACTCCAACTCCTGCTGATGCTGATGCTGAATACCACTCCCGAATGTGAATGTTCCTGATGTTAGCTTCAATGTTGAAAATATTTGTTAAACATCTTAGAAGACAACTTGGATATGCTTGCTTTTATTCTTTTCGTCTTTTAAGCGAATAAAGAAAATAGAGAAAAAAACAAAAACAACTTTCCAAAGAATAAGAGTCAAGAAAAATATGTCTCTTTAGTGGAAAGATATGAAGCACTTAGAAGAAGAACTAGCCTCCTGCAAATGATGGGGACAGCAACGTATATCCTGGCGATCTACTGTTGTTGTTGGTTGCTGCTGCTGTTTTTGTTGGACTGGAATGCCCCCTTCTCTTAATATGAATCTTTTGCATTCTTCTCTGCTGCTGCTCTGAGGGTAATGGTTGGGCCCCAACTTCATATATGAAAAACTGAACTAAAGGAATTTTAAGTTGGCTGCATGCCACAAATTCTTGTCCCCAAGGGATGGAAGCTTAAACATTTATTTTTATTCACTAGAATACATAACTTGTATTTTTTTTAGGGAAAAAAATTAGGTTGCAAAAATGTTGAAGAGAAAAATATTGGGATAGGATATGAATGTTTTGGTGGCAGCGAGCGGAGGAAAGGAAACGAATGCTTTATATCTAGATGCGGAGTATCTCATGGAGTAAATTATGACCCTGAATATACAGTTTTCAATTTGGCTTCCAAAATTATCCAGATAAGTATGTAAAGTGCAAGATATGGCGGTAATATATGGGGGGATAAGTAGTAATATTGTTGTCATGCCAACAATGCGCTAAGCCCAAAGTCCTAGAGGGTACTCATTCCAAGCCTATATTCGATGGTGGCTTGTTATTCAAAAAATGTGGTTTGCAGTTGGGAACGAGGGTGAGATAGTGGAGGAATTAGCGACACCCAGATGAATCCTTTGGATTTGAATTTTGAAACAAAAAAAAACTTATGATGAAGAGAATACGCAGTTTTTTGGGCGTTGAGATCTATTTGATTTAGTTGAATGCAAAAGCTTTCAAATGTTGTCATTCCTTAAAAAAATTCACATTTTGCATTTGAATTTGCTTTTTTTTGTATAAATCTTGAGATGGAACATAGAAAGGGAATCTAGGGAAGAGGTGTGTTGCAGATAATAGTTCAAACACTTATTTTCAAGCCTTTGTGTAGTCGGAGATTGGTGAAATCTGAAAAGTCTGTTCCCAAAAACTCTTAGGTAAAAGAAACCTGTTTCTATATCAGTCAGTTAAAATAAAAACCATTTGTATAAAATGACATTCTCATACGTATGTTGCCAACGTCCTTCCTCACAAACGATACCAACACGGTACAACTTTGGTTAAGCACCGTCTCAAGTCTGTGAGTGAGTAATGGTAAGATTTTTAAATTTAAAGAGCCTTAAAAGACTAAAGTGAGTCCTGTTGCTTCCACGTATTTCTTCTCCCATGCTGTTAACGTCTACTACTACGGATTCAAGGTAATTGAAGGATCGCACTTGTTCTTCTTACCCTCCATGGGGTAAGCCTTGACGTGACGGAACGGCTTACGGTAACTACTACTACGATGCTTAGAGCTATGCGATCGCGAAACTTGTTTTCGCAGAAGGGCCTCCCATGGTCGACAGGTCGAAGCGAAGTAGGCTGTTACTACTAATTACCCCACAACGAAGGAGTGTTCCCACCAAGGCACTTCCCACGTTGTACGTTGGGGTGACTTCCCGGCTACGTAGAAAAAGTTTGAGTTGCGAAGCAACAACAGGCCTCGGAAACGGACGGATACACTGATGACGACTCAAGCAAATGTATAAAGGACAACGAATTTCGGGTATGCACGAATGTTAGGTCCCTTAATAGACTGCGTGCTGCCGAACAACTAGCGGAGACCCTCAACTGCTACAAAGCAGATATAACCGCTATCCAGGAAATGCGATGGGATGGACCGGGCAAAAGGAGGATGAAAAACTGCGACATCTACTATGGTGATTGTTACCGGGAGCAACAACAGCGACTCTTTGGATGCGGATTCGTCGTGGGAAGCAGACTCAGGCAAAAAGTCTTGAGCTTCAAAGGCGTAAGCGAACGCATCACGACTATCCAAATCAAGGCTAAATTCGGCAACATTAGCTTAATATGCGCGCACGCCCCCACAGAAGAGAAAAGGACGACACCAAAGACGAATTCTACGAGCTCCTCGACAAAACATATGAGCAATGTCCTAGCTATGACATGAAAATTGTATGTTTTGCAAAAAGAAGTTAATAATAACAAACCACCAAACCACCTCGTCAATAGCGCTTCAAATTAACGTTCTAGCTCTCAAACACATCTGCTTGTTGACTTTGAGCCTACCATCAGCGATGAACGCTACATACTCCACTTTTCAACATGCCCAGCTCACTAATTAACCCCATTTTCAAAAATATACACCGAAACCTGAGGAGATGGAGGTCACATGCATTTTCTCACAATTTTCTATCCAAAAAATTCAAACCAAAAACAACATTCTCCCATAACTATTTTGAATACGTTATTCCAAAAAAATTATGCCCCACTATAGACGATAGGTCTTGCGTCACTATCCATTTTGAAAGATACATTTTGTACCTCTTTACTTAACTTGCGATGTGCGAATTCTTGAAATTCATCAGCCTGCTCATCGTCCGTTCGCTCGTCCGTAGTCGTCCTCGTTGTCTCGTCTTAATGCTCGTAGAATGTACTACAATCGTAGATCATCATCATCATCATCGTATTCATCCATCGTCGTCATCTTTAACGTCGTCGTCGTTGGCGTGTTAGTTTCTTTGTAGCCCCCAAGGAGCACATTTAATATAACCAAAGACACGTGACGAGCCTGTATGAAGTTTCACATAAAGTACAATCATTTTTTTCCGTTTTCCTCGATAACCATGCCAAGGTTTCAGACCTCTCCAGTCTTTTGATGTTGGTGCTAAACGAAACGGCACGACATACATATATATCGTGTGTGTACGTGGTTTTGTTTGTGCTTTGTTGTTGTTGTTGGAGTTGAAGCACTTATGTTCGTTTTTAAGGAACTGTCGCGACATCGTCTGACGTCTGAGTGAGCAAAAATCAATAAAATTCACCACTTACCTGGAATGAGAGTAAAAAAATAACAAAAATATTAAATTAAATTTTATGAATATATGCTGTGGGAGTTGGGGCAAAATAAAATTTAATCAAAAGAGTGGGGAGAACTCCCAAATGCATGAAGTGGGTATATTGTTTGCTCTAATAGATATTGCACCCACCAAGCTAGAAACGAACAGTGAAACAGGCCAAAAGATAAAAGGATATGTTTTCGAAATTCTTGGATTTATTTTAAGGGTCAGTAAAGAATTCTTCCGAAATGACGTCCATAAGCCTGAGAAACATTGCTGACAACTTGATGTCGCATTTGAACGCAATTTTCCAGGCACCATACCAAGTTCACAAGAATACAAAAAAAAAATAGCATTTTCGACGTTTTTTCCAATTAAGAGACAAATTTGTTGCAAAGTTTATATTTCAGGTTTCAGCTAACAGAGCTCAGAATTGGGATATTTAAACAGCAAAATTTTTCTGTTCTTCAAATTTACCAGTCATGTTAAAAAGTAGCCTTTTTTGGTATTGTCCAAGAAATAGGAAAACAAATTTTGCTTTAAGCAATTATATTGCATGCTTTCGACTCTATAGTTCTAATTTTCACTTGTTACTAAAATCAAGTTATACCTACAATATAGTAAAAAAGTCAAATTTTCTTCTTTCAAGAACTGAAAACCAAAATCTAGATACCGAGTTTCGGCTTAACATAGAATTTTCTATGTTTTTGTTTACCTTATATCTCAGTTATTAGAGCTCAAAATGATGTAATTTTTTCAGCAATATTCTCCTTATTAGACTAGTCAAGTATGTATGTATGCAAAAACCGTAGAATACCTGTATTTGCTGCTAAGTAAATTTTTGTTTCTACTCAAATTTAGCTCTACGTAATTTACTTGCATGTTAACAACGCTAAGTTCTCAAATTTTACTGGCAACAAATATCAAGTTATATATCAATAGAAAGGTCGGAGTGTCAACTTTCAAGTGCCGAAAAGCACAATCCTTTACTCTTTCTAGATACCGTGTTGTGTCCTTTAATAGAATATTCTATGTTTTTCCAATTCGTTGGTAAAATTTCTTGCGAAGCAAATGTCTAGGAAACCAAAGTTCAGAATTATTATTTTTCACATCTATCAAAATTGTGAAATCCTAATGACTTTTCTCATGTTTTCGCCAAAATTCTTGAAATTATGTTCTTAAAAAGAAACATCGAAACATTGATCAAAAGATAGCAAGCTCTATTCATTAATAAAGGGAAGCACTATTTGTGTAGTGCTTTGTTGCGAAAAGTGACAAAATTGCATCGAAAATTGATCACTCAAAACCGATCCTTATTTTGTTTATCCAAAATGAATAACCATCATCTCCCACTGTCTGAGTAACGATGCAAATATTCAAGCTGGCCATTGACTTGACCATTAAAACGTGACGCAATCATCAGTCAAAGTAGCACTTTTGTTGTCTGCAACGATCTGAAGTGATTGTGACTTTTGAGTTGCCAGATTGGCACACCTACGCACGTTTAAGCACTTTTGGCTGAAGATCGAAGTGGCTTGTTCTATTTTTCCAAGCCATACCCAGTCTGGCGATATGATCTTAAAAGAGTGACTGTTTGACAGATGTGTCCGAATTCATTCTAATCTCAAAAACTGGTCTAGTCAAATACTTCATTTTAGAAGGGCAAATTTGTTCCCTCCCTCTCATGTCCCCATCTTAACCATATTGATTGCTTCCGACAGCCAAAATAATTGATACCCTAAACGATATAAAAACAAACAGAAAAAAAACAGACTTTAAATTCAAAAACACAATAAAACCCGACAGCAATATTTATTGATGCCACTTATCAAAAAATTCCAAACAGAAAAAAAAACATCATCCTTCGATCCTTTGATAACCATATTGCCAATATATGCCAATATACTTCAATAATGTTATCCTTAACCTAACAAACTTTAGACTTCAAGAAGGTAAGTTGCGCCCATTTGTATGCCATTGTTGTGGTAGCATAAAGTAATTTTATCGAACACACACGTGAAAAAGCAATCAAAAGTATTCACACACACACAAAAAAAAAACGAGAAGTAAGCAAACGTGCGACCTAGGACCAGGATGCCAGAAATTGAGATTTATTTTGGCCATCACAAAAAACCCTTTTTTTCTCCCCCGCCCTTGCTTGCTCCTTGCGGGAAAAGGAGGCACCCATAACGACGACGAAGACGTCGTCGGTCGTCGGCAGCAGCACCCGCAACCGTTGTGTGTCCTTGTCGTTCCTATTCTCACTTTTCCGTACGCAATTTTATAAGCTTGAATAACTTTGTAAAAGCTATCGAAGCATCTCATCTCTCAGGCAAAAATACAGAAACCCATAAAAAAAGGAATTTTGTGGCACACACGTCGTTGTTGGATCCAACGACACGACGACGATAACGACGACGGACGGACGAACCCAAAACCAAACCTCCAGGACCATGCCACGGCCATATCATCATCACAGGACTCAACTCGACTTCGGGGACTTGGAAAGTGTTTGCTTGTCTTTTGGATGGGGCGAGAAACCCTCAGCAACCACACGAATTGACATGGAATCTTTTTTGCTTCCCACAAGACCGACCGACCGTTGTGATGATGTCAAGGACGAATAATATACAAGTTTTTTTTTTTTTTTTGTAAGCAGAACGAGCTAAGTCAATGTTTACTTTACTGCCCTATCTATTGAAAGTGAAATGGAGAGGGGTTGCAGCGGTGGGATATCAGTGAAAGATGATTTCATTACAATCAACTCACCATCAGTGGATATGGCCATCGATCGCTACCATGAGGTCGGGTCGGTCTCATGTATCTTGGGAAAGAAAAAAAGTTGTTCCTTTTGAATTTTCAATTTAAGAGTCTTAAGTCGAGTCTAACAACTTTTTTGTATTGCTTTTTTGCTCTTGCTGGTTTTGTAATCATTTAATTGCAGGGTGACACATTTTCGCCAGACAAGAGATTTTTTTTTAGCTGCTGCGTTCGAGAGGTCTCATAGAAACTGTCTGTCGTTTTTTTTTCTCCTTGAAGTATGACTGCATGTTTTTTTTTGTTCCTCTCCATTGACGCATTTGCAGTTAGATGTTGAAGGTACCTTTTGATTTTGTGAAGTCCCTTGAGTGCGTTTATTAATTATAAAATAAATTAAATAGGAGAACAATTACCACAGAATACAGATAGGCTGTTCTGATGGTTAAAGAAAGATAAAATCTTCATTCGTAGTCGTGCACATTTTTTATATCGGAGTTCGATTGAATGGTCTTTAATCTTAAATGTAAAGAATTTGTGCCTGTAATTTGTTGGGCCTGTATATTTTGCTAATAAGCATCGGTGGTTCAGTGGTAGAATGCTCGCCTGCCACGCGGGCGGCCCGGGTTCGATTCCCGGCCGATGCAAATTATATTTTTGGATTAAATGGGCAAGCAAATAAGCCATTGACTGAATTCGAAAAATGGAAAGGTTGTTTTGTTGTAAAACGAACAAAAAAAAATAACAATTCCCGAACGTACCAACATGAATCAATGCTATGAGTAGAGTATAGTAGTAAATTTCCTAAAACTTCATTAAATTCGTATGTGTTCTTTTAGAGATACATAAGCTAATGTCTCAACTGTTGCAAACGTTGCGTGGCAACCACCGATGCTCATAGAAAATAACTCGACATTTAAAGAGGTCTATAAATTTACGAAAAGAACCTTTCATATTCATTGAGTTTGATCCTTTAAATGATTTACATCATTTTGGCGCATCACAATAGTTCGAAATCATGTGAGATAAATCATGCATGCAAATTATACTTGCCACTCACCGAGGCTTCCATAATTCAAAACGCCCAAATACATCAAGCTTAATTTATTTTCAAAATAAATGAAAATTTCAATTTGTAAACTTAAAGAGGCATCATAAAAGTTGAATGTGATTTTGCAGCAATTTAGCCGCTGTAGCAGCAACATCAGAACGTAACGCCACTGCCATTAGCCAATGCATTTATTGAATTATGCATTTAGGGCAGAGAATTGACCATATGAGTGCAGTTGAAACAGCGAAAAAAATCTCGTTCCTTGCATCAATTACAAACAAGATATTTTTCTTCTGATTTTTAAATCTTAAAGATGCCGACAACACAAACTCACTGATTCGATATTCAATTCGGTTTTTCCAAACCAGAGTCACTTACATTGCAGTGCAAATGAACAAGCTTGTGTATGTCCATTTGTGGAACAGCGACAAAGGCACTGATTTGATGGATTAACCATTTAAAAGCTCTTAATTAAACGGTTTTTAACAGAAATTAATAAAATAAGAAAAAATAAATACGAACCAAAATAATTAATGACTTTTTTATTGGTTTTTCTTTTTTGGATGAAATAATTAGTTTTTTTTTTTGCTGCTCTTGAGTTTTATGAGTTTTCCATTGATGTAGAAAAAAAAACTCGGTAGAAATTAGTTCTTAATATGGTAATAAACGCTCACTTTGGGAGAGCTAAAGTTTAAATCGGAGGCAAAGACGCCATTAATTTTGTTTTACGATTTTTTAAAAATAAAGTTTTTCCAACCCCCGAATTGGCTGAAGTTTTTGAAATATGTTAATAAGTTCTTTTCCCCTTGTTGTTCCCTTTAGTGGCGAAGTGGCATATTAAAGTGAGTTGGGTTATGAAATTAAGAATTTAAAAAGGAGTTATTTCCAAATGGCGTGTAGGAGTTGTGTTTATTTAAATGCATTTAAAACATTGTTTTTGTCAAATTGAAACAAAAACAAATTTAGGAGAATAAAAAAACAAACGTAGAAGTCGTTTCTGAGAAAATTAAAACTTATGGTTTTTGGCTGAAAAAATTGTATGGAGGCTATCCTAAGTTTTGATCTTTAAAAAAAATCAAAAAAACGACCCAAGCGAACTCGTTCAAACATAATTTTCAAGTTTGAAGTCAATCGCGTGGTTAAGGCTCTAGGTGCGGTTACAGACAGACAGACGGACGGAATCGCCACTTTTTTTCGACATATCTGTCATATTTCATCAAAATCTCAACTTTTTCTTTACGAATTCAATACTTGCCATATATTTTATGTGTCGCAAGTAAAAAAAAAGTTACTCATACGCCATAGTGAACCTCTTGCTTTTTTGGGTTGTTTATCAAAATAAATTACTTATCAAGACAAATATTTATGAGTTTGGTGTACATTTCAATGTCTAAATTTGGGGACCCATTAGTTTACTGTTACTTCCGAGTTCCAACTACTCAATAAGAAAATATCAGAATCCTTCAATGTTTGTCATTTTTCTCCGGCGACAAAAAGCCAATGGTAAAACATTGTTCTGATTGCCTTCTAGTGTACTTTTCTTGCAAACAGGGCTAAAAGTGAGTGTAGGTAGTAGAGTAGGGTGGCGAAGCTTGTTTAATAAATATTGCCGAAGTTAACTTTGTCGTTGTGGTTGGGTGTTGTAGGTTCTGGGGGCTTAGGCTGTATCTTTTCCTACACACCAAGTGCTTACTTTACCTCCTCGTGGTAGCCACCGGGTACTGGTTATATCTTAGATATAACTTGCGAAACTTGTTAGCGCGGGTGCAAATCGGGAAAAAAAGAGCACCTTATCTACGGCCCAACAAATTTGGAGGTTAGTGCGAGGGGCTAACAACCCCTCCACAGTGAAAAACTTGAAAGTTATGAGAGAGATACCAGCCTCGGATAAGGAACCCCCTCTTATGGTAACCAGACCCGGAACGACAACGGACTACGCATTGAGAGTTTGTACCTGGAATGTAAGAACCCTCTACACTCCAGGTGCAACTCAGAAACTTGTATCTGTCCTCTCGCAGTATAAGGCAGATATTACTGCGATCCAGGAAATACGATCAAAGATTGTATATATTTGGATGCGGATTCGTCGTGGGAAACCGGCTTAGATCGAAAGTCATGGATTTCAAGCCAATAAGTGATCGCCTGACTGTGATCCGCATCAAGGCCACACTACAAAACATCAGTATAATATGTGCACACGCCCCTACCGATGATGCTGAGGAGTCTAGCAAGGAGGATTTCTACGACCTCCTGGATAGAGCCTACGGAGCCTGTCCAGAGTACGACGTCAAAATCGTACTCGGAGACTTCAATGGAAAAATCGGGAAGGAAGACATCTTTGGCGGATTAGTTGGAAAGCACAGCCTCCACGAAGAAACAACAGATAACGGCTTCCGACTAATCGACTTTGCTGCAGCTCGTAATACGGTGATAAGTAGCACTAGGTTTCCAAGACGGAAGATCTACACAGCAACCTGGCGATCTCTGGATGGTCGAACCAACAACCAAATCGACCATGTGCTAATCGGCGCAAGGCACGCATCCAACATCCTGAACGTGCGCACTTTCCGAGGAGCAAATGTCGACTCTGACCACTTTCTGGTAGTGGCTATGTTTAGAGCTCGAATATCAAACGACAAAAAAACACGTGCAGCCCAAAGAAAGAAGTTAAACATCGGTTGCCTTAGCACATCAGAGAATGCCAGAGACTACAGCGAGCGCCTGAGCGAGCGACTCTCCGCCGTCCTCCCAAATACTACAGACGTCAACACACTGTGGAACCAATATCGCGAAGTAATAAAAAATGTAGCCGAGACCACCATAGGTTACCAGCCACCCCCGAAAAAGAACCCGTGGTTTGATGATGAGTGCGTGATATTGAAAAGTGAGACGGAAAATGCACGCCTGCAGATGCTGCAACGGAAAACAAGAGCAGCAAGGGAAGAGTACCGCACGAAAAGGAGAAATGAGAAAAAGACCCTGCGAAGAAAGAAAAGAGCATCCGCAGTTTCTCAGCTCAAAGATCTAGAAGAGTCTCGGGCCAAGAACAACACCCGGCATTTCTTTAAAAGGTCGAAGCAATTAGCTTCTAGTTTCAGAACCGGGACACAAGCTCTTCGAAACAGTGAAGGAAACCTAGTCACCGAAGCACAGGGAATTGTAGATGTTTTCAAGCAGCACTTCCAGCAGCTGCTGAATGCGCAAAATGTCGAGCAAGATAATGACGAAAGAGAAGCAAGACCAGTCAATGAAGACCCAGTCCCAGCCCCCAGCAGAGAAGAGGTAGAAAGAGCCATCCAAAAGCTAAAATATAATAAGGCCGCAGGGTCGGATGGCATACCCGCGGAACTCTTTAAACATGGAGGAGATGTTTTGATGAACCGCATGCACCAGGTCATCACCAAAGTGTGGGAGGAAGAATGCATGCCCAGGCCCACTGACTGGTCGATAAGCTCCATATGCCCCATCTACAAAAAAGGCGATCCGATGTTATGCAAAAACTACCGTGGCATATCCCTGCTTAATGTTGCATACAAAATCCTATCCAACGTACTGTGTGAGCGTCTTAAACCTTTCTGCAACACAATAATCGGCACGTACCAATGTGGCTTTAGGCCAGGCAGAACAACGATAGACCAAATATTCACACTGAGGCAGATCCTGGAAAAGACCAACGAATTTCAAGTCGAAACCCACCATCTTTTCATCGACTTTAAAGCTGCTTATGATAGCATCCACCGCCAAGAGCTTATGATTGCGATGTCTGAATTCGGGATCCCGAACAAACTGATCCAGCTGTGCCGCATGACGCTAAACAATACGCAGTGCAGTGTGCAAATGGGTAACAACTCATCCGAGTTATTCCAAACTTGCGCAGGGTTTAGACAAGGAGATGCGTTGTCATGTGACTTCTTCAACATAGTCCTGGAGCAGATAGTGCGCAAGGCAGGTGTGAGCACGTAGGGCACTATCTTCAACAAATCCACCCAGCTCCTAGGCTATGCGGACGACATAGACATCATCGGTCGATCCAAGAGAGCTGTGCTTGAGGCCTTCACAGCGATTGAAGAACAGGCGAAACTAGTTGGTCTTGAAGTGAATGAGGACAAAACAAAGTACATGTTATCAACAAACAAAGCAACATCTGTCCACCGCCTAGGACAAAACGTCACTGTTGGTAGCAGCAATTTCGAGGTAGTTAAGGAGTTCACCTACCTTGGAACAAACATCAATCCCACGAACGACACCTTAGTGGAGATCCGAAGAAGAATTACCCTAGCGAACCGCTGCTGCTTCGGTTTGGCCAAACAACTGGGTTCAAAACTCCTCACTCGAAAGACAAAGTGTCTGCTATACAAAACTTTGATTTTACCAGTCCTACTCTACGGCGCCGAGTGCTGGACGATAAGTAAAAAAGGGGAATTGATACTGGGCACTTTCGAAAGACAAATTCTTCGACGGATTTTTGGTCCCGTATGCGACGATGGCGAATGGAGAAGAAGATACAACCGAGAACTGTATGAGCTGTACCAAGATGTGGATGTAGTCCAGAAGGCCAAGAAAAGACGACTACATTGGCTCGGCCACATCGAGCGAATTGACGACAACGCTCCAGCCAAGAAAGTCTTCTCATCCCAGCCCCCAGGTTCAAGACGACAAGGAAGACCGAACCTACGGTACAAGGACCAAGTGACTGCGGATGCCAGAGCGCTTGGTCTCGGTGACTGGAGAGTGCATGCGAGGGATCGTTCACGATGGAAGACTGCAGTATCTCAGGCTGAGACCCTTCATGGATTGTGAGCCGGATAAGTAAGTAAGTAACTTTGTCGACAAGCATCAACGAGAGGAAATTTCTTACCTTGATTGCCGTCTGCATAAAGTAGTATGAAGTCAAAGTTTCAGCTGTATGGATTGTACGCAGCGACACATTTCAAGCCAGAAAAATTGAGTTACAACGACTGAAATGAATGTGTCAGCAAGAAAAGTTCCGGTCCTTGGAGGTCTTCAAATCTAACACCCAGCGAATGACGTTGCAGAAAAGGAACGCCGTGATTCAGATGGAGCACACAGGTAGAAGAGGGTCTCAAATAACCTGGTACAACTAACTTGCTTGTAAGCAGTGGTCCTCGTGCAACCCGGATTTTTGCGCTCTTAAAAAAGTGCGGGACTTCCGATGCTACCAAAAATAAGTGTAGTTTAGAACCATTATTGACTTATTCCAAAGCTTGACCATGTTTCTTTGGAAAACCTAATCGAGAGTGAGGATTTCACTGGAACTGTCAAAGCCATCATCAATTTGAATGCATTCAAATGAACACATTTATTCGACATAAATATTTTTCAATAAGCATCGGTGGTTCAGTGGTAGAATGCTCGCCTGCCACGCGGGCGGCCCGGGTTCGATTCCCGGCCGATGCATAGACATTTTTTGGACTAAACAGTTACATTTAAATTTGACAGAATAATAATCTAACAACAAAAAAAATCAAGAACTCCTCAAAACGGACTATTCCTAAAATTTCATCAAATGCTTATCAGCTGTTTTAAAGATACAAAGGTTATGCAAAAGTTATATTTTGCATCGGCCGGGAATCGAACCCGGGCCGCCCGCGTGGCAGGCGAGCATTCTACCACTGAACCACCGATGCTATTGGCAATTGAATATTTTGGAAGAATGTGGATTTTTTCCAAAATAATTCTATAAACACAATAAAACAAAACACTACAAAAAAAGGAAATATTTTGAAAGAATGGTGTCTATACAAATAACAAGTTTTACTCACGGTGCGGTGTCGAGGAACATTTATCTTGTCTGTTTGCGATACAAAATTGAAAGCTTGAACTGTGGAAGCCTGCAACCAACTTGACAATATTGGGAATTCGGGATTGATAGAAAAACTCAGATAAATGCAAGTCAAAGACCATCCATTAGGGAAAAGATATCTACGGACTTTCACGCACGGTTGCCGTTTTAGCGACATTGTCACTATATCTAGCGGAATTTTCAAAAGTTCAGCGACAAAAAATTATTTTTTGTCGCTAGATAATTCTAGCTACTTTTTCTAGCGACTTTTTGAAAAACACATATTTTGTGCAATAGAGCACATATTCAGCGTGATGAACCATGTGAAAAGTAAGCTCAGAAATAAAATGTCAACAAAATCTCTAAATTTTATAATGCTCACCTAAAATCTGCTTTAATTACTAAATAAAAATTATAACACCTATGAACTACCCGAAAATATGCTGTATAGGAAAATGAAGGTGAAAATTGATATAAATTTATTGAATTTTGTTAATTTTTTAATTAACCCAGTAGTTAGTATATTTATTTTCGCATATATTTTTCAATCGTCAGATAAATAAGCAGATAGTGTTTATTCGACAGATAACAAAATATTGGATTTTTGAATCGTCAGATAGACTTTTTCTGACGAAAAACGCTCTTATTTATCCGACCGATGCATACTAAGATAAGTTTTTTTCCCTGTTTGTTATTTGTTAATTTTTTCGATGATTGAAAAATCGGCTATTAACTTTATAAAACTAGAAACAAGAGACTGAATTTATTTGTTTTTAACTAACCGTAAAGTAATATCTGAGGAAATTTATTTATTTTCTCATTTTTTTGTTTTATTCCTAAAATCTCTAATTTATTTATTTTTTTGTTGTTTTTCAGAAAAAAAAAATCAAAGAAAAGATTTTTTTGTTTATTATTTTTCAATTTTTTCTAGCGACATCTAGCGATTTTTTTTTCGAAATTTTAACCAATCTAGCGACTTTTATAGGTGAGCCTAGCGACTTTTTATTTCAGCTTACGGCAACACTGCTTTCACGACATGCTTAAAAATTGTAGTCTCCACGCAATCAAGAATTGGAGGAGTCATGTCATTCTGTGGCACCGAACATTTGGCGGTGAACAACTTCTGTTTAGAAGTGACTTGAGGTCTACAAAACAAATAGTACAATATATTGATCAGGGCTAGAAGTTGTATTATTTCAGTTTGGTTACTCGTTGACAAGCTGAGCAAGGTTCTGTTTTCAGTAAATATCTCATCATAAATTCTTTGGGCTGTTGTCCAAACCGATTTTTGAAGTCAATAAAAATGTAACATGATTTCTATGTGAATGTACAAGGTTAATGGTCTTAAGGTCGAATCCAGTTCTCTCAAATTCTCTTTTCGAACTCTTAACACAAATTAACAACCATTAAACTCCAAAGTTCCAAGTCAATTTTTATTTAATTTCTAAAAAAATCTATACATAAACGATGACATCAAAAACGAATGATACGCCAATCGCAATTCTAATCTATGCGTCCGTCCAAGTTATTTCTCAAAACCAAGGGATTTTCATGAGAGAAAATTATGTTAATCAATTAATTGCGTTACACAGAATCGCCTCCGATAATCTCTGAACTCTGAAACACTGATATGATTATTTAATAATGCAGAAGCATCACTTTACTGAAAGCATCCATTTTTAAACATAATAATTTCGACCCTGATAACATAAGAGTGTTATCAAAAGTAGACAAAAAAAATACATGAAACTATGTTTGTTCGTCAATCCAGGAAAATGTTGAAAATAAATTAAGGGACTACTGTTACGTTGCGTTTAAGTTTCAACAAGTTGTTAGGAGGTTCTCAATTCTAATACTCGTTCGTTAGCCAAATTAAAAATCCCCATGCGTGCTAATTGCTGAACGTTTCTAAGCTAAATATTACTCGTAATAAAAGCTCCAGATCCACATTTCCAATGCATCCTGCATCTGCATTATGTGAAAAGCAAACTTCCTGCGTCTGCCTCGATTGTACTTTCTGACATCACGAAAACGACACGACGACATTAAGAAATTCCAACAAGAGATTCCATTGCTCCGATATAATTGTGTGGATTGTGGCTACTGGATAATTTTTGTTTGCAGTCGCAGTTACATTCGCAACGATGCGATGCAATGGCAATGGCAATCTATCTACGAAACCAAATTAAACTCACCAATTAGCCGGTCAATTTGTGCCACAACCGCATACAGGGAGGGGGCTTGTGTGTCGATGAGCTCATCCCTCCGTCGTTCTCTTCATGGTTATTCCCTAGAACTAGGTTTGTTTAAGTTTCTTGTTTTAATGCATCCAGCTGCGATTGCAGTGATTACAATAAATGTGCCGCCAGCCATTACTGACAAGTGTTTGGACTTAGGAATATGGAATTTTCCAAGGGGATCAAGTGGTTGTTCTGAAATTTGCCACACTTTGCACTTTAGAATCCACTTTCTCTGGCTGTTTGGCAAAGCGTTTTGAGCTTTTTGGATAAAATTAACGTTTTGAGTTGATATCGTTTCAAAAAACTGTTGCTTCAACATTTCGTATTCGCACACTTGATTTCATTTCGTGCTCTTAGTTCGCAGTTGGCGTTTTTAGTTGATGAATCATTCAAATGGCATTTCGCTTTTGCATCAGATTGGAGTTTCTGGATTCGGCATTTTCTATAGATTCGGCGTGCCGCAAGAGGAGTGGCACTTTGTGGCTGGCAGATGTTAATGTGTTGGAATTTTTGCGCGCTTTGCATCAAATTAACGTTTGCCCGCAATCGACTGACTTTGGCGGCGGAGGTTGGTAGATTCAGTAGATATGGTGCTGCAACATGTACTAAGGTGGAGTGGTGGAACCTTAAAAGCACGAGGCCATATCCATTAGGTTCGGTATGCAGTTTTATTGTATCAAATGATTTAGAGTGACAGCAGGAATTAGGTGTTAGTATTGTAAATAGTTTTGCATTCATTCATTTTTGTTTTGGTGTTTTGTTTCTATGATCATTGTTGCCAACTGTATTTAATTCTTGAATGAATTTCATTAAAAAAAACTTGCAATTCACTGCATTCCGCGATAGGAGTGGAACTTTGCTCCTTTTTAGCAAAAACTTCAGACAACTCCGGAAAAACGAGATTAGTTTGAATTTTTTTCAATGAAATTTCGCATGATTTAATGATTTCGGACAACGAAGCTCGAACAAATTCATATCGTTCTCTATTTCAATTGGATTCAAGGAAATTACATTGCATTTTGCCAAAAGAATATGCTTAATTTAATAATTCTGAAGTTGATCTGAAAGCTAGCGAGACAACGTTCGCAGGATCAGCTAGTCCCATAGAAAGAATATCTTCCGATGCAAATATCTCGGGTTTAAAATTCATTTTGGCTCAGGACAATGAGAACTTTCGCCATCATATGCATGAGCATATCGGTGATGCGAACCCACATGTGCCCAACGCGGCTAAATAAGTTTTCCCTTCAAGAACTTCTCTTCACAATATTCCTTAACAATATCTCCAAATCTAAAAAAAAAATTCAAACAGCAATTAGAAAACACTCTCACAAACTGCACCTTGTCGTTCACAACACAATATGTCCCGCCCTATGCTCCCCTTAAAGGTTTACTTGCAAAACTTTCCGTTTATGCAATCTTTCAACCAGCTATTATGTCATAGGGCAGTGCACTTTAGGTCTCTGTTTCACATCACCAAACGAGACTTCAACCTTTAAATTATACAGGAAGAGAAATGAACATACATACATCAAGGGATCAAAAAAGAGCACCACACTCCTCTCTTTCCTATCAAACAAAGACTATTAACTTTGATACGAGATGCTATCAAATGTAGTGTGAAACAAAAAGACAAACAAACCTAAAAGAAAACCTTCCCCACAGATGCAAGGTGGAGCTGATGGATAACTACGTGTACGAGAAGCATCTCCAGCACACTCGCGCTGTCATTCAATTATGTTACGTGAGCAAGAGAGAGTCGAGCGAAGGAAACCTCCTGTGAAGGGAAAATTTTGCTTAAAAGCGAAATAATGTAATTATGTAATAAAATTTCGTCGCCATGGTGTTGCACAAAGTTAACAGCTCTGAGGTTGAGATTTGCCATTTTGGGGAATGGAGGAAAGGGCACTAAGCCTTGCACAATATCTCTTTCATCTCGATGCCCATACAAAGTCGTTTAATCAAATTCCATCAAAACACAAATGTCATGTGAAACTTTGATAAAAAAAAAATTAAATAAAAGGTTTTGTTTAAGTGAAAACTTACAAACTTTTGTCTCAAAGAGGGAAATTCCCCCAATCGGTGGCTTCGCTTGCAATTAAAGTCCAAAACATGCACTGAAATTCATCGCTCTGTATAGCAGTGGCATGACAGTGGGTTGGGAATTTACTATCGAATTAAATTATCTTCCAAATAGCAATAGTTTTTGTGCACTTAGAGTGCTACCAATTGCAATGGAGATGCATTTTTGCCCCGCAACCGCTGATGCTTGAACAAAAAAAAAATTAAATCCACTGGTTTTGTGTGTTGCAACATGAACACACGATTTTCCCGTGTAACACCAGATGCCACCTTCGCGATATTCACTCAATCGAGTATCACATCACTATTTTGCTTGACACAAAAGAAATTATTCATTCGAGTTTTTTTTCAATTTTTAGTTTGAATAAAGGATTTTCCGGTTGGAATTTGGGTAAAATTGGAATTTTCTTTGCTGATGTCGTTATAGCTGGCGAATGTCTGATTTCCATGACTGAGTCATTAACGTCAGATAGGTCTTAATGTCTTGTGAGTAGCCCTTTGCACATTTTTTATTACAATTCAAACAATTTTTTCCCAAATTCTACTGAAAACAATTTATTTAGAGAATTTCAAATCATTGTAGCGTTAAATTTTCCAGGTAAACTAATCCAACTAAAGCATCTTCACAAAGGCCTGAATGTCTTCTTTCAAATACTTAAAAATTTCATATACCCAAACATAGAATATTCGTTTTTTTTTTGTCTTTTCTTCTAATGAACGTAACTCATTGATCCGAATAACCTTGAAACAGGATTGTATATCGGACTCTCAACATGCCTACACAAAATGAAAAAGCTTTGAAACACCACCAATACATCCTTGCAACATTCTTGGATATTGAAGGAGCCTTCAATAACGTGAAGAACGAAACACTTAATCAAGCTTTGACCGACCACAAGGTCGAAAAAGCAATATACTCAGGAAGAGACATATCAACTCAGAGTAACCAGTGGAAAGGGTGAGGGGTACCCCACAGGTAGAAGTTCTCTCACCGCTACTCTGGGTTCTTGTCGTGAACGGCATACTCTCCAAACTGAAATTAAGTGGAGTAAAAATAATAGCCTACGCTACGCTGATGATCTCGCATTACTAGCGACTGGAAAGTTCTTATCCACTATCAGTGAACAGACCGAATATGCCCTCTCGTTTGTAAGTAAATGGAATGACAGTCAATCCGAATCCAGCTATACTCCAGAGAGTCGTCAATAGGTATCTATACTGATGGCTCTAAGAAGGATACTGGTGTAGGGACAAGCTTCTATTCTGAATTTCTCAAGTTAATCGACTCGCTAAGGCTTCCAGACCACAGTAGTGTCTTCCAAGTGGAGGTCTTGGCAGTGACAACAGCTGCTAAACAGGTTTTAATGAATGCGATGCAACGGGCTGAAATCACCTTTTACATTGATAGTCAAGCGGCTTAAGGTTCTTGGCGCACAGCATAACATAAGACTCTACTGGGTCCCAGGCCACAGCGGTATACCAGGCAGCGAGAAAGCCGATGAATTAGCAACATTTTGAACTTCATCAATGCTTCCAAATGGCTTGATTAACTGAACATATAGGTTTTTATTGCTACTTCACGGGTATCACAATGGATTTGTATTGATCTAAGACGGTAACGACATCAACTGTCAGCCCCTCAACCAATTCCAGTTGTTATCTCATTTTGATAATCATTCATTCAGAAATGCACCGAATTTTTACATAGGTACTTTTATACCTCCTCAAAAACCTTGGTTTTAAGCCAAAATCAAAATTCTTTGTTATAAAGTGAATACAAAATAAAAGTATGAACGATCCCTATTCGATTTATTAAGAACTTTTATATATGTCAGCTTGTTTTAAGAAATAATAGCAATGTTGTTTTTAATAGGCACACATTTTCCCACGCTAAAGTAGTGCAGCCGCTGTAAAGTATTTCGCTCCAATCATATCGAATCATGCATCAAAATAATGGTCTAAATGTTTTCTATGAATCACTGAAAACCAAAATCATTTCGCGCATCTAGATACTGAGCTGTGCCCTTACAACACAATTTTTGTCAGGCACACTGCTGTCGAAATATGGGCAGTTTTGATTTAAACGTTCCACCTTATCCTCGTGACTTGGAAACACAGCGTTCGCTCTGAATTGTTGGAGGCTGCTCTTCAAAAAAAATAGTAAGCTCACAAGTAGCGAAAGTTGATTTTAAATCACAGTTGAAAATTAATTCAACGGAAAGCGATTAGCATAAAATATTTTCAAAATACGTGCGAAATAATTTCAATTAGTTTTGACACTTAACAGTAATGATAATTGCGATCCGTGTTCATCATCTAAATTCCCTTTTTCTCTCGTTTCTCTCCCAAACATGCATCTCATTCTTCTTCAAAAATGTCTGGCAAAAGTCTTCTTCCTCTTTTAATAAAAGTTAGACAGAAAAAAAAAACTTCCATCAACTTACAAGCAAAATGACATTATTAACTCTCTGGATAAAAGGCTCATTCCCATCCTCGCCCATTGTCATTGTCTTCATCACCCCGTCAGACTCCAACTCTAACTAACTATCACTCCAACTCTCGTTCATATAAATTGTTTGTCTATTCAGCGATGACGATCACGATGGAAACTTTGTTAAGTAAACATTTAATGAGAAAGTTCATAATCTGGTTCTAACATCGTTTAATCCTTTGCATCCTCTTTAACAATAAATAAGTTTTTCCTCATCCACAAAATATTGTTGTCGTTTATATCTAGTGGCTTTGTTGCAAGTGACGCACAGACACAATCGCGTTTATTCCCAAAAGCCAATCTAGTAGTCTGGAAAATAATAATGATGAACAACTTGTTGCTAATTTTTTGGGGGATGTTGGATTTGCGTAAAATTTTTAAACTAAAAATTGACTTTCTCATCCTACGCGAAATGATTTTGTGACATCACAAGCCACATCGAAATTCAAAGCCATTCTTATTACAAAATGAAGTCCAATGATACTCGATACAGACACAATAATCAGGCAAACGCAAATAATACATCAAATAGGACGAAATTTGTCTAAGCTCGACGACAACCCTTGTAGTTCTGTCTCTTTAGAATAAAAAAAAAACATTACAAAACTATGCCCACGCTTGACGGGTCTATTTTTACATGCAGAATTGTTAGGTCCTTTGGTTTCGAATAATTTTTGTTTTTTGTTCTGCTTCGGACTTTTTGCTGTCCTTTTGCAAGTAAAACAGAAAATAAAAATGAAAAGTGACTGTCTGCACACGTTTCACGTTATACGATCCTCAAAAGAGACATTTTACAAATTACAATCCTCAGGTTGCTCATCAGAGCAACGAGAGGTGGTTACAAGGTTTCCACCTCTGAAGGTTACATTTCACACAAAAAGCAAATCTGAATAGATACGTAATACATGACAGGGTGTTCTGAATTTAATTCGACATTAAAACAAATTGTTAAAATATGTAAAAATTAAATACGTTTCGGGCGTCCATGAATCACATTTGATTCATACTAAGTGAACTGCCCCAAAGGTCGAAGTCATTAGAATTCTCTTGCAACGTGACTTCGAGAAGATTCAGCGATATTGCGATGACTGGAAACTGAAAATAAATGTCCAGAAATGCGAAACAATTCTGTTCCGGACCTCGTTGGCCGGGGCCACGAGGGATACGCGCAAGAATTGGCGCAAGATGGTCGTCGTTGGGCCTCACGGACAGCGATTAACGAGCAAAAGTGAAGTGAAGTACCTCGGTATCTGGTTGGACCAGTATCTGTATTTCGACAGACATATAGATGCTGCTCTGACTAAGGCCAGAGGAGCCTTCGCTCTGACGAAACGGCTGTTTTACAGCAGTCGGCTTGACCCCAGAGTGAAGGTAATTTGCTACATGGCCCTCATACGGCCGATGATCGTTTATGGCTGTCCAGTGTGGTTCAACGTTGCACCATCTCAAATGGAGAAGTTTCGGGTGTTCGAGAGGCAGTGTCTTCGGCGCTGTCTCGGTTTGCATCGGACACCGGAATCTTCTTATGTACATTACTATTCTAACGAGGTTCTGTACAACGAGGCTCGGATTAACAGAATTGACAATTTCGTGATAAAACTTATTCGGGGTCACATTGCGAGAGCTATGACTTCGACGAATAATTTGATCTTTGGGGCGTTCTATCCGAACGACGAATATTTTGATAGTGCACGCTCGAGCGGCTTCATTCCACCAGAGGCATTCCTCCACCTAGATAAATGCGGTCTGATACAGGACAGATTGGCGATCCCGCTAATCTACCACGTCAGGCGGAGAACCGTCGATCGGCGGCTCCTTTACCATCGAGACGTCCTCGCACAGGACGGAGCAGAGCTCCTCCGGTTCAGTAGGGCTGTGTCCGAACGGGACCGAATTGATAGGGTGAAGCAGGAGCACCAGTTCTGGTGGCTTCAGTCAGCACTTGATAATGGGTAGTCGGGGTGGGGTTTTAAGCCTTGGCCGGCTTGCATATTTGTTTTAGTCTAAGGGTTTTGGGTTTAGGTTTAAGTAGTGTAGGCATGGTGGCACAAACATTGAATAGGACATCAATTATGAAATTACAAAAAAAAAAAAAACGAAATAAAAATAATATTGACAAAAAAAAAAAAAAAAACCTTTATCGAAAAGAAAAAAAAATATGAAAAAGTGAAATGAAAAAAGAAAAAGTTAGATTTGCTGCTGTGGTTGCTCTAGTTTGTAAGTAGTTGTTAGGTAGAATAGGTAGTTTTAGTTAATTTTAAGTTTTATTTTTAAGGACCTAATTTTAAGTAGCAAGTAAGAAAAAAAATAAAAATGATATTGAAGTTAGTTTTTCAAATTTTCTAACAAGAAACAAAAAATAAAGTTACACAACATAATTCATAGGCCGAAAGGCATTAATTTTAAGTAAACCCTGAATTTCTTAGAGTGCCCGGTTGGGGCCAGTAAGTTAAATATAAGATTTTAGATCATAAGCTAGTTTGAATTCTTTGTCTAGTATTAAGTAGTAATAAGAGAAAATGAATAAAAAATGAATTTTGGAAAAAAAAAAAAAAAAAAATTCATACTAAGTGTCAACTTTCCTATGTCCCAATTCAAACATCTAATACTTCTTGTCGAAATACTACCGTTTGAGTCATAAAATTTGTACAGACAGCATCCATGAATCATATTTGATTCAAGAATTTTTATTCTTAAATATTTTCTCATAGCAATAATATCAAGTTCCTTAAAATTCGATAGTAAAATAAATTGTCCAAAAACGTAAGAATTAAGTGCGTTTTGTGCGTCCATGAATCATATTTGATTCATATCCAGTGTAAATTTGCCTATGTCCCAATTCAAAAATCTGATACTTCATGTTGAAATATTACCGTTTGATTCATAAAATTTGTACAGACTCTACAGCATCCATGAATCATATTTGATTCAAGAATCTATATTCTTAAATATGTTATCATAGCAATAATGTCAAGTTCCTTAAAGTCAAAGTAAGTTTTTTTTAAATGGTGGAAAATGTTTTTAATTTTTTTGAATCATATGCGATTCATGAACGTTGGAAGAACTGTAAACTGTAAAAGAGGTCTTGTGCATTTTTTGTGATTAAAGCCTTGTCTTGATTGAGATTCTCCTTAAAATTGAAACACCCTTGAAAGACTTACTGGTATTGCATAAAAATGAAAAAAAAAACTCAATCTATTTGAGGGACGGACGATTTTTTCATCTAATTTTCCCTTTTTTGGAGTAGTTATGCATGTGGACTTTTTTTGGTCGGTAGCCAAGTCGATGGGCGTGGGTCGGTCGTCGTTGTCCTATTCGACAATGTGGAAGTAACAAAAAAAATTATAATATGTAGTAGGAAAAAGGAAGAAGGAAAAGATGTCTACAACCTCGTTAGACGTGCATTTTTCCACTTAATGTCGCATCGACACAAGTACACACAGTCGGAGTGTGTTACGTTTAGAACAAAACCATCATCTTGGTTGTCGTCTATGTCTATGTCTACGTCAGCCAAAGCACCAGCCCATCAGCAGCCCAGCCCAGCGAGTGTCTTCACGATTCATCCGCACCGCACGTGATACCGCAACTGGAACAAAGGACACGAACGTGCAGATTCAAGACGTCTACGTCTGCCTCACAACTATATTGGATTTGTGTGTTGGGGATTTATGTTATCAGTAGAACACGCTGGCTTTGAGTTTGAGGAAAATTCTCATTTCTTTTAGTCGCTGTCGTCGTCGTCGTCTTCGTTGTCTCTGTCACATCTAGGACATGGTGAAGATGGTACCCGCCGACGACACGATGAGGACGACAACGACGAACGAAGGCGGTGCTGTGCGGCGGTGGCGCTGCGCTGGTAGAGTGTGTTTTTAGTTACGTTCGGATGGATACCTATCGGTGTGTGCTCCAATTTTCTCAATGACATCGGTGGATCTATGATGCGTACAGGTGTGACATGTTGAGCATGATGACATATTCGCAGACAGACAGTTAGGCGGAATAAAGTACGTGTTTAATTTTGTTTTATGACTTTAATTTCATTTTTTTCTAATTTGAATAATAATAAAAAATGTCAAAAGATGGAAGGAGAAGATTTAATAAAATGCGTATAATTAGGTCGTTTCATCCTTTTTTGGGTGTTGAGACATTTGTTTTATTCCAGTGCACGTAGTTCCCTTGATAATTAAAAAATCATATTAAGGTGTAAAGCTCCATTGGCTTGATGAACGAATTCTTAATTTCATTCCAGGAATCAACCATCAGTCGATTGTTATTAAACTCGAACAATTACACTTGGTTGAGTTGTTTAATTATTTATTCATTTAATAACTTAAAGTAGAATCAAAACAACATTTAGGAACATAAATAAGAAATTTGAATGAAAGTTGTAATCTCACAAACTTCTTTGTATCCAAAATATGTTTCAGGAAACACGTAAAATGTTAAATACGTTTTTTGCCATTAATTTTTAATAAGCATCGGTGGTTCAGTGGTAGAATGCTCGCCTGCCACGCGGGCGGCCCGGGTTCGATTCCCGGCCGATGCAACGGATTTTTTTAAATTTATTTTCAAAGAGCAAGTTATTTCAACCTGTCTTCCAGATGGCCGTGTGATTCATCAGATCAATTCAAATAAAATTTGTTCAACGTCAAAAAACTACCTACCAAAAACAATTTTTTTCTGTTGTCATGTCAAACCTTCCCTAAAACTAAACAATTGTGTGCACACACATTCTCTACCATCTACCGAGCAGCTAGGTGCTGTCGGCTGTCTCATTGAATTAGGTGTGTATCTGCTATGCCAAGAAGTGTGTGCTCGAATATGAAATACCAACAATTTCAACAACGAAAAGTTTTCCTTTTTGTTTCGTGCTCTGCCTTGTTTCAATTCACATTCGGTATTTTCACAAAAATTGATAAACAGACTCAAATTAGAGTGGAAAAGTTGTCACAGAAGGTAAAAACTGACGGTTTTTACACTTTTAAAGCCAAGTGATGTACATAGGATTATGAATTTTTCTTGATTCATATGACGCCCACGGTGCTGATGGGTTTGCCCCTATCTAGTGTTAGTGGAATGACTGATGGTTATTGTGATCAAATTAAAATAAAAAGAAACAAATTATTATTATGAAACTTAATAAGCTAGGAAGAGTTGGAATGGAATGTGAGTGTATTTAAAACTTCGAGTGAATCTGAATGAAATCATGGCTAAACTTAAGATCAAAAGTGGAGTGGTTGAAATTCAGGAAAGTGCTGTGTGTGCTGTGAGATGTGAATGCAGAAAGCAGAAGTTGATCGATGACTTCTGCTGATAAAATGTTAAAGTGCTGCTGTGGATATTTTGTATTAATTTGTTGTGTAGGTTGTGGTTGTTTGTTTAATTGTGTTTTGTGAAGTTAAGTTGACGTAGAGGTGAAAATTGTTTGTTATTTTGTTATGAAAATAAAATAGGACGTGTCACTGATAAAAAAAAAATTGATGATAAATTAATTTTTAAATTGTTCCTTAAAAACTAAACAAACAAATTTTAGTATTGAAAATTTTAACTGAACAATTTTGGGCTAGTAAACCTTTGTCAAATCAAACATTTGTAAATCGTTTTGTCAAATAAATTTTACGTTTTGTTTCTATTTAAAAAATTGCAAAATAAATTTGACAAGGAAATATTAATTGTATATCAAATCAAATATTCAATTCGTATTTCGTTGCAAAAATTCAACTTGCATATACGAAGACTTTTTTCACTTTCAAAACAAAAACCGGAGCACTAAATAAATACACTTTTTGTTAAGGGAAAAAAGTTAAGTAAATTGACAAAATGTTTACAAGCAGTGTAACAAGACAAAAAAAACATCACACATTGATCTCCCCGACGGGGAATTGAACCCCGGTCTCCCGCGTGACAGGCGGGGATACTGACCACTATACTATCGAGGATGTTGAAAATTGCTGTTAAAGAATTAAGAATTGCACAACAATCAGTACGATTTTCTAAACAAAACATACGTTGTGTTAAATTGTCATGCTCGGTAGACAGTTTTCCACTAAGATATAGGTGCAGGACAGACCGGACCGGACGTGACGAAACTAGAAAGGTTCCGTTTATGCCATTTTGGCTATGGAACTCTTAAAACTTACGATGATAATACTAGGCTTGAAGTAATCATCTTTGAGTTTTTTTTTTTTTTAAGATGCATTCAATTCTTCACAAGCATCTCAGAGCATTGTTGATGAGTGTAAACCACTTCGGTTTTTTTTTTACACTATCAGAATTTGTCAAACAGAGCTTACAGCAAGCACATTTTATTGTCAATGGTTTGCGCTCTGCGAAGAGTGGGTAAGGGTTTGGAAAGGATTGCTTGCAATTCCAAGTACAGATTTCTTGCCGCTCATGTGCGGAAGGTTCAACCTCCAAGTGGTGCAGAGCGTCAACCTGACTCCGTCAGGGCGAATGAACCTACGTTTTTATTGTACATGTATCAAAATCACTTTTTACCCAAACGCCGTGATTAATGAGACTGTACTTGAATATCATTGTGATAGAATAAGGCACTAATGAGTGTTTATAAAAAGTTGTTGTTGCATGGCAATATGTCATGCAGTCTTCCATATTGGTCACCCAACTCTTTTCTGGATAAAAGACTGCATGACAATGGACACCAGTGTTCCTGTGAGCCGATAAGTCACGAAGCTGGAAAATTATCCTTTTGGTTTGTACGGATGTGTGATAATTTCACACATCCGATAGAATGTATGATGATAATGTCATACATTCACGGAGTACAAAATAACAAAAGAGACGACCATGTCTTCTGAAAAAACTGGTACTCTGGGGTAGTTGATGCCCGGATTCTAATTGAATCTTCAACTACAGTTGCGGTTGGCCCCCTTGTGGGAGTTCAGAGTGGCTGTGGTTAACGAGAAATCCGTTCTCGGTAACTGAGTGGTTAGTCTCTAAGCTCAGTTACATAGATAAAAACACATTTACCAGTATGGCTTTTTTTATCGGGAAAAGTAAACTGGTACTTGAGAAAAATGGAATTGGTGGAAGACAAAGTCTATGGCAAATGGGACATATGTAAAAGACTAATTTTGTGCCTTTTCCCTTATCTACAAGGCAATACACCAAAATATGCATGTAATTCATGCATATAAAATGGAGTGGATTGGAAATCAATCCACCACGAAATTAAGGCCTCGGGCCAGGTGTTCGTGTGTAATTGTTTTCATAATCTGTCAATGGTTTGCCAGTATAGGTATAGTAGACTATGTTTTACCACCGGCTCATCACTTAGTGCAGTGTTAGTTGTTAATAAGCAAACATTACATAACAAACACTCACATAGATGAAACAAAAAGAAGACCAATAAATAACTAATAGTTAAAACATTAATTTAACAAGAAAAACATTTAAACATGTAGAACACTGGTCTTTAGCAAAGATTTTAATTTATTCTTGTTTAGATTTAAATGAAATAAGTCTGAGTTGCAGTTTGAAAGCCTACTCATACGTGTCAAAATCTCATAAGATCCATAGTTAGTACGATGTTTTGGTTCTTGTACCATGTTTTTCCTGCGACGATTATGACGGGGACGGCCACCCCGATGGTTGAAAAATATAGAGCCAAGTAGTTCCGATGCATCTGTCACACCAGTTATAACTTGATGGAAGAATACTATATCTTTGTTGTTTCGTCTATTTGACAATGTTTCCATCTTTAGAGTTAATAAACGGTTTCCATAGAATACCTTTGAGGGCAAAATGAGTAAAATTTTTATAGACAGATTCTATAGTTTCTAGCCTCTCAATATGAATATTGTAATGAGGTGACCAAACTTGAGAAACGTATTCTAAGCAAGCATTTATATAGAACGCGGGTAGTATTTGGATCGCGGAACTCCTTTGACCAACGCTTTATAAATCCAAGCATTGAATTGGCTTTATTCACAATGTTGTTAATGTTCATAGAAAAATGTAACTTAGGAGTAAAAAAAACTCCGGGTTCTCTTACGGAAGTTACACGGGTAAAAATGTGCTGTGAGATAGCGTAGTCATTGTTTGACATTTTATTGGATGTAGATTTCAACTTTTTTTCTCGCACCACAATGCAAAACTATTAATGTCATCTTGTAGAAGAACGTGATCAATACTAGAAGAGATGTTTTTGTAAATCTTCATATCATCTGCGATACATAACGGAGCATCATTTACAGGTAAATTGAAATAGACCTCTACCTAGATGGCTACCCTGCGGTACTCCCGAATTAGGAAAAATTGACTTAGAGATAAAATGTCTGAATTTAACTTGACCTATTCTCCAGATATGAGGATATCCAAGTGATCAAAAATGGAGGGAAGCCATATGCATTTAGTTTGAATTTTATGATGGAGTGAAAGAGTTGGTCGAAAGCTTTCGAAAAATCTGTATAGTTAGAATCAATTTCCTAACCACATTCCAAAGTGCTAACAAACCAATGGTTTAGAAAAACAAGAAGATTTGTGACAGTAGAACGGTCCTGCACGAAACCATGCTGTTGTGTTGGTGACAGATGATGTTCCTACAATGAACTTGTTCTTACACCTTAGGAATGAAGGAAAGCTTAGATATTGGTCTATAATTGGCGATATTGGCCTTATCTCCCTTTTTATAGACTGGTATAAGAGTTTTTCCAGATTGATGGAAATTTTCCTGATTTCAAAGACAATTCGAAGATATTACGGAGGGAAGGTACTAACACAAACTTATCTACACTTTTTTTTAAACAGCAGGTGGAAAACCATCTGGACCACTCGAAAAATCTTCTTTTTGGAGGGAAAGAATGTTAATAATGTCGTCAGTCCCTACTGAGATGTTGTTAAACAATATTTCTGGACAGCCACGTAAATATTGAAAAAAAATCCCTATCCACAACAGCGGGAGAATCGATGAAAGATTTGTCTTTGCTCTTCTAGAGCTTGTATTTTTATCCCTTCAGGAATAAAAATGAAAAGCAAAGAAACAGTCCAGCATGTTTTGAAACGCACAGGCTTTCTAAAACTTAGAAAGATATGAAAATAAAGACAACTTGAGACAGACTTACCGAAAAAAAGCGCACAAATAAATGTCAGTTGCATAAAATCATTATCAATGTCTGTAATTTGCCTGGCAACTGTACCAGCTTTCATCTTATGCAAACTTCTGATTCATCTGACCTCGCGTTTTTCGAGGATAATTTCGAAATTATTTGAACAACTGTTTTGCATAAAAAATGTTTCTTGTAAATCAAATGATGGATGTTAACCTGCTAATACATAATCACATATGAACATAGCAGTAGAAATACCATGAAAATGCAGTTTCAGTTCTTGAATGGTTTTATTTTAAAGTGGAAGCAAAAACTGTCGAGAAATCTTAAGAACCCAAGCCTTGCACATTTTAAAAATCGAAAAATATTGTTGAATGACAGAATGCATAGTAAATGTTAATGTTAACCCCTGAGTTGGAAAACAATTAGCTATTGTCCAACAGCGCACACATTTTCAAGATTTTCTTTCTCTAAACGATCCCATTTCTGATTCTTTCAAAAAATAAAAGAAAAAACAGCACGCACAATTCCTGCGTTGTGAACGAAGGTAGAGGTATGCCAGAAACAATAGGGTCCAATAACTTCACTTCGTAACACACAAACATACTTTATTTCTCTTCCGTGAGTCAGTGCGCTGTTGATTCAAGCAATTTCAATTGAATTTGCATACTTACACCACATACCACGACCTATACCAACTCTACCCATTACTATCGCCATCAACTGGTAACAGCCAGAGCGACAGCCAACAACAGCAACCAACAACAGTAGAAGCAGCAGGCAGCATAGCATAACATAATATTCAAAAAGCCGCATTCATCTTTCTTTCAGCGGGAATTTTGTTGCATGAACAAAAACAAAACAACAAAAAATTACCCTCCGAAAAATCCCTCCGAGCGGATAACAACAAAAGTAAGTACGTGAATTGAAAAAAAAATAGCAGAAAGACAAAAGCAACGCGAAAAAAAACTCGGTTAATATAATGAAAGTCATCATTCTGGCTTGTGCAGTGCTATCTAATCCATGACGCGGACGCCAACTAAGAGTTCTTCCCCGCCCTCTCAACGAAGGTCCCCACAAACGTTTCGCCTGTCATCGCAACATTTTTTCGAAAGTAGATCACTGGATAACGAGCAAATGCGAAACCAAAACCACTTCATCTAGTAACCGCGAAAGGTGGAGGGTGGTGATGCAGGCGGCAGGCGTTCGGTCGAACCTTTTGCACTGCTCATCGTTGAGGCGGTGGTGGCGCATGCAACTCAACCTCCAGTCATTGACATTAGAAGCAACAACATTTTAAACTCGATTTTTTTTCTGTTTCTTTTGTGTGTTATGTGAGCTCGCTGGGTCGTTCTATAGCGCAAAGAGGACACGCGAAGCTAAGTTAACACCAAAGAAGTGAAAAGGGAACATCATCATAGTCAATAGCCGTAGCAGCAGCAGCAACAGCAGTAAAATAAAAAAGTTTGGACAAAAAAAATATATCATCCCATCGGGAGCCTTTTGTATGCAAATTCTTCTCGAAACCGTCAAGTTAGAAAATGGGCTGCTTTCGAGATTGATTGCATAATGGCACTCATAACTCTTTGGCTCTGTGTAAAAAGTCAACAACAATCACTCACTCCCAATGATATCAGCACAATGGTGGTGAACGTTATGGCTGTACTTCGGAGCTGTGGCATGGCGGTGTGGTGGGATTGATGAGGGGTGTGTTGAGATTGACTGACAGGCAGTGTGAAGACTTAAAGGCCTTACATGCAGCCGTAATGTGTGATTGCTGCCTTGAAAAGTTTTTTGTCGACAATTAATTCTGTGTGAATTTATTGCTGGACGAAATGTTGTGGCAGCAAGCAGCAGGTGGTGTTATCCAATGCAGTGTAGTTATATTTTTGACAAATTGTTAAAAAGAAAATCTTCTGCAGCGAGGGCTCAGAGTTGAGCGCAGAGTTACAAATTCTATGATAAACAATAAATGGAAGTACCCTCTATCGTTTCTTGAAAACTTGATAGATATTTCGTGCTAACTATCGACTTGGAAATTTTCACAAGCATCGGTGGTAGAATGATCGCCTGCCACGCGGGCGGCCCGGGTTCGATTCCCGGCCGATGCAAACTGCTTTTTTGCCTCAACGGAGCAATTAAGTTCGCTCTTAAAACTTAACAAGGAGAACGTTTTTTGATATTTTTGTTATTTTTTAATGATTTAACGATTCTCTTAAATAGGAAAACCTGTGAAAACAACAAACAAAGTATGAACAAGTTTTTGTTGTTGTTCTTAAGTAACTCCTACATGACTACTCCAATTAATTGGCGACACACAATGAATGGCTAAGTGAATGCCACTCGATGAGGTTGTAATTAATTAGCCTTTTTGAAAGCATTTCACAGAATGCAGGCATAGATTATAGATAAAAACTTCAAACTATAAAACGACTTGTAACACGACCGACGACTATGATGATGGCTTGGTGGCAGTGTCGGTGTGTTTCACAGAGACTTTTTTTTAAATTACATAGTTAAGAGGATAATATCTCAGTCAAAGAGTAGTGGGTAGGTAAAATGATAGTGAATTATACAAAAAACACAGGTAAAGCGACAATTCACACAGACAGAAAAAAAATGAATGCCGGAACCACTTTTGTCCGTGAAGATAATTAAGAACAACACGTTAGCGGTAATGTTTTAATTGATTTAATTTCATTAAATGAAGAGATCGTGTTAATAACTTTAAGTGAGCAGCAAGTGAAATGGCATTTAACTCAAGTGAGAAATTCTTATCATTTCTGCCTTTTTTTTGTGACTTGTAATTCACTTTTATTGCACAACATCAATTCAGTTCTTAAGTTTATTAACTTTGAGAAATACTGAATTTTAAATGTTTCGTTCCTTTTTTGCGCCAAGGTTCAAAACTATTTTCTACATAAATTTTCGTACAACTGCTTTAAAAAAGTCTTACAAGCATCGGTGGTTCAGTGGTAGAATGCTCATCGCTTTTTTGTAGACGGGGGGCATGGAGCTTATCGACCAGTCAGTGGGCATGCATTCTTCCTCCGTCACTTTGTTCATGACTTGGTGCATGCGCTTCATCAAAACACCTCCTCCATATTTAAGAGTTCCGCAGGTATGCCATCCGACCCGGTGGACCTGTTATTTTTTAGCTTTTGGATGGCTCTTTCTACCTCTTCTGTGCTGGGGTCTGGGACTGGGTCTTCATTGACTGCTTTCGCTTCTCTTTCGTCATTGGCTCGCTCGACATTATGCGCTTTCAGCAGCTGCTGGAAGTGCTTCTTGAAAACATCTTCAATTCCCTGTGCTTCGGTGACTAGGTTTCCTTCACTGTTTCGAAGAGTCTGTGTCCCAGTTCTGAAACCAGAAGCTAATTGCTTCGACCTTTAAAAGAAACGTTGGGTGTTGTTTTTGGCCCGTGACTCTCCTAGATCTTTGAGTTGAGAAATTGTGGATGCTCTTCCTTCGCAAAGTATTTTTCTCATTTCTAATTTCTGTTCGATACTCTTCTCTTGCTGCTCTTGTTTTCCGTTGCAGCATCTGCAAACGTGCATTTTCCGCCTCTCTTTTCAATAACTCGCATTCATCATTATACCACGGGTTTTTTTTCGGGGGTGGCACGTAACCTCAATTGTTGTCTCGGCTACATTTTTAATTATTTCGTGACATTGGTTCCACAAAGTGTTGACATTTGTGGTATTTGGGAGGACGGCGGAGAGTCGCTCATTCACGCGCCCACTGTTATCTCTGGCATTCTCCTGGGTGCTAAGGCAACCGATGTTGAAGTTCTTTCTTTGGGCCGTACGTATTTTTTTTTTTCATTTGATAATTGAGCTCTAAACATAGCCACTTACAGAAAGTGGTCAGAGTCGACATTTGCTCCTCGGAAAGTGCGCACGTTTAAGATGGGCGTGCCTTGCGTCGATCAGCACATGGTCGATTTGATTGGCGGTTCGACCATCCGGAGATCGCCAGGTCGCGCGCTGTGTAGATCTTTCGTCTTGCAAACCTAGTGCTACTCATCACCGTATTACGAGCTGCAGCAAAGTCGATAAGTCGGAAGCCGTTATCTGTTGTAATTTCGTGGAGGCTGTCCTTTCCAACTAATCCGCCAAGGATGTTTTCCTTCCTGATTTTTGCATCGAAGTCTCCGAGTACGATTTAAAGGTGCAGGGAAATTACTCCACGGGAATCTGCTCCACATGGGAAGTTACTCCACTCAAAGTGGGAATTTGCTCCACTTTTTAAAGTGGAATAAATTCCCACTGATGACAGCTGTAATAAATGTCGCAATTTTTTCTTTTCATTGTCCCTAATCCTATCCATCGTATTTCCTGGATCGCAGGAAAGTCTGCCTTATACTGCGTGAGGACAGATTAAAGTTTTCGAGTTGCGCCTGGTGTTTAGAGTGTTCCTACATTCCAGGTACAAACTCTCAATTTGTAGTCCGTTGTCGTTCTGGGTCTAGTTGCCATTAGAGGGGGGTCATTATCCGAGGTTCTGCCTGTCTCTCTCATAACTTTCAGGTTTTTACTGTGAAGGGATTGTAAATTTGTAATCCACTCACACTAACCTCCAAATTTGTAGGGCCGTTGTTTAAGTACTGCTGTATCTCCGTTTGCACGTTATATCTAGTGATAGTACCCTGTGGTTATCGCTTGGAGGTAAAGTAAGCATTTCTTGTGAAGGAAAAGATACAGCATATGCCCCCAGATCCTACAACACCCAACCACCTAGCTTTTCATAGGCATTCTACTTAACATATATTCGTCGAAAACTGGCTCATTACTTCCATGTCCATGACAAGAACTCGGCAACCATTGGTTCCTGGCCGTGTCACCGTTTTTAGTGAACAACGTTGAAAATATTATGAGAAAAACTTTTGTCGATTGATTAAAAATAATAAGGATCAACTTTGAATGTTTTTCTTCCTTTGTACGTAAAAGCCATTAAGCAACCAGAATTCTAACCTCTATCTATTTAATCAATTTTCACTTGAACTTTTCAAATAAAATGTAATTCCTAGATCAACTTTCAACAATCCTCTTAATTAAGTGTATCCTTGACAGACGAATATAGTCTCTATACAAAGTGCTCCTTATATAAAACAAAACATGTCAATATCAGGATCTAGGTTATTTCTATTCATTCGGTATTTGGACTTTCGTCTGTAAACCTACACAAACATCAATCATTCAGGCCTATGCTGTGTATATCCTTTTCATTTGAGTTTAAGTACATTATACGGTTGAAGTGAGAGCCGATATAATAAATCTCTCATAAGGATAATCCATGACACTCACAACTCAACAAAATATAACACAATGCCAATCATTTAGTGTGAAATTTTGTTCCAACATACAAACTAACAACATTTTCATCCAGCATCACACCTATAAACATGAATGCTTTAAGGTACACAAAGAACATTATTTACCCTTCAAAGCACGTAGATCCTGTGTGTGTTCGTCATTCAGTCATGATAATGGACTCATAACTTAACCATATAAACCAACAAATTCATAATAATTTCTCCCCTGTCCTGTCCCTATATAGCCCATATCATTTTTAGAGTATAGAACTCAAAAACGTACACAATAATATTCATAACGCGGTTGAACGGTAACCACAAATCAAAAAAACACACAAATTGGGAGGTCCTTTTTTGGTTATGTTGTGTTGGCTGTTGACGACGGGCCTCCTTCAATTTGCCTGAGCTTCACAACAGGTTGCATTTAAAATTCTTAAAAAAAAAACTACATAAATAAATTTTGTACACTTAACCCTGTGTGTCTTCGGAATCTTTTAAATATACAATTCAACGAGTTTATGGTTTTAAAAAGGGATCAACCGAGCAATATTTGGGGAAGAATGACAAGGGAAAAGCTATTATTATTATAGCCTGGTATAAGCATTATCATCAATGTCGCTGTGGTTGTCAAATGGGGCTTAGTGACATTGTCTGATAGAACAGTCAAATGAGTGTTGAGAGTGATGTGAATTTCGTACTACAAGATAACGGACTGAAGTTTATAACCAAACTAACGTGAAATGCATTTATAGTTAAAAAAAAGCAGTGATTGGCAAGAGTGACATTGTGGCAGTGTCTACATAGAGAAAGTCTTTTAATAACTCATGTCAAAGATACTTTTTGAAGTGGTTGCTTTCATCTGCGCCACAACCGAGATCCAATTCGGGTATCTTTCAGAAAGTTCTTCCATATATCCCGATCATTTGCCGACGAAGCCATCCAATTTCGCACTCCAAGCCTTCGAACGTCTTGGTTACGCCATCCTTCTAAAGCAAATTTGGTCTCCTACCATGAACTGTACTGCCAAGAGGCGGTTCCTATTCGAGTTTGCTGTCCAGCCCACTAGAGATCGTCATTATTCGGAGTGCTTTTGACTAGGCACCCAAGTCTCAGATGCGTATAAGTGAGTACTGGGAAGACTATTGTTTCGAACCAATGATAACATTTTTGAACTTGCAGAACCTAAATTGGTAATTGTTGGTCGAAGAAGAGGCCTTGAAAATGGCCTTGTAAAATTTTACCCTGGCTATGCTGTAGAATTCTGCCATACAAAATGTCTCTCAAAGTAAATATCGCAAGAATTAATTCAACTGAGTGGTCTACGATTTATTTTGGTTTTTTAAAAATGACTAGACAACTTGAAAGCAACTTCTTTTCTTGCAGACAATAATTCTTAGGAAATTGAAATTTCCTTCGGGCAAATTTTCCAAAATTGTGAGCCTTTAAACGTACTCGTATATTTTCCCCCATATTGCCTTTAATAAGTATTTAAATCTCAAGACTGTCTTTTCCCCACTTAACCGACTGTTACAATTCATTCTACGAACAAATCCCCTCAAGGAGATTATTATGTTGGTAAACAAAACACCCTTCTCATTTTCGGTTAAATCCCCTCAAAGCATTTAAGCTTTTTAAATTCTTTTAAATGCTCCAAAGTCCTTCAGTCTGTTTATATGCATTCCCCAAGCATAGCCCAACACTCAAGCTGATGATTATGATGTTCACAAAGTCGTAACCCTTTTAATATCTGGTTACATCAAAATTTTGCGAACAAAGTCTTATTACCCATAACCCCAAACAAACATCATCTTCGTCGGTCGTCAACTTAGCTCACAATAAAACACCAAGAGTTTCAGGGAAAAAACAAAACACTGAAAATGCCTCATCAACGTCGACCTCCAATTCCACAACAACAGTCTTTGCTTTGTTCGAAGTTCCGAAGGCATTAATAATTCCAAAGTATTGCAAATTCGCTTGCGGATATAAATTGAAGATTCATTTCGAAATTTTAACTGCGGATTTCTTTTCTGTCTGGATGGCGGGCGTGCTGTTGAGCGTCGTGTCATGGCGTGATGCTCTGTGGCTTAACAGTCGTCGTTTTAGTCATGTATCTAGAGGGTCATTTCGGTTGTTCATATCAGATGGCAGACATAAAATTCAATATTCTATAAAAAGCCAATATTAAGTGGAAAAGCGGAAAAAACGTCAAAAATGAGGAAAGTAATATTCAACTTTGTTTTCAAATTCAACCACTGGACGAGCTAATGTGGGCTTTTATTTGTTTGGCCTAAATGTGTATTTTTTTTTATTTTCTGAATAGATGGTTTGACTGTGACTTAAAAAGAGGATGCATCGGCCGGGAATCGAACCCGGGCCGCCCGCGTGGCAGGCGAGCATTCTACCACTGAACCACCGATGCTTATACAAATTGAAGATTGTTTAAAGCATTGGCTTAAACTGAGCTTAAGGTTCAAAGTCAAACACAAGATTTAAAGACTGAAGACCTGAAAATGTCAATAAATAAATGGAAATGGTAGCTAATGAGTGAACTTGAATTAAAATCAAACAATAAGTTAGGATGAAGACCAATCCGAAGGTGATAAGTACAATGGTACTCGGTTTTAGGTCTTGTGGTCGACGATTATATACAGTCAAATCGTGTTTGTATGACCAAAGCAACAAGTTCTCCTCAACTTTACCATTGATGAACAACAAGCGGTGCCATTGACTCTGATTGTATAAGCCAGGCAGAGCTTCTTAGCGAAGTTAGAGCTGTCCCTTGAGAAAGCGATTTATTTTGTTGCAAAAGTTATGATTTTGCTGGCAAGCTCGATTATGATAACAACTTAAAGTTTCGCAAGGATTCATGTTTGAAGAGAGAAGCAGAAATTGTGGGGCTATTTACATCACATACAGGAACCAACTGCATTTAACATTGGAAATTGATAAGTTGTGCGCCAAAAAAGGCTTCTCTTTTTCATGTCCGAGATAAGATTTTACGAAAGCCTGTGCAATTCCTCGACCTCAAAATCGCAATAATCGAAAGAACACAGAGATGTCCGTGACGAAGACGGATTTTCCAGTCATTAAAGCAAAAAGAAAGTGAACGCTATCATCCAGAAATGACAATCAACAATTGAACCTTCATAGTGTCGCAAAAGGCATCAACGGCTTTTAGATGGGTTCGGCGTTCTTTGCTCTGCCATCAACACAGAGAACATCGCCAGATCTGGCCAAAGGATCTTTCATCAAGCTGATATAGCAATGGAGTAACGAAATCCTCTCTACAACGTACGTAAAAATCTAAAACGATTAGATTAGAAAGTTCAACGTCGCGTCGGTCATAAAAGGGAGCAAGCGTAAGAAAAAGAAACCTGAATAAATTAGGAATATGCAATCGTAGACAGAGGGCTTTTCACTAGAGCTAACTGGATGACGCCCACATTCAAAAGTGATTGCAATGGCAACCTTAATTAAGTGCTCAAATTCGCTCAAACCTGAAAATTAGAGGTTTGAAGTCAATCGGACCAGTGGTTAAGACTGTAGGAGCGTTTACAGACAGACGGACGAAATCACCAGATCCACTTTTTTCGATTTCTCTATCATCGTAATGACATATTTGATCAAAATCTCAACTCTTTTTTTTACGAATTCTTTCTATTCTATATGTCGCAAGCGGAAAGAATATCTGAGGATTTTCTTAATTCGTCTCTAACTTCCGTAACTGCAGTTGGCCTTATCCTGTCTTGAAGTTGCCAAGCCCTTGAAGATATATATATTTTTTATCAGAGTTACTTCATGTTTGATCAGAAATTAAGAGTATGAAATTTCTAACTAAAAGCGGTTAGTTCGTTGTTCACTGTGGCGTATACGTACTATTTTCACATTTTATAATTCAAATAAAACTATTTTTTTATTTTTTCACATTTAAATACAGGGTGCGGCACGAAAACTTGCTGATTTAAAAGGTAATATAGCCAAAAGTAGTGGACATACAGTTACGAAACTTTTTTATTCTTGTCGCACACAATTTAAATTTTCCATTTTCAATACACTGAGATACCCGATTTTCGAAGCTGAACTCTTTCAAGCGTATCGATGGGTATGTTCGCTATTGCTTCACGAATGTTGTCCTTCAGATGATTAAGGGTTCGAGGCCAATCAGTGTAAACGATGGATTTAAGGTAACCCCATAAAAAAAAAATATCGCACGGACTCAAATAAGAGCGCGCCGGCCACATAAAGTCGCCTCTCAAGGAGATTAGACGATCGAGGAAATGTTCCCTCAAAAGATCCATTGATGCTCGTGCTGTGTGGGCCGTGGCTCCATCTTGTTGAAACCACACGTCTCACCAAGGTCCAGTTCATCCAGTTTTTGGATAAAAAATTCTTCAATCATCTCTCTATAGCGAGCTACATTTACCGTAACAGTGAGTTCATGCTATGTTCTGAGTTCTGGCTTTCCGGCGTGCTGCACGGGATTTCGTCATGTTTTCGCTCTCCCTGAAAGTTTTTACCTATACGAAACAATCGACTGTCGGCCAGGAACGTAGATAAAACTTTAGGAAATCCCATAAAAATTAAGATGCTCCCCACATCCAACCACTCCACCCCGCTTGGCGCGAAAAACAAATCAGCAAGTTTTCGTGCCGCACCCTGTATTAAAGTCTTAATTTTAACTTTGGTTATGTTGAAAATAAAGTGTTTAAGGTGTACGTCTGAGTGAAAAATATTTTTCAAAATTTATTTAATAGATTTTAATTACAGCTTGAAACGAGAATTCGACAAACCGTACCTTCCCTTAAAGGTTGCCAATTTTTTTGATATTTTTATTAAATTTTATTCCAGGAAAATATTCTAAATGCAAAATACCCGCACTTGCTTACTGTTCGGCTTACAAAAATCTTTTATCTCCCAAAGAAATTATTATCTTGTAAATCTAAACTGTTTATTTATTTTTGTAAGGAAAATCCTTAGCCATTAAAATGTGTAATACTATTACAACCTTTGCATTGGATTAAGTCCAAAATTATAAGGATTACAGCATCCCCCTTTGAATAACAAATTCTCCCCCCCCCCCAAAAAAAAACAAAAAACAAAAATTCAAACCAAACACACTAAAAGACACTAACTCTGCAACAAACCGCATGTTTTTACCTCGATTCAAGCCATTGTTTCGTTTTGTTTTAGTTTCATAGCAAATCTAGATAAAGCCAAATTCGGTTTGTATCTTCTAAAGATTTATACCCAAGTACATAGGCATAGATCAGGACAGTCGAGCCGGGTGCATGTTGTAGTTAAACGCAAGCAAAACAGTTGTGTCTTTTGTAAAGTGGATAAATTCAAGAGATGCACATATGTGTTGGCCATTGGGAAACATGTAGAGCTACTAGCTACAACTTGGTGCTCGTATGTCTACGTAGTAATAAATTTTGCAAGCAACTGCGGAAAAGTGAATCAACTTCCGACTTTCTCCGCAAAGCATGACTGACTTCGCTTTGTTGGAAACAAAAAAAAAAGAAAATTATTTCGAATGGAGGAACTTGACTTGGTGTTTCTTTTTTTGTTATCTTATAGCTTTTTGCTTTTTTCTATCTTGTGCTGCTGTTAGCGGCTGCCAGTTTTTCCTCGTCACTTTACAAAAAAATGCAAAACAGTTAGAGGAAACAAAGCGTACATGGTTTTTTGTTCGTGCAAGGTGTGAGGTGAATTTCTGCAATGCAATTTGTGTACACACAAAAAGCAAAAAGCCAGTGTAAGAATCTCAAAGCAAATATTTGACTTACCGACTCAATTGTCGAAAAATTCAATTTTGTATTTTGTAAATTAAAAAGAAATCCCTTGGTAAAATTCACCTAAAATTGAAACATCATCTGAACGAAATGAAAACATGTGTGGCGCTAGTTCCTTATTTTTTCAAGCACCATGGTCTGACTCTGTGTATACCTCAACACAACCGCCGCGGTCGTTTTTCGTTTTTCAACATTTTTGTTTTTACCCTCAACACATAAATTGGACAAATTCCCTGTGGTTCTAGCTAAATTGTAGACCCTTCTCTATGCCCTTTAGCCTAATCCAATTCAAGTCAAAGGTTGAGAACTGGTGGAGCACTCAGGTGAAGAAAAAGGATATAATTCGCGTACTAATGAATAATTTCGGTTCATGGTTCGTGGCTAGTGGTTTTTATTTTCATCCCAACTCAAACACCATTTCTCTATTCCAAAAAGGTGTGAATTTTATTTGTATTCATCATGATTCATGAATGTAGGAAAATCTGGTATGGCTATAAAAATTTAACACAAGTGGGTGTGCACCGTTGAGCAGGGCTAATGTATGGCACACGTTACTCTTTAAGTGCGAGAGTCGAAGTAAACTATACTGTCTCGGGTAAGGACGTGTACAGGGGACTCCATGACGACGACGACGACGACGACTGGCGATGGTAAAGTTGGTTTGTGTTGGCGGAACTGCCGCGTAGTAGACTCCATAAAATTGTTTGAAAATTGGAAATTTCGAAGTTCAAATGTCGATTTTGGGAACGTGTTGACGTGGAATCGTGTTAGGGTAGGTTAAATTCATGACAAATTATTTTACAGCTTCGAGCGGGATAATGTGATATGTGACAATGAATGACGTTGAGATTGAGGTTACATGCCAAGACGTGTGCATGGGAATTTGCTTTATTTTTGAACCTGACATAGTATTGATGTTGAGGTAAGTTGGATTCATCACAACGTCCTCTTGAGTATCAATAAATTCCTCATTAAAATGTGACAAAACTTTACATTAAACGTCGACTAACAGCTCAGTTAAAAAAAAGTCAAAATACCCATCAAAATTCTTTAAGCTTAAAGGACTTAAAAGGATACTCTTGCTCATTCAAACACTTGACCTTTTGGCTTATTAAATAATTCAAAATATATAATAATATATATAAGGACGATAAGAGCACTAAACATCTTCTGCCGTCAGTGTCATCTCATGAGGAGATAAAAAGCACTGAGTAAAAGTAATCTAAGTGGCAACAGGAACGACCGAAATAAAACAAATTCTGAAAGTGAAATACTTCTCACTCTCCACTCTGTTGTTGAAGCAGTGCACTCTTTTTAAGCACACTCCCAATCGTCCTCGTGTCGTTCGGTGTATAAGAGAAAGTTTCTTACTTAAACAGTGGTGGTAAGCTGATTGAGCTCCAAATCTCAAAAGTCTTTTAAAAAAAAGACAAGTATTCCCAGTCTGTTCTCGTTGGAACTCCTAAAAATCTTAGAAAATGTTAGGACACAAGTAAACCTGAAAGAAATAATGAAAATGACACTAACCTAACGACAGAGAGTGTAGTTTTTAAAAGGCACAGTAAAGAAGTTACAAAAGAACTTAACAGGCTCTAAAATGGGTGAAATGAATCAAGTTGTCGTAAAATCTCTTACGAAAATGCACTTTTTATGTTGTTCGTGCCTCCATGTCCTGCCATATGCTTGTTTACTTTAACAAGACTGTTTTTTAAGCACTTTTGCAATGTTTTTTTGCATTTAAAATTCGGACAAAAACTTTTATGAATGCAATGAGCATTTGGAGATTGAAATGGAACTGAACTCAACTTGAAGCATGATAACCAGGATTTTCTTTTATACGTGAAGTGTGACATCATTCAATTGGTCGCTTTGGTTTTTATGGAGTAGTGGAAAGAATGCACATATTTGGATGCAGATTCGTCGTGGGAAATCGGCTAAGATCAAAAGTCATGGATTTCAAGATTAGTGATTGCCTGGCTGTAAGCCGGAAGGCCACAATACAAAACAACAGTCTAATATGTACACAAGCCCCTACCGATTATGCCGAGCAGTCTAGCAAGGTGGATTTTAACGACCTAATGGATAGAGCCTATGGAGACTGTCCAGAGTTCGACGTCAAAATCGTGCTCGGATATTTCAATGCAAAAATCGGGAAGGAAGACATCTTTGGAGGATTAGTTGGAAAGCACAGCCTCCACGAAGTTACAACAGATAACGGCTTCCAACAAATCGACTTTGCTGCATAAATAGCACTAGGTTTCCAAGACGAAAGATCTACACAGCAACCTGGCGATCCATCAAATCGACCATGTGCTAATCGGCGCAAGGTGGCTGAGTTTAGAGCTTGATTATCAAACGACAAAAAAAAACACGTTTGTCCCAAAGAAAGAAGTTCAATATCGGTTGCCTTAGCACCCCGGAGAATGCCAGAGACTACAGTGAGCGCCTGAGTGGGAGACCCTCCACCTTCCCAAAAAATACCACAGAAGTCAACACCTTGTGGAAGCAATATCGCGAAAAAGAACCCGTTGTATGATGATATATGGATGGGCGTTATTGAAAAGAGGGACGGAAAATGCACGTTTGTAGATTCTGCAACGGAAAACAAGAGCAGCAAAAGAAGAGTTTCGAACAAAAAGGATAGGAGAGTCATGGGCCAAGAACAACACCCAACGTTTCTTTAAAAGGTCGAAGCAACTAGCTTCTGGTTTCAGACGGGCACAAAGACCCTTCGAAACGGTGAAGAAAACCTAGTCACCGAAGCACAGTGAATTGCAGATGTTTTCTAGTAGCACTTCCAACAACTGCTGAATGTGCACAACTTCATGCGAGCCAATGAAGAAAGAGAAGCGCGATCAGTCCATGAAGACCCAGTCCGTGGCCCCAACACAAAAGAGGTAGATAGCGCCATTCAAAAGCTAAAAATAACAAGTCCGACGGGTCAGATAACATACCTGAGGAACTCTTTAAATATGGAGGAGGTGTTTTGATGAACCGCATGTCATAACAAAAAGTTGGAGGAAGAATGCATGTCCACTGACTGGTCGATAAGCTCCATAGCCCCCGTCTACAAAAAAGGCGATCATATTATGTCATGCAAAAACTACCGAGGCATATCCCTGTTTAATGTTGTTAATGTTGCATACTGTGTGAGCGTCTTAAGCCGTTCTGCAACACAATTATCGGCAATTAGCTGTGTGGCCTTAGGCCAGGCAGAACAACGATGGACAAAATATTCACACTGAGGCAAATCCTGTAAAATACCAACGAGTTTCAAGTCGAAACCCACCATATTTTCATCGACTTCAAAGCTGCTTAAGATAGCATCCACCGCCAAAAGCTTATGATGGTGATGTCTGAATTCGGGATCCCGAACAAATTGATCCAGCTGTGCAGCATGACGCTGAACAATACGCAGTGCAAATGGGTAACAGCTCATCCATGCTGTTTCAAACATGCCCAGGATTTAAACAAGGAGATGCGCTGTCATGTGTCTTCTTCAACATAGTCCTGGAGCAGATAGTGCGCAAGGCAGGTGTGAGCACGGAGGGCACTATCTTCAACAAATCCACCCAGCTCCTAGGCTATGCGGACGTCAAAGACATCATCGGTCGATCCAGGAGAGCTGTGCTTGAGGCCTTCACAGCGATTGAAGAACGGCGAAGCTCGTTGGTCTTGAAGTGATTGAGGACAAAACAAACTACATGCTAACAACAAAGAAATCAAAATCAGTCCACCTCCTAGGACAAAACGTCACTGTTGGAAGCAGCAATTTCAAGGTAGTTAAGGGGTTCACCTTCCTTGGAAAACATTAATCCCATAAACGAGTTCCAATCCAAAGAGCATTGTCTCGGATTTCTGCACATTTTTTTTTTAAATTCTGAATCTTCTCGAAGACAAAACACCTATACGGCTCCACTACGAGCTGTATCAAAATGTGGATGTAGTCCAGAAATCCATGAAAAGAGGACTACAATGGCTTGGCCACATCGAGCTAATGGACGACGTCTCAGGGCGAGATCCTTTATGGATTGGAAGCTGGTTAAGTAAGTAAGTTAAAGGATCTATGAGTTGAAAATTGCGATTGACAAGAAGGATTCGTCTTTTGATTTCAGAGCTGATGTCGTTGCCTGAATTTATAGCAGGTCCCTGGTAGACAAAGTCTCTGTATGAGACGTTTGTTACAAGACGCCGATGTTTGGTGTCCTTCCATGTTGTTATAACTTGGTCTTGCCCTCGTTAAGATCTAGACCCATCTTCTTAGCCTCCGTCTCATCTCTCAATGCTCCACGAACTCACCACTGACACTACGCTGTGTTCTCCCAATTATGTCAATTTCGTCGACGCATCCTTGTACTTAGTTGGATGGCCTTTTGATGGATTGTGCATTCAAGTCGAGTTGGAGGGTGAGAAGTGTATAAAAACGTACGCACAAATAAAAACAAATATACCGACGGACGGAATTTTATAAATTGTCCCTCGTCTCTGCTCAGAAATTACGTAAATTGCCGGTTCCGAAAACTTAAATTGCATAAAGCATTTGGGTTAGAGACCAAAGTTTCGATCACCTAGCTCCTAGCCTGTCAAAAATTGAAAAGAACTCCCCTGGCGTGCAAAACAAATTCAGCCACAACCTGCAAACCTTTTGTCATCTCTTACCTATTCATGTAGAAGACATCAAAAAAATTCTAATTCTCCAACCATCATAAATCATATCCCAACAAAAAAGGACCTCATCGAAAAAATTGCAAACGTAAAATAAAGAAAAAAAAAATATCACCTCTGTTATCTCAATTCTAATTCTAATCCCAAAACGGATGTTCAACAAATAATCCCCAAGTACCCTTAGTCATTTTAAATCCATTCAACCAAAAAATCTACGATTTATATTCCAAAATCGCTGTAATACGTCACCAAAGTCCTATCCCAGGGCCCGAACCTGGCCCTCCAACAACAAAACTCCATATGCAAGCAAGCTCCCTTTTAATGCTATCATTTTTCGCTACCGTACTCCAACAGCACTCTACCAGGGAGAAGATAAAAAAGATTTCACGCCGCAAATCCGGACATTTATGCTCAGTTCCTGTTGAACAAAAGGACCAAACGATAGCACACATACAAAAAAAAGAATAACCTAGCGCCATAAATGTGCATAATTTGAACACTGACACGGTCGCAAAAGGAGCAGTCAAACAAAAAAGTCTTAACATACTCGTCCATCCTCTTCCGGTTTATTACACCAGAGGACAACTCGTTGAAGTCGAACAACGCCAACGAAGCATCGCCCGAAAGGAACATCACGTTTTCCCTTAGTCCGGTTCGTGCTGTCGCCGCAATAAGCGACACGGGCGACAGGACACGAACACTGTTGTAATAAATCGAAAACCACTTTAAATCCAATATGAATGGAAGAAATAATAATTCAGAAAACACCCAGGCGGGACAAAATGCACACAAAATGGAAACCCGAGCCTTTGACGAGAGCTTATGAACACGCGCAAACTTTGCCCGGGTGCAACGGTAACGGCAAATGGGAGAAATCAAGATAAAACATTGTTAAAAGGGCAACAAAAGAAGTACACAGAAAAAGCTTACCTCTAAATACTTTTCGCTTGCCAGCTATCTGCAGCGGGAGGGATACGCCTGCATCCAGTTGGAGTAGGACTCGATGTTCGCGTGGTGGGGGTCCTTGTGGATGTGCAGGACAAAAAGTCCGGTATTCTCCGTTGGCATCAACATAAATCGGTGCCTCAACTAGGGGCCAGGCGGCTCCTGCTGCTGCTGCTGCTGCAGTGCCATTAGGCCCTTGAGGACCCAGCGAAATAACTTGTAACGGGAAAATATGTGTATGAGGATGACCTGTGGCTCCTACGGGTGCAGTTCCATTTGCTGCTGGTTGACCCGCCGCCGTCGCAGCCACTGCAACTGCCGGGGAATGCAGATGCACGTGTGGATGGTGTACACAATGGGGGTGATGATGGTGATGGTGATGGGAATGAGGCTGAAGTGAAGTTGACATTGCTAACGCAGATGCTGCACCCGGGGCACTAGCTGCGACAGTGTTGTTATTAGTAGGAGATATTTGTTTGTTGACTACTGCTGCACCAACTCCAACTCCACCGGAATGTGCACCGAGACTTGCCAAATGAAGTGGCTGCAAGAGGCCCCCCACAACTGATTGCTGTGGTGTCTGATGTTGTTTATGGAGGGCTTGTGGCATCGAATGCTGATGATGTTGAGCCATTATTCCAGGAATCCCAATGACCTGAGGAGTAATGGAGTTGCTGCTGCTACTGCTGTATGACTTTGTGGCACTACTGGTCACTGGTATCGATATATTTGTTGTTACAGGAAGATTTGAATTTTCAATTAAGTCGTTCTCTTCGATAGTTTCATTTGTTTCATTCATTTCTGGGACGGTTTCGAGACCAATTTTCATTGGACGTTCACTACTGCGTCTGTTATTGTCATCATTATCGATGTCATTATCTTGCCTGGGGCTTCTTATATCGATTTCATCTTCCTCCTGCCCATAAAAATGTCCAACACAATATGTCTCCTCTTCGACTTCCCCCAATACTTGAGCACATTCAGGGATTTCACTCGGATTTTGAGTACGATACTCAGAATTACTGCTATCGATATCTACAGGCTCGATTATTTCTTTGCTGTTACCGTTACTTTCTTCGACATTATTCGCTCGATAAAATTCTTCATCTCCTTCGTCATCACGATCAATGACAAGATACCTTATGCTATGATTCGATGAACAATTCGATGAGTTATCATCATCGTCGTCATCGGTTTGTGTACTCTGTTCGTTTCGCGGACTCTCAACACTGTTGCCATTCAATTCGACACGAGTTTCAGAAGTGGAATTGTCAAATTGAATTGCGTTTGACAAGTTTTCGGCGTTCGCGGCTGTGCCGGCGTTGTCTTCGTCGTCAGCAACACTTGTTATCGAAGTCAATGTTGTCATACTACATGAGATGTATCGTGTTGTTCGATTGTTTTGGATTTCATTAACTGTTTTGTGAGTTGTGGCGGCATTGTTACTATTTGATTCATTTGAAGTGTTTTGTGTTATTTCTAATGAATTATCAGTTGTGTTGGTGGTGCATGTAGCAGCAAGATTTACCTCCCTATCGACGCTATCAGTTGCAACAACAGCGACAGCAACAGCAACTTCCGCTGACGTCGGTTGTATGGCATTCGATAAGGGATATTTGCTTGGCGTTAAAATTTCTGCTGCTGGTGCCTTCACCATCGAAATGTCGTAGTTCGATTTTTCGTTTTTTTTTTCTTTAATTTTTTTTCGATTAATTGTTCTCAATATTTGTTACAATGTAGTTATCGGCTATTGGAATAGTTTCGAGAGAAAGCTTTTCTCAAGCTATCGATATAAATTTTCTGAAACGATAACAAAAAAATATGTATTCAGTTAATTTGTTTAAAGTATGAGTATCGGAAATTTGTTGAAGAATAAATAGCACAATTTGACCTATCTACTGCCCAACCAAATCCACTGTCTTAATATTGCGATGTTATCACAGCAACACAAGTCCAAATTATCATAATTAAAATCGTTATCTTAATTCACCCCGCCATCAACGCCTTATTAACACCTACCCGTAGTCATTCAACCACAAAATGGTTACCACGTTGCTTCATTTGCTAACTGCCAACATACCACACATAGCCATCGTATCACTGTCTATCCTTTCGCCGTCATCCATCATAATTATTACCTACAGCCCAACCCCAAATTGGATGATATCAAGGGATTGCTTTCAACACAAAGGTCTACCTAGCATATGTGCGGCGAAGTGCTGTTTGATTTTGTTTTGTCAGATTTAGACATCAGCAACAAGTTTCTAATTAAACAATATTGTCATTCAAATTCGTATCGTATAATTAGTCCAATTTAAGCCTTTTAGTCGGCCGCAATCATGAACTGTCATTTTGTTTGTAACCCCATTTCAACCCATGGATAATCCTCCAAGGTACAAAGTGTGGGTTGTTTCTGCAAACCAAACAACAAAAAACCTGTGACAAATAATGTCCTTAATGATCCAATTTTCAGGACTTTGATCCTTTTTTTCCTCTCATTTCTGAATGTACCAAACGAAGTAACGATGACATTTCAAATGTATCTGTCCAACCAACACAGCGATGAAGCAACAAGTGGACAGACAATTGTATCTGTATTTCTGTCTATCCGCAGACTCTTTTTTGCGTTTATTCTTCTCTTTTTGTGTATTCCATTCTGAAGAAAAAGAAGACAAAATCTGTATCTCTCAATTCCCCGCTGCACACAAAAAAGCAGCTTATTTCCAGTATAATGGGTTAATACGGTTCCACTTAATTCCCTACCAAACCAAACGACATGCTTCAGCTGAACTTCTAGAGAGAAAAATTATTACAAGGATTAGGAAAATTATAATTTTCCACATCAATTCTCTTCGGGATTGTTCGAAAGAAAATATTAATTTAACCTTAAAATTAGGATGAATGTAATTAACAGGGACCTGGAGGCAAATAGTGGTCTGAACTGTTGATCGAAAGAGTTCAGGGAATAATCTCTGAGTTGCGTTGGAGATGAATAAATTAAAAAAGTTGAGAGTTTTCTTTTTTTTCTATTCTGCAGACAGGATGCTTTTTTTTGTGGTTTTTGTTTTCCTTCTTGATATCGATGAGAAATGAAAGTCCTTCAAATTGTTTCGTATTGAACTTTGCCATACGTTTTGTGAGGATGAACTACGCCTTTGTGTTAAGGATAATAATAGACGTCACAATGTTTTCCGTTTATCCGGAATGATGAAGGATATTGGTTTTTGCTTTCGATTTGCGTAGGTTGGAATGACACAATGTTCGGGATAAAAACGGCTTCTTTTGTTTTTCATTTGAAGACAAGGATTTTGTGTTTTTTTTTAGGTTTGAATGAACAACAAATTTTCTAAGAAGCAAACACTTTCTCTCTATTCTAAACTGCTTCAGATTTCAAGTTCCCTTCCTGTAAGGGAAAAGTTGGATGAAACCAGAGGAAAACTTTGAGAACATCGGCCTTTGGACTTCTGAGTATTCAGCAGCTTACGAAAGAGTTCTTCTTCGAACTTGGTGATTTGAACTCAATTTGCTGTGAAACTGTAGGAAATATGACGCAGGAGGAAAATATTGAAAGCTGGCGAAAAGACAATGTATGCCCTTAACAGAAGAAAGTAGGCATTACAGAATGTAGCAACAATATGAACATTACCCAGCCGAGGAAGTCTTCTCAATGTCCATTGAGAAGAAAATCCCATAGATGGAATCCATAATCAGAAATAATACATGAGATTTCTTACCAGGCAAATTGACAAGTGATTGGATGACAGATATATACCCTAATAGCGTTTTTTTTTTGGTAATCCGGAATTGTACACAGAACTGTCCGATTCCGGATTCCAAACGAACAGGCAAACACATTTTTTTGCTTCTAAGGGTTGAATGGTTGTGTATTTGTGAAACCTCATATGAAGAATTGCAGATGACATGACATTGTTTTTAATTTCTTTATTTGTAAACATGGCAGCGAGTACGTATATGCGAGTGTGTGCATGTATGCGTGATTCTGTTTTTGATTCTGACTTCAAATTCGGAATCGTTTTTCTGTTCTATTTAGAACAAGAACTGTCATCTTGTGCCAAGTGAACGAGTACAGAACTGTTCGAAACAGTTCCGGACGACCAAAAAAAAAACGCTATAAGCAGGCAATGAGAAAATGTACAGAATTCAACATCCGAACATGGTATCGGCTTATAGACTTTAAAGCCGCCTTCGAAAAAATAATCAAGGTAGAATATAAAATATTGACCAATCATGTCCAACGTTACAAGCCCAATTAAGAGGGTATTCTGGCAAAAAAATGGAGTGGCCTGCCTCCTCTTTAACCTGGATGGATGGCGTATGAAAAAGTTATTCTTGACCCTGTCTGTCTGAATTCGGAAACCCGAACAAACTGATCCAGCTCTGCCGCATGACGCTAAACAATACGCAGTGCAGTATGAAAATGGGTAACAGCAGGGTTTAGACAAGGAGATGGGTTGTCATGTGATTTCTTCAACATAGTCCTAAATCAGATGGTGCGCAATGCAGGTGTGAGCACGGAAAACACTATCGTCAACAAATGCACCCAGCTCTCTGGCTATATGCGATCAACACAAGATATCCTCGGGCGATCCAAGAGAGCTGTACTTGAGGCCTTCACAGCTATTGAAGAACAGGCGAAACTCTGTGGTCTTAAAGTGAATGAGGAAAAAACAAAGCATATAAAACGTCACTGTTGGTAACAGCAATTTCGAGGTAGTTTCAATCCCACAAACGGCACCTTAGTGGAGATCCAACGAAGAATAACCCTAGCGAACCGCTGAAACAACAACTGGGTTCAAAACTCCTCACTCGAAAAATAAAGTGACTTTGATATTACCAGTCCTACTCTACGGCGCCGAGTGTTGAACGATAAGTAAAAGAGTAGAATTGATACTGGGCACTTTCGGTCCCGTATGGGTCAATGGCGAATGGAGAAGAAGGTTCAACCGCGAACTGTACGAGATGTACCAAGATGTGGATATAGTCCAGAAAGCCAAGAAAAGACGACTACATTGGCTCGGCAACATCGAGCGAATGGACGACAACACTATAGCCAAGAAAGTCTTCTCATCGCAGCCCCCAGGAGGTTCGAGACGACAAGGAAGACCGAACCTTCGGCGCAAGGACCAAATGACTGCGGATGCCAGAGCGCTTGATTTTGACGACTAGACAGTGCATGCAAGGAATCGTTCCCGATGGAAGGCTGCAGTATCTCAGGCTGAGATTCTTCATGGATTGGGAGTCGGTTAAGTAAGTAAGTAAGTAAGTGACACTGAAAAAAGAAACACAATCATCACGGCTTTATTCAAACGTTGCTTCTTGTCCAAAGCCGATTTGAACTTAAACATTTAATAGGTTGGTCTGGATGAATTGGTATGTACCCTTCTAGATGACGATCTCCTGTTGTGCACGCACGGCAATTACAAATCCAAATCCAATATCCCTTTCGACATTCTTAAACTAATTTTTCGATATTTTTCACCTCCGCAAAAACCAGATTTCTGAACCCAGTTGTTTCCAGTAAAAATTAACGAAAAACATTTTTCGACAACTTCCGCAAACAATCGATTGATATTTTTTGTATTCCTCGAAAAAATAAGAAAATTACTTAAATATTTTTGAAGGGATTTTCCAGACATTAAAAAAAAAACTTGATTTTTAGTAACATTAGGCGCGTTTTTTTCACTACTCAGTAGCCAGCACAGTAATTAAGTGCGAATATAACGCTCCGAGGATTGCGTCTCGGATTTAAAAAAAAATAGCAAATACTTCAACCTAAGAGAGTTCATAACTCAGAACATTAAACTCGCGTTGCAGAATAATTCTTCTTAACGCCATCAGCACTGTCTTCATTTCAATAATTGAAAGTTCTATCGCCGCCGGCACAACTGTCATTTTTTTTCCTGGCCTTTTTATTGACTGTTATTGTTGTTGTTGGCCAAAAGAAATTTTGCTTTGCTGGCTACTGAGTAGTGAAAAGAACACGGCTATTTATCTGTATTACTTTACATAAGTATCCTACATAAAAGCCCTACATTTTCTAAAGTGAGATTTAATTGTATGACATACTGACCGCAAAACCACACATTATGACGATGCGCCATTAAGCACAATGTAAATGACTCGCGAGTGCAGAGCGATTCCAATTAACCACACACTCAACCGGACAGGCACACTCTCATTAACGTCATTGTTACACCTCTTAAACATTTAAACAAGTAGGCATGACTGCATTTAAAATGCATTTTCCTCAAAGTTCAAAATTGACATTTCTAGCGGTCAATAGGTTATGGTTACTTTCAGCTTCAGACACCTTCACATCATCGTCATGCAATCGCGCTAACACAGAGATGTAAGAGAGAACTAGGCGTTTATGAATTTTCCACATGAATAAAAAAAACGTCAAAATGAGAGACGAAGAGAGTTTATTGCCACACTCAACCAGGCCGCACTCGAACAATGACATTGTAACCGAAGCGCAAGTTTACATGCAATTCTATGTTGATTTTCCGCCTGCCACCTTTGGCTGACGTCTTTCACTGTTTGAGTGGGTGGGTGGGTGTCGTGGGTAGGCCCTACAACAAGTTGTGGGACGTTTTCGAGGTGATACCGTGACGAGGACAAAAAAAATTATTATATCGGAAGTCAATACCTATCTTGTTTGCAAAACGAATGTCAAGAAAAATATTTCTGTGGTAAAAAAAAAATCAAAGAAGGTAAGAATAAACAAAAACAACAAGTCGGCTGTGCCACGGCAACAGTGTGTGAATACGAGAGCGAACAACAGAAATGTCAAATGTCAAATGAGAAATTTGTATGGCAAAACAAATTTGAAGAAACAACATCGCCTCGAGAAGAACCTCAGCACCACCAACACACCATCATCACCACACCACTAAGCCATCTGCAAAGTAGGGTGTTGGGTATATGGGGTTGGCAAGTGAACGAGTGGGTGGCAGTGTGTGCGCGAAAGGGTGCCGCCAGCAGGGCAAAAGCAACACCATATTGTTGCAAATTTTTTCACTTTTCTGTCAAATTTTGATGAAATTTTTGACCAGCAAACATTTTTGTCAAGATGACAGTTAACCGTTATCTTATAAACCTAATCAGGGACAGTTTAATGATAGCAAACTTACTTTAAACTTTTCTTTTCCGTTGAGTATGTCACTGACTGTTTTGAAGTTCACAAGACTTAACACCAATTTAACATCACTTGCTCGGTGGTTTTTAATATTTTTTTCTGGTTTGTAATATTTTTTGAAATTCTTTATTTTTCTAAACGCACTGCTGGAAAAACGTACAAATTTGCATTTACGACACGACAATATTCGCACACAAGACACTCAAAAATACCATCGGGCATGAGAAAAACACGAGAACAAGAGCGCACAAACGTCCGTCCAAAGCGAAGGAAGAAAAATCAGATTGTTTTCTTTTTTTCGTTTGCTCTTTGCAGTTGTATTTTTGTTTGACGCACACAAATTCAACACATACACTGATTCACATATCGCAAAATTGTTTGTGTGGTGCACAAGTTAAAGGAACAAGAAACAGAAGCGAAAAGAAAACACCGCAAATTTGGCATTTTCATCGGATCCACTGTGTGTGTGCAGCGAATTGCGAGAGTTTCTGTTTTTCTGCACAGAAATTTCCGGCGAGAAAATCAATTCAAATGAAAAACATCAACACCGTTCGCCGGGCTAAGTTTTCTTACTCAAAATGGAAAAACTTTAGCGGTAAAATTGCAGAACGAAAGAAGGCGAAAAATGTATGTCAGTCAACCAAACAAGTGGATTTCAAACGACAACAATTACTATTGAAAAGGAGAGCACAAGAAGTCCCGAGTTTGAGGAGCAGTTAAAAGAAACAAAAACCGAAATGAGGTTTTTTCCCGAATGTTGTGCAATATCCCGATACGATTACCTTCAAGCAATTTTGTTTAAACTCTACTTTGCAACCAAAACAACTTTTGTATTTATTTATTTTCCAATTCGTTGCCGGAAAAAGTTTTAGGTCAACACTTTACTTGTGCGAGCCCGAGTATTAGCGCAAAAATTGACGTCGGACATTACCTGTCACAATGTAAAGGCAGAATGCACCGATACACAATAATTCTATTTAAGTTCACAGTTAACACGAACGATAGGAAATTTTCTTGAAATCAAATTTTCCTTATCGGGAAAATTACACTAATACGCCATTTTAACGTAGATATCTCTCTATCGATTATTCAATGTGACAGTGACAGCTGAGGAATGTTGGGTTGTGCTTGCGATTCTGGTTTTATTCTGTCTTTCGCACAAGAAAATATAAACTAGGTTTCTTCTCTCTTTCTGCTTGCTTCTTTTTTCTTGTTTGATTGTGTGGATTTCTTGTTGGCATATCTGTTTTGATTTTGTTTGTATACAAGAAAATGCACTGGCTGCGCTGACAAGTGCAGTGCATAGGTGGCATATAATAGTGCATTTACCTCGTGGTGAGCTTTTGTGAGGCTAGTGTTTTATCGTTGCGGGCTTTGGGTTTGAACTCGACTAGATTTTGAGCTTTTGTCATAGGGTGATGGTGAAAAGGAGCGACAATGAGTCATTTAATTCATTTTCTTGATGTATTGTTTGCAATGAAAAACAAAATTATAAAGTTCTTTATGATGTCTTAAACATTCTGCCACCATTTTTTGAAAAAAAGTGAAGTTTTTGATACGTACAACATAAATTAAAAAAAAAAAGCAAGTATACGCCATAGTGACCAATTTCTGTTTTAGGATTCGTTTTTCAAGTAAATCAGAGGTTGATCTGAAGTATGCCCTATCTACAAGAAAGGATAGATGCTTGTGCTAACTACAGAGGTATAAGTCTCCTCAACATCGCGTATAAAATTTTGTCGTCTTTCTTGTGCGAACGACCTGATCGGCATCTATTAAAGTGGTTTTAGGCGAGGCAAATTAACCTTAGGCTATACAGGCCTTACAGCGACATCGACCGGGTCAGAATGCTAAAAATTCAGCGGTTAAGATGGCTGGGTCATGTGGAGCGTATGAACATCGACGCACCAGCCCGTCGAGTTTTCGTATCCAACCCTGATGGACAACGTGACGCGCTCAATTGAAGAACCAACCAACGTAATGTGCACAACTGGAGGCAGCTAGCGAGGGACCGAGCTGGATGGCGAGGCTTGCTAGCTGAGGCCGATATCCATCCTGGCGCTACAGTAAAGTAAGTAAGTTGATCTGAAGGCTGACGAGAAAAAGTTCGCAGGGTCGGCGAATATAAAGGAAATCTACTTATACAAATATCTTGGCAACCAGGGCTCGGAATTGAGTTTGGCTTTCAGTGGTAGGCTCAGTATAATGAAAACTGTCAAATATGTAGAATTTAGTGAAATTGATTTCCTCATGATTTTCGAAAAATATTATGGGCCAAAATTTTGGACAAAAAAAAGAAAAATTCTTCCAAAACCCATCGAATGATACATCAAAAAAGGTCTGTTCAAACTCTATACATCAAAATGGGTTTCAAGTTTTTTTGAAGGCCTGGTAGCCGAGATATTGGTTAAAATGTTAATTTTTCGCAAACATTTTCCCGCAATTTCAAATCGATATTTCTTATAATTGTCCTCGACGAACGTTTAATAGTTGTACATCGAAATAAGAACTTACAAGTATTCTATCAGTCATTGAAAACGAATCTTTGTTTCAGCGCTTGGTTGTAAAGTTATAGTCAAAACATGAATTTGTCGATTTCTGCCTTCAGAAAATTTCCCGCGATTTCAAATCGCCATCCATATCTCTCAAATTTTCCTGGTAGCCTATATCAATTGATATACGAAAACAAAGGTATATTTGCAATCTATCAGTCACTGAAAACCAAAAATATCTGCGAGGTCTGGTTATCGAGTTATGATCACAAAACTAAGTAGTGCAAATTGGGCACTGTGGCGTATACTTTCTATTTTTTTGTCTTTTTTATTTTATTTGGGAGAAGTAACTTTTATCAAGTTTTCTAGGTGCTTAAGCATACAATACGTTAAATCGAATCATTTTCATTCTTCGAGTTATGTCCTGTTCAGTGTTCATCGGCGGAGAGTGGAGAAGGAGATACAATCACCAGCTATACGGGCCTTACAGCGACATCGACCGGGTTAGAAAGCTAAAAATTCAGTTGTTTAGATGACATCGACGCACCAGCCTGTCGAGTTTTCGTATCCAACACAGATGGACAACGTGGAAGAGGAAGACCTCATCTAAGGTGGCGCGCTCAATTGAAGAACAATATCAACCAACTTAATGTGCGCAACTGGAGGCAGCTAGCGAGGGACTGAGGAAGCCGAGATCCATCCTGGATTGTGAGCGCTACCGAAAGTAAAGTTAGTAAGTTGATCTGAAGCCTGGCGAGAAAAAGTTCGCGGGGTCGGCGAATATAAAGAAAATCTGCTTATACAAATATCTTGGCAACCAGGGCTCGGAATTGAGTTTTGCTCAGGATAATGAAAACTATCAAATATGTAGAATTTAGTAAAATCGATTTCCTCGTGATTTTCGAAAAATAACATGGACATCCCTTGCCAAAATTTTGGACAAAAAAAAAATTCTTCCAAAACCTATGGAATGATACATCAAAAGAAAGGTCTGGTCAAACTCTATGGGGTTTCAAGTTTTTCAAAGGCCTGATAGCCGATATATTGGTTAAAATGTTAATTTTTCGCAAACATTTTCCCGCAATTTCAAATGGATAATTCTCATAATTGTCCTCGACGAACGTTAAATAGTTGTACATCTAAATAAGTATTCTATCAGTAATTGAAATCGAATCTTTCTTTCAGCGCTTGGTTGTAAAGTTATAGTCAAAACATAAATTTGTCGATTTCTGCCTTCGGAAAATTTCCCGCGATTTCAAATCGCCATATCTCTCAAATTTCCCAGGTAACCTATATCAATTGTTATACGAAAACAAAGGTATATTTGCGATCTATCAGTCACTGAAAACCAAAACTATCTGCGAGGTCTGGTTATCGAGTTATGATCACAAAAGTAACTAGTGCAAATTGGGCGCTGGGGCGTATACTTACTATTTTTTTGTCTTATTTATTTTATTTGGTAAAAGTAACTTTTATCAATTTTTTTAGGTGCTTAAGCATACAATACGTTAAACCGAATCATTTTCATCAATTAAATCACATCTAAGACTCTGAAAAAAATTGGTAAGTTATCACATCAACAAGAGTTTCAACATTTTCTTAAAATACTTTTTCCCCTCAATTAAACTATGCAATAACCAAATTACTATTCTAAGACTTCTTAACAATCAGTTCTTTATTCGTTTCCCCAATTCAAAATACCATTTCCTCAATCCATACAACTTCATCTCTGAAACAAAGTCCATGAAGACATTCATTCCTTCCCTCAAACAATACCAACCCAATTTGAATGTGTACAAAAACAACAGTCAAATCAAAATACACAAAACCGACGGTACCAACACTGTCGCAAATGAAAAATTCAAAACAAACAAAACCTGCCAAGTAATTGCAAGCAGAAATAAATCCATAAACTTCACATTCATCAACCCTATGCCATCACCATTATCATCCAGGACCACCCAATCTAAGCCAGTCGCTGTGCGATTCAAACACTCAGGCACACAGACAAATATAATTAATTCCTATAAACAAACTCGCTCTAAAACAACGTATAGTTCCAACCCCAACTTGAACCCTCTGCACTGAATTGCTGCTCACTGTCACTATCCTCCTTAAGTTCCTACATCCACACGCACAAACAAACGTAAACTCTTCAGCAAACATTCCGCTGCTAAGAACTCAATCAATCATCCCTATTTTATTGTGTTTTATTTCATTCACTCCCTTTTATTACTCATTGTCACTGGGCTTACGAAAAAGCAAAACAGCTGCAAGAGGTCAACTCAACCGTTGTCGTCGTCGTCGTCGTCATCGTCGTTGTTTTTGTCGTTGTCTTCGATGTCGACGTTAAACCTTACCCCTGCTCTCAACTCGGCTCAATCAGTACAGAAAAGATAGCACAAGAGCGTTTAAATGTAAATCAAGGAAAAACAAATACAAATTAAAACAAAACAACAAAATCGACCAAAAAAACAACAAAAATAAAAATAACTTTGCTTTTGTGTGTATCAAACATTTTACGTGGTTTCCCGTTCCTGTCATATTCCGACGTTTAAATTGTCATTCGTTAGTTGGTCTTAGTCGGTGTATGCGCATCAGCATCTTACGGTATTTATTTGTCTAGAAGTGTTCTTAAGTGTTTCTTTGAATTGTTCGTTGTTTATTCCTGCCTCCCTTGTCTACGATCTGTAAAATCGTTATTATTTATTGAATTTCCCCTCTTTCTTGCACTTCAAAAAAAAAAAAATCGTCAAAACAAATCCAAACCAAACGAAAAAAAAACGCGCGAAAACAAACAAAAACAAGAGAATGACCTTCGCGACCGCTACTCATTCCATTTAAATTTTTCCCTCTTCCCAAGAATGTAGTCGCCGCCGACGGACGACGACTCACGAAACAAACAAACATTTTCACCTCTGCGAATAACCGAAACGGGGTAAGATAGAAAAATAAATGACGAATAGTGTGGAATAAGTGCAGTGACGAGACCACAAGCAAGAAACAACATTCAGCTATCTAATCTCTGCAATGCTGAATGGCATGTTTTCGACAACGACAAACGGTGAGTCAGTAAATCGGTGCGGGAATGGAAAAACAAACAAGGGGAAGGTAACGTAAACAGCTAAAGGTGCCTCTTGGTTTATCGATTCGTTCTGCGCAGTTTGTCACACATTTTTATTGCCATCTCGCTTGCCCTATGTTTGCATTGAGTGTTTGAGGGAGCATTACAAGTACGAAGAACGAGATCAATTTACCCCATTGACGCACGCCAGAGCGAGACGAGCGAACATATTGTTTTGTTTGAAGACGTGAATTTGTGTTTGTGCATATTATTGTTACATGGAAACGCGATTTTTCGACGGCCGAGTGGAAAAAAAACAACAATTTTGCCATTCGTTGCAAGTAAGTCGTAACAAGTCGATGCGAAAGAAGAGCAAGTTTTTGTCCGCTACTATACCGCTACTGGTACTCGGTTACTGCTGCCGCCCGTTGTCGTCGCCGTTCACCATTGTCGCCGGTGATAAACGACTCTATCAAACGCGTAAACACGATTAAATGCGTCGTAATATTGTGAAATAAACTTATTCGTATTTTGTTTACTTATTTTCATTCCTACAAAAAGAAATACAAAAAAAAAACAATTACACTTTGAGTCACTTGTGGTAAACAACAATCTGAAAACAACAACAATTCATATAGAAAACGCATACTATGGAATGGTCAATGGACGATGCTTTGCAGTTGATCGAACAATATCGTGTGCATCCGGAGCTATGGAATCGAGCGTATCCCAAGTATAAAGACAAATTGTGCAGATTCCGCGCCTGGTCAAATATTGCTGAAGCATTCGGTTGCAGCAAGGCTGAAGTCGAACGCAAAATGAACGTCCTGTTGACACAGTATCGGCGCGAAAAACATAAATTGTTGATGAAATTGTATGAGGGTATTACACCGGGCCCCTCCAAGTGGTATGCATTCAAACGTTTTGAATTTTTGGAGGGTGGCGGCGATGCTGCACTTTCAATGGGGGTTGGCCGTAGGAAGAGTCGTGACATCAAATATTTTAATACGGTGAGTTGGTTTGGAATTTTGTTTGTTTGCTATTTTTTGCGACGAAGGAGATAAGTAGTCATAATAAATTTACATAAGTGTGAAGTGGAATTATTTGCGTGACGTGTTGGGCTCGATGTGGATTGGACGTTGTGAATTGAATTTAAGTTTTTCCTAAGTGATCCGTGGTTTTTCTTTTTTTGTTGTTGCTAAATATAACTTCAAGTTAGTGCCCGTTGACAGTCTTTTCAGTTTTGCTATAAACTTTACTATTTTTGTACCTTTTTTTCATAAACAAACAATCAAGTCGGTTCAGTATGAGTAAACAGTTGTGTTCAAAAGTTGTTTTCTGAATATTAAACTGACATTCGTATGGAGATACGATCTGCATCTGCGAATTGTGAATTTGATACCTCATTCATATGAGTGGTCGTAGAGAGCTGAGAACTGTCATAACAAAAACAAACGCATTTTCTTGGTGACCAATCGGGGTAACTTTATACTTTCGCGGTCCCCTCGTTTTTTGGCTCATGGAAATCGAAAAATCATCCGATTTCGATGACTTTTTTTTAATCTTGGCTTTAATGGCGAAATATTGGTTTTTTAACGAGTTTAAAAACGCGACGATTTTTGTTTAGCCACGTCCAGGTGCCCCGAATATGGCTGCCACGGAAGATAACGTGACATAAATCCCCGTTCTCCTATAGGTAGACAACTGATTGAAAGTGCTTTAGATAGCTGAAACAGTAGACATATGAGAAAATTAAGTGGCGCTCACTCCGGGCAAAGAGCGCCAGTGTAAGATTACTTCAGAGTAGTGTTCGACGCTATTTAGGCTATTTAGGCGCAATCCAAGAGGAGTTTCTGGATTGTCTATTGACAGGTGACATGGATCCACTGGAACCTGGATAAGGAGAACAACCTTAAGGATAAACTTGCAAAGGCTAAGACCGCAATCGCTGCCACGTCGAACAGTGTTTTTTTGTGTTTTTCAAACAAAAATATTAGTCATAGATCATAGTGCCAAATTTCAAGTCTTTGAAGCAGTTTCAGAAGCCATCATGTTATATTCGGCTCTGGTAATGGGCTACAAACAGTATGAAACGGTGGAAAAATTGCTGAGGTATTATATTAAAAGAATCTTTCATATTCCGTCCAACGCCCCGAATTATATGGTCATGCTGGAAACTGGACTTTCACCCCTGTTTATACGGACCCTTTAGCTTCATGTAATAAGGAGAAATACAGGCTGGGTGGAAGAATGGGAGGAACTAAGTCAATGCTGCGGGATGCAACTTAACCTCAATTGCGATGACTTAATCGAATGGAAACCAAAGCTTTACGAACTAATAGCAAATGTGGATCGTAAATGTAGAGAAGTATATGTGATGGAAGCAACAAGCTCAGTTCATACAACCCTATACAGCGCAGTTTGAACCATAATCTCAATGAAAGGAATTATTTTCGAGATGAATATAGTGTTGACGAAATATCCATGATGGGAAGATTAAGAGGTGAACTTCTTTGCCTCAACTACATGCCACATAGAGACGATCTGCCCATAATTTGTGATCTATGTAACATGCCATAGAGAGAGGATACTACCTATACATTTCATAGGCCGGTGTCCGGTCTTGGCTGAAACTAGGAGATTTTACCTAGGTGCCAATATCTTATCGATTATACAGATAATAGATCTCCTCAATGAGATGAACGTCTCAAAATATGTACTGCAAAACTGCGTTAAGGTATCGACAAAGAATATTAGATGAAGAATTTTAATCCTTGCGTCAAGTTAGTCATGTTTATTACATTATTCTGTTTTTTAATTAATTATTCAAATGAAATAAGAAATTTAATACATGTTATTTTATTTTTGTCAATCGGCTGAGACGGCAATGCCATGCTCAATGATTTTGTATGTATTATGTAAACTAAATGTTTGTAATAAAAAAATCTATCTAATCTAAAAAAAAATCTACACCCTGAACCGAAGCCTGTAGAGACCACCATGGGAATATCGTAGTAGAACCACATTCAGTGCTGAGGATATGATGGGCAAAATTCCGCCAGCTTTACAGAAAAATTCAATTTGGATGGAGCAGGCCACCAATTCCACCCACCCGACATTGACGAAGTGAAGATAGCGATATCTAAACTTAAGTCGAACAAAGGCGTTGAAGCAGACGGGCGTAGAGATGATTTGGCTAGGATAATGCGCCAGCTCATCTGCAAAATTTGGTCAGAGGAAAGCTTGCCCGACGAATGGAAGCTCAGCATCGTATGCCCGATCCTCATGAAAGAAGATCCCCTGAACTGCACCAACTACAAGATCTTGTTTGCCGTGCTGTGTGGACGTTTGAATCCTTTCGTCAACAACCTGATAGGACCTTATCAATTTTTTTTTCGACCATCGACCAAATTTTCACTTTGCGGGTGATCCTGGAAAAAAAACTTTGAACTCAAAATCGATACCCAAAACCTTTTCATCGATTTTAAGGCCGCGTATGACAGCATCTACAGAGACGAACTGTAAAAAGCTATTTCTAGTCTTGGCATCCCAGAAAAACTCGTCCGTCTGTGTAAGATGACAACTCACGCTGTTCCATCATGGTCGGAAAAAACCTATAGGATGCATTTGATGTCAAAAAAGGTTTTAGACACGGCGATACGGTGTCTTCAACATCATTCTTGAAAAGATTGTGCAAAATCCAACGTCAACACCAGAGCCAGCTACTAGGATACGCAGACATTGACATCATTGAAAGAACACAGCGTGATGTCAGTGGAGCGTTCGTGAGTCTTGAGACGGAGGCCAGGAAGATGGGTCTATCGGTTAACGAGGGAAAGACCAAGTTAATGCTGTCAACAAGAAAGGACACCCAACATCGACTTCTTTGGAGCAAACGTCAGAATAGACAGATTTAACTTCGAGATAGTTAATGGATTTGTCTATCTAGGATCCGCTATAAACTCAGACAACAATACCAGCGGTGAAATCAAACGAAGAATCACTCTCGGCAATCGCTACTTCTTTGGACTTAGAAGGCAATTGAGTAGTTATGTCCTCTATCGAGCAGCTAAAGTGACGACATCGGATGAAAACGCTTTGGGCTGCTTCGAGAGAAAAATTCTTACAGTGATTTTTGGTCCAGCCTGTATAAATGATTTGCAGGAGCTGTTCAGCGGGACTGACCTTGCCAGAAAAGTTAAGGTCCAACGATTTACAAGATAGCTGGGTTATATTGAGCGAATGGAAAACAATGTTCCGGTCCGTAGAGCCTTCGAATCTAACCCGAAAGGACGTTGTAGAAGAGGAAGATCGCGACTCAGGTAGAGCACACAGGTGGTAGAGGACCTGAACCAACCTGGCGTGCGAAACTGGAGACAGCTAGCTAGGTACCGAGCTTGCTGGTTGCGCTCACTCCGGACAAAGAGCGCCAGTATAAGATTATTTCCGAGTTGTGATCGACGCTGTTTAAGCGCAATCCAAGAGGAGTTTCTGCATCGTCAATTGACAGTCGACATGGATCCACTGGTACACGTTCTCCAAAGAAGACGAAGACTGTCAAATCGTCCGGAAAGGTGATGGTCACCTTTTCCCTTGGTTCCCTTAAGCGTGCTTTCGTGAACATAATTGCATTATAATTCAGCCTTTAATGGTTGAAGGACGCTTGGTGGATGAGGCCCTGGTCCGACCTGGATTGTAGCGCCACCGTAAGTAAGTAAGTATATGCCCCAAACGGCTTGGAGAACAATATTCGCCGCGTTATTGCCGATTTACGGCAACAATTGTTATACAAAGTCATCGAAAATTGGACCTACAGATTAGACTACGTCTGAGCCAGCCGTGACACGGTCATATGCCAGAAATGATATTTAAACTATAATGCGAGGAGATTATCTTTCAAAGTTCTATTATCTATTTACTTCTAAAAAAATGCCCTTATCTTACTTTGGTTTTGGGTTACATATTTCTAGAACTAAGATGTATAATTCAACGAAGAAACAGCGCTTGAAGCTCTAAAGCTAGAAACAAAAATAAGTCTACTTGAGAGATATCCGATGAGGTTAGCACAATTAGTAATTTGCAAGCTTTGGAAAACTTCATGTTGTGAAATTGGTCATTAAGAGAGCAAAACAACGCACCAATACATGTTTACACTTTTACTTGAGTTTTGAGTTTGCATTTTCGTGAGACCCCCCTTAAGTGTTATATTTTCTTAATAAACATTTACCTCAGGGTGGTCATTAAGGTAATGTGTGTGTATTTCTTGTTCCATCTGTTCAAACTTAAAACAAACAAAAATAATTAAACAACTCGACTTTATCATTGCAAACCATATTTTCCTCTGTTTCCGTCTAAATAAAAATATTATTTTAGTTGACTTGCGAAAGTGTTGGACAATATTGACACATAGTAACAAGAATTGAAAACTTAAGAAGTTATTTACGAAGATACAAGTCGAGTGAATGCTTGAATGTTTGCCTTTCTAAACGTATAAATCCACCTTTTTCGAAAACAAAAACCTAAAACATATTTTCCCTTAATTTCTTTCCAGATGGGATTAGGCCTGCCACTGCTCATTGCAAATAGTCAAAGCCTCACTGGATGGAACGGAGGAGGTCCCTTTTCCCCATCGAATGACAGAAAAGGACTCTGTCCGATGCCCATAGCATTTCCAAATGTCCAAAACACATCAGACCTTCTGAATTCCCGAAACAATCCGTTCAACCAAAATCACAAGACCGATAACAACACTACCACCACCACCGAAACAATCGAAATCGACGAAAAGGACGACGAACAACAAAATCAGACGACATCATCAAGTCACAATGATACACCAGTTGCTGCGACTGCCGCTGGTGGTGCCAATAATTTCTCCACCCATCAGGAAAACGATGACCTAGAAATCAAACAGGAACTGTCTGATTTCTCACATCATCCGCCTCTAGGACGTTCCGATTCGCATCGTTCCTACAACAGTTCACCCGACGACAATCGAACCGAAAACGACGAGTTCGCCCAGGACCTGCGAGTTAGTGCTGCTGCTGCAGCACAAGGCTTAGATTTCAGTCGTTACAATCTGGCACGTGGTCTCTTGCAGCAATCCGAGAGATACGATGCGAATTGTTCCCCGCCCCTAACACGAAAACAACAAAACAACCAAATGCATGCAAATGCCCAACAGCATTCGTTGTTAATGGCAACGTCCGGTCACAACAACGAACAGGACGATTGCGACTATGTGGGATCAAATGTTTCCATAAAACTGCGTTCAATGGAGCGAACTCAAAGGATTATTGCCGAAAAACTAATCAGCGAAGTGCTGTTCTATGGGCAAATTGCTGAACTCGAAAAGACTGCAAAAATTGAACCTAAGTAGAAAGTATGTAACTACGAGTACGAGTATGAAACTGTGATGTTTTTTTTGGGGAGTCAGAGTTCGAGGTCTGTGAAAATTCGCTTGTCCAATTGTCATTTATTTTGAAACTGATTGTTGACTAATAGAGTATCCCTATGCTTTTGTAAGACTGTTGCATTTTATTAAAATAATAACTAACCATTTAGACCTAAGTGTAGTTATGTAAAATATTAGTTAAGAAAGAACCTATAGAAAGAAAAGTGAAATAAACAATAAGATTTTATTAAGACTGTCTAAATTGTTCTTTTTGGAAACATCAATTTTGAATACAGGTGGGCGTGACGTGGGAAGATATTTCCTAGGTGAGAAGAAAACGTGAGCTAAGAGCAAAATGTGTAGGGATATTCATAAGTTTTTAAAGACACCACGATTTCCCTCGTAGGTCTTCGATTTGACTGCAAAAATGCAATTTTGTGAGAATTTCAACAATTCGATTTTTCGCCACCGATCGCAGCGGCATCTGTTGGGATAAGGGAAACCCTCAATTTTGCAACAGACACATTTTGGTCATTAGTTCCTCTATCGCCCAATAGATAACGCTGCGATCGGTGGCGAAAAATCGAAATGTTTAGAAAAAATGCTTTTTCCCAGGGAACGGAATCATCTACGTAGATTATCGAGGTGTCATGTAATATCTCATAAGAAACTCTATATATTTTGGTCATAAGTCCGTAGTCACCCAACAGATGGCCCTGTAATCGCCCTGAAAATTTTCAAAATATTAAGAATTTCACAAAAAAAAATGTGAAATTACAGCGCCATCTGTAAGGTGATAGCGAAACTTATGACCAAAAGTTGTAGGGAATTTAATAATATAAGCTTTCATATGACACTTCGATTTCATGTTTATTTCATACAAAGGTCTTCACGTTGGCTGCAAAACTGTATTTTTGTGAAAATTTCAGCATATCGATTTTTCGCCACCGATCGCAGCGCCATCTGTTGGAAAATAGCGGAACTAACTCAATTTTGCAACAGACACATTTTTTTCCGCAATCGTCCAACAGATGGCGCTGCGATCGGTGGCGAAAAATTGAAATATTGAAATTTTTCTAAAAATGCATCTTCCCAGAGAACGGAATGACCTTCGAAGATAACCGAGGTGTCCAGTGAAAGCTCATAAAAATCCTTATACTGTTAAGAATTAGCGAAACTAACTCAATTTTGCAACAGTCACATTAGTTCCACTAGCGCCCAATAGATGCGGCACTGCGATCGGTGGCGAAAAATCGAAAAGTTGAATTTGTTCAAAAATGGTAGCAAAAATGTGTCCAACTCCAGCTTCAAATTGGCGACGAAGATAGCCATTACATCGCCTTCGTCTTCGTTTTCATCCTCGTCTGCAAGTGCATCTTCTGCGTCTGTCCTGACAATCATGGCTGCCGTTGTTGCAGCTCGGAGTTGATCCTTGCGCAACAGCAACTACCTCTGCATAGTTACAGTACCCGTTACCCGCTTCAACTGTAGCTGGAATTACACAAACACATGCAAATGCAACAACATCACCTGCTTCTTCCTTGGCCACGTCTTCCGGCTCGATGCCAATGTCCATTCTTTCTTCAACGAAAAGCAACAACAATAATTTTGTAACGACAATTGGTAAGAAGTCATCGTCGGCCATCATCCGACAGCAGAAATCATTAGCACACCAGCCTGACCAACAACAGCAGCAACAACAACATCAACTGCACCAACAGCAGCAGCACCTCCACCACTTCGATTTCCTTCATAGGTCTTCACGTTGAATGCAAAAATACATTCTTGTGAGAATTTTAAAGTTGCGCCACACCTTTTTTCATGTATCATTCGATGGGTTTTGGAAGAATTTTTCGTCTGTCCAAAATTTTTCGATAATTGTGAGGAAATCGATTTCGCTGAATTCAACATAACATTTTATAGTTCTAGTTATCCTGAAAGCCAAATAAATTCTGAGCCCTACTTGCCGAGATATTTGCACCAGAAGATATTCTCTCTATGGGATTACAATAAGCGATAAGGACTTAAACCAACAAAAAATGGTTTTCGATGATAACTCGGTAACTAGACCTCACAGATGGTTTTCATTTTCAGTAGCTGATAGAAGGAATTAGTTCTCATTTATCATTTGATATTAGGTTTGTTCGATGTGCGGTCTGGATCGCACTGAGCTGTTCGATGTCGCTCTTTTTTCGCCCCGGTGCATTTCCATTTTCCAATGTGTCCGATGTGTATTCAGTGCTCGGGCTCGCACCGGGAGCGCTCTGAATCGCCCCAAGTTATTTTCGGGACGAAAATTTCGGAGCTGTTCGAATCCGCTGTTGCTATAAAACAAAAAGAGAAAAAACAGAGCACTACTAGTGCGTTCGATGTGAAACCAAACCCAGGGGCCTAATTATGGGATTCGCTGCGAATCGTTTTGCTAGCGAGTTTGGCATTTTTCAATTATTGCGTTCGCTTTCGTCTTCTTCGTTTTGAATTCGACCAATTAACGAATTCGAAGGCGTATTTGAAATGTCATAATTTTTGCTGGCGAGTTGAAATCCGACAGCTTTTTATTCGGCCCTATCGGGGTAACCATCGGAGCGGAGATTTCTCCGCAACGCATCCTTCTTCGGAGACTCGATTTCCGATCGAGGTAGCTGTCATCGGATGAAATTTTTCCGGAATGCGGCAACGCACTGCGATGGATATAATTGTTAGGCAGAGATGTGAAAATTAACCGATATATCGGAAACGCCTAAATAAAATAAACTTCAAAACCACTTTAAAGTATAGAATATTGTTGGGAGAGTGAATTTATTGTTTATTAAAAGTAAGTTTTTCATTTTACGTTTTAGCCTTCTTAAAAAACGTTATTAGATGCACCGATTTTCAAATCAAAACTATCGAATATACCAGCCCTATTATGACTAGTGCTATATATCAACTATCGACTTGATAGTTGGTATATATCAACAAATTTAATGAATTCGTATTATGACTACAGTTTTTTTACTTCAAATTCACCCTTTTACAAATCAAATTCACTCAGTATTTGTTATTTTTTGTGTGGATTATTTGAAGAGCTACAGAGACAACATTTAAGCCATGAGTGGTTAATACTTGGTAATGCAAGTATTCACAAAACGGAAGAAGTTCAAAACCTTGTTGATCAAACAACTCATATGCTTCATTTTTTACCACCGTACTCCCCAATGCTAAATCCAATAGAAGAAGTTTTCTCGAAAATTAAGCTTCATACAAGAAATAACCAAAGTTTGGTTGACATAATGACACATCTGTCGAGACGATAACTTCCAAAGATTGTCACAATTATTACATGAATATGTATGCAAAGTTACCCGCTGCAGCTGCAGGAGAAGATTTGTAATAGTATGGGAGCCCGAGATGCTATATTTGCAGTTACTCGAGCGTCATCGGGACCCATCGCGTTTTGAAGATTGTGGTCTAAGATAAAAATGTGCGTTTAAATTTTTTCATTACGGTGGTGTATCGATTAGCGTGCAAACACGTTTGAAAATGCAAAAAAAAAACCGTTACATGGAAATACTCGAGCGCGTCAGATATTCATAGTATATATTCACTTTGGCTTTCTGATAACGGGTATATAATAATCTGACGGAAAGAATGTTGCATTTAGCTGTAAAGGGCTGTTAACTTGGTAAAAAAACAAAAACAAAATTGCAGTTATTCGAGCGTGACAGATTTTTGGAGGGGACGTAAATTGAACTCAAATAAATGTCCTATTTTAATGACTGACGATTTGAATGAGACCGACAATTTTTACAGATTTTTGAAAATGTAAAAAAAACATGACCTTGAAATATTCGAGCGCGTCAGATTTTTATACAGTGTGTTGTACTTGATGTTTTATTCACCCAAAATGATAATCTGACAAATATACCGTTGCATTTTCTTAATCTGACAATTTAAAAAATAAGCGATGTGAATATTTTTTAATAAAACAAATAACAGGATTTTATTTTCTTTTTTTTTTGTGTTAATAAAATAAAAAAAATTAAAAAAAATATATTTATTATCAAAAAATTCAAATTTTATTATAAGAAAAAATTAATCTTCATCATCACTTGATTCGTCATCCAAGTGTGTTTCAATTTGGTTAATTTCCTCATCGTACCGTGTCTCTGTTAACAAGGAAACCACAATCCATAAATGTTTGATCTTGCAACTGTAAAATGCTTAGCCAAGTACTAATATTTTAATATCAAAATTAATTTATGTTTCTAATACATTTTTTCTTTAATACTAAAAATTAAAAACAAAAATGGTTACAACAAATTTTTTATTGGAATTTTTTTTTTAATGACTCATTTATCAAGTTACTGGGACTCGGAAATATTTTAAACCAGCGGAAACACTGGTTATAGGACTAATAAAGATTTTACAAATACAATGGCGTGGGAAGTTTGAGAGAGAAAAAAAAATGAGAGCAAATGAGAGAAAGCACTGATCTCTGCATCTAACCCCTAAAATGCTTTAATGACTATTTACGCTACATCGCAACACGGAAATTGTCAGATTATATGTTTTTCGTAATCCTCATAAAATTTCCATTCAGATGGAAAAAAAGCCAATCGCGCTCGAGTATTTCGAGCTAACGGTTTTTTTTTTGCAGATTTGGAACGCTCCCATTTGCTTTTGCAACACTGAATTTGTCAGATTATTGTAATACTCACTTTTTGCGTTATACTTAACTTATATTCTAACAGCCCTATTAATAAAAATAGCCTATCCACTGGATAACACACGTTATAGCTAGCACACGGGTAGTGAAATTATTCGTTTGCTAAATAAGTTAATTAATAAACATAGTTTTTCCTCATTGTAACTATTCACTGAACAGCATGAAAATTGTACTAGATAATCTAGTATTTTTCCAAGTTTGAAGGTTGGTTGTCAAAAAAATTGATGTCGTTTTCCAAATTCATTTCTGAATTAATTTCGTTTCAATTGTTAGTTTTTTTTTTAGACAGAAATTAGTGGTATTAAATATATTTTGGAGAAATGTCTTCGTACAATTTGTTTCTGGGCTTAATATATGTACATACTTATTTAAATATTCTTTTATTCAAACCTTCAATAAAAGAAATATAAGGAGTGAAAATTACTTGAACTACTCCTTTAGACGTATGGAAATCAAGCATTATTAGACATTTTTCATTATGAGCTTGACAGCCAAGTAACGAACAACCGTTAATATTCCAATTGGACCCTTGGTTGAAGATGCTCCCAATGCGACCCAAGATGAGTTTTTTCTCAATCCCATTTTGTTATAGTTCATGGCTCTATTATAGCCAAAGCCTCCTGACCCATGCCACCACTAACAAACACAATTTTTTCTTCGTTTAATCTTTTTTTTTTAATTTAATCTTTCACTAGACTCGGTATGGTAAACAAAACGAACTAGAGTTAAGTTTATCACTCCACCCAAATCGCAACACAATCTATCTTTGTAAATAAATTATTTAAATTTGTTGTCGAATATTTTGAAGTAAGAGATATTCGGTCGTTATACACAAAAATCTGTGAAATAAGTTATCCGTTTGCTAACAAGTGTCATTTTAGCCTAACACACGTTTATTATTAGGAATTTTGATTTAACATACGTGTTAGTCATGTGTTAGAGTTATTTTGTGTTTATTAATAGGGGTGTAAAAATCTGACGCGCTCGAGTATTTCCGACTATCGATTTTTTTTTTACTAATCTGACGGGCTGCCCTGATCGAACGCAACAAATTTAACCGTTCATATCTGGTAGGTTCACATAACAAAGTGCAAGGGTGAATTTGATTTGTAAAAAGGTGAATTTGAAGTAAAAAAAACTGTATCAACTGTCAGCATTTTTTATCGACTTTTGAATTTTATTAGATTTAATAGCTATTGTGAATTATTTTTTTTATAGACGGTATTACGAATATCAAAAAATTTGATACACACCAACTTCTCTATCAACTAAAAATTCCTGATTGAAACGCAAACAAACAAATTGATTTCGTATTTTAAAGGCGAAAAAATCAAAAAGAATAAAGATTTCGAGTTCCACTCATAACTGTTTTTATTGAACTTCAAGTCTGCAACACAATTTTTGAAAAAGCTTAAATGGTTTCCGTTTTATGTTAAGTCCTTTTTGAAAATTTTTTAATTCAAATTTGAAAAGTCAAACATTAAAATAAACAACTCGTCTCCAAGGGAATTTTGATAAATATTCACAATCGGTCAAAAATATCAAGTTGATACTAGGTCTGTTTAATGAATCTGTTCCGCACAGAAAAGTACAGAAAAGATCCAAAAAGTACACGTTTGTGTGTTCCATGAGTAAAAACCTTGCCCCAAACTGTTCTACAATCTGTCATTTTGTGTTCCATGAAGTTTTCCATCTCAATTTAGTACACATTTTTCTGCCCCTACTTTTTTGGTAGTACAGCTTTGTGAAAACTATCAAATGTCAAAATTTTAAATGCCAAATTATTTTTATTTTTTTTCCAATCAAACTATTTTTTGAAATTATCTGGATTGAAGAGTTTTCCGAGGAAGTAAAAATATTACTACTACACACCCAAGTAAAAATTTCTCTCAAAAAACTAATAAGCTATTTAGGGGAGTCAATGAAGCGAAAAATACTGCCTGACCTGACAATTTTTTTACTGTGAACCGATTTGCATGAAATTTTGGAATTAGGCTCATCTTACCCTTAACTTTAAAAGTGAAAATGATTTGAACTGCGGAACCACCCTGGGGGTGGCTGCCACCCCTTCTCGGGGGTGAATTTTTTTTTCAAAATAACCTCGGATACCGATAGAAGGCCTAATTTTAAGCAAAAAATCTTCTATAGAGTTTTCCAAAAAATCCAATACTTTTCAAGTTATTGGCAATTGAAAATTCGCAATAATAACACTCCGAAATTTTCAGTTACTAAGTAGAAAAAAAATATGATAAGTTTTTAGACCATAACTCCTTCAATTTTCATGCTATCACAATTTATAAAAAACCATTGTAAAGGTATTTAAGAGAGCTACAACATCCTTCATTGCAATATAGAGTAAAAAAAAAAAATTCAAAACGGTGAAGGGTTAAAGGGCTTAAGAGAGGCTGTGATTGCGCTGTCACGCGCTCTTTAAACAATCATATCTCCGTCAATTTTTGTTTGACAGAAAAAAAAACAAGTTGTTAGTCAGAAAAATACCTAAATTTTTAATCATAACACTTTTATACATACTGTAATGTGTATACACTTTATTTATCTCATACGCTCTGTATCTCCTTCTATTGTAATGTCTAGGGCAACCAAAAATATGCTCTATAAAAACCATTTATAGCGCTTTAAATATGCTCTAAAAAGCCAATTATATGCTCTAAAAATATGCTCTAAAAAATGTTGAAATAGCGTAAAATCTTAAATTTTTAGTTTTTTTTTTAGTTTATTGACTTGTCAAAAAAAAAACAGAGGTCAAAATATCCTTAGAGACAAATAAAAGAACAAAAAAAAAACAAAACGTAAAAAGCTAAATAAATACCAAAAATCAAAAATGAAAATATAAACCAGAATAATTAAAAAAAAATACCTATTTGTTAAAATTTTGTTTGCACTTAAGGAAAACAGTTTTACTTAAATTTTTTTCTCTGAAAACATTTTTGTAGGTACATCATCCGCCAGTTATACGTGCAAACCTTAATGCCATTATTTCAGATGCAGTTTTTTTTCTACAAATAAATTCTGCCATAATAAACAATTTGAGCCCTCTTATTTTTCTGAAATATCGATAATTTTATTTATTTTTTCGTTATTGGAGTCGATGGTATTAATTTTAACTTGGGCATCGATCAATAATTTTATGTTAGCCAAAGGCCGCTTGTTTCCAGTTGTGCAATGCATTTCAATAAAAATGTATAATTGGATGATAGAAATATCAAGTCACGTTTAATGCCACTTCATTAAAACAATTTTTTAACACCTCTTCATGTAGTGTTTCGAAAAAGCTTTCCACTTTTTTTTAAAAACATTTCTATACAGTAAACTGCTTCCCTCCAAGATACCCTATTAGTCGTAATCGTTTGCGAAGGAAGCGATGTTTCCGGTGCAATATCCTTGAATACCCTTATTCTTGACGGAGCTTTTAAACACTTTTTTCACGTTTGCGATGAAAATATCAACTTCTGGAAATTGACCTCGAAGTGTTTCACAAGTTCTATGGAGCCTGTGGGCCTCACAAGTGACATGCGTTACTTTTGGATAAAATACTTGAATAGCATCGCGAATTTTTCGAAAAAAAGTTAAAAAAAAAAATATTGACTCTAACATTTGCAACAAAAATTACAAATAATGATGAAATATGCCAAAATATGCATTTTAAAGCCAAATATGCAAAAATATGCATTTATAACAAAATATGCTAAAATATGCTCTAACGAATAGGGTCCAAAATGTTTGTTTTTTCATGAAAAGTATTTCTATCTTGTCAATTGTTAAATTCGACGTTCCAAAAAAAACATGCTCGAGCATATTTTTGGTTGCCCTAGTAATGTCTAATACTAATGTGTATACTTTATTATCTCTTACTCTCTGTATCTCTTTCTATATTTAATGTACACACTTTTCTTACTCTCTTTACTTACTCTGTATCTCTTTCTATATTTAATGTACACACTTTTCATTACTCTCTTTACTTACTCTGTATCTCTTGTTTATTTAATGTACATACTCTCTTTACTTAATATCGTTTAATTGTAGTAGTAAACACTCGTGAGGGGCAATAATTAATTAAGATTAAGAGAAACTTTTTGTTTAGCATTAAGAACGTTAGCCCCTACAAAAATCCCAGTATTTTCTCTCGAACATTCAGCTTCCCCAAGAACTAATAGGAACCAATAGTAGTTTCTAGAACCCATCATTTTTGATATAAATAGCCGTTTGGTGGCGAGGCGAATTAGTTGATTGTGAACTGTGATAAGTAAAGTACACTGTGTTTGAAAAGTTATAATTGAAAGTGTTGAATAAATAAGTTTGTGAGTGATTTGAATAAAGTGAATTTGTGTTTTATTTAAAAAGTGAATAAGTTTTAATTGTCGGACCAAGCCGAATATTACATTGGTGTCAGAAGTGGGATTAAAACTTATTGAGAATAAAACAGTGAACAGTGATTAAACTATTTTGTGTGAAATAGTGAAGTTAAAAAAAAAAACAAAAAAAAAAATGAGTAAAAATTTGAAAGACTTAACTGTCGCTGAGCTAAAGGCCGAATTAAGCAAACGTGGCTTAAGTGGGGCAGGAATTAAAAACGAACTCGTAAAACGGCTACAGGAATATCTGGAACAACAAAATGAAAATCCAGATACATTTGCTTTCGAAGTGGAAGCAAAATCGGAAGAGGTAAATGCAAATGCCGACTTATCTAACATGATGTCACTTCTTCTAGCCAAATTCGAGAAGAATGTTCGGGAGCAACTAGAAACTCAAAACAAGAATGTTCTGGAGCAACTAGAAACTCAAAGAAACGAGCAGAAGAACGAGCAAGAGAATGTCCTCAAGCAATTAGAAACTCAAAACAAGAATGTTCTGGAGCAACTAGAAACTCAAAGAAACGAGCAGAAGACCGAGCAAGAGAATGTCCTCAAACAACTGGAAACACAAAAGAATGATGTTCTAGAGCGTTTTGATGAACAGAAAAATCTTCTAGAAGGCAGGTTTGCGGACTTCGAAGAGAAAATCAATACTCTCGACGAGTGCGTTGGAAAACAAAATGCACGTATCGAGAAAATCGACGAACAAATCGATATCATCACAAAGGAACTGGAAAAAGTGCGAAAGATGAAAGCTCGAGAACCTTCTGGTGAGTGCTCAAGGAAGAGAGAAGTGAATCCTCCAAGCTTTGATGGTCAGATACCGTGGTCAATCTACAAGAAACAGTTTGAAGCAGCAGCGTTAACAAATGGCTGGGACGATGATGAAAAATACATTGCTCTTACGCTTGCCTTGAGAGGAGCAGCTGCTGAACTGCTACAAACCATCCCAGCAGAGAAGAACGGTGACTTCAAAGTTCTGGTAAACGCAATCGAACAGCGGTTTGGGGATAGCCACATGCCAGAAGTCTTCCGAGTTCAACTAAACAACAGGGCACAGAAAAGAGGTGAAACTCTGCAGCAGCTTCAGGCAGATATCGAGCGATTGGTTCACCTGGCATACCCAACAGCTGGCAACGAGATAATAAATCAACTTGCTGTTGAAGCCTTTGTGAGAGCTGTGGGCGATATAAAACTCCAAAGGGCTATTCGCACTGCCGGAAAGCAAACACTACCAGAAGCATTGGCTTTCGCTCTAACAATGGAAGCCGCAGAACAAGCTTCCCAAAACGTGCATCGCGTGAGAGAATTGGAAGTCCAAGAATGCTCTTGTCAGAAGGCTACTCTGGAAAGGAGTCAGCGAGACGGACAAGCACGATGCTGGAACTGCAACAAGACCGGGCATCTTCAACGACAGTGCAGATCACCGCGAAGAGGAACCGCATGCCAACACTGTGAACACAGAAATATGTCAACTGGTCAAAGTTACATCTACAACAATGTTGCTTCCCAAGTTGTTTCTCACCCCACCAACTTCGAGGGACAGAAGCTGGCTTCTAGTACCGATAGCTACAGAAACACCATCCAGGTTTCTCAAACGAAACGTGACAACAAGAGCCTGACCGTGGAAGCAAGTATAAACGGCAACAAATGTGTGGCTACCATCGACACCGGTGCCACGGCGTCCATTGTACGGCAGGACCTCGTTAAGAAGACATGGCTCCACAACACCAATAGCTATCGTCTAAGGACTGCAACTGGAGAAGCCGCAAAAGTCTATGGTGAGGTACGTCTTAAGATCCGGATGGCAGAGCTGGAATTCTCTCACCTGTTCCTGGTAGCAGATATATGCGACGAGTGCATTGTCGGCGTCGATTTCATGAAAGATCACGGAGTGATATTGGACATCGGGAACCAAGTCCTGAAATATCGAAACATCGAGATTCCGATGATCTATGGGATTCACTCGTATGAGACCTCGCTATCTGTGAAAACCGTCATTAAAGAAGATCTGACTTTGCCTGCTTCTTCAGAAGTATTCGTGTGGACGAAATTGAAGGGTAAGCCTGGAAGCCATCGATACCTCATGGTCGAACCAGCATCTGTAAAGTCCTCCCAAAACGTCACCATTGGGAAGACTCTTGTGAGACCTGTAAATAACATGGTTCCCGTACGAATACTGAACATCAAGCCGTACGAAGTTAAGCTTAGAAAAGGTGAGATTGTCGGACAATGCGAATCTGTATCAGCGATAACAAGAATCAATGAAGAAGAGTCAAGGCAAACCTCTAAGTCCGGAGAGCTGAGCTCCATAAAGACCAACATTCTCAAGTCATCAAATCTTGGTCACCAACAACGAAGAACTGCAGAAGGTCTCCTCGAAGAATTTGCAGACATCTTTTCGTCATCGCAAGGGAAATATGGCAGAACACAACTGGTTCAACATCGAATCAACACCGGGGATGCAAAGCCGATCCGTCAACCTGCAAGACGCCTTCCACTAGCCAAACAAGGTGAGGTTGAAGAACTGATAACCACCATGAAAGAAGAGGGTCTGATCGAAAACTCTAAAAGCCCTTGGGCGTCTCCAGTGGTCCTGGTAAAGAAGAAAGACGGATCAACCCGCTTTTGCGTAGACTATCGAAGGTTGAATGATGTGACCAAGAAGGATAGCTACCCTCTGCCTAGGATCAGTGATACTCTGGACGCAATGGAAGGAGCACAATGGTTCTCAACGTTGGACTTGAAAAGTGGATACTGGCAAGTAGAAATCCATCCTGAAGACAAAGAGAAGACAGCGTTCTCGACAGGAAACGGACTGTGGCAGTTCAAAGTGATGCCTTTTGGACTGTGCAATGCTCCAGCGACTTTTGAGCGCCTTATGGAATGTGTCCTGCAAGGACTCACATGGAAGTCTTGCCTGGTCTATTTGGATGACGTCATCGTATACGGGAAAACATTTGACGAACATTGCACAAATCTGAGAGCCGTGTTTCAAAGACTTCGAGAAGCCCACCTCAAGCTCAATCCAGAAAAGTGTTCACTCTTCAAAACCGAAGTGAAATACCTGGGACATATCATCTCATCCCAAGGAGTTAAGACGGATCCTGATAAGGTTGACACCGTGAAGAATTGGCCAACACCACAGGACAAACACCAACTCCGAAGCTTTCTGGGTCTAGCCACCTACTATAGGCGCTTCGTCAAAAACTTTGCTGAGATCGCCAAGAGTCTACATCAGCTAACGGAAAAGGGAAAGCAGTTTAAATGGTCAGGTGAGTGCGAGCGCAGCTTTCAAGAGCTCAAGCAACGCTTGTGTAATGCACCAGTGCTGACCTATCCGACTCCCGGAAAACCGTTCATCATTGACGCTGATGCCAGCAATGTCGGGATTGGTGCCGTACTATCACAAGTACATAATGGTGAAGAAAAGGTAATTGCCTATTACAGCAAGGTACTCTCAAAGTCAGAAAGAAACTATTGTGTGACCAGAAGAGAACTTCTTGCACTGATCTTGGCAACAAAGCACTTCCATAAGTATCTCTATGGACAGAAGTTTCTTCTCCGAACCGACCATGGAGCACTAAACTGGCTTTTGAATTTCAAGAATCCAGAGGGTCAAGTGGCGAGATGGATTGAGAGGCTGCAGACGTACGATTATGAAATTCAACATCGGAAGGGGAAGCTTCACTCAAATGCTGATGCACTGTCTCGGAGACCATGTAAGCAAGACTGTAAGCATTGCAGACGCCAAGAAGAAAAAGAAGTGGTCACTGTCCTACGAACCAGAACCGATCCCATTTATGGCTGGAGCAACGACGAGTTGAGGAAGGCTCAACAAGAGGACCCAGATATTGAACCCATCCTCGCATGCAAGGAACACCAGGAAAAACCAGAATGGGCTGATATCTCCGACAGAAGTCCGGCTCTAAAGGCCTATTGGGCACAGTGGGACTCATTGCATGTCCAAGAAGGTGTCCTTCGACGTAAATGGGAATCAGCAGATGGAAAGTCCTATGTAATGCAGCTAGTCTTGCCGAGATCGAAGATTGTGGACGTTCTGCGAGAGATGCATGATGGAGTTTCGGGAGGCCATCTAGGAGTAAACAAGACGCTAGAAAAGGTTCGACAACGATTCTATTGGCTACATGCAAGGGAAGATGTCGAGAGGTGGTGCCGAAAATGTGATACCTGTGCTGCCACCAAAGGCCCGAACAAAAAGAATCACAGCCAAATGCAGCAGTATAATGTCGGATCACCCTTTGAAAGGATTGCAATAGACGTGGCGGGTCCATTTCCGGAAACAAATAATGGAAATCGTTATATTCTGGTCGTCATGGATTACTTCAGCAAGTGGCCTGAAGCATACGCCATTCCGAATCAAGAAGCCAAAACAGTCGCAGACCAAATTGTGTTCAACTGGGTGAGCAGATTCGGTGTTCCATTAGAACTGCATTCCGACCAAGGAAGGAATTTTGAATCAAACATATTCCAGGAAGTTTGTGGGCTTCTTCACATCAAGAAGACAAGAACAACACCACTCCACCCACAATCTGATGGCATGGTCGAACGGTTCAACCGAACCCTTAAGGAACATCTTTGCAAAGTTGTGGACGACAACCAGCGAGATTGGGACCGACACATTCCACTATTTTTGATGGCGTATCGAAGTGCAAGACATAGCTCAACTGGCCATACACCGTCTGAGATTTTGATGGGAAGGAACATCAGATTGCCGAGTGAAATTAAATTTGGATGTCCCACGTCGGAACCGCAAGCCGAGGATGACTACTTGGATGACCTCAGAGAAAGACTCCTTCAGATCCACGACGATACTAGGTCAAAAATAAAGATGTTCAGTGACCGAATGAAGACACGCTACGATATACGAGCGACAACAACAGAGTTCCAAGCAGGAGATCGAGTGTGGCTTTACAATCCCCATCGACAAAAAGGGTTGTCACCGAAACTTCAACGGGACTGGGAAGGTCCATATACAGTGATTAGCAAAATCAACGACGTCGTGTACCGGATACAAAAAGGAGTCAGAGGTAAACTTAAAGTCGTACATCGCGACCGACTACATCGCTACAGTGGTGATGAAGATGATGGATTTGTTCGGGACGATCAATCCTAAGGAGGGGGCAATGTAATGTGTATACACTTTATTTATCTCATACGCTCTGTATCTCCTTCTATTGTAATGTCTAATACTAATGTGTATACTTTATTATCTCTTACTCTCTGTATCTCTTTCTATATTTAATGTACACACTTTTCTTACTCTCTTTACTTACTCTGTATCTCTTTCTATATTTAATGTACACACTTTTCATTACTCTCTTTACTTACTCTGTATCTCTTGTTTATTTAATGTACATACTCTCTTTACTTAATATCGTTTAATTGTAGTAGTAAACACTCGTGAGGGGCAATAATTAATTAAGATTAAGAGAAACTTTTTGTTTAGCATTAAGAACGTTAGCCCCTACAAAAATCCCAGTATTTTCTCTCGAACATTCAGCTTCCCCAAGAACTAATAGGAACCAATAGTAGTTTCTAGAACCCATCATTTTTGATATAAATAGCCGTTTGGTGGCGAGGCGAATTAGTTGATTGTGAACTGTGATAAGTAAAGTACACTGTGTTTGAAAAGTTATAATTGAAAGTGTTGAATAAATAAGTTTGTGAGTGATTTGAATAAAGTGAATTTGTGTTTTATTTAAAAAGTGAATAAGTTTTAATTGTCGGACCAAGCCGAATATTACAATACGTATCTGTCGTCATTTTTGAGATATTATGAAAAAAAAGTGTTTTATTTTTTAATTTGAAATTTTGCTTTTCTATGCTATGCTATGTGTCCTGAAGCAGCCAAACTGATACTATCTATCAAACTCTTCATAATAAAGTTAATTCTAGGCGGAATACAATTAACTTTAATTTTGGTGGAAATGGCACTTAAGAAACCCATTGATTTAAAAGAAAAAAAACATTAGATGCTCCCCTTATTTGCAATACAGCTCACTTATCTTACGTGCAAAAGACTTTTAATAGTGCTCATCTTAAAGCTTATTTCAAGCACTATGAAACCCTTTTGTATTAGAATGCATAAAATGCATCTGCTCGCCGCTAGATGGCATTGACCATATCGATTAAATTTCAGACAAAGTAAAAAACGGCTTTGATCTTTAATATCTAGCTTAATACTGCACTTAGAATACTTTATAAAAAACCAAATTGTTTATTGTCTTACCTGCTACAGTTTTGCTCTCAATAAAATTTTCGATAAAACGTATATTTTTGGAGATATTTGCAAAAAACCGATGAAAAACGTGAAAAAATTTCGAATTTTCAATTGCCAATAACTTGAAAAGTATTGGATTTTTTGGAAAACTTTATAGAAGATTTTTTGCTTAAAATTAGGCCTTCTATCGATATCCGAGGTTATTTTGAAGAAAAAAAAATTCACCCCCGAAAAGGGGTGGCAACCACCCCCAGGGTGGTACCCGCAGTTCAAATCATTTTCACTTTTGAAGTTAAGGGTAAGACGAGCCTAATTCCAAAATTTCATGCAAATCGGTTCACAGTAAAAAAATTATCACCTAAATTGCTTCATTGACTCCCCTAATTCAGAATCTTATTTCCAACAAATGAAAATTTTCTTCAATTTGATTTGACTTGGAATATTTATTAAACAGCTGATTTTATTCTGTCAAAAAGATTACATAGGGAGCTGATCTTTTCTGTTCTTACTTGTTCTGACAGTTTTCATTTACTTGTGCTGTTCTGTGCCGTTCTGATCTGTTTTTTCTTCATTAAACAGTCCTACTCATAATACGAAACTATCAACTATTTGATAGAAGCTATCGACTATCAAATTGATACTCACAATAGGGCTGATAGTTACATCTCTATTTTCAAGTTTGTTTTTTTGTATCTATTTTAAGTGCCAAAACAATAATAAATTAATTCAAAAGAAATTGTTTAAAAATGGATAGCGTAGGACTATTTTTGGACGCCGAATTAACCGAGCAAAGGACAAACAGAAGAACCTTGCGAAACGGAAGCAATTTAAGCGAATTATCTGTCGCGGCGTCAGTGAACTTATTTTCTAATCGAATGTTTGTCTCCTAATTCTGCAATTCTCTTAGTGCCTGGCTACACAGGGATTTTTCAAGCTACTGAAAAATCACGTGCGGTGGCTACACACTGTTGTGCTTACTCACGTTCTTCTTTTCCATTTCGTTGCGGGGAACGTGAAATGTCTCTTTTTTGTTTGACATTTTTTTTTTAAATGATGACATCCCACTGATCAGTTATAACAAGATGGGAAAGCTAGCTGTCCAAATAATCGGTACCAAAAGTAGTTGTAGCAGCAGCAGCACCCGCCATGTGTGATGAATGACCTACAAACTTATGGTAAGGAAAAAATTCTTTGTTTTCCACATTGAACATTTTTAAAATTATTAATATTTATAACCAATCTTATTTCCATGACACTCAGAAGAGAAAAAAGCAAACAGTATGGACATCAAAACGTAGGAAATTCGTCTGGCTCGATAAAGAGCTTCCGTGAAATGGTTTCTGTCAAAAGCATTCAACAATCGAGTACCAAACAACCTCAAAGAACTATTTTATCGCTTTTCGCGACAATGTAAATCAAGAGCCACTAAAACCTCAAATCACCATTAAAATAGGCGATTTAACACTTTATTGCGAATTTTAATTTAAACATATCCATTACGAATAAACGCCCACACATCTGTGATATGTGATATTGAGTAATGATTTGTATGTTGATATAAAGAAATAAAAATTTATTTAACCAACTTAAACACTTTTTTAGAATCAAATTTGGGTTATACTTATTTTAATATGTGTTTTGTTATCCTTGTCAGAAATGTTGTTCTGTTCCATTTAGGGGTTTGCATAAAAATACCAGTCAAGTCCAGTTGCACCTGGAAACCAACATACAAATTGGCACGATTGATGGTCGTTGACCACCAAAGTGTAAATCGCCGATTCGGAATCTGATTTGAACCAGAACGTTGAGCTGAGCGTTTATGTTGATTGTTTGTATTTCATCGACTCTTCAAAACCTGATGGTATCTCCCGGAAAAAGCCTTCCCATGTGGGGAAGTATGTGCCCTTAAAGATGATATGCATCTTCCAAGGTGGATGTATCGGCAAAGATTGGGAATCGGTTGATCCTTATCGTGCGACATACCTAGAATGATTTTCACCATATAAACCAGGCAGTCTTGAAGTTAACCAAAAATTGTCAACTTACCTGATTTGCAATGTGTAATTCCTGCGGCCCTCTAGCTTATAAAAGTTGGCCCGCGGCGTGGTTTAATAAATTCTTAAAATATTGAGTGACTGTAGAAAAACGTGAGAAAATATATCCTTTTGAGTTTTCAAAATGGAAGCAACACTAGAACGTACAGCAGTTGAAAAGTGGACATCGTGTGTCTTCAAAAAATTAAAGGTTTGAACAACTAAATGAAAAACAGATGTCGCTGAGTATTCCTTACTTTTCTTGCCATTGCGAAATTGAATTGGATAATTGGAATCATTTTATTCAAATTTTGAATGGACATCTTTTCGACGAAAACCGACTACTGCACTCCTACTGTGGTCCTCAGTGTGGATTTTAAAGTTATCATTCCATCTCGAAAAAGTGGGATGATGACTTAGTGACGAGAGGCTTCGGCATATCTATTTTCACTGACGGCTCAAAAATGGAGTGTGGGGTTGGTGCAGCAATTTTCTCTGAGTCTTTAAATTTCTCCAGGTCATCTTGGCTTCCTGACTTTGCTAGTGTCTTTCAGGCTGAACTACTCGCGATTAAGGAAGCATGCAAATTACTTAAACTAGATCCAAATCAAAACCGCAATACAGCTATCTTTTCGGACAGTTAGGCGACTATTCAAGCGATTTGCTCGTCCACATCATCCCTCAAATTAGTTCAACAATGCCGAAGTGAGCTAGTGGGCATGAACATTGGACTCTTGTCTGGATTCCGGGTCATAGTGGCTTTAAGGGCAATGAACGGGCTGACGAGCTAGCAAGGCAAGGAACAGCCCTTCATTACTCACTCGCGGAAAGAGTCAACATTCCTCTTGGTGCTATGAAGGGCAAGATCTTCTCAATTTTTCTCGCTGAATCATAACTAGAAGGATATGGCCCACCTACAATAAATCCTGCACTAATAACCTTATTTGCAGACCCAGGCAAGACATAGCCAGGGTCGTTGCAACATGCACCGGACACTGGCCTGTTGGTTAACACGCATCTTAGCTGGGCATTCCTCACAATACTTTCCGTAGCGTCGTAGTTGTGGGGGCCAGCAAGAAAAGGAAACTGTTTTTCACTTCTTGTGTAAGTGTCTTGCCCTAGCCAAAACGAGAACCAAATCATTAGGAAAGTCCTTCTTCAATAACCTTAATGAGCTTTCCGAACTAAAGATCAGAGATTTGATCTCCTTTCTAAACGCAACAAAGTGGATTTGAGGCGTATTTTAAACTATTTGTTTCAGTTCCTCTTCGAGCTTGAGATCGCCAGCTAGCGAACTAAAAACAAAAACTCAGAATTTTATATACCTAATCCCTCTTTAAATTTTTTAGATTAAATGAGTTTTTATGGTATCAAAACGGCGCAAGCCAGTGCTAATTGGGTCACCGAGCTAGACTGCTCGTTTCCGCCATTTCTATACTACAACTACTATGCACACTAAAATGAGTATTAGGTATTATTTACGATAAAACAAATTCTTGTGGCCCGGGGTAGCGTTACAAAATTATCAATGTGGCCCATTAAAAAAAAAGGTTGAGTATGGCTGGTTTAGACCATCTTAAGTCTGACTGCGTGATAAGAACGAGACCCATGCTCAACATTCCGAGGCCACCCAACTCTTTGGGCGTATAAAACACTATATGGGTGGGAAACGCGAAGGCATTTTCGAGTTCAAACCGATGTTAATACGAGTCTGGATTTTGTTTTCACACTTTACCAGCAAGTCGAGAAGCTCTTGTGTGTTGACAACATCTATTTAAATTTAGAATTTGAAAACTTACGTTTTGATTTAAACTTTTGAATTTCTTTAAAAAAAATTATGGATGTTCAATTCAAATATATTTTCAAATGAAAAATTTGACAACGCCAACTGCCTGAAAAAAAAACAAACAAACTTCAAAAAGAGGAACAATGTAGGAATGAAACTGTATTGCTCACACAGAAAATTCAGTTCCCTTCGTGAGCATCGTCCCCCTTCACGTTTCGTTTCTCTTGCCTACAAACTCACTCGTTAGGGCATTGAAAAATCCCTGTGTAGCCAGGCACTTAAATATTCAAGAAAAATTTCCGTCTGAATAAAAATGCATTTGGGTATATTCTGGAGCAGATTCAACACAAATACAAAGCGAATCATAGATGGGGCCTGTTTCAGAGGTTTCACATCAACTACATCAATTACATTAAACATTTACATCCTACATCAACATTCTACAACTACATCAACTACATTTTTCTGTTTCACAACTACAACTGGAAATGCTGTATGATGTAGCTGGAAAATGTAGTTGATGTGACAGAATGTTTATTTTTCCTATTGACATCTCGTATTTTTGAGAGACGTACAAAAGTTTTCTCTACAAAAAAAAAAAAATAAATTTGTGTGTAGCAATAGAAGTAAAACATATTTTCAACCGAAAATCTTAGCACTACCAAGACGACATCGTTTGGTATAGTTCGCTTTAAAAACAAGTCCCGAAGGAACATCTTTTGCAAACCTAAGGTGAGTCAATAAAAAAGTGTGGAAGTTGAATAGATTTCGTGACGCCCTAGTTGTTGGTCTTTATGCAACTGTTTTCACAAATGCAGATATTAACCTCTTTATTTGTTGCAGGAAAACGTCGTCCTCGTCACTCTCAACTATCGCTATGGAACGCTTGGATTTCTTTGCCTATCAGATGCTTATATACCCGGTAATGCTGGCTTGAAAGACCAACGTCTAGCACTGCAGTGGATTAAGGAAAATATCTCAGAATTTGGTGGAGATCCTAAGAATAAAACTCTATGGGCAGTACATGATTGTGGCCGGGCAAACTGGCCCATTGAACACTCGAGCAATACAAGCAAAACAAGTGCTCATGCTCACAACAATGATGTTAAACCTATCTGTTGCTTATTTCTTTGATTTTCACAAGAATGCCTACAAAATTCCAGTGTGTAACATAACATGTGTGTATATAACATAATAAATACCTCCGTAAAAAAAAACATTTAAACACTATTGTTTCATCAAAATGTGAATATATGTATTTTTTTTTCAAACTGCTTAAGTAACGTCCAAAGTGAGTAAGCTCTTTGCTTTCAAGCAACGGCAGGAATAAGGTTTGGTGAAGTATACGATATTTTCAACAAAAAAAAAGGGATTACATTAACATTTTTCCGATTTGAAGACTGCATTTTGAATTTATAATGTATGTTATTGCATTAAATTTCGATGTAGCAAATGTAGCACAAACTTACTGTTATTTGTACTACAACAATGTGAAAAGAAAAGCTGTGAAACAGAATCATACATCCTTCCAATAATTCCAGTGTATTCTCCATAGCACGTATATTACGCTAGAATCTCCATTTTATAAGCCGGACTCGGGGACCATCTGGGAATTTGTTGCTAATTTGTTGCTATTTTGTACCGAAAGAATTGATTTTGTACCTCTCTTAGTTTACGAGAAACAGCTGAGGACCTGACGTAATATTACGCTACAATCTCCTCTTATATATCTAGACAAAGAAAGCACCTATCGACTTGAATCCAACTCCATATTTTGTTGCTATTTTGTTGCTGGGAAATAGGCCAGCTACATTTGTCGGAATCTCAACCCTTCACGGGGGTGGGTGGTACTCCTAGCCCTGTATATACGAGATAGAATGTATCTCATAAACCAGAGCAGCTAGAAACACGAAACCAGCAGCGTATTTTGTTGCTGTGAAATAGACCAACTACATTTGTCGGAATCGTAACCCTTCACGGAGGTGTACCACCCCTAGCCCTGTAAATACGAGATAGAGTGTATCTCATAAACCAGAGCAGCTAGCAACACGAGAGGTAGTTGTGCATGGGTAGAATGTGATGACCTAAAGGGCAAATCCATAGCCATCAAGGACACGAAAAAAGTAGTACCTTGACTGATGATGTTTGTGAGAGAAAAACTATAATAACGTTCAATTGTTTTTATATCTTATGGTTTGTAATGAATAAAAGCAAAAACTACTTATCCGATTTCAAAGTTTTTTCCACCTTTAGAAAGCTATATTCACACTCAGTAATAGCCTTTTCACACCAGACGCAAAACGCTGTTTTCAGCTGTCAGTTTTCAAAAACTCGAAATCTGGGGCCTGTTTCAGAGGTTTCACATCAACTACATCAATTACATCCTACATCAATATTCTACAACTACATCAATTACATTTTCCTGTTTCACAACTACAACTGGAAATGTTGTATGATGTAGCTGGAAAATGTAGTTAATTTGACAGACTGTTTATTTTTCCTATTGACATCTCTTCACTTTTGGGAAACGATTTTGCAAAAGTTTCAAAAGAAAATATTAATTAAACCAAAAGTTCTTGGTCAAAATTTATTTAACAACAAAAATGGAAAATGAATGGAAAAAATGGAAGCAGTCCCAAGACTTCAAGTCCCGAAAGAACATCTTTTGCAAATCTAAGGTGAGTTAATAAAAGAGTATTGAAGTTGCATGGATTTCATGACGCCCGAGTTGTTGGTTCTTATGCAACTGGCTTCACAAATGCAGATATAAAACTCTTTATTTGATGCAGGAAAAACGTTATCGTCGTCACTCTCAACTACCGCTTTGAAACGTTTGGATTTCTATGCCTGCCAGATGCTTATATACGCGGTAATGCTGGCTTGAAAGACCTCTTACATTGCAGTGGAAGTGGATTAAGGAAAGTATCTCACACTATGGACGGTACATCAAATCCAAGGATGCAGCTGTACCCCATGATCAAACTCCTCAACAAAACATACATATGTATGAATAAATTATAGTAAAAGAAACATTTTATGGAACTAACTATTGAAATACATATTTCCTTGTCTAAATAAACTGTACATGAGTAGTCAATGCAGTGTCGCAAAAGGGTGTCACGAGAGGTGAACCCGAGAAATAATAAAATTTAAACACTATTTGTTTCAAACAAAATGTACATATGTGTATTGTGTATATATTATGTACATATATTTTTATTCAGTCCCTCTTGATTACGTCCAAGGTGGGAAAGCTCATTGCTTTCATGCACCTGCTGAAATAAAGTCCAGCATTAAGTGAACTATAAGATGTTTTCAACAAAAAAAAGTGCTCTCATTAACGTTTTTTCCACTTTCAACATTGCATTTTCAATTTAAAACATCTATTATTGCACAAAATTTCAATGTAAAAATGTATCACAAACTTATTGTTTTATGTACTACAACAATTTGACAGCAAAAGCTGTGAAACAGAATCATACATCCTTCCAATAATTCCAGTGTATTCTCCATAGCTACATTTGTGTATTACAGCAAAGAATTCATTGTAGCTTTGAAACAGAACTGATGTAACACAAGTTTCAAAGTACTACATTGTAGTTGATGTAGAAGCTCTGAAATAGGCCCCTGTTCACACCTAAATTTCAGGTTTTTGTTTGACATTAAAAATCTTTGATGTCAAGTAAGGGATGCCATATGTTCTCTTTTTAGAAGATTCACACTTTTTTTCACACAGGGGTCGTACACCCCCGTGAAGGGTTACGATTTCGACAAATGTAGTTGGTCTATTTCTCAGCAACAAAATAGCAACAAAATATGGAGTTGTTCTCGTGTTGCTAGCTGTTCTGGTTTATGAGATACACTCTATCTCGTATTTACAGGGCTAGGGGTGGTACACCCCCGTGAAGGGTTACGATTCCGACAAATGTAGTTGGTCTATTTCACAGCAACAAAATAGCAACAAAATACGCTGCTGGTCTCGTGTTGCTAGCTGCTCTGGTTTATGAGATACACTCTATCTCGTATATACAGGGCTAGGTGTACCACCCACAACCCCCCCCCCCCCGTGAAGGGTTGCGATTCCGACAAATGTAGCTGGCCTTATTCCCAGCAACAAAATAGCAACAAAATATGGAGTTGGATTCAAGTTGATAGGTGCTTTCTTTGTCTAGATATATAAGGGGAGATTGTAGCGTAATATTACGTCAGGTCCTCAGCCGTTTCTCGTAAACTAAGAGAGGTACAAAATCAATTCTTTCGGTACAAAATAGCAACAAATTAGCAACAAATTCGCAGATGGTCCCCGAGTCCGGCTTATAAAATGGAGATTCTAGCGTAATATACGTCTCCATAGCAACAGTTGTGTAGTACAACAGAGAATTCATTGTAGCTTTGAAACAGAACTGATGTAACACAAGTTTCAAAGTACTACATTGTAGCTGATGTAGAAGCTCTGAAATAGGCCCCTGACTGTGTCGCTCCGGAACACAAATTAGCAGCTTGCCTTAGATTTATTTACGAAGGAAACTACCAAACATGGCGTGGGCAAAGATTTCGAATGCACAATAGAATAAACAAAGAATTAAGCTGATTTTCCAAATATTTCCAAAAGGCAGCCACATTTTCTGGATATTCACTGAGCAGATTCACCATCCGCTGCTATTGTCGTGGGCTTGTTTTTGCGTTCTGCCTTAAAACAAAAATATATTATTAATAACACAGTTTTTAACGTAAGTAATTTTTTTTCACCAACATTTTTCAAGAAATTAAAAAAAAAATGGCATTTTCCGCAACAAGAACTTGTCGGAGGACTTCGGAGAAAATTGTGTTTGTCGGCCCAATCGAGGTAACCGTCGGAGCGGAATTTTCTCCGATTTCCTCCGAATCGGAGACATTTTGCATGTCGGAGAACTACCTCGAAACAAAATCCTTAGGAATTCGGAGAAAAATCCGCTCTGACGGTTACCTCGATTGGTCCGTGTATCTGCCAAAAATAAAACCAAAAAAAGGACTTCATCGCAGAGCATCGCATACAAACGGCATGCGTTGAATTTTGTCGGAGAAAATCTCCGATCAGCTGTTCGGAGAAATACCTCGAAGCAAAATGTCTCCGATTCGGAGGAAATCGGAGAAAATTCCGGTCCGACGGTTACCTCGATAGGGCCGATTGGCGGATTCACAGGCGAAAGAGTGTTTATATATCATTATTAACTGGAATATTAATTGTCAAATCCCTGGAATATTGGACGACATTTTTTCGCTTCGCCGCGGATTCGTTAGAGGCCAGTTGTAGTTGGTTTTCATCATTGAAACACATCATTGGAATTTTTCTGATAGGTCGGTTAAAGCAATCATTGAAAATTTCTGCCAGGAATTTTTTTCCTGCCGTAATTCTATCATTGGAACTGTGAGAAGTTGAAACCCAGATCATTGGAATTGAATAAAATTGAAACGCAAATCATTGGGACGATTTGTTTAATTTTTTGACATAATACAATCAGCTGTTCAGGAAAATGAATTTACAACCGGAAAATGGAAAAACACATTTTAATGAAAAAATAAGTGTGTAATTGAACTTTTTTATGTCAATAAAAATTCTTGGAGTGATTTCCGATCGATTGGTACATAATTTGTACTTCTATTCAAAAGAAAACATTGTTAAATATCCATTCAAAGATTTTTCCGGATAAGGAAATGCGACACGAGTCGAAATTGAAAGGTCGAATTGAAAACCATCTGCCGCGAATCCCATAATCAGGCCCCAGAGAAATTTTTCAGTTTTTTGACAGCTCCGTTTAGGGTAGTGATAAGCACCCGCTGCTGGTAACATCGAACGAACCTATTGTCTACCTCAGAAAATTTAGTGTCAGAGCGATTTGAATTTACCAGAAAGTTTTGGTGCGTCAAATTCTTCCTTCTGCTTTTTCTTCTTCTCTAAAAACGAAGTGATTAAAATAAAACAATTAGGATATTACTTTTACATTTAACCAAGTTATTGTTAAACTTTGTCTATATATTTTTGTTTTCATTTTAAATTTGTTTATAATTAAGTTGTAAATAAAAGCTATCCAGATATTTAGGGTACAAATAATTGGAAAATCAAAAAACTCAGAACTCAAACGAAATGAATCTAAGTACAGAATTGTATTTAAATCATTAGACAAAAAAAAAATCTTCAAAATCCATTTTCCATTTTGTTTAGAATAACAATTGCTAACAAGATTCCATATTTATGATTTTTGTTTCTGCTCAAAATTCAAATTAAAATTCTTCTCTTTCCGGTTCTGGTATCACATTCCACTTGAAACATAATAAAATAACCAAAATGTGTACTTTTACTCTAAGTCTGTCTATTTTTCTCTCATCTTCTTAAACGAAAACAAAATTAAAATTGTATTTTTATCAAGACCCTAAATTGAGTGTTCTCTTTTGTGATTGATGGCTACTGACTGATTGAAACAAAAACAAAATAATAATGCATCCGTGGAAAGTTAATATAAAAAAATTATAATTAAATTAGAATTTGCAATTTAACAATAACATTTTTATCGTTTTAAATTTCATATTTGTTTTCTTTTTCTTTTTTAATTTTTACTAATAACATAATATTTATTTTGCTGTTATTATGGTCTTTTTTTTTTCTTTTTTCTGACTGTTGAAGTGTTGACGTTGAGTAGAATTCCATTTGTTTGTGTTTTTTTGTCTCTGTAGCAATATTAAGAGATCTTGATAGAGAGAATCCGAGTAAAGGTGGTTTGTGGCGTAATTAAATTCATTAAAAGTCAAAACCGAAAGATGTTCCTCCAGTGCCGCTACTAAACTGGAAAAATTGTCGGAACATTTGATTTGGATCGAAATCTGAAAAAAAACAAAGAAAACAAAAAGTTTATTGGACTGTTTATATTCATGAATTTAAATAGTAGCCATTTTAGCTAGACAAAAAAATTAAAACAAACAAACACTAAGGTATCGTATGGTAATTCGGTGGAAATGTATTCCTACTGCAGGAACTTGATGTCTGTGTTTAAATTTAATAACAAATTTGAAAATATGCAAAATACCCCAATATTAATGAATAAAAAATAGAGTGGCGCGACAGCTCTTGAAGAGCCAAGACCTATGTGGATTACACTCATCAACAATTCTTTAAGTGCGTGTGAAGAATTGAATTGGCCTACAATTTAACGCCGATTCCGAACGGCAAAGTTGAGAAGCACTTTTTTCATGACAGATGATACTCTTGGAAGTGTTTTCAGTACTTCGCAAGAGGCAGAACCCGTGAAAGATGAATTAAAAAATTTATGATTTGCTTTTGTGTTATTTTAACACCGCCGTTAGGCTGCGTCCGTCAATTCCATTTATGTAACGGGTGTTTGTTTTTTCGAGATATAGAACTTTAAGTTGGCATTACTTTTCAAGACGGCGACCGATTAGACAGCTGTCAAGTGATTTATTCTCAGTTTGGTTTGGCAATTCATCATGAATAGACTCACGCCTGAACAACGCTTGCAAATTGTGCAATTTTATTTCGAAAATAATGGTTCTGTGCGGAATACGTATCGCGCACTACGTCGATTTTATCGTCGACAAAATCGTCCATCAGAGCAGTTAATTCAATTAACCATGAAACGTTTTCGCACCACGTTTACTCTAATTGATAACTCGCATACCCAGAGACGTCGTTCGGTGCGTACAGAAGAAGCTATTCAGACCTATGATGGTAGCCGATCGGAAAAATATCCGATGGGAGAAAAGTTCCGATCGGAAGATTTTTGTATTCACGGTACCCGAATTTGAGAAGAAAAATTGACGTCAAACAACGCACTCATTTTTATATTTTTCGGATAATCTTTCACGTTCAATTTTCTATCGGGAAGAATCGGAAAGAAAAAAATGCTCAAAGCACAACGCGTCGCAAATATTTTGACAGTTCACTGCATAGCACCGCATGTATTTTAAATTTTCAACGCACCTAAGATTTTTTTTCGTAGATCTGTCCGATTTTACTGTCGGAAGGGTTAAAATCATTTATGAAAATTGAAAAATTCGTACAAATCGGATAAAATTTTCTTCCGATCGGCTACCATCATAGGGCTGATTGCTACTGTATAGCGTACCATTGAGGAGGACCCGAATGAGTCCATCCATCCAGGAATTGGATATGTGTCCATCCACTTTATGGAAGATTTTGCGGAAGGATCTCTGTTTGCGTGCTTGCAAAATCCAACTCGTGCAAGAATTGAAGCCAAACGATCATCAAGCAAGGCGTTCGTCGAATGGGCCCAAAACGAGATGGCCGTTGTTCCCGATTCTCATAAGCAAATTTTGTTTAGCGATGAAGTGCACTTCTGGTTGAGTGGCTACGTCAACAAACAAAACTGCCGCATTTGGAGTGAAGCTAATCCTCAAGTGTATGTCGAAACACCGTGACATCCAGAAAAACTGACTGTTTGGTGCACTTTATGGGCTGGGCGAATCATTGGTCCGTACTTCTTCAAAAACGATGATGGCCACAACGTTACAGTCAATGGTGATCGGTATAGAGCCATGATTACTAACTTTTTCATTCCTGAATTGAACAATCATGATGTCGAGGAGCTGTGATTCCAACAAGACGGCGCAACATGTCACACAGCTCGTGCCACAATCGATTTATTGAATGACAAGTTTGGTGACCGCCTCAAAGATCTTGTGATTTAACACCGCTAGATAAGCCACAAACGCTTGAATATTTGGAATACAACATTCGCCTTGTTATGGCCGATATACGGCCACAAGTGTTTGAAAAAGTCATCGAAAATTGGACGTCCAGATTGGACTACATCCGAGCCAGCCGTGGCAGTCATATGCCAGAAATCATATTTTAAATGTAATGCCACAAGATTATCTTTCGAATAAATAAAAAATCATGTCAATCGAATATTTCATCGTTGTTTTATTGCAATTTAAAGTTCTATACCTCTAAAAAAACACCCTTTATTAGCTAACAAAACAAAACTCTGTGATAATGTTTAAGCGACTTTGAATACAAACAAATAAACCTGAAACGCCCTATAACAGGGTCATTCATTTCGTGGTTTCACATTGATATTGCTTGAATTTGATACCTTTGAAATTCAGCTGTCATTTGAAAGTGTAAAGTGTTTTTCAATAGGGACGCTACAAAAGTAGAGCGACAGGGACAGCAAACGATACCATATTTCTTGCCGCTCTTTTGACATTTCTCTTCAGTAAGGCATTGTATTTCTATTTATCTAGTACCCGCGAGATGACAATCGATTGTAGTGCCATTTTGAGATCTGGCGCAAAGCTATTTTTTTCCCAATACCAAACTTATGTAAAAAAAATAGCACTGCGCCAGAACTCAAGATGGCACTACAATCGATTGTCATCTCGCGGGTACTAGCTAAATAGAAATACAATGCAGTAAGGTTTGCCATTTGACATGATGGAAAGATATACGAGCAAACAACGAGCCGAAATTATTAAAATTTACTACCGAAATTCGGAGTCAGTGGGCTCAACGTTAAGAGCGTTACGTCCAATTTATGGTCGTCATAATCGTCCTGATCAACAATTGAGCGTCTAGTGGAAAAATTTGAATCCACAGGCACAGTACAGTGAGACAAAGAAGTGCCCGTAGTGTTGAGAATATTGCTGCCGCTGAGGCTTCATTTGCAGAAAGCCCAAATGTGTCTCTCACACGTGCGTCGTTCTCAAGCGTTGGGCATCTCTGTGACGTTGTTGTGGCGAATTTTGCAAGATCCTGGCCTACATCCTTACAAGATTAAATTGACGCAAGAACTGAAGCCGCTTGACCACCAGAAGCGTCGTATGTTCGTGAATTGGGCTGAGCAACAACTTGAAAATCATTCGGATTTTCATCGAAAAATCATCTTGAGCGATGAGGCTCATTTCTGGCTGAATGGCTTCGTCAATAAACAAAATATGCGGTATTGGTCAGGCAGCAATCCACTCGTACTCCATGAGTCATCATTGCTTCCCGAAAAAATTACGCGTCTTTGGGCCGTGATGATCAAGACCGGCACGTTACTGTGAATGGGGATCACTACCGTTCAATTATAACCGAATATTTTTGGCCCCAATTGGATGATATGGACTTGGAGGACATATGGTTCCAACAGGACGGCGACGCCACAAGCCACACAGAGAATGTCACAATCAGTTTATTGGAAACCAAGTTTGGAGAACGTGTTATTTCACGAAATGGTCCAGTCGCTTGGCAGCCTCGGTCATGCGATTTGACACCGAACGTGAAATTGCAGCAGTATCGGCCGATTTATGCTTGAAAACCATTGAAAATTGGGTTCAGCGTCCGGACTTCTGCAAGCGTGCCCGTGGTGGCCATGCAAAAGAAATCGAGTTCCATACATAATGACTTTTATCAATCAGTTACGAGTGTGCCTACGAACTCACCATTGGTGTCAGTCTCATTGGCATTAACATGACTTGCTCACTACTATATTATAAAGGTCTTGAATTTGTCAGATTGAAAATGGTTCAACGGATACCAAAGAGTCGTTTAATGTTTTTTTTCTTTTTTGGAAGAATTGCTTTTCTTTGCCGGTAGTTGCCCCCATTGTTAACTAAAATTGGCGTCCAAAAATCTTGTTCGGAGTAAACAAAGTGCCTTTTGGACCTAAGAAGGTACATCTTTGGTAGCGTCCTTCTTATCACAATTCGAATTATTACGTCTGCAAGTTTGTAGTTAAAACATGATATTTACTTGAATTTTCATTTTATTAAGATTTGAACGCGACACCTCCTACTTTCTTTCCTCTGCATTCCCCTCTTACCCCCTGGACCAAACAAAAAGCAACAACAGAAAAGAAACACATTCAAAGTGTCTTACCTCCTTGCTCATGTTCGTCCATATCCTGACCATTGTCATATCGCATCTTCTTCTTCTGATCGGATAGAATGGCATACGCCTCGCCGACTTCCTTAAATTTAAGCTCCTCAGACTTTCGTTCATCTGCCGAAGCGTTTGCATGCCTATCTGGATGATGGACAAGAGCCTTCTTGCGATACGCCTTTTTGATCTCATCCTCCGACGAATTCTTGTTTACACCCAAAATCTTATAGTAGTCCTTTCGTTTTGACTTCTTCAATGCGAATTTCGCATCGCGCAACATATTTTTGATGTCCGGAGTCTTTTGAAGCTGGAAAGCTGCCTCGTAATCAGCAACACATTCCTCGTACTTTTCCAAATCATTATTACACCTGGCACGCAATAGTAAGGCTTTCAAGTAATTCGAATTGATCTCGAGGACTTTTGTACAATCAGCAATGGCTTCGCGCAAACTGCCAATTTTCGAATTCACCAGAGCCCGATTATAGTACAGCTTGCTGTTGATGTCCTTGTTGTAAGGATCGATTTCCAGGGCGTCTGTATAGACAGTTAATGCCTCACGGAAACGACCCGACTTAAACAGCACATTGCCAGACTCTTTTTTTTCTTTGAGCAGCTTCGATTTGTAACGCATTGTCTTGGCCTTTGTATGGTCCGGATCGAGCTGCAGAGCACGTTCAAAGTGCAAAATACCCTTCTCTAGATTGTCACTGTAGTACAGGCACAATCCACGAACATAAATAGCATCGGCTGATGTTGTATCGTTCTTCATGACACTGACAGCAATATCGACTGCCTCATCTGTGCGACCAAGATATGCCAAACATTCGGCCTTCATCAGTTTGTATTTAAGGCAGGCTGGAGCGATTTTCAGCGCATTATCCAAATAATAGACGACATTTCGGTGTGATTGATTGTCGTATTGTGTTTGAACGGTTTTTTCTATTTGTCGCAGTTGCGCTATCGATTGTTGCTCGATTTTGATTGTACTGTTCAATGGGTCGACTTCTTCGAGTTTTTTGATCGCCTGTTCGGTGCCGATGATATCGCCGAGAATGGTGCAGCATTTGGCAATGCGAACGTAGCCCTTTTCGAATTTTGGATCGATTCGAACAGCTGTGCGCGCATCGGCCAGGGCATTGTGATAGTTGCAGAGCATCATTTGGCATGCAGCACGATTGCCGTAGTAGGCGGCCGAGTCGGGGCATAGTGAAATTGCATCCGAGTATAGTTTTAGGGCAGCCTGGTAGTTTTGTGCTTTGTATTGGTCATTGCCCTGCTTCTTCTTCTCCTCGGCAATGCTGTAAAGAAAAAAAGGGATATTCTTTTATATCGGATAACATTGAAAAGGAGATTTATTCGAAGACAATTTTTTTGGGAAATTTATTTTGAATGCTTGTATACCGTTTTGAGGAAAAACGTCGCAATCCTTTTAGAGCAACACGAGACATATTTTTTCTAATTAAATATCCTAGTTTTCGTCGACCACCTGGTATTTGCATGTCCGTGTTCATAGTATTTGTATGTAGACCCGTTGTTCACTTATAAAGTCAGATGCAAGTTCAGTGAGGCAGAATTAGAGAAGACCGTATTCGACTTTTTGTTATTTTCTACCATCGTGTTTTTCAAAACCGACCAAAATCTCACATTCAAAATGAATAAATGAATGTTTAAATATTAATTTTGAATTTTGAAATTGTATGAACTTTTATGTATAACTTTTTGAATTTTGAATCAAAATCAACTGACAAAACTGACAGAAAAATGAAAAAAATATGAAAACCTCAAAAAAAAGGACAAAAATGTAAAGTGGATCTCGTCAGTCTAACAACAAAATTGACACCAAAGCGATTATGGAAAAATTGATGGTAAAGCGCTGTATGACAAGTTGCTGCCGTTTCGTTGGAACAAAATGTCATCGATGCTGTTTAATTTTTGAAAACAAAAAATTAATCATTGATAGCGCTCGCCCTCAGAAGTGGCTCGACATCCGCGGAACGGGCGTTATTGAAAAGAGAGACGGAAAATGCACGTTTGCAGATGCTGCAACGGAAAACAAGAGCAGCAAGAGAAGAGTACCGAACAAAAAGGAGAAATGAGAAAACTGTGAAGAAAGAGCATCCGCAGTTTCTCAGCTCAAAGATCTAGAAGAGTCACGGGCCAAGAACAACACCCGACGGTTCTTTTAAATGTAGCACTTAGCTTCTGTTTTCAGAACCGGGACACAGGCTCTTCGAAACAGTGAAGGAAGCCTTGTCACCGAAGCACAGGAAATTGTAGATGTTTGCAAGAAGCACTTCCAGCAGCTGCTGAATGCGCATAATGTTGAACGAGCCAATGACGTAAGAGAAGCGAGGCCAGTCAATGAAAACCCAGTCCCAGCCCCCAGCACAGAAGAGGTAGAAAGAGCCATCCAAAAGCAAAAGCATAAATATGAGTGCGACCCATGGAGTCCACACGACTAACTTCCCAGAGTAGAAAAAACATTAGTTGTTTTGCAAAATATTCAGCCGATGCGTTTCGTTGTAGTTGTCCACGCACTGTGTTTTCAAATTTAAATTCTATAAGTTCATTTGAAAAACAGTGGCGCCTATATTACTCCTGATTATTGTAGTTTTCTATTAGTGAAAGCATTTTTCTAATCGGATCAGTATTTCCGAAGATTAATATTTAAACGGCAAAGCAGCGTTTGGTGGGTCAGCTAGTAATCAAATGTAGTCTATTATACTCCTAAATATTGTTTTTTTTTTCACACTAACTATAAGATTCTTTGCACTATTGTTGAAATTATTGCACAAATTATCATATTTTTCATTATATTAATGTTGTCTTAGATTTTTCATTACCATTTAAAAACCGCTAAGCAGATTTCGCTCAAAACCTAATCAGCTGTTAACAACACAATACCGCGTCGAATGAGACCGAAAAAACGTAACGCACATACGCACATACGAACACACATACACACACAGACATCGTCATAAAAACGCTTGATTCGGATTCTAGTGACCTCGAAACATGGAGATATGCAAAAATTGGAGATTCACAAAATCGGCCCTATTACAATAACTTCCTCTGGGAAGTTAACAAGTCCGCCGGGTTGGATGACATAACATTAACAAAGTGTGGAGGGAAGAATGAATGCCCACTGACTGGTCGATAAGGTCCATATGCTCCATCTACAAAAAAGGCGATCCTATGTCATGCAAAAACTAACGAGGCATATCCCTGCTCAATGTAGCATACAGAATCCTATCCAACGTACTGTGTGAGCGTCTTAAACCGTTCTGCAGCACAATAATCGGCACGTACCAGTGTAGCTTCAGGCCAGATAGACCAAATATTCACACTGAGGCAAATCCTGGAAAAGATCAACGAATTTTAAGTCGAAACCCACCATCTTTTCATCGACTTCAAAGCTGCTTATGATCCATCCACCGCCAAGAGCTTATGATGGTGATGTCTGAATTCGGGATCCCGAAAAAAAACTGATCCATCTGTGCCGCATGACGCTATATAATACGCAGTGCAGTGTGCAACTGGGTAACAATTATCCGAGCTGTTTCAAACATGTGCAGGGTTTAAACGAGGAGATGCACTGTCATGTGTCTTCTTCAACATAGTCCATAGATAGTGCGCAAGGCAGGTGTGAGCACGGAAGAAACTATCTTCAACAAATCCACCCAGCTCCTAGGCTATGCGGACGACATAGACATCATCGGTCGATCCAGGAGAGCTGTGCTTGAGTCCTTCACAGCGATTGAAGAACAGGCGAAGCTAGTTGGTCTTGAAGTGAATGAGGACAAACCAAAGTACATGCTAACAACAAAAAAAACAACATCTGTCTAGGACAATACGTCTCTGTTGGTAGCACCAATTTCGAGGTAGTTAAGGAGTTCACCAACTTTAGAACAAACATCAATCCCACAAACAACACAGTAGTTGATATCCGACGAAGAATTACCCTAGCGAACGTTTCACTGTATGGCAGAAATCGATACCGGCCATCTTTCTATCGATTTAAAAGCCACTTATGACAGTATTGATAGGGGCGAGCTAATAATTGCCAACCGGCATCCAAACGCTTTTTGATTTCGCTGAGCGACTTCCCTTCCAAAAACAACGAATCAACGAATCAAAGATTGATAATGGTCTTTTTCTTTTTTTCTAAAATCCGCGGACACTTTCACCAGGAGGGTCATTCCGTTTCTCGATTGTCGTCAAACGATATCGTTTCGACGATCGACTCGCTTCACGTAACTCTGAAAATCACTACCGTCCAGACGATATCATTTTTTCAGATCGACATTTGCTTTCCGTAACTCGATTATCGTCAAAACTACGGAATTTGAACGATAACTAGTTAGGTAGCTATCGTCTAGAACGAAAATGTTAAGGCAATTTAATTTTTGATTCAAACCCGGTTGAAACTTATGAAACATTTTTTTATGTTATATCATTTATTTTATTAAAAGAAAATGTTCTCGGCTTTTAACAGACTTTGAAGTCTAGATTTTTGTCAAGAAATGGACTTTATGAATTTTCTTTGAAGTGAAAAAAAGAGAAAAATTCAAATAGGAATAACTCATCTTAACTGTTGGTAATGAAATAACATATATTTTTTGTGTTTCAAAAAATCTCCGAGGTAAACAAAAAATAAATACATATGTTAAACGCTTAGTTCAAATTGTCAAATTGGTAGTGTTTTTATTAACGAGTACTGCAATCAGATGGAAAGATTGCAGCGACATCTATATTATAAAGTTCTCTCTATATCTTTCTTGCAAATGCTTCATAGGGGTGAATTACACAAACACAAAACTTGATGTGATAGTAATACACGTGCACTACGATGAAATTTCGTATACAGTTTGAGAGTCTCTGTAGATCTCAAAATGCATAAGAAAAAAAACGATAAACGAGGCGATGACGATCAACTTACGTGAAGCAAATTTGAGACGATATCGTCGACGACAATCGTTTGTACGATAGTCGTTTTGAAAGTTACGGAATGACCCTCCAGCTGTAATTTCAACAGTAGCATTTTACGGGAATGCAAAACACGAAAGTAAAATGTTCTTGCGAGATTGTCGCCATCATGCAGTGATGCTAAGTAATTTTTCCGACCACCCTTCAATATTCAGATACTATCGTATGTAGGCTATAGAGTTCACGTAAGTTGATGGCCTACATATTATGCCTTTGGCAACGTTTGCAAGGATAATAACAGACTACATAAGTTCCGAACTACACAAAATACAGAAAAGATGCATATAATAATTTATGATTTGTTTGTAGATATAAATCTGATAAGTGTGTCGAATTGTTACTACAAAGTTATGCCATGCACAATTATTGTCGACCAATATGGACCATCAAGACTGTTTTCTGTTTTTAATTGAATTTCTTTGCTTTCAGCATGATACGGCTGACAGGGTTTTACATATCGCAAAAAAGGAACAAAGAAATCAGCTCATAACCCCGATTATTTTGTGATTCAGAGTAAACATTAAATTTGTCGTACCATATTTTCTCTTTGGCAGTCCGCAGTTGTGTTGGTTAGGTTTGTGGCTTTACAGAAAAAAAAAAACATACCCTGGCTTGATAAGATAAACAAATTGTTTTGAATAAATAAAGAAAATGTAGCACTTTTTTTGAGCATTTTGATTAGAAAAACAAACGTTAGTTGTATTATTTATTTGGATATTTTTTAACATTTATTATAGGGATTTTGCTTAATCAGATGATAACGAGATCAGCAAATAAGTTAGCATGCATGAAATCTTTGAAGCAGACACGTTTATCGAAACAGAAATTCAATAATCTACTTTCACTGTACAAATTCGCTACACATACATGATAATTATTTGAAGTAAATACAAAAATAACGGTGATTTTATAACGTTCGTGTTTACTCATAGAAAGGGCTAGTCAAATGAAACATTTAAAGATCATAGAAAAAGTTTACTTGCAGTTTCCAAACACTTTAAAAACTATAATTTATTCGGAAATTATTAAGCTTCAGAGCTGTAAAAGAATGCAATCTTTTGGTATTGCATCGTCAAAAGTCCCATTCATTTAACTAAATTTTGGGAATGCATTCACATTCTTTATTGCAATACTTTGACTTCGATAAAAAATTCGCAGTTAATTTTGAAGTCTTTTGAATAAAAATCATTAAGAGCAGTTAAAAGACTTGAAGTCAAAAGAATGCATTACTTTTAACTGCTTGCATTCTTTGAAGTCTTTTGCATTCTCTTGCATTCTTTGCATTCTTTTGCATTTCTTTGCAAAGAATGCAAAAGAATGCAAAGAATGCAAAAGAATGCAAAGAATGCAAGAGAATGCAAAGAATGCAAAAGACTTCAAAGAATGCAAGCAGTTAAAAGTAATGCATTCTTTTGACTTCAAGTCTTTTAACTGCTCTAAATGATTTTTATTCAAAAGACTTCAAAATTAACTGCGAATTTTCCTTTAAAGTTAAGTACTGACATGAAGTTAAAATACTCAAAAAATAAGTCTTTTTATTCATTTAACTGCAATACCAAAATGATTGCATTCTTTTACAGCTCTGTTAAGCTTGTTATGGTTTTCTTTCTCTTTCTACAGATATTTGATATTTGTTCACAAAAAAGGTCTGTTCTTTTACTCCCTTAATAGCCTATTCCCACCAACGTGATTTAGCTCAAACAACTTGATTTAGCTAAAACACATAATTTATTTCATGATTTGCCATACATTTCCAATCATTTGAAATTACCTGATTTAGCTTGTTTATTTTTTAATAGGTATAAATCACCTCGATGATTCCAGGCTGAATGATTTTTTAATTCATTTTTTTTTCTCTTTGACAGTCAAAATTCAATTTTTGTGTCATATATTGATATATTTTATTGAAAAATTCGAAAAAATGTCAAGATTGTGATAAATGTCAAGCTAAATTAAGTGAAAAGTTCAGTGGGAACGCCTTTCTTGATTTATAAATCAAATAAGCTTAATCATGTCGGTGGGAATAGGCTATAAGACTCCTAAATTCTCATACAAGATTTTTGTAAGTTCTGTCACTTTTGAAGGAGAAAAATATGTCCCCTAACTCCCGATTTTACACGCAAACATTTCTTGCGGGAGATTTTGTGAACTCTGTCAAACCATAGGAAATATGTACATTGAATTTTTTGATGTTTGGTATAATTTTGTACATTTGTGAGATTTACAGCCTGATTCTCCCCCTTGTGAGGAATCACAAGTCATAAGCCCTTGTGACTATTTCTTGTGAGGATTGTTGTGATTCGATAACATTTGTCGGATTCTCCCATAATCATCACACGCAAAGTCACAACGAAACCATAGCCAATGTGAATATGGTAATGTCATCAGCTTCTCATTGAAAAAATTTAAAAGATTTCAAATTTGCCAATCAACAACTCAGGTCTACAATATGTCTGCAACAGGTATGATAAATTTTATAGAAATGTTTATAATTGAAGTTATAAATAAATAAATTAATATATTTTCAGAAGCAAATCGCGGTGGTAAGAGGACTTCGGAGTGGAGCAACTAGAATACTTCGTGGCATTCATGACCGACCACCCGCAGCTCATGGCCAACAAAAATGACCCAATCGGCGATCCGGAAAGGGTAAAAAAATTATGGGCCCCACCAGGTCAGCCGCAAAATGGAAGGAAGTATGTACATAATGTAATTGTTACAAAGAGGCAAAGTATTTAATTTTGTATATCGTAAAAGCCGTATTCGCTGCAATTTTATTAGTTTGTTTCAAATGATGTGCTGTTGTAAAATTCTTATTTTTCATTTACGGAGGAAATTTCGTCAATAATATGCGCCATAATCATTTCAACTTCCATTTTTTTTTTCACTACTCAAAAATCAAAATGTCAAATCTCAAATAATTTGCTAGTAATGACCTGCTCTGAAGGAGATCACATTTTCGATTGTTTTTCTTACTCTCACAAGTTGTGACTTTGGGGGAGAATACGAAAAAATCACAAAATCAATTTCACCTCTTCTTATGACTTGTGAGGTATCAGTGATGATGGGGAGAATCGGTACAAAATTTCATCCCCACTCCTCGTAATTTGACAGTTTTTTGTAAAACTCCCGTAAAAGTAAAAGAACGGACCTTTATTTTTAAAGCAGATAAACGAATCATCTCTCGAATTTCGAGTTCATTGATTATTCATTTAAAGGGGACATTCAACAACATATTTATCAACTTCTTTCGTTTTTTTGGATTTGTGTAATGCAAACACACCGTGAACCCACCGTAATGTTTTTGATTGATTTTATTAATTAAGTAATTACATTTCTTCGCGAAAACACCCTGCACACAACAATATACCTAATATAATAGAGCACGGGAGGGGTAGCACTTCGTACAAGTGGAATTGTCAGTTGTCATTGTCACATCGGGACGAGGGAGAAAAAAGATCAACAAGTTCTCCCTTTGTCTCTATGCACTTCTCACTGATTGGCTATGAGGTGGAATGAACAGAGTACACAAAAAAAAAATAAAAAAAGGTTAAAATCAAAACCGTTGTTGTCTTACAAAGGAGCTCAAAGAGAGAACCAGGAACTCGTTGATCTTCTTTCTCTCTTGTCTGACACTTTTCCGGCTACTTTCCGAGCTCTATTATATTATCTCTATGGATTTGAAATATTCAATTGTTTTTTTTTCTTTTTCAATAACCTCACCTTTTTTTTAAATTTATACTATGTTCCCACTGAGCCCGAAATTGCGCAACTTCGAGACTTCAATTTCAAAATTACGGAAAGTGCCCACACTATACATGAGACTCATTTGACAGGTAAGCTAAAAATTTAAGCACTGTCAGAATCTGCATGACACTTAAAAAAAATATTTTAAAAACCTATAGATATTGAACTTCTCTTTTCGACTGAATTTTTCTCCCCAAGAGCTCGAGAAGAGGTTCTTTTTCTGTTAACCCCCATATTTTTTTTCCTTTTATTTAAATTATTTTTTTTTTTTTGTTCACATGCAGAAGCAGTAACAAACGACAGAAATAAGCAGTTAACAGTCAACATTTGCTGTCAGTTTCGGTAGCTCTGTTTGTTTACTTTATAAACTGAAAAACTGGTATAAAATGATTAAATCCCAGTTTCGGAGGCAAGTGATTTTGAAATTGTGTCATAGTATGGGAAATTGCATAATTTTGAGAAAAAAATGCGCAATTTCGTTCAGTGAGAACATAATATTAGTTAATTTTTTAAAATAATTTCGGTAAACAATATTTAAATACACAAAAATGCTTTCCTACGGTATTTAATTTATGTGTGTTGGTTTTGTGGGCCGCGTACCGTTGCATTATTATGATTGTGGTCTCTTTAACCTAATGAAATATTGCATTGAGGGAATGAGGTACCCAGTTCAAATTTCAAAACTTTTAAGTTTAAGTTAAATTTAAGCGGTTTCATGCAGAAACATTCTTCGGTCACTAATCTTTTTGTCTTTTTGAACAAATGTTACAGCCCAATTCTCCCCATCATCACTGATACCTCACAAGTCATAAGAAGAGGTGAAATTGATTTGTGACTTTTTCGTATTCTCCCCCAAAGCAGAGTTGGGCAAAATTTATTCGAATAATCATTCGAATAATAAATAATCATTTTATTCGTTATTCACGAATAATGAATAATTTCATTTATTCGAAGAAAATTTATTCGAATGACGAATAAATTATTTTATTCATTATTCGAATAACGAATAAACGAATAACGAATAAAATAAACACAAGGAATTTGGTAGAACGATTAATGTTTTAATTTTTATTTATTTATTTTGTTTTTTATTAAAAGTTGGTTAAAGCTCCTAAGATTGGACTTCATCTCTACTCTTTGTCGGACAGTGTGTTTGCTTTTGGAAAGTTTATCATGGTTGTGTATTATATTTTTTAAATATCCTCTTCACTTCTGGATAGCGATCCAGACCTTTCAGCCTACGGTTTGGGAATCCTTTGATTGTTACAATTTTAGGTTCACACTTTGTACACTTCAGAATGCTTTTATCACTAGAATATAAAGCGTCATACTTAAGAAATTTTCCATTCAACAAAGTCAATGTCGTTTTTGCACAGATTTGATGCACAGATACATGCACATTCATTAGAACCTGTTGAGATGTTCAAAATGTTTTGATTTTATTGATACATAAGTGCCCAAATTTTCATTTCTAAATCCATAACATCATTTAATGGCTCACGTTTTAAAAATCAAAAGTACCTACACCACAACACCACTTTCATCAATAACGTCACCAACTGCTTTGCATGCGATAATAAGAATTAACTATTTCTAAATTTATTTTAAATTTAATCAATTCCAGGGATACTTCAGGGGATAGATTTTTATTACTCTCCCTAATAATTTCCAAGAATTATCAACCGCGGATATTTTGTCTTCTTTTTTCAATATATTTAACAAGAATTTGTCGAAAGAATTTTTGTCAGCAAGAAAGAATGAATGAAGGAATTCCAGCGTCTAATTCTAAAGGAAACGTAAATAAAAAAATTGAAGATAAACAGACAAATGAAAGAAGGTACAAAGTCGATTTTATTCGTTACTCAGAATAACGAATAAAATCACGAATAATTTTCGAATAACGAATAAAATCACTAATAATTTATTCGCGAATAAATTATTCGTGAATAAATAAGTGGCGAATAATTTTTTTATTCGAATAAAAATTTATTCGAATAATGCCCAACTCTGCCCCAAAGTCACAACTTGTGAGAGTCACAAAAACAATCGAAATTGTGATCTCCTTCAGAGCAAGTCATAACTAGAAAATTATTTGAGATTTGACATTTTGATTTATGAGTATGAATCAGAGTATATATAATAATGAGTAGGGAAAGTCAGAAAAATTCACCTGTTGATTCACACATATTTTCACACAGATATTGGAAATAGATGCCAAATCAGAAACTTGTAGGAAGGAAAGGGAAACAAAATAAGCTTTTTTATCGAATAATTTTTTATTTTAATTTATGACAATCAAGTCAGACCGCCTTTGAAAGTCTATAAGGGAAAAAGAGAAAGAAGCAAGTGATGAACGTGTAGTCATTTCTTCTAGCTCAGGCAGTTTAACATAAGGAATTGATTAAACTATTTTCACTCATGGCATTTTTGTTGTACTTTTTTCGAAAAATTTGTGGTTGCAGTAGTGCCGAATACATTTTCAAAAGAGTTTCCCTACTCATTATTAGATATACTCTGGTATGAATGAATATAGTGAAAAAAAGGAAGGAAAGAGAAAAGACATACGCTCTTTTTCGTTTTCCTTTATTCTTTTTCTTTATTCACAACTGATAACGATCATTGCTCATCGCCTTTTTAATTACACGACAATAATTAAAGCAACCCCCATACACAATCTCTGTTTGCGTTGCCAATATTGACGAAATCCCATCATATGTTGCGTTGAAACACATATTGCAGTTACAAAGAATCCATTCTGGCAACGCATTTCCATATTCACATTAGCTGTGGTGAGTTTCGTTGTGACTTTTCTTGTGAGGATTATGGGAGAATCCGACAAATGTTATCGATTCACAACAATCCTCACAAGAAATAGTCACAAGGGCTTATGACTTGTGATTCCTCACAAGGGGGAGAATCAGGCTGTTAAAGTTTTTGGAAAGTTAACAGGAAGTCGACTGTTTGTATAAGTGATGAGCCGGTGGTATAACGAAGTCGACTATGTTGGCAAACCATTGGTCGTAAGACTGTGCTTGCTATAGGCTCTCTTCGACCAATTCTGATAGTTAAAAAAAAAAAAAAACAAAGCTTTCGACACAGTTGTCCCACGATATTCAAGATTTGAATTTATGCATATGATTTGGATATCTATACAAACAAATCGTTTCTATGTCAAATCTGGTGTGCCGAAAGGCAGCCTTTTAGATCCCCTGCTTTTTATATTGGCTACAATGCTCCGTTGGTGGCCAAAAAAGCTAAATTCCCATCTTTGCAGATTTTAAAAAACCTTAATTCTTGATTGAATAATAGAATTATCCTTCTGCAAGACGTCATAAATAGTTTTACACTGTTTGTGAGAAAACAAGATTAAATTTGAATCCATTTTATGTCAAGCAATGAATTTTCCAAAGAAGAAAATTTACAAAACTTTGAATAATTTATTTTATTAATTAACCTAACTTCTGTCTTCTTAACGACTACTGGTTTTGATGAAGTTTTGTGCATCTTCAAGTTGATTTGAGATTTTTGAAGAAATCCAGTTCGGTTAACTAGACTTTTGATATACAAATTTATCAATTTATCATACAGTTTGAAATCGACACATTTGATTTTGGACAAATGGCGGAACTAGAAAATATAATCGAGCTTCTTGTCAAATCAATACACTAATAGGATAAAAACCTTGTTTAAGTTCAGTTATTTTGACCACACATTGTTTTTTTGTCACACAAAAATCAATACACCATAGTGTATGATTACCCAGTTTTTTTTTCGATGCAAAAAAATCACAAAATTTAAAAATTTAAATTTTACTCTACTCAACAACATTCACCGGTTAACCACTACAAATACAATTTGAAACTGCACAATCGATGAATGAATTTATTTAAAGCTAAAAATAACTGTCACCTGACAGATGCCAAAGAAATACTTTTCTTTATAGATATTTTATTTCTATCTTCAGCTACATATAAATCGAATTTCTAAATAAATGCTAGGGGCAGTAGGTCAAACACATACATCATGTTGTTGTTGGTCAATTTTATTTTTTGCAACCAAAGCTTGGGAACCGCACTGTAACTGCAGCAACTTAAAATAAATTGCCACACACATTACGTTACGACAAGACAAAAAAATTATCAAAATACGAAAACTGCCGTTTGACTTGAAGACCAACGAAATTGCCGTTAGAAAATGACACACAATACCGTTACTTAAATTTATATTTTTTTTTGATTCTGTTTTTCACTTAAGAAAATAATTTTAGAGGGAAAGAAATAAAAAATGCACACAAATGCTTAAGCTTATATTTAGAATTTCAGTGATTTTTTTTTTGTTTTTTAAGATTAAGAAATCGACCTGAATATAATTTTCGTAAATTTTCAAAACAATCATCAAAGCAAATAAAATCACACACCTTCTTATGTTACTCCTGTTCATAGTGCAGTTTTCATGTGTTTTTTGTTTGAGCTTATAAAAAAAAACACAACTCAAAATTAAGGTAGGAAATAAAATGTCAAAATAATTATGCAATTCACGTGGTATTTTTAAGGGTTAGTGCAGTAAAAAAAAATATACACACACACAAGGGAAACACATAGACTTACTATGTCATTGTTCTTAGGGACATTTTCAAAAGAATTTAATTAAAGGAGTCGTTCGACCGACAAACCAACTAAAAAAATATGAACACTTGTTGATTTTTTTTTTGTCGGTCTATTCTAAACCACAACCAATGCGGACTGTTTCACAAACTAGATCCACGTTTAACCACACCTGAGGAATTTTTTTCAAAAAAAAAAAAAAATTGTTTCCACAAAAATGTTAAAACTTCTATTTGAAAGAAAAACAAAAAAAAATAAACTTAAGAAATTTCTTAATCCGGACGAAATTTCTCGGTGGTGCATGCAACCAACTGCGACGAAAACGACACAACAACGCGACAATATGTGTTATGGTGTGGTCTATTGCGGCGCGACGTGTATCCCCTTGCGACGATCGCAAGGAAGTAATAAAGAAAAGAAATTCAGTACGTTGGGGCTTACTGTTTCTTGTTTTTTTTTTTCTGTTTGTCTTCTTGTTGTTTTTTTCTGTTTTTCTTCGTTTATATATATTTATTTTTTTTTGTGCAGAAGACGGTACAATTAAATTAATAAATTGGGCACACACTGTGTGCGAGAAATAATCGCTTGGCTTTGCCAAGAGCATCAACAAGAAAAACCGCGAAGAGCACAATATGAATAACTTGACTATATGACTTGAGTATGAGTAGAGTATTGCATTTGCTGCTGTGACTATCTGTTTATCCCTCCCTCTCTGGCCACAATCCACATCCACACCACAATAAAACGTCAAAACTTAAATCAAACAATGGTTGCCAACATTGTTTTGTAAAGTTTTTCATAAGTGCATTTAAATTTGGGCCAATGATGATTACGTATGGAGATAATGATGGTGGAGGAGACAGATGAAAAGCTCAGCTCAGTTTGTTTGTTTATTAAGAGGAATGAGATGGGGAGGCAGAGCGTGAGTGTTGGCAATGGGAATTCTTTTGAATGATGAGCTTTCATTTGGATTCGGTCTATAAATTGTAAAGAGCAAAAAACAAAAACAAGAAAAAAAATTGTCTTAATTTCATAATGGTGCTTTTACATCGCATTGCAGTCTAGGAGAATGCCATCAAAGTAATTGTGTTGCTTTTAATAATTTTGTCCTCCTTTTTCCTCTTTTGTGTAAACCACAAAGCAGTTTACTAGACGGACGAGCAGAAATGTTTTCTTAAAGAACTTGAGAACCAAATTAATTAAGGGCGAGCACTTACATACTTTGCCACTTTTAAGTGTTTATTAAATGAAAGAATTCTAATTTAACCTTTATGAGTTAAAAACTATGAGATATAAATATTTGAGTTTAAACTCCAAAACTATGAGAATTTACTCACCAAAAAACACAAAATTCACCGAGTGAGAAGTTAGGCAAACATATTTGAGCAGTTTCTATGAGGACATGAGGAGACATCAAGATTTAAATTGAATTTTTTTAACATAAATGAGAGTCTGCTCAAATTTATGAGTTACTACTCAAAACTTTGAGTCATCACTCAAATCCCTTCATTCATTTTCAAACTTTCGTATCTAATTGTTCCAATGGCATCAAAACTGACTTACATGACCATATGAGGGTGATGTTGCGGGATACCCTGACGAGTGACGGACGATAAGCGGTATGATGCTATTTTACATTCAAGTACATTCAAGCTTCCCATCATCGGTCGGTTCATCTTTTTAAAGCGAATATCGACAACCTGGTAACCATGATCCAAACATATGTGTAAAAGATAAGTTGCATTCAAAACTATTTAGACCACCATATAGCCTCTTCTCTGATGGGTCTATAAATACAAAGACCAACCCAAATCTTCGACGACGATCGAATCGACGACGAGTGCAGCCAGTATAGACGAAGATAAATCGAAATCGAAGGAAAGTGTCTTGTCAGCGTCGCGGTCGTTGTCGGTCATCAACATATATGAGAGTTCGATGAGCAGACATCGACATCGCACCTTAAATCGCTTACTGCATTTTAGAGCTACGACTTTGTAGACAAAGTCTCGAAGACCAAGAAACTGTCGGTTTGTAATGGTGTTGGTCAAGCAGCCAAGCCCCAAGCGGTCAAGCCACAATTAAATAACTCTCTCCCTAGTTTTCCCCCAAATCAAAGACTTGAGAGAGTATTTTTGGCTTGAGGCAAGTTTGTTATCATATTAAAATGGTTGCGTTTGCACTTTATATGCTCAAAAGAGCACATAAATAATAATGAATTCAAGCGATATCTCTAAACAGATATCGAACGGAAAAGAGTGAAGAAAAAAAAGAAAAGAAAATAAATTGCATTATTTATAAACTCATACGTTTGTTGGCTGTGCATAGAACTGTTTTTTTTTTCGTAATGTGGAGAAGGAAGGAGGCTAGGGCAACACCTTATTTACAGTTTACTCAATTATTTTTCATTCAGTTTCGTTTCGAAAGAAATTGATTTGCAGCCAGCAAAATCATAAGTGAATTTATTGATGAAGTGTGGTGGGGTCTAGCTTACACGCTGGAACAACAAAATACGTCCTTTTCTGTTTTATTTTGGTGGAATCTCTCGAGTTTTGCTTTTGACTGAATTTCGACTTTACTTCTTCTTTGTTTCAAAATCAAGGTGAATCAGTCTCAAGACTCAACTCCTACGCGAATTATAATGATTCTTTTAAAAATGGGCTTGCGTGTCAAGAAAAGTTTATTTTGGGGTAAAGTCTGAGAACAGAATAACAGAAAAGCGTTGGCTGTAGGTTATTGCTTTTACAGTTTTTTTCTTGTTCTTCATATTTGCGTTTCTTTGTTTGAAGTTATCGTTAATTTAGCATTTTATTCGATTTCATTTTAATATTGACGGTTGGTATAGTTCGTGAAGTTGTGTTGAATTGTAAATTTTGTATTCTTTTACACGATTGCAATCTGGAGATTTTGTTCAAACGCGACATTACGTTAGTGAAACGACGAAAGAAGTAGGTATGGTAATTCGATTCATCTGTCTATTTTAGACACTATCAGCCATATTTATAAAAAAAACCTGTTCTTCTCTAAAAATGGGATGTAAAAAACTTAAGAAAATTGAAACTTTTGGCCATTGGTTTAAAATATTGTACGGTGGCTACCCTATATTTTTATATCTTTAAAAATAAATAAAAAAAAAACGGACCCACCCAAATTCGCTCAAACCTCTATTTTCCAAATTTGAAGTTTATCGAAATAGTGGTTAGGGCCGTAAGTGCGTTTACAGACAGATGGACCGAATCACTCTTTTCGAATTCTTTATCATCGTAATGTCATAATAAAATAAAATATGCAAATTACTCCTGTTAAGAAACTAAGCTTACATCAACTCGTTCGAGTAATTTTTTACTCGAACGAATTTACTTTTTTCACTCGACTCTTTGAGTCGAGTTTAACCTATGTTGGTCACACCATGAAGCTGCTAGAAAAATGTATTCTTATGAAACTCATCAAGACCTTTCTATTGATATGCATAACATTTTTTAGATGACTGGTTTAAAAAAAAGAAAGAAAGAGAAACAGAATTATGTCGAAAATTTCGTGTTTTTCGATATTTAAAGTTGTCGGCCAGACTGTTTGTCAAAGCAATTTAGTCTAACTGCGCTGACACAAATGGGAATATTATGTAAAAAGTGGCATCAAAAAATAAACTATGCAAATTACTTTCGCCAAAGAATTAAACTTACAAAATTACTCCAACGAGTTGACTTTTTTCATTCTTTTACACTTTGAGCGAGTTTAACCCATGTTGGTCACACCAAAAAGCTGCCAGACAAACTTATTCTTATGAAGTTCATCAAGACATTTCTATTGATATGCAAAACAATATTTTTTGGATGACTAGTTTAAAAAAGAAAAAGAGAGACACAGAATTTTGTCGAAAATTTCGAATTTTCGACATTTAAAGTTGTCTGTCAGGGTGTTTGTCAAGGAAACTTGATCTGACTTTTTGCGCTGACACTATTGGGAATATTTTGTAAGAAATGGCATCAAAAAATAAATTATGAAAATTACGTTCGGCATTTTTTGACACATTGAGTCGAACTGAACCCGCCGAAATTTTGCCAGACAAAAGAATTTTTGTCTAACTGCCATGCTTTTGATATACCTTACAACATTCTTTAAATGACTTGACTTCCATCGTTTTTGTCACACCTTTGAGTCGAATTTAACCCATGTTCGTCACACGAAAATGCTACCAGACAAAGTTATTCGGGACTAACTCCCCAAGACCTTTCTAGTGATATGCCTTACAGAATTCCTTAGATGACTTGATTGATTATGTAGCCAGCTCTCGGTCTGGAGTGAAAACAACCTTAGTTCATTCCGAAGAAATGGACAGTTGGCTTATGTGAGCGAAGAGGAGTCCCTTCGGGGATTTCTTAGTGATGCAATACATGAAAGGAATTCTCATTTCAGCCGAATGAAAAAGTCAAAAATTCATCAAAGGAGAACCGGCAAAAATGTATGGAAGCTGGCCTAGGAACCAATAACGACATGATATATGTCAATGGAAAGGTCTTTTTGTCTACTTTAACTTTTCCTATGGCAGTAAGTTCCAAATCGCTGTGTGGAAAAAGCTATTGCACAATTAAGTCATTCACAAGTAATAAGTGTTTTCTTGTTTTCATCTTGACCTTGGAACCAATAACGACATGATGTATATCAATTGAAAGGTTTTTTTGTGTACTTTAACTTTTGTTTTGGCAAGAAGTCCCAAATCAATGTGGGGAAAAAGTTATTGCACAATTAATTCATTCACAAAAAAAAAGTTTTGTTTTGATTTCCTTTGTAATGATTTTCTATTATGATGAAAGCAAGAAAACACTTATTTTTTGTGAATGATTTAATTGTGCAATAACTTTTTCCCCACAGTGATTTGGGACTTCTTGCCAAAACAAAAGTTAAAGTACACAAAAATACCTTTCAATTGATATACATCATGTCGTTATTGGTTCCAAGGTCAAGATGAAAACAAGAAAACACTTACTACTTGTGAATGACTTAATTCTGCAATAACTTTTTCCACACAACGATTTGGGACTTACTGCCATAGTAAAAGTTAAAGTAGACAAAAAGACCTTTCCATTGATATATACATGTCGTTATTGGTTCCTAGGCCAAAATGCCGGTTCTCCTTTGTTTGCTTTGACACACTTTGTATTATTAGGTCTGTTCTTTTACTCCCTAAAACTGCCGAACTCCCAAATTCTTCTTTTACTCCCGATTTTTGCAAGTTCTCTCACTTTTGAAGGAGAAGAATATTTCCCCTATCTCCCGATTTTAGCCACAAAAATTTCTTGTGGCAGTTTTTGTAAGTTCTGTCAAACCATAAGAAGTACATTGAATTTTGTTGACGTTTGATATAATTTTGTGCATTTGGCAGATTTTTGCTGTCAAGCGTTCTTTTACTTTTTGGGAGAATCACAAAATTTCATCCGAGGAGTGGTTTTTGACAGTTTTTACAAAAACTGCCGAAAAAGTAAAAGAACGGACCTATTTTTTTTTTTATCTGCACGACTATATGAGAAAAGCCTTTGAGATGTCAATTAATTTATGCCACCGATTTTATTCCTTTTGAAAAAATTGACAGCTCGAAAATATTTTTATATTAAAAAAATAAAAAAAAAACACTTCAAAACATCTTTGACAGTTATCGACTCTGCTACCTCTCCAATTACGTAAGGTTCCTTCTGGAAAAACCAATTGGTATTTCTTATAAATATTATGCAATCAGAAATTCGTCGAAACTTTATTGATATTCATGCTTTTGGCTAACAATAAATAAACAATTTTTCAGAAAATATTAATTTTCTTTGAAAACATAAAAGTGTGTCACCATGGTGTCTGCACCATTCTATGACAATGTGTACCTAGGCAATAAGAATTATTGTTGTTAAAATAATCAAACTTGCGTCTGAAGAATCAATTGTTTGAATTCTCCTGAAGTCATTCTATTATTCGCTTAGGTGCACGTTCCTTAAAAATAAATCAATTCTTCCACACCACCTGTGGCCCATATAAAAATATATCCATACACATATGGAAGAACATAATATTCAATTAAGATCATTGTTACAAATTCGCATGAGTTATTCACAAAAAGAAAATACAGTAATATATTTAAGCACCCCAACTAAAGCAGGTCAGCTATACAATACATTAGAACATGACATATGAGTATTATTACAGTCAAGCCTCCTTCCATCGAACCACTCAATTTTTTTACAATTTAATGTAAATTCTTATACACACACAGGCCGTTGCGTTCTTCTAGAACACGTGGACATTTGAAGAGATAATAAATGTCTACTAAGCTTTTTCTTATGGAAGCGTTACTTTACAAGCAAATAAGATTGCTTACAAGGGGAGTCCGATAAGTACTTAGTATCACCAACAAGAGCAATCCGAAACAGTTTCTGCGTCTTTTCATGATGCATCCACTTGTACACTGTTACACACCAGAAATCAAAGTTTAAAGCGAATTAGGTGATCATCCGGGGGCCACGGGGCCTACAGAAAACGCATGTTTCATATGGGTTGAAGAAGTTGGAGCAGTCCTGGGTAAATAGCATCGAGTTATCAGGAGACTAGGTACTAGGTACCAATATTGTAAGAGAAATAGTCACTTTTTTAAGATATTTTTTTTTTACCGTACCACCCTCATACAGGAAAGAAGACGAAAAACGCAACAACATACAGAAAAATAAGAGATGAATAAATAAATTGATAAATTCATTTGTTGCTTTGTTTTTGTTCTTGTTGATTTTATTTTAGTTCTAAGTATTGCTTATGAAAATAGCACAAAAAACAACATGAACATTATTTTCATGCAAATAACTTTTTAAGCGATTAAGGCCATTTCTTTCTTCGTTTTTTTTTTTGTTAACAAAATAAGCAACCCAAGTGGTTTCCTCCAAACATGTGTACACACAAAATGTATAGGGATTTTTACATGTGTACTTTTAAGATAATACGGGAGACATGAAACGAGGTAGAATTATCTTTTATTCATTCTTGTTTACAATAGGTATTCTAAAAAAAAAAAAAACGTTTTCCATGGAGATTTTCCTTTTAGAGCAAATATTCCATTTACACACAACGGCACTAGATAAGCTTTTTTGTTTTTTGTTGCCTGTCACGCTGTTGACTAAAGGCACAAAAAAAATTACAGACAAATATTCATCCAAACAAAATGGGTGTTTCATAAAATAGAATAAGAAAAGATTGGAGAAATGTGTGATAGATTGTCAGAGCAATTGTGTCAGCAAGCTGTATGTGTCATTGCACTTAAAAAAGTTTGGAAAAGTTGAAATTTATGTATTTTCATTGTACTTTCTTATTTATTTTCACTGGTGACAATCAAAAATAAGTAATAAGAATTTAATAGTTTCGCAATAAAACACCCTTTGCTAGCTTGCTCGTTAGCAAGTTTTTTCTTTTTTGTTCATTCGCTTTTATTTTTCTTAATGACTACTTGATATCGACTTGTGTTGACTGAGTCTGTTCTCTAAGAAATCTTGGACGAAAAAGTGTCATTGATTGAAAAAGAATAGACAATTAGTAGAGCTTAATTTTATCGTTGACAGTTGGACGATTTTATGGATTTTTTTACAGATAAATAAAATGAGGAGCTGGCTAATGATTTAAAAGCTATTGGCATCAAATCCTTTTCACTTCAAACACTTTTCACACATTATTCAAAAATTTTAAAAATTTTCGGGCACAACATTATAAAGGCAATATAACAAATTATGAGATACTAGCTGACCCCGCGAACCCTATCTCGACTCCCTACAGATCAACTCCAGAATAGTAATTTTACACAGATTTCTTAAAGATGCAATGATATTTATTTGAATCCAATTGATGATGATGATGATGATGACACACTGTGGCGTATGAGTACTTTCTAAATGGTCCGCCGTGTAACGTTTTTTTTTTTTTGCAACTAGTGCTTATTTGTGAATGGTAACACTTAGCTCATGTCTGATTTGACAGATAATTAGATTTATCCTTCCGCTGAACGAATATGTTTGTGTAAACGCTTGAACAACGCTGGGAAATATTGCGAAATTACTTTGAAAATCATGGTAATGTTGCAGAATGTGTGCGAAAACTGCGTACGGATTTTGGAGGAAGAGAAGCTCCGTCAGCTCCGTATGTTCGTTATCTTGTGAAAAAAAGTGAAAGAATCTGGCATCCTCATCGATAAATAAAAGCGTGAAAAGCCAAAAACAGTGCGTACACCCGAGAATATTGCTGCTGTGGCAGAAAGTGTGCATGAAGCGCCACCAACATCAATTCACCGTCGTTCTCAACAATTGAACATTTCGGAGACATCAATGAGACGAATTTTGCATAAAGACCTTGGTATGACGCCACACAAGGTCCAATTGGTTCAGGAGTTGAAGCCAACTGACCATCCAATGCGTTTTCGCTTCGCTAAGTGGGTCTGCGATCGACTTAGTGAAAATGCCGATTTTACCAAAAAAAAAATCATCTTTTCAGATGAAGCTCATTTTGATATCGCAACTTTTCAGTGCACACTTGCGACATTTACCGCAGGTTTCAAAATAAAAGACAAAATCCTGAACATTTTTTAACAATTTTCGAATGAGTGTAAGATCTTTTGATGAGTTGGCGGTCAAAGTTTCACCAAAAATCAAAATAAAAGTGAAATAAAAAGAAACCAGCATCAAAATCATCCATATTTTCCCTTTCAATTTGATCAAAACTCGCGGTAAAAATCGCATGTGTGCACTGCACAATAGAAAACAATGTAAAACAAGACAAAAATGCGATTTTTGTCGCCGCGATATCGCTGCGATATCGCAGAAACTTTTGCGACATTTTACCGCAGAAATGTCGCAGAAGTGTCGCTGCGATATCGCAAGTGTGTGTGCACCACTCCATTTGATTGTGAGTACTTTATGTCGTAAAAGCGATATCGCAGCGATATCGCCGCGGTAAAAATCGCGTGTGTGCACCGGGCCTTAGGGCACAGAAAACCCGCACGCATACATTGAAAAGCCGATGCACCCAAAACGAGTCACTGTTTGGTGCGGATTTTGGTCCAGAGGCATAATTGGGCCATTTTTGGACCGATCGTGTAGGCTACTGCATGGCCAGCCGAGGCAGCCATTTGAATGAAATTATTTTCCATTATTAACCGGAAGGATTGTACTTTCAACAAAAAAAAAAGAAATTTGAGAAAATATTCAGTAGTTTTTTTTTACATTTTCAAAAAAGAAAAAAGTTATTTGGCGGACAATTTATTTATTTGTTTGTTTATCATTGGTATTGTGAGTTTTCAAATTTCATATACATATATTCGGCTTGCATATATATTTCATTAATTCAATGATTTGCAGTTTCATATTATACACTTATTTTGTATATGTTGTCCTCAATTCTCTTAATAAGGCTTTAATTTGGTTGTATAAACGGCTCGGTAACAGTGTTGATCGTTTTAAACAATATCTCTTTGGCGCGCAATGACTGTTGTATTTTAAAGGTTATAGCGTCAAAAGCGATATTTTTTGCAGCTAAGATACCTCGTTACAATGTTTATCGGGGCAGCTAGTAGGAGTAAAAGTAGCCTGTAGCCGTCTCCCGCTTCCAAGCGACCTCCAAATAGTTTTAAGCCAAATTAGTGCAGCCGTTCGTTGAATTTATTTATATGATAACACAATGTTTAACGGGCATACTTGTAGGAAAGTATCCTATAGCCCTTGGTTCCAAGCTACCAACCAATCAAATGGGGCCAAATCGGTTCAGCTGTTCTAGATATTACATTTATGGCAAAACAACGTTTACCGGGTCAGCTAGTATGCACCTTTAAGCACCTCCGAATTTTAAGGTAACTCTCCTCCGATTTTGAGCCCAATTGGTACGGCCGGCAGTTCTTAGAAGTCATTTATATGGCAAAACAACGTTTACCTGAACACCTAATATCGATGATTTGTGATTCTAAACGATCTAGAGCATAACCCGAATGCATGCGAAAACAATCATTTAAATCGATCCAGCAGTTTTGGAGGACTTCAGTGACATACAGTCGTTCCTAGAAGTGCAACATGATTTTCACTGGGTCAGCTAGTAGGACAACAGTATTCTATACCTGTCTCGTGATCCTAAGCTACCACCAATTTTGAGACAAATCGGTTCAGTCGTTGTTAGAAATCATTTATATGGCAAAACAACGTTTACCGGGTCAGCAAGTAAAATAAAAAGTATCATGCATAATGAATTAATGAATGAATGCATACAAAAAAAAAATAATTTACGTCGATTCAGCCTTGTACTTGCAGTATAGATAACGAGTGCCTAGGTCGATTTGTGCATCTAAACCATCCAGGGCGCCAACTGAACCCATACATTAAAAAAATTTTAAAGTCGGTGCAGCCTTTGAGGAGGAGTTCAGTGACATACACACGTACAGTAGAATTATTTTATATATAAAAGGAGATGAAAATAATGTTACAAAGGGGCGCGACAGCGTCAAACACTGCTTTGAAGTGGTCTCACCTAGTGATGGGTCAACTCGGTTCGCTAACTCGAGTCAACTCGAGTTAGCCCTAACTCGAGTCAACTCGGTTTGTTTTTTTTTTCAACTCGAGTTAGCTAACTCGGTTTTCCAACTCGAGTTGAACGGTCCAACTCGGTTTACCTATTCGGTTCGCCAACTCGGTTCGCCAACTCGGTTTGCCAACTCGGTTTGCCAACTCGGCTGCAACTCGGTTCGGCAATCGATACAAAAAAAAAAACATAACTTGTTTCTTATTTTGTAAGGGTTTTTTAATTTTTTTAATTTTTCCATTTTTTATGAGTTTTCTAGACCGATTTTCGGGGCGATCCGGTAACATTTAGAACGAAATATCTCTCTAGCGACCTAGATTCGTACCATATCTCTCTATAGAGATTTTGACGAATTAAAAACCTCATTTTTTCCGCTTTTTAAGTGTCTTCTAGATCGATTTTCAGGGCAATCCGAGTTGGAAAACCGAGTTGGCAAACCGAGTTGGCGAACCGAGTCGGCAAACCGAGTTAGCGAACCGAGTTGGCAAACCGAGTTGGTGAACCGAGTTGGCAAACCGAGTTGACTCGTTCAACTCGAGTTGGGCAAACCGAGTTGCACAAACCAACTCGAATTAACTCGGTTTGCAAAATTTACGGTTCGGCACATCACTAGCTCTCACGGTTGTGAAAGCCTCAAGCCCAAAATTCAAGCAGGTACGATTTAAGCGATCCTTCAAAATGCCACTGTTTCTTTTATCTGCCCTGCGAAGAGTGGATGAGTTATTTAGAAAGTGTTGCTTTGCAATATCGAGTAAATATTTCTCCTAGCTCAAGTGCGGAAAACTAACCTCCGCGTGGTGCAGGGTGGAAACTAGATGACGATCTAGGCGAATGGTTTACGCTATAGTCATGTAGTCTTCCAGAATTGTTCAACCGCCCTGACAACTGGCAAGAGGCTACATGACAGGGACACTTGTGAAATCCCTTGTTAATCCATGATAAAAACAAAGCGGGAAAAGAGACCTGCTGAAAAGTGTAAGAAGTGAATTTATTCACAAGAGTACAATAAAAACAATAGACACCGAGCAGGTGTTTAGAAAATAATTGTTACTCTGGGGTAGTTGAGCGCCCCATTCATGGCCTATCACATGAATGTCAACTACAGTAGCGGTAGGCCCCCTAGTGGAAGCTTCAGAGGGGCTGTTGGTTGACGGGAGATTCGTTCTCGGTAATTGCACTGATTATTCTAAGTTCGATTATATAGATAGAAAAACATTTACCATTATGGTTTCTTCATGGAAGAAATAAAATGGTACTTAAAAACACAAAAGAAATTAATTATATTAGATGCGATAAAGAATAACATACGCATAAGTTTGATATCGATGAGTTTCAAACAGTGTTATTAAGGGTGAATATCAACACTCAAAAACAGATACCAATGTGAATGGTCACACGTCGGATAAGGCTTAATTGCTAGGTGCCGACGTAAAACTACTCACACTTCTGTCTCTTTTATCTCGCGCATCTTCGCTCGGCGTAGATCTTATTGCTCTATTTCAATTAACTTTTCTATATTCAGTGGGTTGAAATTTTTTAGCCGTCTACTCAGGGAGCAAGGTCCAAAGTCAAATAAAATGTGTACCTCTTTCTCTATTTTCAAAACCAATTATTAAAAGATAAGAGAACAACGTGGTCAGGCACGCACTTGACCGTTTTATAAATTATTTTTTTTTTTTTGAAAAAATGAATCACATTTGATACATGGATCATATATGATTCAAAATGCGAAAAAAATACGTAGTGTTCAAAGTCAAAAAGATTCAAGTTCTTCCTTCTAGGATTGTTGTTTTTTCAAACGAAAAAGTTTAAGTTCAAATATGATTCATGGACTTGAATGGAGTTCCCCCAACAATATTACGTGAATTCCAACATGCTGCTCTTTAACTTAACCGTTGCAAAACTTTTTTGTGTCCATAGACAAGTCGTTGAAAATTGATCTTGAATCAAATAAGATGCATAAAAGCACGAAAACTTAGTTCCAGAAAAATGCTTGTATCAAATATGATCCATAGAATGTGCGTGATCTTGTTTTTTTTTTTACATAAAATGTCAAGAAGTTTTTCTTTTCAATTATTGTTTATCAAGCGTAGAGCAATTATTTTTAATATAAGGTGTGTTTTTTTGCACGCGTATATACGCTTAAAATGAACAGTGCACAAAAAAATTTGGCATTACTAGTCAAATGCCAATTTGAAATTTCCCTCATGTGCTGAGCTGTGATTGGTCCAATGTTTCATCTGTCAAAAAAAAAAAACAAAAACTCGAGTTCAGGGGCGCATTTATTTTTGTTGGTGATCGTTAGGCGCTACACAATTTCTTGTACTTTTTAACAATTGATCAAGTTGTTCATAGAATGCGCTTTCGAATACGACCCGAAAAAGCACAATAAATATGATGAATTAAGGCTGAAAAATGAAGAAAATGTAACGAAGTACATATAAAAAAATAATAAAAATCGTGCATGTACACCTTGAACGTTAAAACACCATGTAGTCCAAAAAAAGAATTGAAATTGAAAAATAAAATTGATGTACAATCGATATAATCTTTATTCAATCAAATTTCGCTTGGCGCCCCTGAGATTAACCATTCAACTGCAGGCCAGCCTTGTATCCTTGTATGTAAAATGGAATGAATTTCGAATGAATTTCGAAATGAAGTTTTGACATATGTTGAAAATTCATCGCAAACAGTGAAAAAGATATTATGGAAGCACTGTTTTTATATCCGCTTATTTCTTAAGCGTGGATAATTATCAGGACAGGTGGAGAGGAGGTGAAGAACTGTTTCCTCCTCCTCCTCATCCATACAGCTTCTGCAGAAATCATTAGAAAATACGCACAGGCGCGCGGCGTGTCTTCATATTAGACAGTATCCAGTAATGACACCAATTAACGAGCTTATATGCAATCTGAGATATCAGGCACCTAGATCTCTTTAAGTCCAGATTAGGCCAAATTTTTTTCGTCGCCTGCCAGGTGGTTATGTTAGTTCTCTTAATGGAATTCCCTCCTTCGAACCATTAGACTTATAAGTGGTGCAGCTTTGTTCAAGAATAAGCTTAGAAATTACCTGATGACATCCGGATGACGACTGTTTACTATTTCTTCTTTCTTCCTTCTCCCCTTCCCTCTTTTTATTTTCTTTCCTTTTCCTTTCTTTACTCTTTTTCTATTTTCTTCCATTTAAAGAATGGTTTTTTTTCCACTAATTTATATAAAAATGGAATATAATATATTGAAATAATTTTGTAAAATTTAAAGTATTGCAATTTCTTACTCCTTAAGCTAAGTATACACGATTGGAAGATCTTCCAATATTGACCGAATTGTCAAAAGTCTTCCAACAGCAACCAATGAGCTTTCAATTGCCATTTTTCTATCAAATGAAAATTGTCTGTTTATACGATAGGATAATTTTATCCAAAAATTAGTCAATTTATTGGAAGAAAATTGGCTGTCAATTGCCGACAATTTTTTGTCATCCAATTAAAAATTGTCCATTTACACGATTGAAAGTCTTAAGTGAACAAAAAATTGGTAGACCCATTGAAAGACAATTTTCTTCCAATAAATTGATTGGAATACTAAATTTAATTTCGGAAGTGAAATATTTCTGAAGTCATAGGTTGTGCAATAAATCAAATAGAACATTAAACAAAATTTAAAAAATAAACGGAAAATATTAAGAAGGAAATAGCAACTATCTTGGCAGCATATTTGTTGGAAAACAGCGAAGAGAAAGATGAGTTGCCACAAAAGAAACATCGCAAAGTTTGGACGAAAGATTGGGAAGCGCGTCGTAAGGAGGAGGGGCTTTACAATAAATTGATTGTCGAATTGCGAAGCATGGGCTTGAAAAACTTCCAAGAGATCGAGACCGTGTCGCTTGTTCCCTGGCCGGATTTTTTTTAACGAACCTTTTCCAGGTTACAGTTGAAAGTTGTGCGGAGGTTCGACCATGTGGCTTTACATTCGTTTCTGGTCATCCCAATGGTGTCCCCAACGTCTTGCCAAACTGTGTCTTTGGGAAGCTTATACTCCGCACAACCTGCATCCCACAAACATCGCCTAGTCTCAATCTCCTGAATGAGCTGCATAATTTTTTCTTGAGTCCAATCCTTCTCAACTTTTTTCTTGTAGCACTTCTTCTTTAATTCTTTTTCCATCTTATCCATTTACGTTGCTTAAAACACAAATTTTTTTTTTTAATTTTTCCCAACTACAAATGAAAAATTGTCTTCCAATTAAAAATTTAACGAAGTTGTTGGATAGAATTTAATCCAATGACCAATTAGTCGACAAACGTCCAATTTTTTGAAAATTTGAAAAATTGTTTGTTTACAAACGTTCACACGATTGGAAGAAGTCAGCCAATTTCAATTTTTTTTCTGTCAGTTTTGAGACAAAAAATTGGGTGTTTATATGATTGAAAGAAAATTGGTGAAAATCTTTTTTGAAAAATCTGCCAATATTGGAAGATCTTCCAATCGTGTATACTTAGCTTTAGTTTGTAATAACTAATAAATACAGTGCTTTGCAAAAGTATAATCGCACCATATAAAATAACAGGCAGTTTGGTAGTGTTTCTGAGCTCCAAGAGACAAAACTGCACGAATGGAACTCGTTGGACAATTCCTAATTAAAAAAACTGGTCGAGAGTAATCCAAATCGAGTATTTTAACTTGATTGAAAATCGGCGTAGTAAGAATCCACACTAATCTTTCAAAAAATAAAAAAAAATAAAAAAAATGTTGAAAAAATAAGAGAATGCGATTATACTTATGCAACAAAGAAAAAAAACTTGTTTTCTTTTCTAAACATTAGAGGCGAAAGTAACGGTAATTTTTTTCTCTCTCAATTTTCTTATCTAATGAGGGTCTTTAAAAAAAAATAGTTTAGTATTGCTGCAGTCCTCGGTTTTACACAAAACCATTTTTACATGGTGCGATTATACTTTTGCAAAGCACTGTATTTATACAATATGAAAAAATACATTAACATATATATAAAAATGAAAAGCTGTTCGTTAGTCTCGCTTAAACTCGAAAACGGCTCAACCGATTTGACTAATTGTGGTCTTGAAATATTGGTGGAAGTTCAGGGAAGGTGTAAACGTTTGGAAATTTTCAAAATAAGCACAAACACACACGTTATAAGCAAAATTCATTTTCCCATACTTTGCAAAGAAAAAAATCATTTCCCCATATACTTTGTATAAACAATCTTCAAATTGAAGAAATTAAAAATTTAATTTGAAGAAATTGAAAATTTTTGGCAGTCCATTTAGAAAATGGTTAATGAGTTTATTTTAATAAATCCAACGCGGCATGACAGAGCGGCACGTCCACCGTCGACAACATTAACAAGTTTCTTCACAGTCCGTCAAACTGATGATTTTGCTCGCACTTTATTGTATGCTGACATACCACGCTATTACACATGGAATGCATCATCGAAATCCTTTCAGCGTCGAAAACAAGGAACACCAGTTGAAGGACTTCCAAATGTACATGCTTCAGACGCCCTGGGTGCTGGGTCGCATCTACACAGTACATCCAAATAACGATGAATATTATTATTTGCGGTTGTTGTTAGTGAATGTTCGTGGTCCGACATCGTTCAAACAACTGAAAACAGTTAAGGGACAGCTGTGTGCGACCTACCGTCAGGCATGTCAACTATTACATTTACTCAAGAACGATACGCTTTGGTATAATACGCTCAAGGATTCCGTACATTGTTTGCTTGCGATCATCATATTGACATGTTTCCCCTCGAATCCTAAAGATTTGTGGGTTAAGTATAGAAATGATATGTCTGAGGATGTTTTGCATCGTGTGCGCCATAAAACTATGAATCCTACACTACAAATTACTGCAGAAATTTACAATGAAACCTTGATCATTGATGGCAAATAAAGTATTGTCGTGTTTGGGAATGACCGCACCAAATCGTCATATTCACGATGCATTAAACCACGAATTGCAAAGAGAACAACAGAACGACATTGAAGCATTGGCCAAAACAGTTCGTACAAATGTTCCAAAATTAAATCAACAACAAAGTATTGCGTACGACACTTTAATAGAAGCTGTGCACAGTGGATCTGATGGAATTTATTTCCTCGATGCTCCTGGAGGAACGGGAAAAACTTTCTTAAATTCATTGCTTTTGGTGAGGATCAGATCGCGAAATGATGTAGCTCTAGCGTTGGCTTCATCTGGAATAGCTCGACTCTGCTAGGAGGCGGGCGAACTGCACATTGTGCCTTGAAACTGCCATTAAACATGCAAATCAATGAAACGCCTTTTTGCAACATCACCAAAAACAGCGCAATGGCCAAGGTGTTACAAGTATGCAAATTGATTGTTTGGGATGAATTCACAATGGCCCATAAGAGGTGACTGGAGGCTCTCGAAAGAACGTTGAAACATATTCGTGACAACCAAAATATTTTTGGTGGGGCTATGATTCTGTTGTCAGGTGATTTTCGTCAGACTCTTCCAGTTATTCCCCGATCAACTGTTGCTGATGAACTTAACGCATACCTTAAATTATCTTATTTGTGGCGGTATGTAAAAACACTCCAATTAACAACCAACATGCGAGTATTTCTACAAAAAAATGAAAGTGCAATTGTGTTTGCGAAGCAATTGTTAGACATGGGGAATAACAAAATCGCAGTGGACCCCTCGACCGAATTCATCACAATAGCCACAGATTTCTGACAAATCATTGACTCAAAAGAAGAACTTATTCAGCGTGTTTTCCCAGATATAGCGCAGCAGTTCAATAACCATAATTGGCTGTGTGAACGAGCAATATTGGCGGCGAAAAATAAGGATGTGGAGGATCTAAATGCGACAATTAAGAATTTTCTTCCGGGACAATAGGTTTCTTTTAAATCTGTTGATACCAATATGAACCAGGATAACGTATTCAAATATGCCACAGAGTTTCTTAATTCACTGGAATTGCTTGTTTTACCACCTCACAATTTGCAGTTTAAAGTAGGATCAGTTGTCATCATGCTGCGTAACATCAATCAAACTCCACTGTGTAATGGAACAAGACTAGCTGTGAAAAAGGTGATGAATAACGTCATTAAGGCAACAATTATTAAAGGAAAATACAAAGGAGAGGATGTCTTGATCCCGCGAATAACGATGATTCCAACGGTCTACAATTTCCAGTACGTTTGGCCTTCCGATGACCATAAACAAATCGCAAGGCCAGTCGTTGGAAGTTTGGCGGAATCAATTTAGAGTTTCCCTGTTTTGCGCATCGACCATTGTACGTTGCGTGTTCACGCGTGGGAAAACCGTCATCGTTGTTTATCTACGCACCACAAAACAAAACAAAAAATATAACTGTGTGTGTATGTCAATATCAAATTGAAAGCTTATAAATGTGCAATTAATCGAAAATAATAATAATAAAACTTCATTCATACCGAGCATATTTTTATTAATTGCGGATTACTTTTGTTTGTTTTAAGTTTATTTTCTACAAATTCCACTTAAAATTAAAATTATAATTGAACCATAGTCGAAGCTTGCACTATTTGAAGAGATATTGTATCTTACTGTGTAAGTTATGAAATAAATAAATAAATGAAATGAAATGAGTTAATCGGCTTTGCAGTTTCCTGGAATGTCACTATGGCCCGGCACCCAGTGAAGGTGAATGTTAAACTGTTGTGCCATCTCCATTAGAGACGATCGAGTTCTGCCTGAAACACGCTACAATGATTTGGAAGGCTGAATGAGAGACTTAGTTTAAGTCGTTCGTAGTACACACCTCCACCAACCCCATCACTAGTTTTCGATCCAACTGTATAGAAGTGGATTGCCTCTTCTTCCAGGAATGTTCTATTTGGAAGTTTCTATCAAACTATAGTTGGGGAATGGTATTCAGCTTTACAAAAGTTAATTCGTTTGACCCCAATTCGAAATGAACTTATGATAAAATCTTTATCCAAACACAAATACTCTACTAAACTCACTTCCCCATAAATCTATGTAGGCGATAAAAATGTCTTTGAACCCTGCACTGGCACCTAGAATCCAAGCAATTTTTCTAACATTTTTGCTTCTGAATTAACTGAGGTGTCACGCAAGTTGCTCATGAATAATTATAACGACAATTAACGAAAATGTTGCTAGTGTGAATGAACCACAATAACCTTAACATACATTAATTATTCTCATAATTCAATTAGTTATTCAATATTTTCATGTTCTGTAGAACTTGAATGTTAATTCATAGGCAAACCCCAAATGCCAACACTGGAAATCTGGTTAACCCACATTCAGAAGTAAAAATGGTTTAAGGTTTTCGTTTAAAAAAAAGGCTTTTGTGACCTTAATAAATAACAATTGTTGAAGTAACTTTCACTGGAATTATCAAAAATGAAGCAAACATTTGTGTCTGTTAAAATTAGATCATTGATTAAATTGAAGACAAAATTTTACGTAGGAAAGTTTTTGATGAGTCTCAGACAAAGGTACGTGCATTAGTCACCTCTGAACCTCTGATGTTCCCCAAGATTCCAAGTAAGAAAAATGGAGAAACAAGTTTCTGTTGGCAACTGACGTGGGTTCTCCCCTCTCGCAATTAAGTCAGAATCTGACTCATTTCTCGTTTTAAATGTGTTCGCCACATACCTGCCATTGCTATGATGATGAAATGGTTGTGAGATAACTATTGGAATTATTTTTGCCATAAAATTCGATTTTCTTTGTTTTTCTCCCTTTAAGACAAAATAGAAAAAGTGGACAACAAATCTGATTTCAACTAGACCTGTAATTTTTTCAGTGTACCTTCGAGTTTTTAATCTCATTTCCTTTTTCGTCTTTCAACTATCGATTGAAGTGGAAAAAGGTCCTTGAGAGCCCCACATGAACTCGACATCATTGAAAAGAAAAAAAATCAACCCCAAGGGTTAAGCGCGGATAAGAATTTGAAACGTTCACACAGACAATGACCTCTTTTCTTATAACACTAGTCATCAGTCGCAGAATCCACACGAGCGAACAAACAGCAGTCAAGGATATGTACTTTGAATAAAACAAAGATTAAGATTTTTTTTCTTTTTTAATGCGTGGGTTTTGCTTTCTTCTTATTCGCGCAGATTTTTCTAATTGACCTTTGAAGTTGATGGAAAAGGAGATTAATAATTCATAAAGGATCTGGCTGCTATAGGAAGTTTTTCTTTTTATTGATTTTTCATAGACTATGAGGGTCGTTAAGGAGTGGATTTGAATTTCTTTTCTTTTTTTTTATTTCATTCATCTCTTTGGGAATTTCCTACACTTAGACAGCGACGAAGTGCGAGGATGTGCAAGGGTCGTCGATTGGGAAAAAGTATTTGACGAAATGTGAAAGAAGAAAATCAATCCAGACAAGTTAATGATCAAAAGTAGTCGAAAATAAAAAATCAAAATTGATAAAAAAAAAAACAATAAAAGCCCAGCGTACCTGACATTTGGAAACATTTATCAACACAAATACAATTTTTTGCTCTTGGAGACACTTTAACTAAATAATTTGTTTTTAGTTTCACAAAAATGTTAAATCGAAGAAACTCAATTCCATGTACTTATATATGTATGCCGATGCCGAATGACTGATTGATTAGCATTAACTGTTTCCCTATTTCCAATTGAAACCATTTTTGCCGGCTTGTTTTGAAAGCCACACTTTTGTTTCGCATGGTAACCTTAAACGCATTGTTGCCAATGCTACTACCATAGAAACGGTAGAAATTGTTACGCAATTCTGTTGTCTAGTCACGTGAATCGAAACAAAGACGACCACAAAATAAAAATAAAATAATGATAACAACAACAAAATGATGCTAGTTTTTGGTTCATTACATTAACCAGTAATAGACATTGCTCGAATGGTTCATCAAATGTTTGCGGTTAAAATTTTCATCAACATGGAAATTGTAACTAACAAGGGATTCATTAGTCATCATTTGTGTGAATAAAATTTTTAGATAGTAGACGCAATTCATGTTGAGGAAATTATGTTTACGAGCTGAGCAGAATGCAATAACCAGTCGCCCAACGACGAAAATGGCAGCTGAAATTGGTATGAAAATGTCAAACTCGTCCATACAAATTCAGCTGTCATTTCTTTGGGCGACTGCATTCTGTTCAACTCTTTAAAGTCCTGTTTGATCAGTCGATTGATTTTTATCTTCCTAAGCCAGCTACACGTAACACATAAGGAAAGTAAGTTTTTATATTTTCATCCAATGTACACTGTGGCGTATAAATACTTTTATATTGTTAAGTTTCGTCGTCAGAGCAGTTTACCATTGTGTAGAACGGCTGGTGTCGAAATTTCATACGAATCGGGCTAGTAGTTTTGTTTTGACTGCGTTTCGAAGTGGGAGTGTTTGCGGGTATAACAAAAAGTGGAAAGACCAACATTAGGCGATAATTTGATTTTTGATTCTGATTCGAGCAGCGTTTGGATGCTCAGTGCTATGATTCTTCTTCTTGGACTGCGACCGCCAAGAAACGGTTTAATTTGTTTCAACGTGGTCGCATGTTGATGAGCCATCTATGTGCCCAGAAAACGGTTACCACAGAGGATATCGTGACAAAAATCCTCGATCTCGTGTTGGCAGATCGCCGAGCGAGAGGCACGTGCAATACCAGAAACAATAGGGCATTAGAAAGCTTTCGTCGCGATATGGTTGCCGCATTTGCTCACCCCAGACTCAGAAAAAACTGCTTCTCTTGGTGAAGAGCTTCAAACTGCTGCTCCACCCACCTAATTTTCCACATTTTGCCCCGTCCATCTTCTCTTTGTTTTCAAACTTGAAAAAGTCACCCGGTAGACAGAAATTTCACTCGAACGAGGAGGTTATCGCTGCCTACCACGGAGATCTTCGAGAAAACGTATTTTTCCGACGGATTTAAGAACTTGGAGCATCGCTGGGCCAAGTGTATCGAGTTTGAAGGAGACTTCATTGAAAAATTACAGCCAAATTAATAAACACAGACTAGCGAAGGACCAACTTTTAGTTGAGGAAAATGCTCTTAATAAAACAAAATTTCTCTTAAGTGACGTTTACTAACTTAGTCCACCTTCAAAGTTGGATTAGCAAAGGACTAAGCAAGAAATGTGTCAATCCTTGACTTACAAGGCAGCTATCAGATACTGGGGTCGTAACGAGAGTTTACAGAAATACCCAGATAGATAGATTCATTTACCACTTCGAAATTCTACCTATCAATACTGACGTTTTGGCCATGTCTCCGGTGGCAATGGACTCTGTTCGATGACAGTAAATACTTCTTTTTATACTCCTTAATGACCCGACCCATTTTGTTCGTCTCAGGCTCGATACTACAAAAGGTACCCGTCACTGCTCGTTTGGTTTTTCCCATAATGTCGAAGTCATCTGCATATCAATGATATAAGGTCATGTGCCAATTGCGTTAAAGTATTTATTAAAACTTGACGTTTGGTTAAATTTATTTTTAATTTTCAAATTGGCTGTCAAATATCAACAAAATCAAATCCCCATATAGACCAGTATCCATGTTCGGTAACTTGGTCGAAAATGTTCCCATTCGATTCAAGGTGGTACACAATATTCCAACGTTTCTCTATTTTGGAAAATAAACTGTGTCTATAATATGATGCGAAAACAGCCTGTGTGAAAATTACAATTTCCAGTTTTCAATGGAAGGAATATTTACTTTCCACTCAAAACTCACAGTAACAGTTTAAGTGTGATTTTGTTCACTCAAATTTGAATTAAATTTTGTGATTTTATTTTCAACTTTTGAAAAAATAGAGAAAATCCTTGTTTTTTTCTTTCAGCTTCTTCAATTTTTGAAAATTGAGAAAATCATAGAGTTCAAAATTAAAAGTTGAAAACTAACCTTTGACTGAATAAAAAGAAATTCAAAAGTCCCAAAGTTGACTTCAACTTTGAGTGAACTAAACCGCCCTAAAAAAATCAAAATTGATGATTCTAATATTAGATATCCTCAAAACACACAGGCAACAAAAATTTATGCAATTATAATTCTTAAAAAGTTTATTTCCTCCGAAAAAAATAAATAAATTATTTATAGTTCGAGTAAAAACAATAAACGAGCTTGAATTCAGCTTCAATATATTATTTCACTTGCTTGAGAGTGGTCGAGTTATTTTGACAGATAAATCGAATAATTATTTCGACTTCAGAGGTATAGACACAGTTTAACTCACATTTTTCCAGTATTTCCCATAATTTCATTTCATGATATTCCTGTTCGAGTGAAAACAAGTTACAGAAACAGTTGAATGCGAAAAAGAGATTTTCGACCCATTCCATCGTAGTTTTGTTCTGATTCGTATTGTTTATGCGAAAACTTATTCGATGTGAGAGTTACAGAACATGGACCCAGGGTAGACAATTTTTTAAAACGAAAAAAATCGCAGTAGAATAAAACAAATTAGAAATGGTGGGGGAAAAAAATTACGGGCGATCCGAGTTCGGGAAGTGGGTGGTGCGGGTATTAAAGGGGAAAAATGGTTTATCTTGATTTCCGGCAAAACTAGAGGTCCTATGGAAAAATGTTAAATGGCAAAGTTGTAGGTAATAAAAAGATCTACAACTTTTGTTCAGACAACTTTTTCACATAACCTCAAAATATATGTGAAAAATTCAAAAAAACAAGATTTTTTTTTGCGACAATCGATGTAACCGTAGTGTTCTTTCCATTATCATATATCTCTGTTAGTGATGGGTCAAACATTTAACATTTTTCCATAGGACCTCTAGTTTTGCCGGAAATCAAGATAAACCATTTTTCCCCCTTAATACCCGCCCCCACCCACTACCCGAACTCGGATCGCCCGTAATTTATTTTTCCTTTCATTTTTATCGCATTCCCCACCATTTCTAATTTGTTTTATTCTACTGTGATTTTTTTCGTTTTTTTTTTATTTTTGAAGGCTTCGGCACTGGTCAATAGGGGAATTTTTGTAAACATCACTTTACTATTCTGGGATCAAATTATTTTTATTAATTTGAAATTTTAACCATGGACTAACGCTTAGTCTATAGACCAGTAAGACTGTGGATTAAGAGTGGACTAGGCATTTTTTATTAATATGTTAATCGCCAATTTTCCAATATTCTTCTCTTTTTTCTTTGTATACGTTCCTCCATTCTATTGGATTAGAAAAGTTCATTCCGAAGTTCTAATTGATTGGTTTTTACACCTAATGTCTAAAGTAAAAAAGAAGAACCAATCAAGAAACACCCACTTGTACAGGTAATTCTTCATTATACCTAGTTCAAGGTTCCACAAATTTCAAAATGTTTTTCATCATTATTAAGTTAAAAAACAAACAAAAAAATCGAAAGCATTTTCAGTTTTGCTACATTTTCATTCATTCAATCATCTCGATGTGGAAAAGACGTCATCAAACTTAATCATTTCGAAAATACACACGTCAGCAAAAATAGTAATTGAAACACTCAAAAAATAAATACATACATTTATTTTAAGTACGAATATGTATTTATTTTTAAACTTGAATAGTCATTTTTCTTTCGTTTATATTTGGACACAAAATATTATTATTTCCTGACCATCGGAAATAAACAAAATAATGCATTTCATTCATCAAGATATAAAGACAAAGAAAAGCGGAATTATTTTTAAGGAATTTCCAGAAACATCCGGTTCGGTCACTTCCTGAAATAAATGACACCATATTTGTGGCCGGACAAAGATAATTAATTCTTTCTTATTTTTAAATTTTGACATACATTTCCATTCATTTAAATTCATTGACTTGCAAGTGTCAGCCAAATGCGTATTTAAAGGCTCAATAAAAGCAATAAAGTCATCTGCAATTAAACGGCTGCTTCGAGGCTGTATATTATGTTAGGTATGTAGTGTAAGAAATTTTGTAATTGATGATGGCGTAAGCGTAAGCCTGTTTAACAAATGTGTCGGAAAAGTAGGGAGTAGGTTATTAAAACGTTCGACTACTTAAGCTCTCATTAATGATAATTGATTGGTCTCGAGTGTTTTTCTATTCCGTCTTTTGAGGTCGCTCTATTATTGTTTATGACAGTAACACTTCAGTGTTTTCTAAGAAGCACAGAATTGTATCAAAAACAAAGCTGACATTTGTGTACGAGTACCTACACATGAATTGATTTGAAGAAGGACTCGAGCTGCTCGCGAGCTCAACGAGCAGAAAAGGAGAGAGGAGCCCAAACTTCTCAGAAACAAGAAAAGGGAGCATGAGAAGCGCGCAATCGAGGAGATAGGGGAATGTCACAACAGGAACGAGGTTCGAAAGTTTTACAAAAAGGTAAAACAAACCACCAGGGGTTTTGCAAACCGAATCAAAGCCTGGTCGGAGGAAAGCATGCCCGATGAATGGAAAGGAGAAAGACAATCCCCTGAACTGCACCAACTACAGAGGTATAAGTCTCCTTAACATCGCCTGCAAGGCTTTGTCTGCCGTGCTGTGTGAACTTTTGAATCTTTAGTCAACAACCTGATAGGTCCTTATCACTGTGGCTTCAGACCCGAAAACTCCACAATAGATCAAATATTCACTCTACTGCAGATCTTGGAGAAGACCCAGGAACTTCAATATGATACCTACCACCTTTTCATCGATTTCAAGATCGAGTATGAAAGCCTCTATACAGACCAACTATGTAGAGCAATGTCTAGGTTTTGCATCCCAGAAAAACTCGTCCGTCTGTGTAAGATGACAATGGAAAACTCACGCTGTTCCATCATGGTCGGAAAAAACCTATCGGACGCATTTGATGTCAAAAAAGGTTTTAGACAAGATGATGCATTGTCATGCGATTTCTTCAAAATCATTCATGAGAAGATTGTGCAAAACTCCAACGTTAACACCAGAGGCACAATCTTTCAAAAGTCCGTCCAGCTACTAGTACGACATTGACATAATTGGAAGAACACAGCGTGATGTCAGTGGATGAGACAGAGGCCAGGAAGATGGGTCTAGCGGTTAACGAAGGCAAGACCAAATTAATGCCGTCAACAAGAAAGGACAACCAACATCGACGTCTTGGAGCCAACGTCAGTATAGACAGATTAAACTTCGAGGTAGTTAAGGTCTTTGTCTACCTAGGGTCCGCTATAAACTCAGACAACAACACCAGCGCTGAAATCAAACGAATACTCTTGCCAATCGCTGTTTCTTTGGACTAATGTATGGTGGAGAGACATGCACCATGACAACATCAGATGAAAACGCTTTGGGCTGCTTCGAGAGAAAAATTCTTCGAATGATTTTTGGTCCAGCCTGCATAAATGAACTGTACGAGCTGTTCAGCGAGACTGACCTTGCCAAAAAAAAGTTAAGGTCCAACGACTTACAAGATGGCTGGGTCATGTAGAGCGAACGGAAAACAATTCTCCGGTCCGTAGTCTTCGAATCCAACCCGGAAGGACGTTGTAGAAGAGGAAGATCGCGACTCAGGTGGAGCAGATAGGTGATAGAGGACCTGAACCAACTTGGCGTGCGAAACTGAAGACAGCAAGCTAGGGACCGAGCTGGCTGGAGACGTTTGTTGGATGAGGCCCTGGTCCGAGCTGGACTGTAGCGCCACCATAAGTAAGTAAGAAGGTAAGGTTTGCGGGATAGCTGTGCCGGTAGACTTTTCAAAATATATCGTGCGATAAATGTTACTTTGTAACCTCTCCCAGCTATCTCATTTCAATCACCCTGTATACTTTCTACTTTTTACTTAAATAAAAGCTCAATTATCTTCTTCTCTCTTTAGGAGTACAGTACATATACGAAAGTTCTTCTCAGTGATTAGTTGAAAACAACAATTGAACGACTTCAAGTCACGCAACACAACACATTAAATTACATTGTTTTCAAACAACAGCCCCATCAACCTTCAGCTCCGAACATGTTCTCCTCATAAAAACACAAAACAAAACAACCTTTCTCGCTAGTTGGATTTCAGTTTCATTTGTTTCAAATGATAATGAGAATGAGAACCGATTGTAATTGTATACTACTGAGTACTGACATTTCCTGAAGCACACTATGGCCTCTCGAAGCCAGTTCCAAAGAAGGCATTCAATTTTTCTACTCAAGGAATTTTCTCAAGTTTTTCAAACTCTTTTTAACACACAAACAAAAAAAGTCGCTCACAAAAGCGCACTCGCAAGATTCAAGGACAACATGAAGCATGATACGCGCTATAAATGCCTCGATGCATATTTTGCACTTAGAACACTTTAAATTCAAATTGCTGCACTTGTTAGGAATTGTGTGAATGTGTCTGCTGACAGCTGATATTCACACTTACCAAAGTGTTTTTGATTAGATTTCAGTCGGGAGAGAAGAACAATAGCCTGGCGTGCGTTGAAAAAACAAAGCCTGACCTAAATTTCAAAGTGACGAGTGGAACGAACGAAGAGACTATAATTGCCAACGTGAGTTTTAATTTCCGCATTCGGGTGAAAAAAGGTGAAGCTATCGATTGGAGTTATTTTATAGAGCATCAGGGAAAAAACAGCACGTCTTTATAGTATCTATCTACGTCACAATATGTGGCAGCTTTCACGTCTTGCTTCCAAGAGGGAAGACGTTTTTTAGTGTTGATTTAATTGGTTGTTAAACGATTGTGTGTCATTTTCGTTAACACGCAGCAAGCAGGCTGTTTCTGTTTGGAAACAACATCCTGTGGCCAAAAAGATGAAGCGACAGGCTTGGCAAGATTAAAATGTATGGGTCTATGAATTGGACAATGGAGCAACAAGCAACGAAATAACATGACCAATTGATTAAAATTGTTTTGAGGGCGCAATTAGCTATATGTACATGAGGGCAAACATAAATTAAAAAGTCCTTGTTGTTCTAAATCCACAAAACCAAGCGTTCAACCCAGTTTAGTTGTGAATATTCAAGAGAATAACTCCGTCAGAAGTGTTGAAGACTTTCAAATTGCTTCAGAATAAATAACACCATTTCCTTGTGATTATGTCGACTGGTAGAAACGGACACACGTCAACAGAAAAACGAAATGATTAAGCGCCTTATAATGGGCGCACGTGAGAAATGAGAAGGATGTTTGAAAATGGATCAATCTCATTAAAATAAACGCAAGCATGGTCTACTGCTCGGTCTTCTTTAACAAAACTCTCTCCCTGTGCGGGTGCGTGACCCAACAAAGTCTACAGGCGTTTCATTTGCCGTTTTACATATTTTAGCTGTTTTGAGTTGACTTAACTTCAGCTCCCTTTCTGGATCCTGGAAAAAACCTATGAACTCCAAATCAATACCCACCGCCTTTTCACCGATTTTAAGGCGGGCGTATGACAGCATTTACAGAGACGAAATGTATAAAGCTATGTCTAGTTTTGGCATCCCTGCCAAGCTCGTTCGCTTGTACAAAATCACGATGGAGAACTCACGCTGCGCCATCAAGGTTGGCAACGAGCTTACGGAATCTTTCGATGTCAAAAAAGGATTCAGACAAGGCGATGCACTGTCATGCGATTTCTTTAACATCGTACTTAAGAAGATAGTGCAAAACTCCACCGTCAACACCAGAGGCACTATCTTCCAAAAATCTGTTCAACTTCTCGCGTACGCCGACGATATTGATATAATGGGAAGAACACAGAGTGACGTCAATGGCGCCTTTGTGAGAATTGAGACAGAAGCGGCAAAAATGGGTTTAGCTGTAAATGAGGGAAAACGAAGTATATGCTGTCTTCGAGAAAGGACACCCAACACCGACGGCTCGGACAGAACGTCACAATAGACGCATACAACTTCGAGGTAGTAGAGGTGTAGTAGGTGTCTACCTAGGTTTCGCTATAAACACGGCCAATAATACCAGCGCCAAGATCAGACGAAGAATTACTCTTGCTAATCGCTGTTTCTTTGGGCTAAGAAAGCAATTGAGTGGAAAAGCCCTCTCTCGATCAACTAAGGTAACATAATTTAACACCCTCATCATAACAGTCCTGCTGAATGGTGCAGAAGCGTGGACCTTGACAAAACCGGATGAATGTGCCTTAAGCTGTCTTAGGTCCCGTGTGCATTGATGCCGATGGGGAATGAGAAGAAGATTCAACAGCGAGCTTTACGGGTTGTACAACGACACGGACCTAGCCAGAAGGGTCAAGGTCCAGAGACTCAGATGGCTCGTTGATTTAGAGTAGATGGACACCAATGCTTTGGCCCGGACAGCCTTCGACACTATTCCCGAGGGACGTAGAAGTAGAGAAAGACCCCGACTAAGGTGGCGCACACAAGTGGAAGTTCTGCAAAAACATCCTTTCTTGAAACTCAGCATAGGTTCATCGATCACGGAACCTTACAAACGTTATTTAGGTGGATATCGGTTTGGTCCAACAAATGGCTACAATACTCCTTATTCGGAAGACAAAACTAGTTCTTTGCAAGACTCTGAGTACTGAGTATACCCGTCCTTCATGCTGGGCTTTTTTTTTAAAGAAACATCTTTCCATGGCTTTTTGGGCCCGTTTGAGAGAAACGAATAACGACGATGAAACCAGGAACCATGCAAGTTGTACCAGAATTCGGATGTTGTCTAGAGAGGCGACGATAATCTTCGTCTGCCAGTCCCCAGGTTCGATACTGCAGAAGTTAGTTTCTCAAACTCAAAACAAAAACAGATCTTTGTCACTAATTTTGGGGGCTACTTGATACTGAAATGAGTCTTTTTATCTCTTTTCACTTTCTCGGCCAATTGACTACATAAAATAGTCATTAAAATTTTGTGTTTCGCATTAGAAACAACACAAGCCTCAATAAAGGAAATGAGTGAAAATATTTGACGTGCTACGAACAAAGCACGATAGAGCGTTGGAAAAGGTGTTGCCGCTGATACTAGCCAAACAAAAATATAATCAGCTGCACAGCGACATGGCAGCCAAAACAAACAAGCACGAAGTGGCGTAGGCACCAAGTAATAAAAGATAACAAAAAACGCTCCTCATAGGAACTAATCGAAACTCAAGGAAAAGTATTTACGAATTTGTATGGAAAACATAAGAACGAACAAAAATGTCTCAAGTAAGAAATACCTGCAAATATGTACTTGTAGAAACTGAAGCAAGAAAAACGACTTATTGCGCAATTTAAATCTTGGGCACCATTTTCTAAAGTTTTTCAAGGCAAGTCGATTAGAACTTGTTTACACGAAAATTCTCGGCACATGAGCGAATGACGGAAACTGAAATCATTAATTCCATGTGCGAGCTGAATTTCGGTTGGTTGCACAGTTGCAGAAAATTAAAATCAATACTTCAACGATGGCAACAAAAACACGAGTTCCAAGAGCATCAACAGCACGGCCCATCGATTTCCATGAGAAGTCGCATGGTTTTAAATGTGGGCAGGCGGACATGGACAGACGACTGGAATCAAATTGGACATTAAATTAAACCAGTTTTATTGAATGTGGCTGCGCTGTGGTGTGGTTCAACAGAAACCAAAAAAATAATTAGCAAACAGAACAAAAAACAACGAAATCGAACCTACATCGCATGACAGAGGCAAAAACCAAAAGTTGAGGTTACATAAACTTTCGACTGAGAAACAAAGGAAACACTCAGAAGTTTCGTACTTGTTTGTCCAATTTCAAAGCATTGAAGAAATTACTTCAAGAGAACACATAAAGCTTAGTCTAGAACTTACGTCTCATTGTCCTTGGGGACGATGATGTCTTGATCGGCATCGATATCCATGTCTGATGATTCTTGCTCTGTGTCGCTGATCACAATAACGTCTTCCATGTATAGTCGACGTTTACGGTTGAATGGATGTCGCTGCTGTTGTGTCGCAATCTTGCCCGTATGCTGTTTTTCCTTTTTTCGAAAAGAACTAACACACTGTTCTAAATGGAGAACCACGATATTCGCAGATATATATTTCTGCTTGGGGTTTTGTAGAATTAGAATGAACAAATTTAAAGGTATTTCTTTAAGTCTCAGTTGTAACTGTTGTTGGGTCACGTTATGCACCACAAAATTTATTGATTAAATTAAAAACGTTTAAATAAATGTAATAGAAATAAGAAACAATACAAACAATTTAAAATTAATTACTTTTATTGAATAAAAACTAATTCTAGTAGAACCCCACTGACAGAATTGAGCAATTATAGTCCGCGAAACGCGTCCTCCTGGGGCAAGGGCGAAATCGAAGTGAAATAAATGGATTTTTTCCGTTGGGGTTGCGATTTTTTTTTCAGTGACTTGTTAAAGAATTCAAAGAGAGATAGAGGATGCTTGACAGTGAAACAGTTGAATGCGAAAAAGAGATTTTCGACCCATTCCATCGTAGTTTTGTTCTGATTCGTATTGTTTATGCGAAAACTTATTCGATGTGAGAGTTACAGAACATGGACCCAGGGTAGACAATTTTTTAAAACGAAAAAAATCGCAGTAGAATAAAACAAATTAGAAATGGTGGGGGAAAAAAATTACGGGCGATCCGAGTTCGGGAAGTGGGTGGTGCGGGTATTAAAGGGGAAAAATGGTTTATCTTGATTTCCGGCAAAACTAGAGGTCCTATGGAAAAATGTTAAATGGCAAAGTTGTAGGTAATAAAAAGATCTACAACTTTTGTTCAGACAACTTTTTCACATAACCTCAAAATATATGTGAAAAATTCAAAAAAACAAGATTTTTTTTTGCGACAATCGATGTAACCGTAGTGTTCTTTCCATTATCATATATCTCTGTTAGTGATGGGTCAAACATTTAACATTTTTCCATAGGACCTCTAGTTTTGCCGGAAATCAAGATAAACCATTTTTCCCCCTTAATACCCGCCCCCACCCACTACCCGAACTCGGATCGCCCGTAATTTATTTTTCCTTTCATTTTTATCGCATTCCCCACCATTTCTAATTTGTTTTATTCTACTGTGATTTTTTTCGTTTTTTTTTTATTTTTGAAGGCTTCGGCACTGGTCAATAGGGGAATTTTTGTAAACATCACTTTACTATTCTGGGATCAAATTATTTTTATTAATTTGAAATTTTAACCATGGACTAACGCTTAGTCTATAGACCAGTAAGACTGTGGATTAAGAGTGGACTAGGCATTTTTTATTAATATGTTAATCGCCAATTTTCCAATATTCTTCTCTTTTTTCTTTGTATACGTTCCTCCATTCTATTGGATTAGAAAAGTTCATTCCGAAGTTCTAATTGATTGGTTTTTACACCTAATGTCTAAAGTAAAAAAGAAGAACCAATCAAGAAACACCCACTTGTACAGGTAATTCTTCATTATACCTAGTTCAAGGTTCCACAAATTTCAAAATGTTTTTCATCATTATTAAGTTAAAAAACAAACAAAAAAATCGAAAGCATTTTCAGTTTTGCTACATTTTCATTCATTCAATCATCTCGATGTGGAAAAGACGTCATCAAACTTAATCATTTCGAAAATACACACGTCAGCAAAAATAGTAATTGAAACACTCAAAAAATAAATACATACATTTATTTTAAGTACGAATATGTATTTATTTTTAAACTTGAATAGTCATTTTTCTTTCGTTTATATTTGGACACAAAATATTATTATTTCCTGACCATCGGAAATAAACAAAATAATGCATTTCATTCATCAAGATATAAAGACAAAGAAAAGCGGAATTATTTTTAAGGAATTTCCAGAAACATCCGGTTCGGTCACTTCCTGAAATAAATGACACCATATTTGTGGCCGGACAAAGATAATTAATTCTTTCTTATTTTTAAATTTTGACATACATTTCCATTCATTTAAATTCATTGACTTGCAAGTGTCAGCCAAATGCGTATTTAAAGGCTCAATAAAAGCAATAAAGTCATCTGCAATTAAACGGCTGCTTCGAGGCTGTATATTATGTTAGGTATGTAGTGTAAGAAATTTTGTAATTGATGATGGCGTAAGCGTAAGCCTGTTTAACAAATGTGTCGGAAAAGTAGGGAGTAGGTTATTAAAACGTTCGACTACTTAAGCTCTCATTAATGATAATTGATTGGTCTCGAGTGTTTTTCTATTCCGTCTTTTGAGGTCGCTCTATTATTGTTTATGACAGTAACACTTCAGTGTTTTCTAAGAAGCACAGAATTGTATCAAAAACAAAGCTGACATTTGTGTACGAGTACCTACACATGAATTGATTTGAAGAAGGACTCGAGCTGCTCGCGAGCTCAACGAGCAGAAAAGGAGAGAGGAGCCCAAACTTCTCAGAAACAAGAAAAGGGAGCATGAGAAGCGCGCAATCGAGGAGATAGGGGAATGTCACAACAGGAACGAGGTTCGAAAGTTTTACAAAAAGGTAAAACAAACCACCAGGGGTTTTGCAAACCGAATCAAAGCCTGGTCGGAGGAAAGCATGCCCGATGAATGGAAAGGAGAAAGACAATCCCCTGAACTGCACCAACTACAGAGGTATAAGTCTCCTTAACATCGCCTGCAAGGCTTTGTCTGCCGTGCTGTGTGAACTTTTGAATCTTTAGTCAACAACCTGATAGGTCCTTATCACTGTGGCTTCAGACCCGAAAACTCCACAATAGATCAAATATTCACTCTACTGCAGATCTTGGAGAAGACCCAGGAACTTCAATATGATACCTACCACCTTTTCATCGATTTCAAGATCGAGTATGAAAGCCTCTATACAGACCAACTATGTAGAGCAATGTCTAGGTTTTGCATCCCAGAAAAACTCGTCCGTCTGTGTAAGATGACAATGGAAAACTCACGCTGTTCCATCATGGTCGGAAAAAACCTATCGGACGCATTTGATGTCAAAAAAGGTTTTAGACAAGATGATGCATTGTCATGCGATTTCTTCAAAATCATTCATGAGAAGATTGTGCAAAACTCCAACGTTAACACCAGAGGCACAATCTTTCAAAAGTCCGTCCAGCTACTAGTACGACATTGACATAATTGGAAGAACACAGCGTGATGTCAGTGGATGAGACAGAGGCCAGGAAGATGGGTCTAGCGGTTAACGAAGGCAAGACCAAATTAATGCCGTCAACAAGAAAGGACAACCAACATCGACGTCTTGGAGCCAACGTCAGTATAGACAGATTAAACTTCGAGGTAGTTAAGGTCTTTGTCTACCTAGGGTCCGCTATAAACTCAGACAACAACACCAGCGCTGAAATCAAACGAATACTCTTGCCAATCGCTGTTTCTTTGGACTAATGTATGGTGGAGAGACATGCACCATGACAACATCAGATGAAAACGCTTTGGGCTGCTTCGAGAGAAAAATTCTTCGAATGATTTTTGGTCCAGCCTGCATAAATGAACTGTACGAGCTGTTCAGCGAGACTGACCTTGCCAAAAAAAAGTTAAGGTCCAACGACTTACAAGATGGCTGGGTCATGTAGAGCGAACGGAAAACAATTCTCCGGTCCGTAGTCTTCGAATCCAACCCGGAAGGACGTTGTAGAAGAGGAAGATCGCGACTCAGGTGGAGCAGATAGGTGATAGAGGACCTGAACCAACTTGGCGTGCGAAACTGAAGACAGCAAGCTAGGGACCGAGCTGGCTGGAGACGTTTGTTGGATGAGGCCCTGGTCCGAGCTGGACTGTAGCGCCACCATAAGTAAGTAAGAAGGTAAGGTTTGCGGGATAGCTGTGCCGGTAGACTTTTCAAAATATATCGTGCGATAAATGTTACTTTGTAACCTCTCCCAGCTATCTCATTTCAATCACCCTGTATACTTTCTACTTTTTACTTAAATAAAAGCTCAATTATCTTCTTCTCTCTTTAGGAGTACAGTACATATACGAAAGTTCTTCTCAGTGATTAGTTGAAAACAACAATTGAACGACTTCAAGTCACGCAACACAACACATTAAATTACATTGTTTTCAAACAACAGCCCCATCAACCTTCAGCTCCGAACATGTTCTCCTCATAAAAACACAAAACAAAACAACCTTTCTCGCTAGTTGGATTTCAGTTTCATTTGTTTCAAATGATAATGAGAATGAGAACCGATTGTAATTGTATACTACTGAGTACTGACATTTCCTGAAGCACACTATGGCCTCTCGAAGCCAGTTCCAAAGAAGGCATTCAATTTTTCTACTCAAGGAATTTTCTCAAGTTTTTCAAACTCTTTTTAACACACAAACAAAAAAAGTCGCTCACAAAAGCGCACTCGCAAGATTCAAGGACAACATGAAGCATGATACGCGCTATAAATGCCTCGATGCATATTTTGCACTTAGAACACTTTAAATTCAAATTGCTGCACTTGTTAGGAATTGTGTGAATGTGTCTGCTGACAGCTGATATTCACACTTACCAAAGTGTTTTTGATTAGATTTCAGTCGGGAGAGAAGAACAATAGCCTGGCGTGCGTTGAAAAAACAAAGCCTGACCTAAATTTCAAAGTGACGAGTGGAACGAACGAAGAGACTATAATTGCCAACGTGAGTTTTAATTTCCGCATTCGGGTGAAAAAAGGTGAAGCTATCGATTGGAGTTATTTTATAGAGCATCAGGGAAAAAACAGCACGTCTTTATAGTATCTATCTACGTCACAATATGTGGCAGCTTTCACGTCTTGCTTCCAAGAGGGAAGACGTTTTTTAGTGTTGATTTAATTGGTTGTTAAACGATTGTGTGTCATTTTCGTTAACACGCAGCAAGCAGGCTGTTTCTGTTTGGAAACAACATCCTGTGGCCAAAAAGATGAAGCGACAGGCTTGGCAAGATTAAAATGTATGGGTCTATGAATTGGACAATGGAGCAACAAGCAACGAAATAACATGACCAATTGATTAAAATTGTTTTGAGGGCGCAATTAGCTATATGTACATGAGGGCAAACATAAATTAAAAAGTCCTTGTTGTTCTAAATCCACAAAACCAAGCGTTCAACCCAGTTTAGTTGTGAATATTCAAGAGAATAACTCCGTCAGAAGTGTTGAAGACTTTCAAATTGCTTCAGAATAAATAACACCATTTCCTTGTGATTATGTCGACTGGTAGAAACGGACACACGTCAACAGAAAAACGAAATGATTAAGCGCCTTATAATGGGCGCACGTGAGAAATGAGAAGGATGTTTGAAAATGGATCAATCTCATTAAAATAAACGCAAGCATGGTCTACTGCTCGGTCTTCTTTAACAAAACTCTCTCCCTGTGCGGGTGCGTGACCCAACAAAGTCTACAGGCGTTTCATTTGCCGTTTTACATATTTTAGCTGTTTTGAGTTGACTTAACTTCAGCTCCCTTTCTGGATCCTGGAAAAAACCTATGAACTCCAAATCAATACCCACCGCCTTTTCACCGATTTTAAGGCGGGCGTATGACAGCATTTACAGAGACGAAATGTATAAAGCTATGTCTAGTTTTGGCATCCCTGCCAAGCTCGTTCGCTTGTACAAAATCACGATGGAGAACTCACGCTGCGCCATCAAGGTTGGCAACGAGCTTACGGAATCTTTCGATGTCAAAAAAGGATTCAGACAAGGCGATGCACTGTCATGCGATTTCTTTAACATCGTACTTAAGAAGATAGTGCAAAACTCCACCGTCAACACCAGAGGCACTATCTTCCAAAAATCTGTTCAACTTCTCGCGTACGCCGACGATATTGATATAATGGGAAGAACACAGAGTGACGTCAATGGCGCCTTTGTGAGAATTGAGACAGAAGCGGCAAAAATGGGTTTAGCTGTAAATGAGGGAAAACGAAGTATATGCTGTCTTCGAGAAAGGACACCCAACACCGACGGCTCGGACAGAACGTCACAATAGACGCATACAACTTCGAGGTAGTAGAGGTGTAGTAGGTGTCTACCTAGGTTTCGCTATAAACACGGCCAATAATACCAGCGCCAAGATCAGACGAAGAATTACTCTTGCTAATCGCTGTTTCTTTGGGCTAAGAAAGCAATTGAGTGGAAAAGCCCTCTCTCGATCAACTAAGGTAACATAATTTAACACCCTCATCATAACAGTCCTGCTGAATGGTGCAGAAGCGTGGACCTTGACAAAACCGGATGAATGTGCCTTAAGCTGTCTTAGGTCCCGTGTGCATTGATGCCGATGGGGAATGAGAAGAAGATTCAACAGCGAGCTTTACGGGTTGTACAACGACACGGACCTAGCCAGAAGGGTCAAGGTCCAGAGACTCAGATGGCTCGTTGATTTAGAGTAGATGGACACCAATGCTTTGGCCCGGACAGCCTTCGACACTATTCCCGAGGGACGTAGAAGTAGAGAAAGACCCCGACTAAGGTGGCGCACACAAGTGGAAGTTCTGCAAAAACATCCTTTCTTGAAACTCAGCATAGGTTCATCGATCACGGAACCTTACAAACGTTATTTAGGTGGATATCGGTTTGGTCCAACAAATGGCTACAATACTCCTTATTCGGAAGACAAAACTAGTTCTTTGCAAGACTCTGAGTACTGAGTATACCCGTCCTTCATGCTGGGCTTTTTTTTTAAAGAAACATCTTTCCATGGCTTTTTGGGCCCGTTTGAGAGAAACGAATAACGACGATGAAACCAGGAACCATGCAAGTTGTACCAGAATTCGGATGTTGTCTAGAGAGGCGACGATAATCTTCGTCTGCCAGTCCCCAGGTTCGATACTGCAGAAGTTAGTTTCTCAAACTCAAAACAAAAACAGATCTTTGTCACTAATTTTGGGGGCTACTTGATACTGAAATGAGTCTTTTTATCTCTTTTCACTTTCTCGGCCAATTGACTACATAAAATAGTCATTAAAATTTTGTGTTTCGCATTAGAAACAACACAAGCCTCAATAAAGGAAATGAGTGAAAATATTTGACGTGCTACGAACAAAGCACGATAGAGCGTTGGAAAAGGTGTTGCCGCTGATACTAGCCAAACAAAAATATAATCAGCTGCACAGCGACATGGCAGCCAAAACAAACAAGCACGAAGTGGCGTAGGCACCAAGTAATAAAAGATAACAAAAAACGCTCCTCATAGGAACTAATCGAAACTCAAGGAAAAGTATTTACGAATTTGTATGGAAAACATAAGAACGAACAAAAATGTCTCAAGTAAGAAATACCTGCAAATATGTACTTGTAGAAACTGAAGCAAGAAAAACGACTTATTGCGCAATTTAAATCTTGGGCACCATTTTCTAAAGTTTTTCAAGGCAAGTCGATTAGAACTTGTTTACACGAAAATTCTCGGCACATGAGCGAATGACGGAAACTGAAATCATTAATTCCATGTGCGAGCTGAATTTCGGTTGGTTGCACAGTTGCAGAAAATTAAAATCAATACTTCAACGATGGCAACAAAAACACGAGTTCCAAGAGCATCAACAGCACGGCCCATCGATTTCCATGAGAAGTCGCATGGTTTTAAATGTGGGCAGGCGGACATGGACAGACGACTGGAATCAAATTGGACATTAAATTAAACCAGTTTTATTGAATGTGGCTGCGCTGTGGTGTGGTTCAACAGAAACCAAAAAAATAATTAGCAAACAGAACAAAAAACAACGAAATCGAACCTACATCGCATGACAGAGGCAAAAACCAAAAGTTGAGGTTACATAAACTTTCGACTGAGAAACAAAGGAAACACTCAGAAGTTTCGTACTTGTTTGTCCAATTTCAAAGCATTGAAGAAATTACTTCAAGAGAACACATAAAGCTTAGTCTAGAACTTACGTCTCATTGTCCTTGGGGACGATGATGTCTTGATCGGCATCGATATCCATGTCTGATGATTCTTGCTCTGTGTCGCTGATCACAATAACGTCTTCCATGTATAGTCGACGTTTACGGTTGAATGGATGTCGCTGCTGTTGTGTCGCAATCTTGCCCGTATGCTGTTTTTCCTTTTTTCGAAAAGAACTAACACACTGTTCTAAATGGAGAACCACGATATTCGCAGATATATATTTCTGCTTGGGGTTTTGTAGAATTAGAATGAACAAATTTAAAGGTATTTCTTTAAGTCTCAGTTGTAACTGTTGTTGGGTCACGTTATGCACCACAAAATTTATTGATTAAATTAAAAACGTTTAAATAAATGTAATAGAAATAAGAAACAATACAAACAATTTAAAATTAATTACTTTTATTGAATAAAAACTAATTCTAGTAGAACCCCACTGACAGAATTGAGCAATTATAGTCCGCGAAACGCGTCCTCCTGGGGCAAGGGCGAAATCGAAGTGAAATAAATGGATTTTTTCCGTTGGGGTTGCGATTTTTTTTTCAGTGACTTGTTAAAGAATTCAAAGAGAGATAGAGGATGCTTGACAGTGAATGGCAGACAGGGAGGAAAGATGTGATTGCGTCAATTTGAAAGCGAATTCAGTAGAGTAGTTCGTTGTTTTTTCGCTGTAGTTTTTCGTTTGACAGATGACTAGGTTTGTTTGGGTTGATATCGATATAAATAGAACACGAAAAGAAAATGGTTATTGTGAAATTTGAATACTTGAATACAAAAATTGGAGAAAATAGTGACACAGACATAAGTTGGGGTGGATTGAAGGCCTCAATTCCTATAATCGTTTGAAAATTTTACGACAAGCGATATCCCAAACCAAAGCCGATTGAAACCATCAAGATCATTAATCATTGTAAAACCACAATAAGTTCTGAGCATGGGGGAGGACCACTTTCAGAGCTATTTAACGGTGAAGACGAATCAAATTCCACAGTACCATTCAGCGTAGATGACACAGAAGACAATTTCAACCGCCCGACAGTGAAGAAGTAAAGATAGCGATATTAAAGCTTTAACTGTTAAATTGCCAAAAACTGCAGAAGATGATTTGGTTAGGAGTTTTCCCAAGCTTATCTGCCAGATTCCGCCAGAACCAGAAGAGAGCATGCCTGATATTGTATCGCCACATCCTTAAAAAATTAGATTCCAGAGACATAAGTCTCTCCCACAAGATCTCTTCCGCAGAACTTTGTGAACGTTTGAGGCTTTTTATCAACAGCTTGGCAAGTTCTTATCAGTGTGACTCCACGAAATGCCACCATCAATCAGATTTTTCTACTCTACAGCAAGTCCAGTTCTATCTGTTCATGATGTGGTCACGTATTCGTAGATGAAGAATGGAAATGAACTGTAGCGGATTCAGATCTAGCCAGAAAAGTTACAGTGCAAGTGCAACGAATAAAATGGTTGGATCAACTAGCGCATATGGACAAAAGTGCTCCTGGCTGTAAGAAAATTGTATCTACAATCGAGGATCAATTCTGAACCACAACTCAACAGAGGAACAAATATAAAAACGAACTTTTCTTCCCATCTAAAATAATTTGATTATTAGATAAAGTTAATTTTGAGGAAGTTAAGGACTTCGTGAACCTAGGATCCGCTATCAGAAAACAACACCAGCTGTGAAATCAAACGAAGAATCACTCTTGCCAATCGTCTTTGGACTGAGAAGGCAATTGAGTAGTTAAGTCCTCTCCCGAACAACTTAAGTGACACTCTACAAAACCCTCATTATCCCAGTCCTAATGTATGGTACAGAGACATGGACCATGACATCATCCGATCAAAACGCTTTGGGCTGCTTCGAGAGAAAAATTCTTCAAATGGAGACGAAGATTCAATCAAGAACTGTACGAGCTGTTCAACGAAACTGACCCACCCAGAAAAGTTAAGGTCCAACGACTGAGATAGTTGGGTCATGTTTTCATGGGTCATGGGTCGGAAGGACGTCACAGAAGAGGAAGACCGCGACTCTGGTGGAGCACACAGGTGGTAGACCTGAACCAACTTGGCGTGCGAAACTGGAGGCAGCTAGCTAGGGACAGAGCTGGCTGGAGACGTTTGCTGGATGAGACCCTGGTCCGACCTGGACTGTAGTGCCACCATATGTAAATAAGTAAGTAAAATGATTTTATTACCTTAACCAAATCAAAATAAGTTCAGTCAACAACTATATTGCAATAAAAACATTTTTGTATTTTTGTAAATCTACCGATCATCCGAAGCTTAGAGGTGATCCACAATTTGTACAACTGGCTGTAAGTTGTAAGTAAGAAATGAGAAAAAGACCCTGCGAAGAAAGAAAAGAGTATCCGCAGTTTCTCAGCTCAAAGATCTAGAAGAGTCTCGCGGGCCAAGAACAACACCCGGCGTTTCTTTAAAAGGTCGAAGCAATTAGCTTCTGGTTTCAGAACCGGGACACAAGCTCTTCGAAACAGTGTAGGAAACCTAGTCACCGAAGCACAGGGAATTGTAGATGTTTTCAAGCAGCACTTCCAGCAGCTGCTGAATGCGCAAAATGTCGAGCAAGATAATGACGAAAGAGAAGCAAGACCAGTCAATGAAGACCCAGTCCCAGCCCCCAGCAAAGAAGAGGTAGAAAGAGCCATTCAAAAGCTAAAAAATAACAAGGCCACAGGGTCGGATGGCATACCCGCGGAACTCTTTAAACATGGAGATGTTTTGATGAACCACATGCACCAGGTCATCACCAAAGTGTGGGAGGAAGAATGCATGCCCACTGACTGGTCGATAAGCTCCATATGCCCCATCTACAAAAAAGGCAATCCGATGTTATGCAAAAACTACCGTGGCATATCCCTGCTTAATGTTGCATACAAAATCCTATCCAACGTACTGTGTGAGCGTTTTAAACCTTTCTGCAACACAATAATCGGCACGTACCAGTGTGGCTTTAGGCCAGGCAGAACAACGATAGACCAAATATTCACACTGAGGCAGATCCTGGAAAAGACCAACGAATTTCAAGTCGAAACCCACCATCTTTTCATCGACTTTAAAGCTGCTTATGATAGCATCCACCGCCAAGAGCTTATGATTGCGATGTCTGAATTCGGGATCCCGAACAAACTGATCCAGCTGTGCCGCATGACGCTACACAATACGCAGTGCAGTGTGCAAATGGGTAACAGCTCATCCAAGTTATTCCAAACTTGCGCAGGGTTTAGACAAGGAGATGCGTTGTCATGTGACTTCTTCAACATAGTCCTGGAGCAGATAGTGAGCAAGGCAGGTGTGAGCACGGAGGGCACTATCTTCAACAAATCCACCCAGCACGACATAGACATCATCGGTCGATCCAAGAGAGCTGTGCTTGAGGCCTTCACAGCGATTGAAGAACAGGCGAAACTAGTTGGTCTTGAAGTGAATGAGGACAAAACAAAGTACATGTTATCAACAAACAAAGCAACATCTGTCCACCGCCTAGGACAAAACGTCACTGTTGGTAGCAGCAATTTCGAGGTAGTTAAGGAGTTCACCTACCTTGGAACAAACATCAATCCCACGAACGACACCTTAGTGGAGATCCGAAGAAGAATTACCCTAGCGAACCGCTGCTGCTTCGGTTTGGCCAAACAACTGGGTTCAAAACTCCTCACTCGGAAGACAAAGTGTCTGCTATACAAAACTTTGATTTTACCAGTCCTACTCTACGGCGCCGAGTGCTGGACGATAAGTAAAGAAGGGGAATTGATACTGGGCACTTTCGAAAGAAAAATTCTTCGACGGATTTTTGGTCCCGTATGCGACGATGGCGAATGGAGAAGAAGATACAACCGAGAACTGTATGAGCTGTACCAAGATGTGGATGTAGTCCAGAAGGTCAAGAAAAGACGACTACATTGGCTCGGCCACATCGAGCGAATGGACGACAACGCTCCAGCCAAGAAAGTCTTCTCATCCCAGCCCCCAGGTTCAAGACGACAAGGAAGACCGAACCTACGGTACAAGGACCAAGTGACTGCGGATGCCAAAGCGCTTGGTCTCGGTGACTGGAGAGTGCATGCGAGGGATCGTTCACGATGGAAGACTGCAGTATCTCAGGCTGAGACCCTTCATGGATTGTGAGCCGGATAAGTAAGTAAGTAAGTAAGTAAGTAAGTAAGTAAGTAAGTAAGGCTGTAAGTTCGTAAGTATTTATAAATAAGCTTTTGTACCCAACTCTAGAATTGTGTATATTATAATTATTCACATTTGTATAACTTATTTTTTTTATTCAACACAAATTAGATTTCTAATGTGTTGTTTGTGATAAATGTTCAAAATCAATGCCGAATAATTCGTTAACGAACTTAAATAAGTAACCAAACATACCTCTTTGTTCTTCCTATCCAATTGCACAACCTTTATAAATCGTAAGCTTTTTCCCACACACATCATTGCCATCAAAATGCATATTCCAATTTCCAACTGTCAAATTTTCTTGAGCTTTTTTTCTCGTTTCGCATAGAAAATTCAATTCAAATAAGATTTTTTTCGAATAGCGAAAGACGAGTCGAAAAACGAAGCTTGTCGACGTCGGAGGTGCACTTGTTACTTAAATTTAAGATAAAAAAAAAACTAAATTCCCTGCCACCGTTTCTCGGTCCATTCGAAATAAAAATGTTTTAATAAAATATATTAACCAACGTGCAATAGCCCATCGGTGTGTAACAATTTTCCATCTCCAAGTGCTGTACTCTCGTATAGAGATAAATAAAAAAGTAATAAAAAGGTGTGAATCTCGAATCAATCTGAATTTTCTTCTTTTTTTTCTTGTCATTTCATTTAGTGCGTTGCGTATAAAAAATTTGAAGTAAAAAAGTTTGTGCAAATGACGTGACTAGTGTTCGCCTCTTCTAATTCAATAAAAGTCCAATAAGAATGATGTGGAGAGAAAAATAAAACAAAAACATTTTTTGTGTGTGTTTTTTCGTCTTTCGCTTAAATTTTCTTTTTTTCCTTTCGTTGGACAAATCCACAAAAAATGATGGGTGGATAAAGAGAAAGGGTTTCTTCTTGCCTTCGTCTTCGTTGTCTTTTTCTTCTCTTCATCTTGTGTGTCGATGTTTTCTTAAGAGCGAGTCAAAGTCAAACAAAATAGAAAAAAATGCGTTTTGTTTATAAATTATAAAAAGATAAATATAAAATGTACATGCAGAAGAAGAAGGAAATTGAAAAAGTGGATTATGCTTGAAGCTGAATTCAAGAAAAGGGAAGAATACCCAAAGGAAAATCCGGAAACCATCGAATGAAAATGAAAAACAAAGAAACGAGATGTGTGTGAATGTTTTAGGAGCCCGCTAGTGTCGGGATTATGTATGTATGCACTCGAATCTGGAAAATTAGAAAATTGTTATCTTAAATTTGAAAAGTTATCACTTTGGGAATAGAACACAGGGTGGGTGTGGGTGTTCCAAGGTTATTTACTTTGAGTTTGCACAAGGTGCAGTGAAATGATGATGGTGGAAGTGTTTGTCGGTGACATTAAATGTTCATTTAACTTGGCTTGTGATGGATTTATGCTAAGGTGAACTTTTGTACTTGTGGTTGCATCTCAAGGTTCCTTTGAACATAGTACCGTTCGATTTTCTCGCTGCTGGCTGTGGAGAAGAACTTATCTTGTCATGGTATCTGACCTTTGCGTGGTTAACAAACGGAAAATCAATTTGTGTTCGATTCTCAAAATTCAATTTTGTTGGATTACTCTTCAAAAGTTGAGGTTGTGCTTGTATAAAGTTTTTAGAGCGATTTTGGGAATACAAAAAACTTGTAGGCACCCACCTAACCTATTTTGTATTCCCTTGTCATACTATGAAAATGATACTTATGAAATGCAAAGTGGGCTGTCATGCTCCAAACTTAAAACTTGAATAAAAATAAATTGGGTTTTGATTTGAAAATATTCATTTAAGAAAAGGCAGCTAATTTGTTCTCGCTTAGTTTCAGTGTACGTGTACACTCTGTCTGTCTGTCATCTCCAACCACCTCTAATAACTAGGCAAAATTCTCAGTACCGTGGGTGTCCGGTTCTGAGGAAGTTCACTGTAAACACTTTTCAAAATCGAATGCTTCGACAGTTTTCAATAAACGAGCACCCTAATATTGCAATTTTGAAGTCAGTTTATCCGGACAACAACTTCATCCGTCTGTCTAACCCGCCTCTATGGCAAAAGACACATCAAATCCAACAAAACGTTTGTTTTGTTTTCTCCGGACACAAGTCCATTACTCTTATTAGTACACAAAACAACACTAAAAACAAAAGTAAAACGTTTTGTTGGATTTGGTGTGTTTCAGCCTATAGGCTCAACTAAATAGGTTGAAAGATTTCGCATTTAGAAAATAAATGTGCACATGAAACTTGAACAAATAGATACGTTTGAAATTAAAAAAAGAAAATGTAATAAGTTTTAATGAATTCGGAGACATGATTAAGGTTTCATTCCCATTTTGTTCCAGAAACCGGTGACCCTATTTTATTTTTAGGTTTCCGTTTTCAATAAAGCAAATACAGAACCCTAAGCTTAGTGTACACGATTGCCAGGTCTGACAATCATTGTCAGATCTGCAAACGTCTGACAATGTGTGAAAATGAGCTGACAATGGGCTGAAAATTTAATTTGTGTGTACACGGTTTGCAGAAATCTACAAACATCTGCAAATCTGTTGCCAAATATTTGTCTGACAATTTCGACAAACTAATTTGGCCAAATAGCTAGCAATAAATTTGCAAACATTTGTAGATTTTCTGTCAACCGTGTACACACCAAATCAAGTTTTGGATCTGCAAATTTATTTTCAACTCATTGTCACACATCAAAAACAAATCAAAATATTTTGTGTTTTGAAAATTAAATAAATTTAAAAAAGTCTGCTTTCAAAAATGTTTTTTATTGGAAAAGTAAAAAAGTAAATTCTTCCGATACGATTTCTTAATTTTTTTTGGCAAGTTTTCAGGCGGCGGTGACCGTGTAAATGCCTCAACCGTAATGGGCTGAAAATGTTCAGCACTTTCATTTTCAATAAAAGCATCCGTATCTGAAAATAAATGTTAAGGCCCAACTATAATAGGCGGAAGGGTGCGTACGTTGACGTACGAAAATTCCCAAATACATGCAAATCAGATGTCACAGCCATAATAGCGGATTGCTCGGTTTCGTTCAGTTTTGTTTTCGGACGTTAACTCACTTTTCTTTCTCAATTTACGCGCGAAAATTTGACATTTCTCTAAAAACACAGCAAGACGACACTCTGGGCTGATTGGCTAGCCGTTTTTGCGAGATGAGGACTCAGTATATCAAGCAGTTTGTTATACAGTTCTAAATTCATTCGTGTATAAATGAAGAACTGTTCTCTGTCCAGACTTTTTATTTTTATAAATGTAACATTGAAAAACCCATTTTGGTTTCTATCGCGGTTGAGCTCTTTTTAATATAATCATCTAATTCTTTTAATGCAAACAATGCCTCCATTAAGGAGTGCATTGATTTTAAACTCTTAATTATTTTAAATTATCTATTTTTATTCATTATTTCATTTAAAACAATTTGCCCAACACAGAATAATGACAGAAAGATTTCCGTTCAATTATGGGTAAGCGGATGCAATTGACACTCGGAAAGAAACGGTTCGTTCAGTTTTGACGCTAGCTTCCGTTCCCGTTCGTCTATTATAAATGGGCCTTTAACGTTTTTACACATTTTCTTTGAAATGAAAAAAAAGCACCTTAAAATTTACCTTGTAGTTTTCGCCAAATTTGTCTGCCAATGAATAAATTTGCAAATGTTCCTCAAACGGCATCTGCAAATTTATTCATTGTCAGACATTTGCAGAAACGTCAGAAAATGAAAAAAATTTGGTGATCTCCCAATGAATTTTGTGTACACACGATTGCCACATCTGCAAATTCATTTGTCTTCAAAATGATTGATGAACAAATTTTTCTGCAAATAAATTTGGTGTGTACACGGTTGTCAGCTTGCGTGTACACGATTGCCAGATATCTACAAATTAATTGGCAGATATTTGTCTGCAAATTAGGAGCCAAACCATTTGTCTGCAAATTAATTTGGTGTGTACACGATTGTCAGCCATTCGAGACAAATTTTTCAGTGACAGATCTGGCAATATTTGCAGATCTGGCAATCGTGTACACTTAGCTTTACAATTTTGTCACGTTACGTCCGTTCCGTGTGTCGGTCTTAGGGTCAGGGCATAGCTTTCATTGGTTTTCGTCATTGATAATTTTCATTCAGGTTTTAAAAGCAATAAAACAAGAAATAATTATTAACTTTGGTACCAAAATGAAGGTCAAGAGGTCAAGAATTTTCTTATCAATTAAAAGATTTAATTAAGCCCAAACATCTTGTTTAAAATTCACTTTAATTTTTTCAATGATGTATAGTATTCAGTGATCAGCTGATTTGTCATTCCCTGTTTCACAGTACCATCGGACCAATGAAAATGTTCGAATTTCTTTTTGTTCCAGACTGTCAGTGGTTCTTTCAATGATCTAGTTTAACCTCAATTCTCTTCAAAAAATAAATGAACAAAAATGAATCGACACCAAAAAGAAAAGAAAAATCATCAAAAATTAGAAATTAGAGAATTTGAGACCAAATTAATACAAGAGGTTAAAAAATTTCCAATGTCTTTATGCGAAGGAATCCATTTTCCATTTCACTGACATTTTTGTTCAATGACATAACATTTCAATGAGAGCTATGCCAGACCTGTCAAAAACATTCAAAAAAATTCCACTGATTTGTTCCAATGATTCAAACCAATGAAAGTTATGCCCGGACCCTTAGGGGCCAGTTATAGCGATCATTGGTTTTCATCAGGAAAAACTGGAACAGGAGGAATTTGAAATTTTTTCCTGACGAGCGTTTATAGCAATCATTGAAAATTTCTGTCAGGAATTTTTTTTTCCTGCCGTAATTCTATCATTGGAACTTTGATTTGTTTCATTTTTTAACAAAAATCCATCAGCTGTTCAGGAAAACGAATTTCCGTACGGAAAATAGAAAAATACATTTTTAACGAAAAATAAGTTTGCGAACTTATATTTTTTCTCAAAAAAAATTCTTTAAGTATTTTCCGGTCGATTGGTATATAAATTGCATTATCAAAAGAAATCAGTTAAATATCCATTCAAACATTTTTCCTGATGGATTTCAATGATCGCTATAACTGGCCCCTTAGGTGCCAGTTATTGGATAGCTGTCATTGGTTATAGCAGGATTTTTTTTCGTGACAGAATTCTATCATTGGAATTGTGCAAAATTGAAACACAAGTCATTGGAACGTTTCGTTTCATTATTTGGCATAATATTAAGATTTACTATCAGCTGTTCAGGAAAATGAATTTACAACCGGAAAATGGAAAAACACATTTTAAAGAAAAAATAAGTGTGAAATTGAACTTTTTTATGTCAATAAAAATTCTTGGAGTGATTTCCGATCGATTGGTATATAATTTGTACTTCTATTTAAAAGAAAACGTTGTTAAATATCCATTCAAAGATTTTTCCGGATCCATTTCAATGATAGCTATAACTGGCCCCTAAACAATTTTGTCACTTCACGTCCGTTCCGTCTGTCGGTCTTCGAACACGTTTCAACCTTTTAAGGTGATACCTATAAAGTGAAAGCAATATTTTTGAAAGGAAATTGAAATTTCCTGAACAGATGATTGTATTTCATAGGTATATGTCAAAAAGCAGCTAAAATTGTTCCACTGATTACTAGGTCTGTTCTGTTGCAGACTTTTTGTGCACTAAATTAGGCAATCTGTCAATTTCTGAGGAGTGGGGAGAAAACTCTCTCAGAGAGAAATTCAAGAAACCAAATTCAAGAAAAAATTTACAAAACTGGATTTTTTTTTTGTTTGACGTATGTCAAATTCTCATTTGACAGAACTCATATTTCTGCCGGAAGAAATTCTTTGGGCTAAATTTGTCAGGGTGGGGAAATTTTTTACTCTCTCGTGAGCACTCTTTTGAAGTTGGGAACAGACTCTGACCAAAAATAACCAAATATTACTAAATTCGCCAGTTTCAAACTGAGTGTGGAACGGACCTACTGTTTCAATCTCGTCAATTTCATTGACAGACTTATGTCAGAAAAAAAACTTCTTTAACTGACAGAAACAGAAATTTTCAATTTTGAATTATCAAAATTGTTTTCAGACAAATTCCAATGATTATTTTCAATAATAAAGACCAATGATAGCTATAACTTACTTCCTAATGCACTCACTGTGTCTCTGGCATGAAAAGGGTATAAAAAAATGCTTTGAGTGGGTGCAAATTATAAAAAAAAAGAAAATTGTCATTTGCAAATTGCGTACCGGTTGCGACTTTCAAGCACTGACTGTATATCGAATACCGTGGAAATGCACCGGGACGAAAAGCGACATCAAACAGCTCAGTGCGAAATCAGGATACCTGTGCAAACCTATGGACTCCAAAGCGCATGTCGAATAATCCTAATAGCAAGCCTATTTATTAAGGGTTATCTTGATAGAAAGAAAAAATTGGATATCAAATTCAGATGAAACAAACAAATCTAACAACATACATATATACATACTAGCTGACCCCGAACCTCATCTCGTCTCCTTTCAGTTCAGACCAACTCGAGAATAGTAATGTAACACAGATTTTATCAAAAGATGATGATGACACACTGTGGCGTATGAGTACTTTCTTTTTATTTGTTTGCTTATCATTGCTATTGGGAGTTTTAAAATTTCATTTACTATATTCGGCTTGGATACAATTTTAAGTAATTCAATGATTTTCAGTTTCATATCATACACTTATTTTGTATAACTTGTCCTCAACTTCTTGGTTAAAGCTTAAATAAAGGCTTTACTTTGATTTTAAAAATGGTTCGGTAACAATGTCGATCGATTTAAACAATATCTCTTTGCCGGGCAATGAGTGTTGTATTTTAAAGTTTATATCGTCAAAATCGATATTTTATGCAGCTAAGATAGCTCGTAACAATGTTTATCAGGTCAGCTAGTAGCATGAAAAGCAGCGTGTAGCCGTCTCCCGCTTCTAAACTACCTCCCTATCATTTTTGAGCCAAATCAGTTCAGCCGTTCGTAGAAATTATTCACATACTTATGTAAACACAACGTTTAATGGGGCAAGCTTGTAGGGTAAAAAGTATCCTATATATGGTTCCAAGCTACCAACCCATCAAACTGAACCAAATCGGTTCAGCTGTTCTTAGAAATTATTTATGTGGCTAAACAACGTTTACCGGGTCAGCAAGTAAAATAAAAAGTATCATGCATAAACATAATGGTTGAAATGAATGTATGAATGAATGCATACAGAAATAACTCATTCGCGTCGATCCAGCCTTGTAGTTGCAATATAGATAACGACTGCAGCGCCACCCGCTGGGCTGTTTCTAAACCATCCAGGGCCCCACCTGTACCCGTACATAAAAATCATTCAAATCGGTCCAGCCTTTTAGGAGGAGTTCAGTGAAATACACATACAGTAAAGTTTTATATATAAAAATATGATACGTAAGTGTTGGCATACGATAGGATATTTCATTTAGATAAATTCAGTGTAAACATTTCGACTTCAACATTAGTTGATAGGCATTTGACATTTCACAAATAGAAACAAAAAAAACCATTTTCTTTAAAGGCGCCGCGCCGGCCCATAGAATCCGTCCGTCCGTCAGCGTTGACGTTTTCAACTGAATATACATATACATATACATATACATGTTAACTTTCTACTTTTTGCGTCCGTTGTCCCGTTGACAATCAGGCCGTTGTGAATTAGGCCGTGTGCGATTTGGATGAATTGTGGTTAAACATGGATGAATTTCTAACCACTCCTGTCATATTTCAACCTGTTCCACAGCTAGTCTAATTTTAACACATTTTATTCATTGCGAAGTGTCAAAATTTAACCGCACGCCAAGTTTTAACCACTTATAACTGAATTCGCACATGGCATTATTTTTACACCAAGCAAATAAGACTGTCAAAGTACAACGTATTCTATGGGACGGTTCCATCCGGCAAATACTTTGGCAGCAACGTATTCGATTCGCCCCTAAATTTCTCTAAACTCCAATCACAAATTCACAAACGGTTCTTAATCATGTGTTTCCAGTGCAGTTATTTTAGGCATTTTGTGAAGATGTGAAAAACCGGCTAAAAAAGTTATAAGGGTCAAAAGGTCTCGAAATTCAGTTTTTTTTTTTCGCGAATATCAACTCGTAACCTATTTATGAAAACTCCTCATTGAATTAAAAAAAAAACGTGGTCGGTTGAGGTCCCAATGCGAGCGCAACATCACATCGAACACGGTGAAAAAGAACCGGCGCGGCGGCGCGAAAAATGGAAGTGGGAAATCAGAGCGCCACAGAGCCCATATCGAACAAACCTTATCACGTTGATCTTATCTGTTTCAACTGAGATTGGCTCAGACGTATATTCCTACAAACTAGATAGCAATTTTCTCGACTAGCTTATCGTTAAGTTTAATTGAAATTAAAAGCATTTAGTACTTACATATCAAACATCAAAGAAGTATAGCTAATTTTGATCCAGATTAAAAGAGAAGTCGAAAAAAGTGTGTCCACCGATTTGCTCCGTTTGTCTATCTGCCAATGGATCGATAGACTTCAAAAATGTAAGCAGTCCTAGAGAATTAGTCTTCACACAAATTTTATTGGACAAACATCAAAAATTTGAAATAAAAAAAAAAAAAAACGATTCCTACGATTTTATCAAAATATTCTCTTACATATTTCCTTAAACGACTTGAATTTTGAACTGAATTTTTTTTTTGTATTTTTGCTTCAAAACGTTGCCCACTATCCGACTGTCGAACTCTATTGTTGCTTGTTTACTCAAGTTTTGTGTATGTAGGTTTAAGTCAACTGTGAAGAAAAAAAAACTTTTCAGTTATTTCATTACATTTCATCCCGAGTCTTCGAAATTTAACTGCTTTTCTTTAAAAGACCCAAATACTAAACGAACGGGCCTAATGTCGGCTATAAAATCGAAAGCTCAAGATAAGCTTTGTTCAGCGAAAAAAACGACAACACAGTACAGCACAGCTTCATGAGAAATGTCACAACACTTTTGAGCAAGTTAGAACACTTCACTTTTTGACAAATTAAATTTGTCTCACTGGATCTATTCTGTTCTACCTAAAAAAGTTGAACAGAAAATCCTGTCCCAATCTGTTCCAAGCTATTCTACACAGACTCAATGACCACCAAACCAGAACAGTTTGGAACAGAAAAAGTGTGAATGAACACCAAAAAGCTGTACTTTTCTGTTCTGAACCGTTCCAAAAAGTGTCGCTGAACATACCTATAGTGTTTTACGAAAGCATTGCAACAAAACGTTCGACGATTTGTCAAACAAAATTTTCGATGGCATACATTTATCCGATGGTCCATATTTTCATTGAATCTGAGAGATAATTGTGGTTAAATGTCGTTAATGTGCCAAATTATCTTATTCTTTAGTTCTTGAACTTTTCCATGGGCATGTGCTGTCATTTTGCTGAGCTGCGATTGGTCAAATGTTGTTTTGTAGTTTCATCTGTCAAAAAAATAAAAACTCGAGTTCAGGGGCGCATTTATTTTTGTTGGTGATCGTTAGGCGCTACACAATGTCTTGTACTTTTTAACACTTGATCAAGTTGTTCATAGAATGCGCTTTCGAATACGACCCCAAAAAGGACAATAAATATGATGAATTAAGGATGAAAAATGAAGAAAATGTAACGAAAAATAAAAAAAAAATAATAAAAATCCTGGCAGTACGCCTTGAACGTTAAAACACCATGTAGTCCAAAATCTTGATTCAATCATATTTCGCTTGGCGCCCCTGAGATTAACCATTCAACTGCAGACCAGCCCTGTTGTAATGCGTTTTATTTTGTGAAACTCACACAACCACAAAATAATAGTCCGCTAATGAACAATTTTAGTGTGATACTAGCTTAAGGTGACGTTTGAGTCATGACTGAAACGTCATTTTGAGCTAGTAGCTAGTACCACACTAAAATAATTGTTAATGGCGTTTAAGTCATGACTTTTTTTCGTGGTAAAGAAAATACAGAAGTTTTCATGGAATTAGCTAGAAAAAAAGAAACATTATGGAATATATCCGATACGCAAATTCATTGCATGCACCAAACATAAAATATCTTCTTCATCTTCATCCATCTTTAAATTTAAGTTATTAACAACATTAAGAAAATAATGTTTGATAATGTTTTGTTTTGTTTTCGTTTTGATGGGCATATTTGATAGCCCGTCGCGCGATTACATTACGTACACAAAGGAGAACCGGCAAAAATGTATGGAAGCTGGCCTAAGAACCAATAACGACATGATATATGTCAATGGAAAGGTCTTTTTGTCTACTTTAACTTTTCCTATGGCAGTAAGTTCCAAATCGCTGTGTGGAAAAAGCTATTGCACAATTAAGTCATTCACAAGTAATAAGTGTTTTCTTGTTTTCATCTTGACCTTGGAACCAATAACGACATGATGTATATCAATTGAAAGGTTTTTTTGTGTACTTTAACTTTTGTTTTGGCAAGAAGTCCCAAATCAATGTGGGGAAAAAGTTATTGCACAATTAAATCATTCACAAAAAAATAAGTGTTTTCTTGCTTTCATCATAATAGGAAAGCATTACAAATGAAATCAAATCAAAACTTTTTTTTGTGAATGAATTAATTGTGCAATAACTTTTTCCCCACATTGATTTGGGACTTCTTGCCAAAACAAAAGTTAAAGTACACAAAAAGACCTTTCCATTGATATATATCATGTCGTTATTGGTTCCTAGGCCAAAATGCCGGTTCTCCTTTCTCAGCGATTTGAGCAGCGAATTTTTGATAGCTGTCATTTTCGTTGCCGGGCGACTGCATCCTGTTGAGCTCTTAACGCTCGCCGTTTTTAACAGGTTTGAGGTAATACTTTAAAATTCCCCTCCATACAGGTAGTGCCAAAACATTTGTTGAACATTGTTAATTTGATTAGTTTATGCTTATAGAATATTCACCATCCAATCAATATTAGTTAATTTAATAATGCAAATAAATGAGAATTTTATCTGATGGGAAATGCACTTGGACTTGGCCATGGTCAATAGGAAAGGGGTTGATAATGATAAATAATATCCTGCGTCCATTCGACCGCAACAACTACATAAATTCCCCACATATTTATTATTTTTGTAGGTAGGTATGTTTGCATGCTTGAGTCTTGTCCGTTGTCCGTCGTATAACGTCTTAAGAAATTATACAATTAGGTCGAAGTTGGTAGAAGTGTGTCAATTGATTCTAAAAGTCTGAGGCAAAAACAACGGCAACAAATTCTAATAATTTATCACAAGCTGGAAACACAAGCAAAGACGACAAAGGTTGTTTTACAGTTTTTTTTTCTTGTTTTTCTTTTTCTATGTTGGGGGTTCGGAATTGATTTATTTAGACATTTGTAAAAGTAATAGCTTGTGCCAAATTGTTTTGGTTTGCAAAAGCAAAAAAAAAAAGAAACGGAATTAAAATTTTAAATGGCCTTTCGGTTTAAAAAAAGGAAAAGTTCCAATTATGTTTATCAAACACATGAAATTCCTCGTTCCTGAATTTTGCATTTGAGTAAATAACTCATTAACCAAATAATCGCATATAATTCCTTAAATTAATTGCTCATTTGAAACAGTTCAATTCAAGCCAACACACCGTGACTAAATTGTAATCAATACACATTTCACGCAAATCCAAAAATGTTAAACAGTGAGTGTAGGTTTGACACTCCTCCGTTCTGCAACTCCGCATTACATTCAACCAATGCCACGCAATTTCAAGGCCACGATTCGACCTCAATTACTTTATTAGGTAGGTATAACTTTTTTCTTCGCATTTCTTTTCCGACTTCCTAAAACACTCGAGTTTACGGCGCTACGCTTACGTTAAAGCTAACGCATCCCACGCTCACGGTGAAGTGAAGTATTAGCAATTCAATTGTTATTTATTTAACATAGATTGAGCAATAAATTATTCGTGTGGGAAAAAATGGGAAACAATTTTCACATTTGGTACTTCCTAATGTTCCATGCAACATTTGGTCATGTATTTTTGTTTTCATTTCGAGTTTGGATTTGATCATCGGAAATTCATGAATCCATTGACTTTATGGCGTATAGAAAATATTGACATTGCGAAGGTCTGTCTCTTGGGAGTGCGAGTATATAAATTTATAACGGGAAGTGAATGACAGACACACTCCATTACATCAATTTTTAAATTTACTTTTTTTTGTTTAACCTTAAAATTAGTAGTGCTTAATAGCAATGTAGTTGATAGTACGTTCGTAGTGGTTAAATTTATTTTTTGGAAATGTCGATGTGTGCAGTTTTGAAAAATGTTTTTCACTTCCCTCTGTCGCTTGACGCCATTTCCCCTTCTTTCATCCTCTGTGAGCAGTCGTAACCTTTTCGATGCTTCCAATAAAGGTCCGCATGTTTTGAAGGCATCTACAGTCAATATATTGAAAGATCCACCGGAAATTCTGGTTGTCACATTATGGCCCTGGGTTGGTACCGATTCTGAAAGTGCAATTTCCACTTTATGACTTTATCCAAGTCGGAAGGTCAATTGGATTCGATCATCTCCTCACACTGTTGCACCTCTTATTTTTCTTAATAGTCAAGTTGATTTGATGAAGCTTGTCTGTCCGTCAAAATTCAACCTAGGTGCATATTGACAATGTAAAAACATAGAGCGATCAATTATAAGTTCATTTGCCAAAAGCCCACTGTCGGCATATGTTGGATAACCCGCCAGAGAAGCCCCGCATCAGATCCATTAAATAACAGTTGTTTTTGTTTTTTTTTGTTTCAATTAGATATTATCAGGCAATAGTCAAACAGTTAAAAATCAAGAATTCCTTAGAAACACAGAAAGTCCCAGCGCCGGACCCGGACCCACTATTTTCGTCGTCTCCATCGTCGTAATGTCATGTTTGATCAAAATCTCACCTTTTTTTACGAGTTCAAAACTTGCCGTATATTCTTTAAGTTGGAAATTAAAAAGATGCAAATTCATTCTCATTAAAATAAAACGACCGACTTCGATTAAGACTACACTGTGACTGATTTCATTATATTTAGAGGGAGTATAATCAAACAAATTTAAATATTTAATTAACAACAGGTAATTCATTACCTAATCTATCCAACACTTCCAGAGATGAACCAATTTTACTATCAAGCGGTGTTAATTTTATATTGGGGTTACCTCGAATAACATTACCTAATGCATCACCATCTCGAAGACCGCCTAATAAGTCACCATTTAGAAGATCACCTAATAAGTCGCCTCCTAGAAGACCGCCTACTAAGTCACCTCCTAGAGTCCGTCATCTAGGACTCCGTCATCTCCAGGTATTCCACTTTGTATGTTACCTCCTATAAGACCGCCTAGGACATCGTCATCTCCAAGTATTCCACCTAGTAGGTCACCTACTAGGAGTTCTTCATTTTCTAGAAGTAGAAGACCGTCTACGAGTCCTTCATCTCCTTGAAGACTGCCTAGGAGTCCTTGATCTCCAAGTATTCCACCTAGTAAGCCACCATCTAGACGACCTCCTGCTAGTCCATCATCTTCAAGTAGTCCACCTAGCAGGTCACCTTCTAGATGACCGCCAAGGATTTTGTCATATTCTAGTAAGTCACGACACGAGTTTCTTTTACGACTTAGTTCTCAACAACTCCATCTTGACGCTGACTTGTGGTACATTGACAAGTGGAAGTGATGCACCATAACTTGCCGAAATAATTGCCAACAATGCGGTGATCACAAGAAAAAAAACTCTTAAGTACGAAATTGTAACGGAACTTAAATGTAGATTGGTTAATTGTGGAGGTATTCTGAACTGGAGCTATTGGTATCTACTGATTATTCTTCGAGCAGAAGTTGGCTTTTATGTAAATTTTTTATTTGTTTTGTGAAGATAACTTATCAAATTTGAACAAGATTTTGAACAGATTTATTGTTATATAGGCTCGTGTAAAAGATAAACATATGTACTTGTGCTGTGTCAAATTAAACCATAAACAAGCTAGCTGATGCAGAGATAGGTTGAAACAAACTAAACAAGCCTATGAAGACTAATAGCTAGACAACAATTTCAATGCGGTATGGGATTTATGCAAAAAACTCATATTATTTTATCATATTCAAGTGTTGGGCCGAACCGTTCGTACAAGTCCTAATAAAATTGCATAAATGGATTTTCTTCACAAGTTGTGGTCTCGGTTCTTTGTCGGAGAAGCTCACATGTTTCCAGTCTGTTTGTTGGGTAGGGGGACTGTGGAATCAGTTGAAACTTTGCTTCTGTTCGACAGAAGTGAAGCTGAAAGATTTGACTTAAGAAAGTGCTTCAAACATCAGACAGTCTTCATTTCGGGCGGCGGCGGCGGTGGTTTGACATACATTATCTATTGGGGTATGCAAGGCATCAGGCATCAGGGGTACATTTGGAAACAGTTGATCAAGGCAGCAGCTGCGGAAAGTTGTCCCAACAAAAGTATTATAAAACAATATGAAAAATAACTAGGCAGCACCACTAACAAAGGAGTCTGATGATCGGCTTGGCACCCGTGAAATAGCTATAACTCCAGCCAAACAAAGAAATTGACGGAAAAAGCCATTGGTGGAAGCACCTCTAAGTTGCTATCGTTGTTCAAACAACATAAATGGAAATGACGGACGCAGCCTAACTGCAGTGTTAAATAACACAAAAACAAAACTATAACAAATAAACTGACTAGTGTCAAAAACTTTCAATAATCTGACCCTTGGTGTACGCAACGAATTGTTGTGACACAAAGATAGGAAATCAGAAAAAATGAAAGCGGAACAAGATAGCATTACTTTGAGGAGCTTGTAAAAATGCGCCTATGTTCATTGCAAATGATAAACAATAAAAAGTCTACAATAGGAAACCAAAAATCAGTGGAGTTGTTAGCGCAATGCGTAGTGCATTGGCTTCACAACTAGCAGGTCCTAGGTTCAAATCCCAAAGTGAACTCAAAAAGTTTTTCGATTAATATGAAAAATAACTAGGCAGCACCACTAACAAAGGAGTCTGATGATCGGCTTGGCACCCGTGAAATAGCTATAACTCCAGCCAAACAAAGAAATTGACGGAAAAAGCCATTGGTGGAAGCACCTCTAAGTTGCTATCGTTGTTCAAACAACATAAATGGAAATGACGGACGCAGCCTAACTGCAGTGTTAAATAACACAAAAACAAAACTATTATAAAACATGTTGTTGCCAAACATGCTGTAGCTGTAGCTTCAACAAGATGGCTGATATCAACTGTCAATGTTCGAAAGTCGCTGTTCAGTTGGGTCTTTAAATTATGTAATTATTTCCTTGTCCTTGCCTGTCGATTGGAAGCACAAACATCTCGCTCTCGCTCACAATGTTGATGGTTTCTCTGTAATTAACACCTCCAAAGCATCTTCTAACGGCATAAAACTTCTCTTCTGCGACTGCCATTTTTCAAATACTCGCAGGTATGTTTTTCTCAGCCCTATTTGGACTTATAGTCCTTTACTTTAGGAGTTCGGAGGCTTGGAAGCTCATAATTGAGTACATCAAAAGGTACAAAATCTCTCAAGTTTTACGCCGTTTGTTCGGTATCGAAAACCCTGAAACAATAAATCTTCTAATCAAAAACTCTTTTGGCCCCTATTTGGAGTAGCTTTGAAGATGAAATTACTTTTCAAAGTTATCTTTCGACAATAAGCGTTAAGGCATTCTGTGTTCCTGTACGCAAAATATTATAAATTAATTGTTGACAAAACTGTCACCAATTAGAGGTCTTGATTTTGATCGAAATGAAGTTATTGATTCCTTTTACGTCAAATGAACCACCATGCCTTCTTTCGGGAGGAACTGATCGATTTTTTCCCTGACCAGCTTTGAACTATTTTAACTTTTGTTGCTTCTTTGTTAGCGGGCTATTTTAGTCAATTATCATTGGTGGCAAATAAAACGACTCTTAATTCATCTTTCCCGACGTTTCGCCGATATTTCATGACTTCTTCAGAGGTTGTAGTAGAAATCTATGGGTTTTTCACATTAAGAACTAGAAAATTTAATAGAAGGAAGAGTTAGCCTTTCTCGAGTCGTTTGAAGAGTGAAAAATTGCTGTCGAAAATCTTGTTTCCACAGACTTATTTCCAGATAAATCTTGCAAAGAATAAATCTAATAATAATTTTTATGATATACTTTCTAAAACATGTGTGTTGTGTATTTATTTTGGCACACGAGCTTGTAGAAACTGATAAGCTGTCTTCACATAACAAACACAAATTTTGTATAAAAGCCAACTTCTGCTCGAAGAATAATCAGTAGATACAAATCCAACATCTCCAGTTCAGAATATCTCCACAATTAACCAAATTACATTTAAGTTCCTTTACAATGTCGTACTTAAGAGTTTTTTTTCTTGTGCTCACTGCATTGTTGGCAGTTATTTCGACAAGTTATGGTGCATCACTTCCGCTTGTCACTGTACCACAAGTCAGCGTCTTAAGTGGAGAACTTCAAGATGGTCTTAGTGGAGTTGTTGAGAAACAAGATGACAAACTCCTAAGCGGTGTTCTAGGAGCTGACCAACTAGGTGGAATACTTGGAGATAACGGACAGCTAGGCGGTCTTCTAGGAGGTGACCAACTAGGTGGAATACTTGGAGATAACGGACAACTAGGCAGTCTTCTAGGAGGTGACTTACAAGGTGGAGTATTTGGAGGAGATGGCATTCTAGGTGGTCTAGTAGGAGATGACTTACAAGGTGGAGTAATTGGAGATGATGGGCTCCTAGGCGGTGATCTACTAGATGGAATACTTGGAGATAACGGACAGCTAGGCGGTCTTCTAGGAGGTGACCAACTAGGTGGAATACTTGGAGATGACGGACAGCTAGGCGATCTTCTAAATGGTGACTTATTCGCCGGTCTTCTAGATGGTGACTTATTAGGCGGTCTTCTAGATGGTGACCTACTAGGTGGAATACTTGGAGATGACGGACTCCTAGGCGATCTTCAAGGTGGTGACTTATTAGGCGGCCTTTTAGATGGTAACTTATTAGGCGATATTCTAGCTGGTGACATATTAGGTCATGTTATTCAATATACTCCGATATAAAATTAACGCCGCTTGATGGTAAAATTGGTTCATCTCTTGATGCGTTGGAAAGATTATCTAGAGAAAATGAATTACCTGTTGTTAATCGAATATTTTAATTTGATTATACTCCCTCATCCCTCTAAATATAATAAAATCAGTCACAGTGTAATCTTACTCGATATCTGTTGTTTTATTTTAATGAGCAGCAATTATTTGCATAATGTTTTGTTTTTGAATTTATTTATATAAATGTAAATATTGAACAAGAATTTATTAATTGATTTAAAAGACTGTTAGCATCATAGTTTGTCCTGCTAAAGATTTGACACAGCGTTCGCCGTTCGCCATAGTCTTATACTAGTTTGGCCTGAATTTCAATAGATGTCGTCTTGCATGAGTAAACAGTCAGTTTCTGATTTAATTCTTTTGTAAAGTTTTATGTCGCCAGCATAAATAAGGACAGTAACACATTAATTTTGGACAACAAATACGACATTAATGGGTTGGCTACGAAAGACCGCAGATTAAAATCTTGTTCACAAAGTCTCGCAAACTAAAATCTTGTTTCTTAGAATCCCGCATTCACAAAATTTCACTTCCTTTAAAATCTCGCAGACTAAAATCCTGATATTTGAAATCTCGCATTTAAAATAAAATATTTATTTATTCAGCATGAACTAAAAGGAAAACGGTGTTAACTAATAATGGAAAGGCATAAACTGGGACAGTCGAAAAGCAACAGAACTACGAAGCAATGCAGTCGAACAGTTATTAGCAGTAAGGTCTTAAGATCCATCTTTTAAAAAAGACAAAGAATGTCCAGAGTTGAATATTTTAAGAGCATAGAAAAAAAAATTGAGAGCAAAGCTTGAAATCTGCAGTTGCCCGTAGCTTAGTGGTTAGGTGCGTTGGCTGCTAAGCAGAACGTCGGTCGTTGTGGGTTCGAGTCCTACTCGGGCCCATAAAAGTTTTTATTTCATATTTCACGGGTACTGCATCTTGCGAAGAATTGACAAAACTTCCAAGAGTATCAATCTGTCATGAAAAAGTGCTTCTTAACTTTGCCGTTCGGAATCGGCATTAAATTGTAGGTCCCCTCAATTCTTCACACGCATTCAAAGAATTTTTGATGAGAGTAAGCCACTTAGGCCTTGGCTCTTCAAGAGCTTTCGCGCCACTCTATTTACATTTACATTTAGCTATTTGAACTGTACAGTAAATATTTTGTTAAATTTGATTGAAATGCATTGGTTGTTTGTAATGAAAAAAATTATTTTAAACTAGCTGACCCGGCAGACTTCGTACTACCTCAATGGATAAATGAAAGATCTAACCTTTTGTATAAAATAAACTTAAAACAAACAAAAGTAATCCGTAATTAATAAAAAAATGCTCGCTACGAATGAAGTTTTACTATTATTATTTTCGATTAGTTACATCTTACATATTATTAATCCGTTAATCAATTTAAAGCTTTCTGATATACTATATTTTTTGTTTTGTTATGTGGTGCGTACATAAGCAACGATGACGGTTTTCCCACACGCAAACACGCGTAAGGGACGCGGTGGGACCAACTGTGGCAATTTTAATTTGCCTCCAGCACAACATAATCCAGTAGATTCACCACAGTACTTCAATGCCTGGCAATATGAACAAATTACTGTCATTTCCCCAATATTTACCGATTTGTCGGTGCACAGTAATCTAATGCTGGATCATAATGGAATGCAGCTCGTTCCATATCACAGCAGCACTGCGTCTGCGGAATCGCTCAATTACATTATGTCGTGCTCGCTGTTGTTGGGATTGACGTTGCATTCTAAGCCTATCTACTGCATTGCTATTTACTACAGAACGCAACTGTGACATTGCAATACGACTGTTTTGTTGGTCAGTCTCTCTTTGGTCATCAGTGCGGTTAACCTGTGAGCTAGTTCTTCGCACATTTGACTAATTGCGACGGCCTACATCAGGTCGTCTTCTCCTCATCAACTATCACAGAAGAACAACAACAAAAATAACAAAGGAAGTTAACCGAAGTTAAGAAATATGTACCTGCATATGCTTTATGTGACGTATTTTGGAGACGGTTAAGCTGGTTAAATAAAGTGTCAATTTTCAATTTCTTCAAATTCAATTTTCAATTTCATACAAAGTATATATATGGGAAAATGATTTTTTCTTTGCAAAGTATTGGAAAAGGAATTTTGCTTATAACGTGTGTGTTTGTGCATTTTTTGAAAATTTCTAACCGTTTACACCTTACCTGAACTACTACCAATATTTCAAGACCACAATTAGCCAAATTGGTTAAGCCGTTGCCGAGTTTAAGCGAGACTAACGAACAGCTATTCATTTTTATATTTATATAAGATGCACTGCTTTAAATACACTAGTCAAAACAATTAAAGGAACACTTGAAAAAACTCAAAAATGGAGTGGTTTTTTATAAGGCTGTATCTCAGTAGAAAAAAGTCGGATGGAAGTGAAATAAAAAGTTTTTCAAAGGTTATCATTTTTTTTTCAAATTATTTTGAGTTAAAAAAGTACCGTTAGTCGTTTTTGCTTGAGCGTAAAAAATGTTCACTCAATTTCAAAATCGAAAAAAAAAATAAACTTTGAGTTGTCATAAAATGAGCGGAATTTGTTTATTTTTTAAATTTTTTTTATTTTTTTCATTATCATTATGACTTTGTGAAATTCGGACGAATTTTCATCAAAATAAAGGATGTCAAAATTGTGTTTTTGCATGTAAACCCATTTTTTGATTAGAAAAAAAAATCGTACCGATCTGAACCAAACAGTGAATTATAGCCAGCAAAATTCTCAAATTGAATCTTAGATTGGTTGGATTGAAAAAAAATTTCCGCTCATTTGATGAAAACTCAAAATTTACGGTACTTTTTTAACTCAAAATAATTTGAAAAGAAAAAATGATAACCTTTGAAAAACTTTTTATTTCACTTCAATCCGACTTTTTTCTACTGAGATACAGCCTTATAAAAATCCACTCCATTTTTGAGTTTTTTCGAGTGTTCCTTTAATTGTTTTGACTAGTGTATTTAATGGTTGACTTTTTTTTAAAGTGCGAGATTTTGTAGTGCGGGATTTTGTAATGCGAGATTTCAATAGTGAAGGATTTTTTTTACACAAGCGAGATTTTCTCAAAAAATGAGTGATTTCGTGTTTCGATATTTTGAAAATGCGTGATTTAGAAAGAAGATATTTTAAGAATGCGGGATTTTGTAATGCGAGATTTTTTCAAAATTGCGAGATTTCGTTAAAAGTGATTTAGGTCTGCGGTCAAAAGTAGTGCTCCCGACATTAATGGATTAAAAGAATTGCCCCTAGTCCCAAATGTCTTACCGAAGGAACGCTTGCGTTAACGACAATAGAATAAGAACATTCCGAAAAACAGCGGTATATTTTCTATTAATATAGTTCTTACAAACCACAATCCAAATTTACTGATCTGATTCGAAGAGTTAACCTACTTTGAAGAGCCTGGAGACTCTGCACTTGCAATGTTAGTTTAGTTAAACAATAAATTTAATGTTTAAAATTTTTCAACCTTCGATTGTTGTTTCCTATTTGGTAACATTGTCGCACGTCGCGTGCGTCGGTCGTTCGACCTAAATGGCAACAGCAACACACTCCAAAGCAACTCCACTGTAATGGCAACATTTTCTTGTCTAAGTCAGTTTTCGTTTTCATTGATTTTTTCTCCTTTCCTAGTGTGCGAATTTCGTGTTACCGACTGTGTGCAAGTGGGTTGGGTTTTGCCACCCACCTCATTCTACGCCCGATTCGCTGATCTTGATCTGCCCATATATTGCTTTTGCTTTCCTCATCGAACTACCGTGCATGATTAAGACCATTAAATGAAATTGATTAAAAAATAGAAAGAGAAAATATTTCCTCTCTCAATTTATAAGACCAAGGAAATTAATTTTTCCTCGAACGCGACGCCTTCTTCAAGTGCTGATGTAACCGCTTATTAAAACACTATGGTGCATTGAATTAGACCTACATTCATAAAATATTTTTGAAAAAAACATATCTAAACAAATTTTCTTAGATGTACCTATAGCAATGACTCAGAGTGTACGTACACATAATAATTGGAGCTTACAACACGAAAAAAGAAACAGGTCGTTCGTTTATCAGGGGGGTGCTTTGGAACCTAGAAGGTTTCAGGGGACGAAGACGACAACAAAGACGATTGAGACGACCAACAAACGACCGCGACGACGCGACGCGACACTGACAGTGGGACAATTGAGGTGGGCACAAATCACAATCGTAGGTAAGACGTTCTGAGACATTGAGAAGCCAAAGGGTTGATGTCGTGTGGTTGTTATGTTATGGCTGGATTTTTTTTTTTTCATTGGATATTGGAACAATGGAACCAAAGGAACAGAAGAGAAGTAAAAAACGAAGAAATTCGTGCGTCATCGTTATTTTTGCTATGGATCCTTCTTATTATTTTGTAGCCCGTGGTTGTTGTTTTTATTAATTTAGCTGTCTTTTTGTTAGAAGATAGAAAAAGTATTTTTGTTATAGATTTTTATGAAGCGAAACAACCACAGTATCGGCTTTTTGTGTTGTTTTGTCTTACACTTGATTTATTTTCAACATGAAATTAATGCGGTACTCTATGTTTGGCTTTGGACTGTATGTGGCTTTATTTTTCTTGGTTATTTTCTTTGAAGAATTTGCTTTGACAGGGGAGTCTTATACATTAGAGTGTGAAGTGAGAAAGATTGTTTGCTTGTTTACATTTTGCCAACAAGTTTGTTTTTTTTAAGAAATGAAAAAGGAGAACCCTATTTAGAGCTTCTGTGTGAAGGTGTAGCTTTCACTGTTAATTACTAAAATATTTATATCAGTACTTAAATAACACCAAATTTACTTAAATGTCCTTTTGCTGGTACTTAAAAGAACTTTTACTTGGAAGTTTCTATACTTAAAAGTTCTGGTATTGGCACTTGAGCATCAGAACACTGGTATGATAAAAAGCCATACTCGTAATTTTCAAGTCTCTTGTTGTTTAAGAACTTGGGTACTCTGCTATTACCAGTACTTTCAATTATTTTCAAGTACTAGTTTGTTCAACTCTTATAGCACTTTCATTGATATTGGAAAGTACTCTTACTGGTATTTTAAAGTATTTGTATTTGAAAGCTTAAAACTGGTACTTAAAAGTACTGGAACTCGTACTTGAACATTTGTACTTAAAAATCAAAGTTCATTCTTGTATTTTTCTAGTTTATTCGTCGTTTTAGAACTTGGGAACTTTTGACTAACAAGTTTATAGTCCTTTTAAGTATTTTCAAGTAGGTACAAGTAAGTCCTAGAGTATTCAACTTGATGTGCATGCAAGTTTGAAACCAGCACTTGCAGGCAATTTAATTGATAGTTGAAAAATATGGTGCTGGTTTTTGCAAATGTTTGAAATATCGCTTTTTGGTTTGTGATGTTCCTTGTTCCTTGGGGTATCCTCAGGGGGTCCAGGGTCTACTTAGGTAGGAACGGTAAACCTTAGTCCAATAGAAAGAAAGATAAATGTTTCTTAATTAAAAAATTCAAATCATTCAACTAAGTATTATTTTTAGTATATGGCTTCGTATCAAGAGTTTCATTTGCGGTATCAGACTAGGTTGGCTGGAGTTCTTTCTGGTGATGACCTTCTTCCTTCACGGCTTGGAACTTCATGTACTTTTCAGATTTGTGATGAGTTAAAGATGAGCACGACGTATGCGTGAGTCCCTTAGGATTTCCTCTAGTGTACCAACGCACAGTGTGCAATTTTCGCAATCTAGCGGAACTTTATTCGTTTAGTGTTTAATTGGAGTGTTATTGATATAAAATTGTTAGATTATGGAACAATATGTTGTTTTGTGAGATTTAGAAGCTTACCTGAAAATATTGAAAAATATGCAAAGTCAAAAATAGGGTATTCAACACCCCTCCCCCCCCTGATCTCTGAAACGACCGGGCCTGGCATTTTGAAACAAAAAATTAAAAATAGTTCCATATGTATAGAGTACAATAAAAACAAAAATAAATCACAAAATGATTCAAATAGGAGAACTTCGAATATTTACACTGAGATGAAAACGAAACCCTAATAAGATCACTTCGTTTTTTGTGCGTTCATCTTTCAAAAACGATTTTTTAGAAACTGCTAAGCCGATTGTAATGAAATTTGGTACGCATGTTCTATAATGTAATTATGATGCGAAAGTTTTGTTTTCATGTTTGTATGATGAATAGTTTTTGAGTAATTCAAGAAAAAAATAAAAAAAAGAACATGAAAATATAGGTCTCTTAAAAAAAAAATTTGTTTGGGTGGGGCAACTAAGGGCAAAAAAAGTAAATGAATTCTAACACAGAATATACAAACGGAGATTTTAAGCCCAAAAACACGATGGATACACGTGGATACATTTTTAAAACACTTCACAAAGTTTCAGAACAAAATAAAAATCAACACTGTTAAGGTCTTCAAACAAACGATTTTTTATATTTTTATTTTTTAGTGTAAAAAAAAAATAACTTACGCTGAGAAGTTCTTAAATACCACTAAAAATAAATTAAATAAATTGAATATGGACAACTATCATTACACTTGACCACGCTGTTACAAACATGACACAAGAAAAGCAATGAGATTTAATTTTTTTTTTCACTTGCAACAAGCTGATGTTTGTGATCCTGGTGAACGGTAAATACAATTATTTTTTTGTTTTTGTTTTTGCCATTTGATGGCCGGATGTTTTACCTTTCATATGATACCAATTTTGTTGCAGTTGAAAGAAATTTTTTTTACATTAAAGTTCCGCTAGATTGCGAAAATTGCACACTGTGCAACGGAGTTTCCTCCGGCTATCAACGATCCTTCGATCGGCTATCAACAAGGTTTCCCTTGGCTTATCAACGGAGTTTCCTCCGGCTTTTACGGCGGTTAACCGGTGCTTCAACGGACAGATCCCGGAACTTATACTTTGACCGACTAATCGGCTTCTGTATCTTAGGAGGTAGGGAATGTTACCACTCTTCAACCTCATTTTGTCTTCGACCGCTTGCTCCCTTATACACATTTCTTACATAACTCGGGTGTAAATTATATTCGGTCGAGTTGTAAAATTTCATACAAAAGTCTTTCTGGTACGACATGAATTATGTTTTGTTATTATAATTCATGCGAAAAAAAATGTATGCAGCTTATGCATCATTACAGGTTTTCAATTCTTTAAGTAACGTAAAACTTACGTACAACATTGTTATACTTTTATACCAAGGAACTCTTGCTCAACGACTGTTTGAATTTTCTATTTTCCATTTTGACAGCTCGTTGACATCCAAGCTTCATTCTTTTTCGAAGCATTAGTGCATATGTAGCTTTGTTGACACTTAACTTATTTTATTTCATCATCTGTCAAATTAGCCTCCCATCTATTTCAGAAAGATTTTTTTCCGTCAAATGAGTTACTTTCGCACATGATGTCATACGTGAAACTTGACGCGTTTTTTTTCGTTTCTATTTATTTACTCAAAAAGAAAATAATTTTTGAAGCAAGTTCTAAACTATAAATTTCAACCTTTATGGATGGCTGATTTTGAATGCTAAACTAACGCGCATAATTCACGCCAGAGTAAATAGTTGGTGTAGGTTATACAAACGAGAGGCTGGCTAATTGAAAACAAACATTTCTTCAGGTGTGGGTTATTTCGTGCTGTGATGCAGGGATTTGGCATTTTACTTTACTCGGCAAATATCAATGAAATGTTTGATAATTTTAGAATTATCGATTTTGAGGTTGTTTGTTTTGAAATTAATTGATATTTAAAGACCCTGGAACACAAAGCTACTCAAACTTTCACGGTTGTCAACCGCAGCCTTCGGAGTCCGTTTAAAGGAACTTAGAATTATTTGTCCCAACATTAGGTTTGCTCGTCAATTCTGAACAGATTTGAACTTTAAAACAGTTCCCTTTTTTTATGTCACGGTTGTCTTATTGTCGCTCAAGAGATCGAGTTGTCGACTTTTTTTGGCATTAACCGGAAAAAAGGCTAATTCGAAGAGATTTTACATGGAGCGACGGATAATTTGTCAGCACTTTGAGCCAATTTATAGTTTTTGTCCTTTTTTAAACCACCCTCTCGGGACAATGCGGTAGCCGATTTAACAACAATTCCAGCATTCATTTTGATTCTTGTTGCCTGACTCCTCTCCTTCGGTTGTATGATGCCAACAGAGAAACGCAACCGACAGCCGAACGTCAACAAATTGTCTTTTTTTGTCGTTTTGGCACCGGTTCAAGTGTACTAACACAAATAAAGAATTGCATGTGGGACTATTGTTGCTCCTAGCTGTTTGACTAGCACCAGAATTGTCATTTTTGTATCCTTCTGTTGTTTGAGGCACAGAAGAGGGAGAAGGAGGCCGTAAAAGATGTCTATTTTTTTGGCAGCATCGCCCATCGCTATATCATCAAATGAGTATCCTGGACATGAAAGTTATGTTATGTTTTTTATACCACACCCCAGATGAGGCCCCATAAATCATAGCGCCCTTATTCTGAATTTGATTGTTGTTTTGTATTATTTGACACACATCACAACCACAACGCAATGTCAAAACACAGTATGCTGTTTTCCATAAACAATGCGATGATGACTTGAATCGTAACCCATTTAAAAACACTCATTGCAAAGAGCAGCAGCGAAAACATTATCGTTTTTGTTATATCAACTTGATGATGATGTTGTGTTATCAGTGCGAGTATTGTTTTGTTCTATTTTTAAGAATAAAATTTCAAGTTAGTGGGCTATTTTTGGCGCTGTCGATAGCGGTTGGGGATGTCATTATATTGACTGCGATTGTTTATTTATAAATTGGACCACAATTAAGAGTTGATCTGTCGGTTGAAAAGGGTTTCGTTTCCGTATTGTACACATTTCGTTTAGCTTAATTGTTCTAGTTGTTGTTATAAAAGAAGCTCTGTTTTGAAGTTTAATAATTAAATAAGTTCGGCACATCGTAAAAACATGAAAAACACTTTTATGTACCTACATCTGTTCTCTAAAAATGAAAATAGCTAAACAATAGTGAATGGGTCATTACTTTTTAATTTGCAAACAAAAAAAGAAAAATGTGTTGAGAAGTTTTTGCAAAAGTAACCTTGAAAAAGTGACTGTTTTGGCTTCACAAATTGTTTGTCAATCATTCAAGGGACAGAGCGTTCAAACAGATAAATACGAGGGTGGTACGTTTAGTACTTAGCCCCACCACCTGATAGCGCAAGTATCGAACGAGCAATTCACTATCTTCTATAACATTCCTGTAGATGGCTACTGTCGAAATTTAAGGTGGATCGAACTTGTACTTTTGTTTATCGCTTCCTGAGTGCCTGCGGATTTAAGTTACCCCGTTTACTCACTCCGGACAGCAAGCGTAACCGTGAGACCACTTCAGATCAATGTTTGACGCTGCGCTGTGGACTTGGGCCTCAACCAACAATCTCTGCCAGTTTTGTCTTCCTCTACTTCTACGTCCCTCGGGAATAGTTTCGAAGGCTTTCCGGGCCGGAGCATCTGAGTCGCTGGACCTTGACCCTTCTGGAAAGGTTCGTGTCGTTATACAACCCGTAAAGTTTGGTGTTGAATCTTCTTCTCCATTCCCCATCAATGCACACGCTTCTGCATCATACAGCAGGATCATACCTTAGTTGTTCGAGAGAGCTCTTTTCCACTCAATTGCTTTCTTAGCCCAAAGAAACATCGATTAGCAACAGTTAATCTTCGTCTGATCTCGACGCTGCGGCTGGTGTTATTGTCCGTGTTTATAGCGGAGCTTAGGTAGATGAACTCCCTTACTACCTTGAAGTTGTATGCGTCTATTGTGACGTTGTGTCCGAGCCGTCGGTGTTGGGTGTCCTTCCTCGAAGACAGCATATACTTCGTTTTTCCCTCATTTACTGCTAAACCCATTTCTCACAAAGGCGCCATTGACATCACGCTGCGTTCTTCCCATTATATCAATATCATGGGAGTACGCGAGAAGTTGAACAGACTTTTAGAAGCTAGTGCCTCTGGTGTTGACGGTGGAGTTTTGCATTATCTTCTCAAGAACGATGTTAGAGAAATCGCATGACAGTGCATCGCCTTGTCTGAATCCTTTTTTGACATCGAAAGATTCCGTATGCTCGTTGCCAACCTTGATGGCGCATCGTGAGTTCTCCATCGTCGTTTTGCACAAGCGAACGAGCTTGGCAGGGATGCCAAAACTAAACATAGCTTTATACAGTCCGTCTCTGTAGATTCTGTCATACGCGGCTTTAAAATCGATGAAAAAGTGGTGAGTCAACTCACCCGGTCTGAAGCCACATTGATAAGGACCAATCAGATTGTTGACGAAAGGCTTCAGACGTTCACATACTACGGCAGAGAAGTGAGAGGATCTTGTAGGCGATGTTAAGTAGGCTGATTCCTCTGTAGTTGGCGTAGTTTAGTGAATCTCCCTTCTTCATCGAACAAACAATGCTGAGGTTCCATTCATCGGACATGCATTCTTTCGACGATATCTTACAGATGATTTGGTGCATGATGCTCCTATCTACATTGTCGCCTACTGCTTTAAATTGCTCGGCAACAAGACCATCTGCTCCAGCGGCTTTGTTGGATTTCAGGCTGCTGCAGGCTACCGCTGTAAGGTTATCGACCCCCTTCTGCAACTTCAGATCCCTAAGTGGATGACTTTTTTTCTGTTTTCAACGTTAACACTTCAAAGGAGCATCTTACGTTACAGATGGCGCTAGCATGGGCACTATACCCTTGTGGGTGTTGTCTGTGGCCAAGGAGGACTAGCGATTCATCCGATAAAAAAATCATTCATCGCAATTCTTCCGTGAAGTTGTCGTCGTTACAGAATGGTGCTCAATTTGGGACATGGTTCCCATGAGGGTGGTGTTCTGTGACAAGACAGGCTTACGGATAGGAAAGGATGAATCATCCCCTTTACGAAATTGTTCATTTTTACAGATGCAATATTTCAAATTGCACAGTTATTGTCCGTCTAGTGAAAGGTTGTGCAATATATATCAGACACTCAATAACCCTGCCTTCGAAATAGCGTCTCGTTTGAATATTAAAGTAATCATGAATTATGATATTCTTAGAATAGAACGATCAAATATAAGCTCATTAGTCATTACATTTCTTTTTCTCATTAGCCAAATATGAAAGGTAAAAATAATTCCGATGTAATGGTATTTTTTTTGTTCAAATTTGTTCATTCTGTTGCATTTTAATTATAAAAAAAAAAAACACAAAAATAACAATAATAACTCTATTCCATTTTTATTTCCATGAATATTCAAATAGCTCAAAGTCAAGACTCAGAGAACAGAAGAAAACATGGTGCCAATGGTACAGCTACAACATCGACATAGAAATTTTTCCATCTCAAAGTCATTGTTCTTTTTATTAAAGGACATCTTTATTTAGTTTTTTTTTTTAGACTGTACTGTCGCTCCTTTGCGTCGCCGTCTTTCTCTCGAATTGAATGTCCCCACTTATCTTCAAGCACTTGACGCACGTGAAGAAACAATTCACCTTCAGGCGATGGCTCTGCGTCTAGAACATCCAGCAGCAGCCAATTCATTTGAAGCTGACTTGGCTATGTGCTGATGCTGATACCTTCTGTGTAAACAATTCTTTCAATTTTTTTTTTCTCTCTTCTTTTCTTTTCATTTATGCAACAATGTCCAGTTATTCTGATGGCATTGAATGTGACAGAATTAAACTGAGAAAAGAAAATAAACCAGAAGGGATACAATTTCTCCTTTAGCATAATTGTGATAAAATGGAAGAAAAATATGCAAACTAAGCAAACGAACAGGTTGAATGTAATTGACCATTTAGTAGGATAGTACTTACTTACCTTCTTTTGAACAAAAAGTCGTTAGAAATGTTGCCGAACTTCTAATTTTTAAAGTTGGTGGAAAGATCTTCTTATGGCAAAAGTTTGTGGTAATGAATGAAACGGGTTTCAACTTTTCAAGCAGTGGATCTATTCTGTTACAATCAAAAGTGTTTTATTAATGTGCTTGATGCGAGGAACAAAAAACAACTGCGAAGCAGGCCCAGGCAAAGTAATTCGTTAACACAAAACAAAAATTTGAAATTGGACGCTCAGAAAGAGACGCATATATATGTGACAACAGCATCAAGAAAATAGATCTGTTCAATGAAATGTTTACGATTTACGAATTTTATTGCATGTGTTCCACAACGTTTATTCAACACATTCGTTACAAGTGGTCGAGCTGTTCAAGTCTTGAAACATTACTTTAAAAAAAGAAATGCCGATCGAAGGTTGAGCTGTACAAACGGACTTCTGAGGGATGCAGTAGATAAGTTCACGTACCTATATGTGGCTTCGAAATTAATTACAAGATTCTTCTACTACAATTGTTAGATTGCTCGTGTCTGCAGGCTTCTGTTTGGAATAGGAAAGAGCGATCTTTCCCATGGCTATTACTTCAAGGTAGTGATCAAATCAATCTTGGTTTCTTTGAAAGATCGGAAAACCACGACAATGAACCATTTATTGAAATTTAGTCTGAAGATCGCACACCCATTTTCCATTTCTGACTTTAATATACTGTAAGCTGTGCTTATGCCGGTGCTACCTCTTTCCTAAGTTGCCTTGTCATCTCTCTAAAGTTTCTTATTCTTCTTTCGCTCGATCAGCCCAATAGCTGTTCTTGAAAAAATATGCTTTATAATTTTCAAGGCTTTCCTTAAAAAAATGTATTAAACAGATTGTCTTGTGTTTGACCTTACATTCCCCGCAGGGCATTGTTTTTTTTTCTGAATTCTCGTTCGTTCGGGTATTTACTTCCGGGACTATTCCACTGCGATCTGTCGGCCATGGGACATTTCATAATTCCAAAACATGTCCCTAAAATTACAAACATTCTTCTGTCCGCCACAAATACAATTTTTGAGTGAATTATTTTTCTCTCTTGTTTTTGTAGGTAGGCTTATTATATTGTTCATCAGAAAAGCACTCAGCCTAGCCCGACATTGTTATGCCAATGGATTTTTATTTAGTTCTACTTCCATTCCGATGGAAGAAACTTTTTTGCCTATAATTTGTCGACCCCAACCTCCTATTTTGTGTTGTGATTTCAAATACGAGCTTCTTGAGTGTAGGGCATGATGACGGGACATTGCTGTAGTGCATTCTGCTTTGTTTTTTTTTTTCTTTTTTTTATTGAAATGAACACCCATCACCCCGTGCATTATGAATTCGATTTTGTTGTTAGCTTGTGTCTCAAATTCCTTATATTTTGTTTGACGCCACTACTAGCCTAGTCTAAAACTGGTAGGAAACGTTTGAGTACTCTATACCTGCTCTATACACTGCAATCGATCGAAGGCTGAGCAAAAGTCGAGAATGTTGTATATGCATGAGAGATGTACTGATTCCATTAGTGAATCAAAATACAGTCTGGAAGAAAGGAAATTACCCTTTTTCAATCGTAAAGAGAGGTGAGGCCTTTTAGAGTAAAATTTTGTTTTCTTTTATTTTGAGGACAATAGATCGATTTCTGTATAAGCCAGAAACTGTAAATTAATAATGTCAAAGCAACGACAAAACGACTTCGAGTCGAAATACCGTGGGTTTTGCCGAAACCATAAATTAAGAAACTGAGACAGTCAAGGCTCACACATAAACATAAAGGTACATTAATTAAATTAAATCTCTACCTCATTATCATTCTTCATCAACATCATTCTTCAGTTACTCATTTGACAGATTGACAAGTCAATTTCACAAAACCACAAGACTCTAATTTCATCGCTGAACACTCCCGTCTTAGTTTTTGATGATAAAAGCCTGAATTAACTTACGTGTGGCACTGTTATCGCGACCTTCTTTACATCAAATGTATTAGATGTCGACAATGTGAAACTCCTAGCATCCATCAATTTCGATGTAACAAAATCAATAACCCGGAATGACTTTCAAAATGAGTGATGTCGTGTTGCCATAAAACATACTCATAGGCTCTCATGCCTCAAATGTCTGCTCTTTGAATGGCTCAAATTATTACAAGTCAACATTATCAGTTCGTTCAACCGTGGTTATTGCGTGCTTCGTAACAATATCAATAGTTATTTTTTTCGTGTTTATGTGTGACCTGTAAAACGTTCATGGTTTGAGAGTAACTGGTTTTGGGATCTTGTTTTTGGGCTCGGAACTCGTGTCAATGAAATAAATGGCTTGAAGATAGGCAACCTCATCGTCTCTAGGCAGAAAGTTCTTATTGACGAGCAAACAAACATTTTCCCATTACGTTTGTATGTGACTTCATCGCGGAATAAATTAGGTTATTATTAAATTTTGGCAAAAACTTTTGAATTCCATGCAATAAACTATTGCTGATGAAATAGCTTTCAAATATTCATTTATAGCAGCAGAAGAAATTTAGTGTTGTAGCGTGTCAAGTTGTAGGGGAAGTTATTCCTTTTCTTCAACTAGCCTTCATTCTTTGGAGCTCTACAAATAGGCAGACACCTTTGTGAATAAATTTTAGAATTAATTTGCCTCGAGCTGGAGACTCTCTTCGTTAGTTATTAATACATTTGCCCTTTTGTAACAGGTAGCTCCTATATTGTGAGTTGAAATGTCAAATGGCATTTGCAGAACAGGAGGTCTGTTATGGTTCTTTATGGAATGTAGAATCAAATTGATAGAGAACTATTTGAGAATGTTTAAACAGTTTTAACCTGTGTTTTATTAGATCGAGTTGAAGATTATTTAGGGTAATTCATCTGACATTTCCAACTCGTTCCAATTCCATTTATTTCAATTTGTTTGTCTTTTTTCTATTGTCATTTCCATTTAAAGCCTGTGCTGTGTTTTATTATGTATTTGGTCTTTAAATTAATATTTTTAAAGGTCATAAAATTATCATGACTTGATATCACATATCAACGGAACGAAATGAAGAAAAAAATGTGCTGACATAAAAAAAGTAAAAATAGAATAAAAAAAAAATCTTTAAATATTCTTCATAATGTTTATCAAACCGTTACAATGTGCTGATTTAAAATAAAAACAAAATAAACAATGAATATGTACACAAACATATACATACACAAAAGTCGGTCATTAAAAAAAAAAGAAACAAAAGAAGAGGAAACACGGCTTTATCGGTTGCATTCATTACAGTTGGTGGTGGTTGACCTGTTAGATAAAAAAAATCAATAAAACAAGAGATTGAAAATAAATTGGATTGTTGACAAGATAAGAAAAATATACCTACAATGGGGTAGTCCATTTTTATTTTTTGTGGAAACATATGAACTTTGAGTTGCAATGGAATGTTACTATTTTACTTTGTTTCAAGTTTCTCAACTTCGTTAAGGTAAAGATTTTGAATGTTAAAATGGTTACGTATACGCCACAGTGTACGGCTGTTCTTATTTGACTATACAACCACTTTTTTGGCAAAATATTCTCTCTGCACTATTGAGAAACGAGAATATTCAGTTAAGGGTGATATTATTGCATTCATGAACAATGTTTTACTTTTGCGGTTTTAGTTTTCGTAGACAAAAAATCTTCAAAATCTTTCGCACTAAAATCATAGCGCACGGTAGTGCCCAGGCAAATTCTAGCACTACTCCCTTTTTACAGGTTCGAACTCAAGCACATTTTTAACCCCCTATAACTTTTGAACCCATTGAGCGAATTAACTTCATAGAGACAACAACCCTGTAAAATTTTGTGTAACCCATAACTTCGTGAGATAATGAACCGAAAAAATTTCAAAAACCGTAATTGACTCACTCTGGGTCGTATGCAAAAAGATGAGATCAAACTCTTTACTCACTTTTTTGAGAACTTTCTTAAGGTTGTATGCAAAAAAATAATTACTGACCGAGTTAGATCTCAATTTACGAGTTCAATCTCAGAGGGATGAGATCGATCTCGCAATGAAAGCTCGCCATGAGATTGAGCTAGTTTTCATATGCATAAAGATGAGAAAACACTTGGTTTCATGAGATCGATCTCACAAATTGTTAAGCAAGGCATTTCTCGAACTCAGTTCACATAACACAGTAAAGATTGCCGAGTTTATTGTTAATTTTATCGGACAAAAAATTATAAAGAAAGAAGGTGTCCAATTGGTGAAGATTTTCGTCGATAGTATCGGTGTGACTGAAGAATTTTTGGGGCCGAACTCAAAAACCCGTGCGGTGGTGCTCTCACAAACCAAGATAAAATAGGGTTCCAAATTGGAGTTTGTGAAGACGATGGAGCTTGGAGATCATGAATCAACAGTCTCTAGAAAGGTGCAGCAAGTTTCTGCAGAAAAGCAGGCCAAACACAGAATTTGGATTATATTCCCACATACTGTGGAAGAAATACAAGAACAAGAAGCGCAAAGGTTATGGAGCAGGAAGTACGAGTTTTCTTATGAAATTGGTGCTCTAGATTGCACTCATGTCCATATAAGGAAACCTTTGACCCATCATGAGGTGTACATTAATCGTAAAGGATACTACTCCATTAATGTTCAAGCTTCCTGCAATGCGAAAAAAAAGTTTAAATGTGGTGAAGTTTGCTGGCTAGTTATTTGTTTGTTGGTGTTGTCAATTCAAAATTGGCTTTTATAGGATGTAATTATTTTGAGCACAGAATCACTCTTCTTACCTCACCTTATGAATAGGCAACTGCGATTCTTCTAAAAAAGTTTAATTATTTTTAAGTTCCTTTACTAAGAACTAATTAAAATCTTCCGATCCACTACTTGTATATGCATCATTTTCACTTTCAGACGATATTTTTTATCACACGCTTCACATAAAGTATAATCATAACTAAGCCACGAGCTTTGAGATCGATCTCAATTTCAACGAGTAATAGCTGTTGAGCTTGAACTCGTTTTTTTTGCATACAAAAATGAGTCTGAGTCCCGCCCTGCTCGATCGATCTCACAGGTAAGTTCAAGCTCGTCAGCTCAGACTCTGAGCTCTTGCTCATCTTTTAGAATATGACCCACTGACTGACTGATCATCAAAATTATGAAGCAGAATCTTGAAATTTGGAAAAACTCGAAAAGTTTAATATTTTCATTCAAGGGCGTGGTATCCGCCCACTTTCTTAAATGGTCGTAGGCTGTTGAAATTTGGAATTCTAATAGGGTTTCAATATACGTAAAACATTTTAGCTGATTAAGGGGCGTGGTTTCCGCCCACGTTTTTAAAACGGTCGTACTAACTTACTTACTTAACCGGCTCCCAATCCATGAAGGATCTCAGCCTGAGACACTGCAGCCTTCCATCGGGTACGGTCCCTCGCATGCACTCTCCAGTCGCCAAAACCAAGCGCTCTGGCATCCGCAGTCAGTTGGTCCTTGTCGTCTCGAACCTGGTCCTGGGGGCTGCGATGAGGAGACTGTCTTGGCTGGAGCGTTGTCCTCTTGGCTCTATGGACTACAGCCACATCTTTGTACATCTCATACAGTTCGCGGTTGAACCTTCTTCTCCATTTGCCATCGACGCATACGGGACGGAAAATCCGTCGAAGAATTTTTCTTTCGAAAGTACCCTACCCAGTATCAATTCACCTTTTTTACTTATCGTCCAACACTCGACGCCGTAGAGTAGGACTGGTAAAATCAAAGTTTTAGTTTTGTATGGCAGACGCTATATCTTTCAAGTGAGGAGTTTTGAACCCAGTTGTTTTGCCAAACGAAGTAGTAGCGGTTCGCTAGGTCGTTTGTGGGATTGATGTTTGTTCCAAGGCAGGTGAACTCCCTAACTGCCTCAGAATTCCTGCTACCAACGTTTTGTCCTAGGCGGTGGACAGATGTTCATTTGTTTGTTGATCTTGATAGCATGTACTTTATTTTGTCCTCATTCACTTCAAGACCAACGAATTTCGCCTGTTCTTCAATCGTTGTGAAGGCCTCAAGCACAGCTCTCTTGGATCAACCGATGATGTCTATGTCGTTCGCATAGTGCTTGCCGTGCTCACACCAGCCTTGCGCACTATCTGTTCCAGGACTATGTTGAAGAAGTCACATGTCTAAACCCTGCACATGTTCGAAACAACGCGGATGAGCTGTTACCCATTTGCACACTGTACTGCGTATTGTTTAGCGTCCTGCGGCACACCTGGATCAGTTTGTTCGAGATCCCGAATGCAGACATCGCCATCATATAAGCTCTTGGCGGTGGATGCTAACATAAGCAGCTTTGAAGTCGATGAAAATATGGTGGGTTTCGACTTGAAATTCGTTGGTCTTTTGCAGGATTTCCCTCAGTGTCAATCGTTGCTCTGCCTGGCCTAAAGCCACACTGATACGTGCCGATTATTGTGTTGCAGAACGGTTTAAGACGCTCACACAGTACGTTGGATAGGATTTTGTATGCCACATAAAGCAAGGATATGCTCGGTAGTTTTTGCATGACATAGGATTGCCCTTTTTTGGCATATGGAGCTTATCGACTAGTCAGTGGGCATGCGTTCTTTAAACTTGTAAATTTTCAAACTAAATTTGTGCTCAGTTTCTATTTTCTTTTACATAAGTAACAAATGTAGTCGGGAACAACTTTCAGTCAAGAATGGGCGTTTTTTAATCGTATTGTTTTCACGGAAATAAAAGACGTGTATTTGGACGGTCTCTGATTCATACAGAATGTCGAAAGCCATGTCACAATAGTCCATTTGAACACCGAATTCCAAACTCGAGTTATCCGGATTAACTTGATGAAATCAACTGGCCTCGGATCTTTACTTTGTCGTATTTGTACTTTTTCTTGTGCCTAAGAACAAACAAGTGTAGAGTTTGAAAATATGTTAATCATTTGATTAAATTTGAAAATAACATGAGGAACTAAAATTGAATGTTTCCATTATGAAAAGCCCTGAGGGTGGCAGTCACCCGCCCGTTCAATACGTTACAATTCTTATTTCCTTGCACAATCATTCCGTTTATTTGTGACATACAAATGCACCACTTTTACTTTTTAACAGAATGTTTGTTATCTCCAAAACACTTGTCAGAAACATGCCTGTTTTTTTTCGTGCTCATTAATTCTTTAGACAAGCAAATCATCTTTAAACAATTCACTGGTATAAATCATTGAACAGAATAAAACATCTAGGTACATGAAAACAGATAAACAACCATACAAAAAAAAAACAATAAAGCGGTCACACCGGCTTCTGGTTCTAATACCTTTTCTATACATTTGTCTATTTATTTTAGTGAAACATTTTAAGTTGGCGGGCGGGATGACGTCTGCCATGTGAATGCTCGTGTGAATGTACACATTTCGCTCGAATGGGAATGTTGATTATTGTTAAGCGCTCAAACAGAATGAAATGTTTCGTGATTCGTAATCCAGTGAGAACCTAATAAGGCAGACGAAAAAGTAAAATATGTGGGTGGAAAATGTGTCCTCTCTTTCTATCTCTTTTTTCATTCATTCTCTTTTCATCCCCCATTTGAATTATGAATATACGATTACGACAGCCTATTTCATTTTATAGCTTTACGCGAAGAGCGACCGAACGACACACGACCAACGATGAGGGTTTCAGTTTGAGATAATAATTTGTGATTGAGAAGTTGAGAGTAGTTTTTCACATCTGTCAGTTAGACTTTTGAAAGAAAATTAGACACTGGACAGCTCTCTCAATTTGACGTTCAAGTCCATTGTTAGTTGGAAGACAGTTTCAAACACTAGTTGCATTTATCCGTCTATTCATTAAATTCTAAAGTTGAACATTTTGTTATTTAATTTCAGAGTGTGAAAAAGGACAACAGTGTCAGTGTGTGATACATTATTTATTCGTCGTCATTGATTTAAAATTCAGTCAAGTGGACACCGAGAGTCGAGAGAAAGTGAAAGCGGGAGAAAAGAAAACGGACTATCAGTGACAGTGTTTGAATTTTAATTTTGATATCAGGACGTACGACGACGACGCACCACAGCGACGACGACAATGATAGACGACGATAACAGCGATTTGTTAGCATCGGCATCAGAAATCCAACGAAGTGAGTATACAATCTACCAAAATAAACTTAATATTTGCTGATATTGATTCTTATTTGATTATCTTATTTTGTTTACCAAATTTTAATTATTTTGTGATTATTTTTTTTTTTTTGTTATTGTTTCTCTTTTGAATGTAAACATTAGGGCACGCTTCGGTTTGACGAGCCCATTAAAAGCGTGATGAATTATGTTGATTGTTGAAATAATTGGATGTTTGTGATTGATTTTATTTTCGCTCACAGAAAAGTGATGTCACTGTCTGGGTTTCAAGTTACGGTATTGCGGGAGTATGGGAGTTTGTTTGTTTCGTTGAAGTTTGCAATGAAAATTAATCGATTTGGAATCCGTGCTTATAGCAAAAAATGGTATTGCCTTTTGTTTGTTAAATGAGATCAACTTTTTCGACCTTTAAGTTAATTGAATTTAATGATGGGCTTTTAAAGATTTGTTTTGTTGATGAGATAACTTGGAATACTAGAACGGAAGTATGAACGAAGTCTATAAATTCACTGTCACAGTTCACTTTACCTATTATCCGACTGTCACTTATATGTAGATCCATTTTAGTGTAAACGGTAGGAATTCGTTAGTAGTGTCCGTGGCTTATTGGTTAGGTGCGTTTGCTGCTAAGCAGAACTTCGTGGGTTCGAGTCCTACTCGTGCCCATAGTTTTTATTTCATCTTTCACTGGCACTGCCTCTTGCGAAGAACTGACAAAACTTCCAGGAGTATCAATCTGTCATGAAAAATTGCTTCTCAACTTTGCCGTTCGGAATCGGCGTTTAATTGTAGGTCCCCAAATTCTTCACACGCACACAGAGAATTGTTGATGAGAGTAAGCCACTTAGGCCTTGGCTCTAGAGCTGTCACGCCACTCTATTTAGTTTTTTGCAGGGTTCGTAAAATATCGATCGCAATCCGAAAAACACCGATACTTCTCACTTTTTTCCGATCTTCTCACGATCCGAAAAAAATGAAATTCTCATACAGATACTTTTCTCAGGATCTGAAAATTTCCGACTTCTCTCGGGACGAATTGGGATTTTTTGTCTCTTTTTATCATTCGTGAGAAATCGGAAAAATAAAATTCACCTCAAATTTTGTTCTCTCACGAAGAGAAATTAAAAAGGATCCGCAAAGAAAAAAAAAATATTCTTTGAATGTGCTTTGCAGTGTATGGTTGTTTCTTGTTTATTGTTTTGTTTGATCTCGATTGTTTAAAATGGGACGAAAAAAAGAATTCGAAGTGAATAATTATGTTTTTTTATGAACAAGAAAATAATATGGCATCATGTTTAAGATGTGATAAGAAATTAAAAGGACTCGTGACTGGCAATATAAAAAGACATTTTACAAAAGTACCTGCCTGCATGGCTCTACATGATACACAACAAGCTATGTCGCGAAATGCGTTGTCCTTGTCCTCACAACAATGGTTAAATATCGTTCGCGGTCTGAAAAATTTCGATACTTCTCTTTTTCCGATCTTCTCGCGATCCGAAAAAAATAAAATTCTCATTTCTCATGCAAATATTTTTCGCGTACCTGAATGCATGGCTCTACACTACATGGTGCACATTGCCCATCGCACATGATCACGTCGCGACACGCGTCGCCGTCGATCGTCACCACAACAAGTCAAACTAAACAGCGAACTAATTGAGTTGTTAAAAATATAAAAACATTAAACTTTTCATATTGTATGTTAATTATGTTAATTTGAGTACATTTCAATTAAATACATATGCACACAAACAGCAACCGAAAATTTTTTATATTTTATTTAACGATCGGTTCGTGAATGGATCTTTTTAGATCTTCTGTGATGAATTCGTGATCCAATTTAATTTTTCAGTTCCCGAAAAATTTAATTCGATCGTGAACACAAATTTTATTCTCAAAGAACCGAAAAATAAAATTCGCGATCGAATTAAAAATTAAATTCCCGGTTGAATTTATCGATCGCGATCGAATTAAATTTTATCGTTCTATGAACCCTGGTTTTTTGGTAGAAATTCGTTAAAAAATTGTAGATTTTGTTTTTAAACTGACAAGCCTCATAAACAAAGTTAAAAGAGAAAAACACTTGAAAGAAGCAGATCCGGAAATTGCATGATGCAAATAAATTTTTCAGTACTCGGAAACAAAATGTTCAAAAGATCCACACCATAAAGGAGCAGTCGAAACAGAGTACTTCAGCTGGCGAACTGGATTCGAAAAAGGCAAAGACTGTCCCATCGGCCGGAAAGGTAATGGCCACCGTTTTCTGGTATTCACAAGCTGTGCTCCACATCGACTACTCGGAGATTCGACGCCAGATTGAAGAAAAAACGTGCCTTAAAATTGCCCCGTAGCCCCTTCCCCTTTTTTCTTCCAAATTCGAAATTCAAATTGCTGAGTTTGAATAGGTCTATTTAATGAAGAAAAAAACCCGATCAGAACAGAGAGAACAGTAAGTGAAAACTGTCAGTACAAGTGTAGAACAGAAAAGATCAGCTGACTGTTTTATCCTTTCGACAGATTTTGACATATGACAGTAAGAAAGGTAGGAGCAGAACAAATTGAACTAAACAGATCTTGACAAGTTCATGGAACACGACAAAAAAATGACAGATTGTAGTACTGTTTGGAGCAAGGTCTTCCTCATGGAACACACAAGGACCTTTTCTGTTCTCTTCTGTGTGGAACAGATTCATTAAACAATCCAAATAAGGCCGTGTGCGAATTGGATGAATTGTGGTTAAAAAATAAAAATGGATGAATTTTTAACCACTACTGTCATATTTTAACCTGCTCAGCAGCTAGTCAAATAATGCGAAGTGTCAAAATTTAACCAAACGTCAAGTTTTAACCCATTTTTAACTGAATTCGCACACGGCCTAAATCTGAATTGAAATATAACGCAAGATATGTGTTGCCACTCTAATTAAATAGACATATATGTACCTGCACAAGCATATGTCTTCTGCATGATAATTTTTAAAATGTAAATTCTTGTTAAATTTTCAAAATGACTGAAAAGGGAAGGTTTCTCATTAAACTTAGTTTCAAAGGAAAGCTGAACAAAAAGTAGTTACCACAAGTATTTTCTATACATTTTGCCTTCCCTCAACTTTTAATGACGCACAATTAATTTTCACCATTCAACAATTTCTGGCAGCATTAACAAACAAAAAATAAATACAAGCAAAAAACATGACATCCGTCTGTCATTCATATTTTTTTTTTGTTTAATGAGCCGCAAGCAATAGTAAAAAAATACTTAAAAACGAATATAACAAAGTTACAAGGACAAAAGAAGCCTTCCATCTCCCTACAAGCACGGAAGTATCCTACATTCTATTGACATGCTCATGTTCAAACAAAAAAGCGCAACACGTAATTTATTCCTTATTTTGAAATGAATATACGAAATGAATATAATATTTAGCGACAAGGAAACCATTATGGTGAGCTAAATAGAAACGAAGTGCATAGTTTACTCTCGACTCGACTATTCATGTCTTTTTGGTGTAAACAATAGCGAACAAAAAATGGGTCACGTTTCGTTGCAACTAGGCCATCGATGTAACGACGAGCAATGTCTGTGGAGAGTTGCTACGCAGAAGTTCACTCTTTTTTTTTTGTGAAAGAAAAAGAAAAATTAGGACAAACGAATTGGGAGCTATGATGGATGTGGCTGGATGTTGAGGAAAGTTTGAATCCTTTTTATTTTATTTAACATTTGTGAAGATATTTAGCCTGTTCTTGTTGCATTTGGTTTTAGAAGGAAAAAACAGATAAAAAGTTAAAACTGTTGAACTCGACAAAAAACAAAAACAAGCACTTTCGCCGGCTAAATTCCACTCTTAAGCACTATTCACATGAGCACGACCAACGAACGACGAATGAATGAAGAAAAGTGATTTTAAATACGTTTGGAGCCGTATTTCTTTAAAAATTCTCAACAAAACGATAGAAATATAGTTTACGTTTGATTTATGAAACATTAATCTACTTTTTAATCTCAAATGTTAATAAATTTGAGAAAACAAATTTATTCGTCGCGAAAATAAATCCAGTTGATACGAACTGCCAAACTCTATTCGCGTTCCACATCGTCCACACTCCCAACGAACAAAATTTTCGCGCGCGTATAACCTCAAAAATCATTCTTGCCTTGTGTTTTGGTTGTTCATTCGCGACGAATTAAAAACTCTCATGTGAAAGAAATGTCAAAATCGACGAATTTTCGTTCATTAGTTGGTCGTTGTTCGTGCTCATGTGAATAGTGCTTTACGATTGTTCCTTGGTCTCTGGTGTGTACCGTTGGATCCACGTTTCGTCGTTAGTCAACAGTCTCTGCCAGCCAGCTCGTTCCTTAGCTAGCTGTCTTCAGTTTTGCACTCCAAGTTGATTGAGGTCCTCTTCCACTTGAGTGCACCACCTGAGTCGCGGTCTTCCTCTACTTCTACGTGCCCCGGGAATAGTGTCGAAGGCTTTCCGGGCCGGCGCATCTGAGTCTCTGGACCTTGACCCTTCTGGCTAGGGCCACGTCGTTTTACGTTGTATCTTCTTCTCCATTCCCCATCAATGCACACGGGGCCAAAGATGACCCGAAGAACTTTCCTCTCGAAACAGTCTATAAGGCACATTCATCCGAAATCCGATTTTATAAAGGTCCATGCTTCTGCACCATACAGCAGTACTGGGATGATGAGGGTGTTATAAGGTCAATCCCTTGTTTAAATGTCTGTGTTGTCTGGTCAGCTGTAAAATCGTTTTGTACATGATAATCACAACAATAGAAAAGTCAGAAATGTCAAACTCGTATTATATGTGTAAAATCCGTGTACAAGTATGTGTAAATCCGTCTCCAAAAAGTGATTCGAGAGAAATAAATCCTTCGAGAAATAAATTCAATTTCTTTGTGAAAGAAATGCGTTTAAGGGAAAAAAATTGCCACTTTTAAGTAACGGATCAATTTTGGGATTGTAAGAAGAGCCACATTAGTTGCTCGAGAAAGGGCGTTTATTGTAACGTTTTCCGTCAAATCCGGTCTATACTTCGTTTTTCTCTTATCATCATGCTGTGTTCTTCCCATTAGATCAATACCATCGATGTACGCGAGACATTGAACAGACTTTTGGAAGAGTGTGTCTGGTGATGACGGTGAAGTTTTGCACTATCTTCTCAAGAACGATGTTAAGGGAATCGCATGACAGTGCATCGCCTTGTCTGAATCCTTTTTTGCCATCGAAAGATTCCGTAGTTGCCAACCTTGATGGCGCAGCGTGAGTTCTCCATTGTCATTTTGCACAAGCGAACGAGCTTGGCAAGGTTGCCAAAACTACACATAGCTTTATACGGTTCGTCTCTGTAGATGCTGTCATAAATATAAAAAAATAAAGAGTGGCGCGACAGCTCTTGAAGAGCCAAGGCCTAAGTGTCTTACTCTCAACAATAATTTTCTGGGTGCGTGTGAAGAATTGAGAGGACCTACAATTCAACGCCGATTCCGAACGGCAAAGTTGAGAAGCACTTTTTCATGACAGATTGATACTCTTGGAAGTTTTGTCAATTCTTCGCAAGAGGCAGTACCTACCCGTGAAAGATGAAATAAAAACTTTATGGGCACGAGTAGGACGTTGTTAAAGGTAACTTGGGGACAGTTTCGCAGATAGGCAAAGAAGTCAGTATCCAAGGAAATAGGAGTATCGATGAAAGACTGACTTGCGAAAGCATCACAGATTTCTGAGTTACAGTTCAAGACAGTATTGTTATAATTGAAGTTAATAGGATAAACATCACATTTTCTTTTAGAATTGACAAAATTCCAAAAAAAATTTGGGTCCTGTTTCAGTGAATTTCCCATGTTTATGAGATATTCACTGTAAAGATCGAAAGAGAGTCTTTTAAACTCTTCGAAAAGAGAGATATAAACAACTTGGTTCTCCAATGACATGGAACTGATATACAGCCCTATTATGAGTATCAATTTGATAGGCGATAGCTTCTATCAAATAGTTGATAGTTTCGTATTATGAGTTATTTTTGAATGATTGTGAATATTTATCAAAATTTCCTTGTAGATGAGTTGTTTATTTCAATGTTTGACTTTTCAAAATTGAAATAAAAAATTTTTCAAAAAGGATTTGGAAACTTTTTTCTTTAATAAGACGGAAAACATTTAAGATATTACAAAAATTATATTGCAGACTTGAAGTGCAATAAAAACAGTTATGAGTGGAACTCGAAATCTTGTTTCTTTTTGACTATTTCGCCTTTAAAAATACCAAAACAATTTGTATATTTGTGTTTCAATCAGGAATTTTTAGTTGATAGAAAAGTTGATGTGTATCAAATTTTGTGATATTCGTAATACCGTTTCTATCAAAAAAATCATTCACAATAGCTATTAAATCTAATAAAACTCAAAAGTCGATAAAAAATGTTGACAGTTGATAGTCATAATACGAATTCATTAAATTTGTTGATATATATCAACTATCAAGTCGATAGTTGCTAGTCATAATAGGGCTGATACTTTTTCCAAGCTTTGTTCCTTCTATTACGAAGGTTTTTCAGTTCTTTAGTATACCAAGGGTGACTGGAGTAATAAGGGTTAAAGCTTTTTCTTTTTGGTACTATTTCATTAATGGATCTCATTAAAACAGTAAAAACTTGAGATAGTTGCGTCGATATCATTTAAAAGCGGTATATTTTCAATACCGGAATTTCTTAAACTATCCGAAAGCTGTTGAAAATTAGCTCTGCGGAAGTCGTATTTGTACGAACAGTCGTCGTGAGAATTACTATTTTCTAGTAAATGACCGCTCAAGTCAAAAAAAATGTCAATTGGTGGGTGATATTTGTCTATATTAGTTATGGCAGAGGAAGATTCAACAACTACTGTACTAACAGCATTTGATGAGAATACCAAATCAAGTAAGCGATTCATGGAGTTCTTTATACAGCTTGTTGCAAGTCAGCTGAAATAATATTGTCCAGAAATTGAAGTTCCTGTTGCGATGAACTTGCGGAGGCTTAAAGATAAGACTCGTCGTCTGAAGGAGAATATTATTTTCAAAACCAGCAATTTCTATGACATAGTCAACCGCTGACGAAAGTTCATTAAACACTGAAACAGGACTTTTTGGTGGAATATATACATTTAAAATAAAAAAGACTATTGATTCACAGTTTAGCTCGCTCTCTCGTAGAATAAACACGTTAGCTTCACAGTGCACTTTGTATCAAATCTCTTGTATAAAAATAAAATATAATAACACTTCTGTTGATTAGTCTAACTTACCTGGTCTTTCCGTAAGTAGATTAATTATAAAATCGTTGTAAATCCCAGGGGAGTATGGCATCTGACCCTGGCGGGGGCTCCCGCCAAAACTCTTGGGCTTTGCTTGACACTGAGCCCATCAGCCCAATAAGAAAGAAGCCGAATTTAAGTAACTACAAGGATTTTCCAATAATAAGTAAACCCACTCAGGTAAAAACAAAAGAATGTCCGAAATTCATCGTAATTAAAAATAAAGATCCAGAAAAAAAACGCGCTCTTCAAAACAAAAACCAATCTACTCCAACCCAAAACGACTCTCAAATGATCATCGATGACGAGGCTACTACGTCATCAAGCCAAAATCCAACCAATTCTCTTTCTCAAAAAAATAAAAGCTCAACACAAATGCCCACCGATAAAGCAAACTCAAGTACTCTTATAAATAAATACTCCAACAATAACATTACACATCCAACTACACAAACAAATTTAAACAGTCTAGAACATAAAAACAACATCACCAACTATACTTCTAATTTTAAAGAAAATAAAAACAAAACTTAACAATTACACATCGACACTCTTTAAGTTTAATTTTTATTAAACTTAACTGAGTGTACTTCTATTGATAGATCTTCCAATATGGTCCTTAAAATTCTTCAATGGAATTAACAAGGATACCAGAATAATTACTCCGATCTTCAATTATTAATTAATAATATAAATCCAGATATAATTGCACTTCAAGAAACGCACTGCGCATTCGGCTTCATCCCGCAATGCCCCAAAACTTTCAACCCCCACTTTAATAACCACAATTACATATTATCGAATAAAAACGGAGTTGCTCTTTTAATCAAAAAGGACATACCCCATAAATACGTGACTATAAACACAGATCTTTTGGTAACAGCGGCTGAAGTTCAACTTGAAACAAAATTTACTATTATCAACACTTATCTTCATGACAAAGAAACCATTACCTCCACAAAGCTAACCGACTTGATAAGAAATCTGTCAGGTGACATAATCTTAATGGGCGATTTCAATGCCAGGAACCCACTTTGGGGCTCACCTAAGCACAACACCAGAGGTAAAGAAATAGAAGTTTGTCATAAACTCCAACATCACTTTATTGAATGATGGGTCTCCAACTCACATCTCTACACATGGCACCCTTACGCACATCGACCTCACATTATGTTCCCCACATCTTTTTCCCTTTTGTAACTGGCACACTTTGAACGACACATATTCCAGTGACCACTTTCCAATTATAACGGAAATAAGTAATTTGAGCATGTCAAAAAAAGGTAATTTCTCGCCAAAAATTAAACTTGGATACGCAAACTGGGACAAGTTTCAAAATTACGTCGATCAACATCTAGACACGAGAACCTGTTCTAAGAACAACAACAAAGAAGCTGCCAACTTTCTCAGAGCCATACGCTATGGAGCAAACTTGACTATCCCACAAACAAAACCAACAAAGAAGAAGAATGTTTTCTGGTGGAACAACGAACTTCAACTTCTACGAAACGATAAGCAAAAGGCTTTTCACACCCTCAAACGGCATCCCACCCAAGAAAACCTGTTGAATTACAAAAAATTACGAGCACGTTTCAAACTCAACAGCAAAAAAGCTAAAACTACAGCCTACGAAAACCTCACTTCAACCATCAACCCGCTTACACCGACACAAAAGATATGGAACAACATAAGATACATCTCAAGTGCATATCAGGCAAACACAATAAGAGTTATTGAAACAAATGAAGGCTCCATATCTAACTCTAAGGCCTTAGCCGAAATATTTGGACAATCCTGGTCTAATTACTCAAATAATTCAAACTACCACCCACGATTTGTTCAAAAGAAGGAAGAATTGGTAACCACTATCCAAAACCTCCCAGCTCCGTCCTGCACCGCCAAAAAAATCGAATCACCCATTACAATAAACGAATTTGAATTCACACTCAAGACTCTGAAAGGCTCAACACCATCATACGACAGAATTTCATATCCCATGATTTCCCACTTGTCAAATCCAGCTAAAACCCGATTATGCAACCTCTACAACAATATCTTTTTGAACGGCGTACTTCCACATCAATGGAAAACAGCAACGATCATCCCGATTCTTAAACCACAGAAAAACAATAACAAGTTGGAAAGCTATCGTCCGATATCTTTACTACCTTGCCTTAGTAAGGTTCTAGAAAAGATTATCTCTAAGAGATTATTGTGGTTTATGGAACAAAATAACCTCATTAATAAATCTCAAGTAGCGTTCAGACCCAATAAAGGCACCATGGATGCATTACTGCACATAGACTACACCGTTTCCAACATTCTATCGTCTCGAAACCACTGTACTATAATTTCAATCGACTTTGAAAGAGCCTTCGAACGAATTGGTGCACACACCATAATTCAGCAACTGCTGAAATGGAGACTTGGCCCGAAAATTATAAATTTCATCAAAACCTTTCTTACACACCGCAAATTCAGAGCAAAAGTAAACAACGAATATTCAACACCTCGGGATCTTGATAACGGTATACCTCAAGGATCGCCCTTGTCTGTGATACTCTTTATAATTGCATTCAACAATGTGAGTAACATTGTTAACGCTGAGAAAATTATTGATCATGCAATATACGCGGACGATCTTCTCATTATCGCTTAAATCACTCTACCCAACTTAATTTCAAGAAGCTTTGAAGAGAATCCTTGTTAAAATAACAGAATGGTCTGAATCTTCTGGTGCGATAATATCCACCCCAAAATGCCAACAACTACACATATGTCGAAAAACAAGCTGCAATAACTTCTCCTTAAACATGGGTAATCTAACTCCAATCAGTGTTCAAACGATGAAAGTTCTAGGACTTCACATAAGCAAAAACTACAGATGGTGCACTCACATTGAACAACTGAAAAAACGTCTACGCCATGTTTGAATATTGTTAAATATCTCTGTAGCAAAAAGAGCAATGTCCATACTAACGCAATGCTTAACGTCATACGTGCAATAATCCAATGGAAAATTGATTACGGACTTCCAATCTACGGATACTGTGCAAAGAGTGATCTAAACAAAATAAAAACTTATATTAACGCCTCACTAAGGATTGCACTAGGTGCCTTCCGCACAACTCCGATACATAATCTCCTCGCTGAAGCCGGTTTCCTCCCCCTCGAGGAACGTAGAGACCTACTCACCGCCAAACTCATCCCAAAGCTTCTAACATCCCATGGTTCCCCTTTACATAAGGACTTCTTGGCAACTATCAGACGAAAAACCAATCCGAAAATAGAACACACTATTCTTAGAGCTACACAATCAGCAAAAGAACTCAACATTTCGCTCATAACCATCAACACAAAGCCAGGATCATTCCCACCATGGTTTTTCAATAACAGCAGCGTTGACACCCAACTCTCTGTTTTTAAAAAAGCTAACCTGCATCCAAGCCACTTCAGGCAATTGTTTACTGAAAAGTTTGAAAATTTATCCCAACAAAATTTCAATTTTCTGTACACTGATGGTTCGGTTATTAACTATAACATCGCCTACGCAATAGTTGATCAAAATTTCAATACCGTCAAAACCCAGAGTCTCCACTACCACAGCAGCATATTTACAGCGGAAGCAGCAGCCATTATTGGTGCTATAGAATACGCCGAAAAAAGAAAAGGCAAATATTGCATCTTTTCCGACAGCCTTTCAGTCTTAAACGCCATTCAGAATTTAAACTGCGGTCTCATACCCATCAACAAAATCCGCAACAAACTTTGCCAACACGCAACAAAAATTCAAATTGTCTGGATCCCAGGACACGTAAACATTCCTGGAAACGAAGCAGCTGCTGCTGCAGCTAAGTTGGCCACCAACTCTCCCATCAACACTTCCCACATAATCAATCCACATGATTATTTAAAAGCAATAACAAACTCACAAGCTGCAAAATCCGTTCAAAACTTTGAAAATATAAACAACTATTACACCAGCCTTATCAACCCTTCTCGTTCCAGAGTTGTTCTTCCAAACAATCTACAGAGAATAGAACAAAGAGCAATAACTAGGCTTAGACTCGGTCACACACTACTTACACACCTTCATCTCATCGACAAGCAAGTAACTAACATTTCATGTATCTTTTGCAACCATCCGCAAAAAATGTCGATTGAACATATCCTGAACGCCTGTCCTAAATTCCAAACAGACGCCTTAAGGATCGACCGCATCGCAATAATTAAAAATCCTAACCTTGATAATTGCTTACAAATTTTAGAATTTTTAAAAAAGTAAATCTGTTCAGTAAAATATAAAAACAAAAATAAGATATATATATATATTTAATTTAAGATAACCAATTTGTAAAATTTTTCACTCAATAAGAGCAAAGGCTGATGGCTTTTTTGTTAGTGCCTTAACTCCTTAATTTATTGTAATTTTAAAATTGCTTTAAATAAATTATAATAATAATAATAATAATGAAGACTATTGATTGTATGGTCACTTTGATGCATAAGAGTTCTATTGAAAGGTTAAACGGGAAAATAATAATGTAGAACTTAAATTTATGATTCGATTGAGCAACTGGCCCTTAAACCCTTACATTCTACTAGATGTTTCAAAACGTCATCTGTTTCAGTCGTGGGCAAAAGGCGTGAAACAAATATTGTTTTGGGCCTAGGAACAGACGCAAGAGTTTTATGGGCAGTAGTTGAGGTTTGAACAGATGCCAGGCTCGTCGAAGGAAGTTCGGATATCATATTTTGGGCAATAGAATTTTGAGAACGATTGTGGACATCTTCATTTCCACTATTTACATCATTTGATGGCGGATTTTCGCATTCAACTACTTCTTTGTGACTCCTCAAATTTGACTTTTTTGGAGCTGGACCTGCGATAATTGAAGAAGAAGCTAGTTCTCGTCCTCTCTTTTTGGATTTATTAGGGTAGCTGTGGATTTGATGGTCTGAGAACTTAACGTAGGTGGCGTTTCAAGGTCATCCGTGGAGGAGGATTTGTCAATGAGAGTATTTGGCACTGGGAAATTGTTTGTATTTTGAGCCATTATTGAAAAATTTACGCTCAAGTCTTCAAAACTTTTTGAAATCTTTGAAATGTCATTTCAAGGTTGACAGTTTGAAAGATAAACTACCTAAAGAAATTTATCTACAATTTTCACAGTACCAGAAAGCAATTTTGGATGCGGTTACTTTATCCAAAAAAGCAACTGTTGCACCTACGCATTTTGCATGAAAGAAGTTTCCACATGGACCGAAGCAAGCGTAGAGGGGAGATGCGTCAGAGCGATCTGAACAATTTTTATTCGCGCAAGTCATATTGCAAAGAAATGAGAATATAAACGAATATTAAAAAAAGAAGGAATGAACTAAAATGTTAATAATAATAAAAAAAAAACTTTGGATAATGGTAGGATTTGAACATGTGACTATTGGTGAACGATATCTAGGATCGGCGGCGCGTGGCGCTCAGACAAGCTTGACCGCTGAGCACGCTTAAATTGGTGGTTAAAAAATTAAACTTAATACCTTATCATTAGATTTAAAACTATTATGTATTGAGGGGAAATTTTCGGAATGTGTGTAAGAGCATGCGCACTGAGAAAACGCGTTTGTTATTGTTACAAGAAGTAAATAAGCCAATTAAATACGAAACAAAGACTTACTTGGAAAAAGAGAGCACAAATTATTAAAGTTTTAATAACTTTTCAAACAAATTGTACACATGTGTTAACTATTTAAAATGTTTAGTAAACTAAAGCACTTATAACAAAAAGCACAATTTATTGCAGAACAAGATTTAAAACCAAAACAAAATATTTATTTAATTGTAAAAACTGCAGAGGGCAGACACAACACAACTGAGATAATTAAAACCAGTGTTACCACTCATAGGTTTTTTCCAGGAATTTTCGCAAAGTATAAATTTGGTCGATGATTGACTTTCCTGGTCTCAAGCCACATTAATGAGGACCAATCAGATTGTTGACGAAAGGATTCAGACGTTCACATATTACGGGAGAGAGCAGGGCGATGTTAAGTAGGCTGATTCCTCTGTAGTTCTTCTTCAGGATCGGGCAAACAATGCTGAGTTTCCATTCATCGGGCATACATTCCTCCGACCATATCCTACAAATGATTTGGTATCTAGATCGTCGCCTGCTGCTATGAACAGCTCGGCAGCTGTTGGCGGCATATGACTTTTTAAAGAGGTTACTTTACTTGACACTCGATCAGAGAAGGATCTGGCTATCTTTTGCGTTTGTAGCCGTCCGACCGACGTCGAATTTTCTTGCAGCATTTCCTTATTTTGGCCGTTGTCGCGATATTCGTAGCGCTACCTTGGCTACGACGAGGTAGAGGTCCGACTCGATTCTGACTCCTCGGAAAGTTCGAACATCTAGAATACTGGACAAGTCAAGACATTTCTCACTTACTAAAGCTAATTTCGACAAAAATTAAAAAAAATGGAAACAATCCCTACTTGACCATCATGTTTAAAGAACAACTTTTCACACCCACTTCGTTTAATGCCCACATTACTATGGATATCTTAATCAAAAGGCTTTCGCCAAGAATAACTTTTCTAATAAACATTAGCAACATTTGTTTTCTCTAAAAATTTAATTAAGTTTAAGTAATATCGCGCAGTATCCAATACTCTGCCAATAACTCGACAAGATACCATTTAATTTTTAATCAATATTGACCGTAAAAATAACGTTACAAAACCGCATCAATTAATTTGTTCAATTAAGCTCAATCTAAAAGAGCTAGAATCGTGGATGGAAAATATATCGTTATATATTTATTATAGACGTGACAATTAACATTATTGTGGTATTGGCACTCTTCTTGCCAGGACAGAAAAAAAAAACACCATCGTGACCTCATTATGCATTTTTATTTAAATCATTTGCCATTTTGCAATAATAATAAAAATAAAAACTTTGGCACGCTTTGGCACAACAAAAAATTAAATCAAACACAAATACAAGCAATTCTTGCTGTACACGAACTTTTTTTGTTGTTTCGTATAAAATTATTACTTTATTGGGACTGTAACTATTTAAAACTTTTATAAACTTCATTAATAAACATGAAAATTGTTACACGTGAGAGCCAGTCGGTTGCGTTAAAGAGCGAAACGAGCTGTCAAGATGAAGTTTATAAGTAAACGGCATATTAAAGTGTGTGCTTGGGCTAGCTTACTAAAAACAACACCCACCCTCTGGTATTATTGTGTTCCCTTAAAACCTCAAGAAGCTTTGGCTTTTCTCTTTGTGTCAAGTTGTAAAACTGCTTAATTTGAATTTGTTTGCCATGAGAGACCTTAGCTCAACGAAGTGTATGACTGAGTCAATGGATTTGAACATTTTCTTGATTAAATTGTGCATTGCATGTAATCTTCGTTACAGGGGCGGATTACAATAGTATCAGAGCTATTTTCTGTACCTATCGAAGTCAATGTCGAAATGTTTTTAAAATTGTTTTGATATATTCTATTTTCTGCTGCCTCTCCATTCCTTTTTTTTTTTAATCCTTTATTTGTATCTACATAGAACTCTCTGATTCCGGATGCCAAACGAACATGCAAACAAACTCTTTTGCTTCTTTTGATTGCATGTGTACGTCATATTGTCGCATGATATTTTTTTCATTTTCATTATTTTTAACATGGCGGCGAATACGTATGTGCAAGTGTGTGCATGTATGTCTGATTCCGAATCTACTTTTCAAAACAAGAACTGTCATCTTGTGCCAAGTAAACGATTTCGGACGACCAAACGTCATTCTTATGTCGTTTTCCATTGGTCTTTTTTTATGTTTCTTCTTCTACCTCCAATGGAACGGGTTATGATGTATAAATGTCATTCTTCGGACGATTCTTTTTTCAAAACGGAAGATTTCTGCTCTTCTCAGAAGCATTCCGTCTGTCAAAGTCAGTGCAATGGAGTGGTTTCAGAAGACTTCTGGACTCATCCGAATGCTTCTGGACGTTCAATGGAAAACGATATTAGTACACGAACTTTCAACATATTGCGACACAATTAATGTCAAGACGACGGGCAAAAGTGAAACTGTTGAAGTTTTTCTTAATGAATTAATAGGTCCGTTCGTTTACCCCATAAAACTGCCCAAAACTGCCATATTCTCCCACTTTTTCGTTCGTTTACTGCCACTTAAATTAAAATCTGTCACTTTTGAAGGAGAAAAATATTTCCCCTACCTGCCGAATTTAGCCACAAAAATTTCTTGTGGCAGTTTGTGTAAGTTCTGTCAAACCATAAGAAGTACATTGAATTTTGTTGACGTTTGACATAATTTTGTGCATTCGGCAGGTTTTTGGTGTGAAGCGTTCGTTTACTTTTTGGGTGAATCACAAAATTTCGAGGAGTGGGGATGATTTTTGACAGTTTTTACACAAACTGCCCAAAAAGTAAAAGAACGGACCTAATGGAGACATAAGAAGTGAAGTGAAGGTGCCATTTTACTTTCTCGCCCTGATTGTCTTAATTTCAAATCCGCGACAACTCCAAAGCTTCAAGTAGAAAAACAAGCAACGTTGTTGCCATGACAGTGATGTGCAAGCAATGACTTCAGACATGTTTACTTAAAGTAATTATATCTCCGATGATGATGTTTGACAATGACGCTGATGATGTCAATTTAATCTGACACAAATGTAACGTGCACTTTTTGTTGCAGTTTTTGTGCGATATCCCGCGATTTTCTGTTTTAATTAACTTTAAAGCTCGCTGGATGCCGTCATTTAAACATCAAATTAACACAAAGTTCAATTTTGACAGTATATCTATAGTGCGCGTGTATTGATTTCATTAATTGTTTTTGTATTGTATGTAAGTTTTGTTGTTTAATATTCGAAACCCCGATCAACTTATTAAAAGAATAATTTATTCGTTTATGGAGTGCGGTTGGGCGGAATATTAATTTAGTATCTATGTAGGTTCTGCTCATTATTCTGGTCACTATGCCAAACCTGTCCAGAGAATATTGACCATTTCGGAGTGATATTAATCCGTTGTTATATTCAAATATGACAAAAATAATGTAGGTTCACTTTTTTTTAGTGTGAAGATGTTAATTACAAGTTGTTAGCTTTGATATGGACATTGACTTGTGTTGGTTTGAGGGACGTGCGCTTATGTGGGCTGGGGTTCCATTAGTTGATATTCGTTTAGTTTTACAGATTTTTGTTTAATGGGAAATTTATTTTCAAATCAGAAAACAATGTTAAATTGATTGCAATTATTTATTCTAATTTTACAGATCGACTGTATTTTGTGGCCTTCAAAAAGAATCTCAAGCCAAAGAACACACCAAGTACGCATTATTTTAGCATAGATGAAGATTTTGTGTATGAAAATTTCTACAATGACTTTGGTCCTCTCAACATATGCATGCTTTACCGTTACTGCCAGAAGCTCAATCGAAAAATAACCTCCAAATGGCATTCAAACAAAAAAATCATTCACTACACATCGATGAATCCGGCAAAAAGATTAAATGCAGCCTATTTGATTGGTTCGTATGCAGTAAGTCAAACAGAACCTTAATGTATGGGAATTGGTCTCTTTTTAAAAAATAAACTTTGTTTTGCTTTTGTGAAAGGTAATCTATCTAAATAGGACACCAGAAGAAGCATATCGGCCGCTGGTAGCCGGCGATATACCAGCTTATACGCGTTTCTGTGATGCATCGTACGGTCCAAGTGGATATAAAATATCCCTTATCGATTGTATCAATGCTGTGTATAAAGCTTTGAAGGCTGGTTTCTTCAATTTCGACGATTTCGATGCCGAAGAGTATGAATACTACGAACGTGTCGAAAATGGCGATTTCAATTGGATTGTGCCCGAGAAGTTTATTGCCTTTTGTGGTCCCCACCAGAAGTCGAAAACCCTCTCGAATGGATATCCGTGTCATTCGCCCGAAACCTATTTTGAATATTTTCGAGAGAATAATGTGACGACGGTGATTCGATTGAATGCTAAAGTCTATCATGCGTCGAGCTTTGAGAATGCAGGATTCGATCATAAGGATTTGTTCTTCATCGATGGAAGTACGCCAAGTGATTTGATATTGAAAAAGTTCCTCAATATTTGCGAGACAACAAAAGGTGCTATTGCGGTGCATTGCAAGGGTAATAAAGAAAGAAATGTTGTTTGATCCGAAATAAGAACCTTTGAATTACAGCTGGACTTGGTAGGACTGGCAGTTTGATTGGTGCTTACATGATGAAACACTACGGTTTCTCGGCTCTGGAAGCGATAGCATGGCTACGACTCTGTCGACCAGGGTCAGTGATTGGCCATCAACAGCAATGGATGGAAGAGTAAGTGTCAAGTGTATCTTTTTTCTTTCTTCAATCTCAGAATGTGTGTCTTTTTGTTTAGTAAACAACCTTGGCTATGGGCAGAAGGTGAACGTCATCGAAAACGCTGGAACACCGAACCACCCAAACACAAATACGGAATCTACTCTCTGATCCAGAGCGGCAAGGCCAACAACCAGCTGAATGACAATTCAGAAGTTCTCCTTACAAGTCGAGTGAAAGGTATCTCACAAAAAGTCGATACAATGCATATCAACGATGAAGAAAACGAAAATGGCAACGTGCCCAAAAAGAAGGTGCTAACAACAAAACACGATGTCGATGCCGAACATGCCGCCCAATCGTCAAGTGATGAAGATAATAATGTCGATAATGACGAGAAGCCATTACATCGTGCAAATGATGTAGTCGACAACAATAAACTCTCCTCCGCCATTGAACCTTTGTATACGGAGAAGAAACTCAAAAAGCCGTGCAGTATTTTCGAGGCAGCAAACAAGCATACGATAGCTTCGACAGTGAAGATGACGCAGGCAGCTATCGATAAGAAGAATGCCCAAACTCAGGGCGATAAATTGAATCAGATCAAAGCAATGCGCCGGCAGCATAATTCACGATCAGCCAATGTACCTGGAACAATGTTGGTTCTTTTTTTTTTGGTTTTCTTTTAATCTGAAAATGAAAATGTGTTTGTTTTCAGTGAGTATGATAATCCAGCGAGACATACTCGTGCACGATCGCAGCCTTTCCGGAACAATAACGGTAATATTGTGAATGTCCTGAGCAGCTCACCCCAACTCATGAAGACGACAATTGATTGTATTGAAACAACAACAACCACACTTACAACACCTTCGGCCGGTTCGATAACAACAAATACAACAACCAGTTCGATAACCAGTACAAGAACCAAAGGTCTTGCGTTCTATAGCAAGAGGTAAGAGTAGTTCCCAACAAAAACAAATTCCCCAGAAATATGCGAAAAAAAACGGTTGGAAGTGTTTTTTCTATTTTTAGTTTTTATTCGTTCTTTTGTATATTTGTTTGATTTGCGATGCTAAATCCCGTAATATCCTCCTTTTGCCCATTCCAACAACAACTACATCTGAAGTTAAATCCTCTATTTAAGTATAATGTCCCCAAAATGCTTGCCATTTTTTTTATGTAAATGTTCTTGTGAGTAAAGTCTTATAGTTTTTTTTTATAAGTTCTTAGTACTTTTTTGTTTTTGGTAAAAATGGGTAGGTACCTTTTTAATTTAACGTTAAATATGTTATAAATTTTGTATACATGCCATTTATTTTTCAAAGATTTGTTTGAGGTATTTGATAGGGTCTCTGCCTTGAACAGAGCAGCATTATCACAGAAAGTCTGGCGTGTGCTTCCTTGAATCAGCAAGACAAAATGCCGTTGCTTCAACAGTAGTCTTTCTAAGGTTCCCAGTTTTTTTTTTTTTATTGTTACCCTCTTCTACTCGTACAAACCTTGTCGTAGATTAAGGGCTGGTTAAATCAAGGTTACTCTTTTTCTGTCAAATGGGGAGTTTAAAACCCAAACAAAACAATAGTATTGTTTTGGGAGATACTTTTTTGTTCCATTGACAGATGATCCTCACTCCAAACCTTATGAGTTTTGTACTGTGACTGTGGGGATATCAATCACAGGTCATTGGGAATCGCCAAAGGGCGATTAAAGCTTCGATGTCTTCCGTATAGCAAAGAAGAAGAATGAATGGAAGATAGTTAGGGTTTTCCAATTAGAGGTGTTATTTTGATGAGCAATTTATGCCGTTAATAATGAAAAACAACATCAGCTAAATTGCCACCACGCTTACAGGACCATATCCTTTTCCTGAAATTTTCCATAACAAAGTCGCAAGGTGGCTGCGCTATGTTCTCCATAGCCTCACGAATTCCATCTTTGAGGTCTTGAATCGAGGGTGGCCTGTTGGCGTAGACCAGATCAATACCATCCAACACCGGCTATAAAAAATCATTAATCATCTCTGGATAGCTCAATCCATTCACCGTTACTGGTGATCCAACCTCATTTTCGAAAAATTAAAAGTCCAATGAACCCATAAACAGTCACAGGTTGAGGATAGAAAGGCTTATCAACAATAACTTTTGGGTTTTGCGAGCCCCAGATGCGACAATTTTGCTTGTTGAAGTAGCCACCGAGGTGGATATGGGCCTCATCAGTGAAGATGATTTTTCAATGGAATTTTGGTCCATTTATCATGCATTTCAAGGACCCAACCAGCAAAGACACGACGTTGTTGATGATCGGCCGCCTTGTGTTCTTGTATTAACTGAGCTTTATAAGCCTTAGGGCTCAGTTATAGCTGTCAGTAAAATCAATCAGTAAAAATTTTGTTTTGCTATTTTGAAAACTTTAGGCCGTGTGCGAATTGGATGAATTGTGGTTAAAAAATAAAAATGGAAAAATATTTTAACCTGCTCAGCAGCTAGTCAAATAATGCGAAGTGTCAAAATTTAACCAAACGTCAAGTTTTAACCCATTTTTAACTGAATTCGCACACGGCCTTAATCTTATATTTTGAGGAAAATTTTGATGAAATAAGTTGAAAATACACGTCTATTATTTTCAAAACAAAACAATGCATTTAGTGTTAAATATTAGTAACAAATCCATTTTATAAATTTTACTGATAAAATTTCATTTTACTGAACAACTGACTGCCAATGCCAAATGTCAAAAAAAAAAATTCCATTTCGTTTTACTGATGGCGTTTCATTTTTTTACTGTTCCAGTGCCATCATTAAAAAAATTACTGATGAGATGAACAGTAAAAACGAAATTGTTTGCGGCGCAAAGGTGTAAATTTACTGATAGTTATAAACGCTTATCAGTAAAAAATTTCAGATTTCATATGTTTCAATTTTTACTGATGGATTTTACTGATAGCTATAACTGAGGCCTTAGAGGCCAGTTATAGCTATCATTGGTTCTCATCATTGAAACACATCATTGAAATTTTTCTGATAGGTCGGTTATAGCAATCATTGAAAATTTCTGTCAGGAATTTTTTTCCTGCCGCAATCAGTGTTCCCAGGTTTTCGAAAACAAAATCCCCCTTTTTTGACACCAAAACACTTATTTTTCCCCTTGAACGAAAAAAAAATCCCTAATTTTCCCCGATAAAAGTGATTAAGATTTTCATGTAATTTTTATAAAATTGTTTTGTTAATTTTTTCATAATTCATACAAAAAAAAACAATTCAAAAAGGGGACTTCAGGGGGCTTATTACGAAGTTTTGTTTTATTTATATTTATAGCAGAAAAAATTCGTTCTGCGTGAGAAAGGGAGAAAATGATAACAATAAAGCGAGAAACAGATTGAACCAGCAACAGCAACAGCACCAGCAACAGCGGCGGCCATTGTTTTAGAACCCATGTATTTTAATCGTCCGTCACAGAATAAACCAGCACCAGCAACGTCAATAGCAACGTTTGGTCAAAGTCTGTTGCTGGTCCATTGCTGACAACTTTCAATGTACAAAATTCAGAGGCACCAAACAACAAAAAATAAAACAAACATGAAAACAAGGAGAACGAAATGTCAAAACAGATGAAATGACGTCGCTGGTGCTGGTGGCAATGTGTTTGGAAAATATTTGCTGGCCAGCGTGCTGTTTGCTGTTGACGGTGCTGGTGCTGTTGCTGGTTTAATCTGTTTCACGCATAAGTTTCTTTAAGCTAGGAAACATTATCGGTATTCTCATCATCCAACTTTTTATCTAAAATTTCTTTCCAAAAAGCTTGAATATGTTCGGTAGATATATTCTTAGTGTCAATATTTCGAAGCAATTTATATTCCCTATCAATTGAAATCCATTCATTTTTAACAAAAATGTGTCCGAAATATTTAGACAACTTACAACTTACTCACGTTGCATGGGCCATATTCTTGTGTATGCAATTCTAAGGCTTGGTTGACAATTTCTCAAAAACGTTTTGTTTTCATTAAAGTTTTAATTTGTTTTCCCCTTTTTTGGATTTTTTCCCCTTACTTATTCCCGTCCCCTTTTTTTCCCCTTTAGCTGAAAAAAATCGGCAAAAATGGTGATTTTCCCCTCAACCTGGGAACACTGGCCGCAATTCTATCATTGGAACTGTGAGAAGTTGAAACACAGATCATTGGAATTTTATAAAATCGAAACGCAAATCATTAGAACGATTTGTTTTTTTTTGACGTAATACAATCAGCTGTTCATGAAAATGAATTTACAACCGGAAAATGGAAAAACACATTTTAATGAAAAAATAAGTGTGTAATTGAACTTTTCTTTGTCAATAAAAATTCTTGGAGTGATTTCCGATCGATTGGTATATAATTTTCACTTCTATTCAAAAGAAAACATATTTAAATATCAATTCAAAGATTTGTCCGGATCCATTTCAATGATAGCTATAACTGGCCCCTTGAGACCCAAGTCTTCATGCAAAATACGATGTAATGACATTTGTGGAATGCCCAATTCCAAAGAACAATGCGAGGAATGGACAAACCTGGGGTTTCTTCAACACTTATGACTACAGCAGCAATATTGTCAGTTGTTCTTGAGCGACGCGACTTTCACGTTTTTTATTCTTCATATCACTAACCAACAGCTCAAATTTTTCCACCAAATTGTGTGTTGCGGTCTGACAACGTGCTTCACAATGACCCAAAAATGCTTTAGTTTTTCGAACTGTGGCTGCTAAATGTTCACCATTTTTGTATCGTTCCATTTTTATGAGGAGACCAGTTCCACCTAACTACATCTCACTGAGGTCTCAGAGATCTCGTAAATTTTTTAAGTGGAACAAAAAATCTCAGCTGATAACTAAGATTTTTTCTGAGATGAAATTATTTTGGATTCGATTTCTCACCATAGAGATATTTAGATATAATACACCACGGAAGCTAGCGACTAGCCTAAAATGTGTTTCCTCAATTTATGAGAACGAAGACATTAGGGAGTTCTGTCTCTCTCTCTCTCTCTCTCTCTCTCTCTCTCTCTCTCTCTCTGTCGCTGATTGGCTGTAAGGTGGAATAAGAAACTTCAAAATCAAAATAATTGTTGCTGTCTTACATAAGAGCTCAGAGAGAGAAGGAACTCCCTAATAGCTTCTTTCTCACAATTTTCGGGGTCCACTCCACTTGTACGAAGTGTTACCGCTCCAGTCCTGTATTATATTAGTTCTGTTTGGTAACTCCAACTTCTTGCAACGAAGTACAACGAAGTAAAACGTTTTTACATTTTCCTTTTTGTTTACTCGAATTAGTTGCACAGAAAGGGGAAATCAAGGGAGCAAAATATTTCCCCTCCAAAGAAAATTTTGCAACTTCTTGCAACTGAAAATTCTTGTTGCAAGTTGTTTTTAAATGTCATTTGTCTTCGAAGAACGGGCAATCGACAGATGACATATTTATTTTTTGTATTTGCTCGTGCTCAAAAGTGAATAATTTTTTGGAGGAAGGTAAGAAAATGTCAACATTTAATTTAATTTGTTCACCCAAAACTAAACCTTTACTTAACCTTTACTTAAATCTTCTTCTTCGCTGAACGAAGAATCAGACTCCATCAACTCTTCCACCAAACTCAAAAATTCATTATTTTCCGACATTTTTTGTTTTAAAAAGTTCCCAAACAGACCTATTATCTCTATGTTTCTCACTCAGCTTTTTTGACATGACTGACATATGTCCAACAACAATTTGTAAGGTAACCATTATATCTCAATGAGAACTGAGAATTATGTTCCACCAAATGATTTTGCCTCAGTCAAAGTGACATTGAGATCTCAGTGAGAACTGGCCTAATGGCGTAATTTCTGCTTGTCTTCTCAATGTCAAAAAATAACAACTTTAAAAGTGACATCTGCCGAAATAGCGGGCTATTCAAAATAACACATTGAATAAGAAGTACAGGAAGCGGTGTAAGCTACACGTACAGTGTACGTGAGTGAAGCAACAAAAATTTCTGATGTAAAATACTGGGACACCATCTGTCAAACTGGGCATGTGCTGTCATTTTGCTGAGCTGTGATTGGTCAAATGTTGTTTTGTAGTTTCATCTGTCAAAAAAACAAAAACTCGAGTTCAGGGGCGCATTTATTTTTGTTGGTGATCGTTAGGCGCTACACAATTTCTTGTGCTTTTTAACACATGATCAAGTTGTTCATACTTCATAGAATGCGCTTTCTAAAATTACCCGAAAAAGGACAATAAATATGATGAAAAATGAAGAAAATGTAAATGTAAATGTAAAAATAAAAAAAAATACAAATCGTGCATGTACGCCTGAACGTTAAAACACCACGTAGTCTAAAAAAAGAGTTGAAATTGAAAAATAAAATTGATGCACAATCGATATAATCTTGATTCAATCATATTTCGCTTGGCGCCCCTGAGATTAACCATTCAACTGCAGACCAGCCCTGTTGTAATGCGTTTGTGTTTGTGAAACTCACACTACTTAGAAAAATACTTCACTTCTTTTTCATAAGACCCCTTCCTGTACTTCTTATTCAATGAAATAACACCTCTTATTTTCCGTTTTGGCACTCGCCCTACTCACTATCTGCTTCAGGAATTATTTGAAGAAATCACATGCCAGCATATATCCTTGTCTTAATCCGGTTTGGTATAGCTGAGATGACCCCTACTGCATACTATGCTGTGGCACAACTGGATCGGCAATAAAAAGTTACTTAAAGTCGATGAAAATATAATAAGTCTCGAATTGAAATTCGTTGTATGTGCGGGTTGTAAGGGCTGATGGTTTTTACAGTGGACTTTCACCGGGTGCTAAGCTAACGTTTGATTTTTTTTTCTTTTGAAACTAAAGTTACTTTTTCTTTATCCAATGTATGTGTAGTGTAAGGAAAGGTCCAAATACATATTTACGTTTTGTCCTTGTAGCTAGATTCGTCGCTGTAGGTAGCTAAGCTAACAGTCTTCCATATTCTTAGAATTGTTTTTTATGTACAACTTAATTTTTAAATTTATCAACAAATAAATGGCAATCGATATTTTATTTCAAAACAAAATGTTAACAATGCTAAAAACACCTTTTAAATTTTTTTTTCAAAATTTATTTTTGTAATCAGCACAAACCAACGATATACCCTTTCTATTGTTCGTACCTAAGTATTCGTTTTTGTTTAAAAGTTCTTTTAAGTTGTATTATTAATAAAAGAAACATCATTCCTGTATTTTGTTTGTATCGCATGCCAATAAACTTTATTTACAAAAATTATGAATCTTGTTTTTTTTTGGTTTTTAATTTTGTTCCTAAATGCTTGATTTGTATATTTCCGTTTCCTGTGCATTGAATCCTCTTGCTATGCTTTTTTATGTGTTGTTTTGTCGGTTTTCTCTGTAGAAAATGTCTTGAGAATCTTCAAATGTTCTCACTCTATGTATTTTTCTTTTTATCTCTCCTTTCTATCCTTTCTTGTTTAAAATTAAACTTAAAAAAAAAAAAACAAATCCGCAACCGAACCCTACCAGAATGGGCCTAATGCACATGCGTAAAGTGGAAGCACAACAGAGTAATATCCCATCAACATCCTTCTCTAGTTCAAACACCACTAACAGCACCTCATCATCGACCTCAACCACAACCACAACCTCAACAACATCATCTCTAGCTACAGCTACTAATAACAATATAAATAGTTCAATGGCTGCGTCTGTCCAAAATTCCAATCATCATTTTCTTCATCAGCAACATTTGGACAATCAAAACCAGCACCATCATCATGATGTGACTGCACCAACCCTTAGTAGTTTGAATAAACAAACCAAAACCCACAACAATACCCTTCTATCCTCGTCCAGTGTTATGGCATCGATAACAGAGAGTAAAATTCCAATAGTTCGCGATGTCGACAGTGGTGGAGGTGGTGGGCCTGCTGGCGGAGGAGCAAGTAATAATAACAATAACAACAACAATAATAATAGTAGCGGCAGCGACAAGATTCGATCGTCATCGCGTCTTGGATACCATTTGCATCATATGACATTGCGTGGCAGATCTCGTATACGCTATCGAACATCGGCTCACAGTGTCGACCAGCCATCGTCAGTGACATCGTCGTCGTCTTCGTCACAAATACCAACCTCAAGTACTAGTTCGGTATTGGGTGCCGCAAGGTACTACCGTGACAGCTCAATTGCTGCAACTTGTGGCATCAACACCAATTCCTCATCCCCAGTATTAAATTCTGTATGTGCTTCTTCTGGTGTTGTTCATGTTGATAATAATTCCAATACGACGGTTTCGACAGTCCCAACGGGGACAGGCTCGGGCTCCGGCAAGGGCACGGGAACACCGGGTGTAAGCCAGAAATCGCTAATCGATGATAACAATCTCTCTTCTTCCAGCAATAAATCCAACAACGGTGTTGTTCTGGAATTGAAAGCTGCCAGCAACACCACAGGTGGTGGTGGTGGTGGTACATCGAATCATTCACCGCAATATCATTCAAACCTGCATTCACATCAGCATCAAAATCACCAACCATCTGGCATTCCGGTTAACAATAACATTACAAAACGCAATAAACGCTCCCTCAGCAGTACGCGCATAGAAAAAGACAAATGCGACGAGTACAACACAAAACTACTGCGAAAGACTGCCAATCAAAGTGGAACTAGCAATAACAATAACAATATGAACACGACATGCTCATCCTCATCGGGCACAACGTCAACTACATCTTCTTATAGGACTGGCAATTATTCTCATTCACATGGTGGTGCTATATCGGTGTCGGCATCGACATCGCCAGCTCCGTCAGTTGCAAAGAATTCCTCATTGGCCCGGCGACTACTTGGACCCGGTTCGGTGATGGATTCTTTGCTGTTGCATGCTCATACGTCGGCCACGGCAACAGTGACGGCAGCCGGAACAACAGCTTTGAGTAATAGTGGACGTTCGAGTACAAATAATAGATTTATTGATTCACAAGCTCCGGATCCGCCACTGCGGCAGTCCCTATCGCTGAAATTGCGCAAGAAAGTCAGCTATTAGGGTCTAGGCGGCAGTGTGTTGGTACTGGAAACTTTGCTTAGAGAAAACTATTTGATGTTTTGTTTATTTGTATTTGTTGGTTTTTTTTTTTATTTTTTCACTTAGTGGAAGAAAGAATGCGATGGACTGATGGAAAAAGAGACTGCAGGTACATTACAACATACATAATCTAACATTTCATAGCATAGACTTTTGAATCATTAATTTTAAAGTCGTCTCTCCTCAACGTTTATATTTCTATCCAACTTGATTCTTATTTAACCTAGAAAAAAGCCTTGCAACTTATTATCAGGTCCAAAGCGCCAAAACAACTTCGATTATCGAAATCTGGAGGTTATCGATGCATTGACCCTTCATAGTTTATTTCTAAATCTCTTATTATGACTTCTAAAGGGTAGGGGACACAAAACAACATTTCTAAAACCGGTTCACGGACTGGCTTTCTGTGACCCGAAAACGGTATAGTGTTGCTTTAAATGAAGAAGTATCTAGTATTAGAAGTAAATGAAAACTGATAGTTAAAAGTAAGACGACCCCTTAATAGACAAAGGTCTGTAATTTTATTCTCTATCAGCCAAATTAATAAGCACAGAATAGCGAAGGATTAACGCTTATTCTGTGGACTAAGTTGAAAATGCTATTAATAAGATAAAATTGCTCTTAACTGACGTTTACTAGCTTTTCCACTGTGGAGGGTGGTTTAGCGAAGGAATAAAAAAAAAGCAAAATAAAATACTTCTCTGTCAGTTAATTAAATGGCGCCACAATCGATTGCAATATAAGGTCTGTTCTTTTACTCCGTAAAACTCACTAATGGCGTTTTTAATTGGCAATCTGGAAGTTAAAAAAAGCATTATAGGCGTTTTTCTTTTTTACATCTGAACAGAGCTTGAACTGTCAAACGAAAAGTTGTGTTTCTTTTTTAGTTCAGAGTATTCAGAGCATCAAAGTTGTGTTACTTTTTTCGTTCAGAACTGATTCTGAGTGTTCAGAGTTCGACGGCGCGCTCAGAAAAAAGAGACCGAGCGTAATGAACGAAACGCTGAGCGCAAGCGTGTTTTTCTCAAAACAATTGAAATGGTGGTGGAAACAAGTCGCTCAGGCAAAGATGATTAGTTTTATTTTGAATAATTATTTAATTATTTTATTTATTAATGAAAAAATGTTAATTTCAGCTTTCAAAAATACGAAGGGTCGATGTCTGAACTAAAAATGCTCAATTGCATTTCAAAATGAAATCCGAGCGTTCAGAAAATGTTCAGAGCTTCATTTGTTCAGAGCGTGTTCAGCAAGCTCTGAACACTCAGAGTTCGGAGCTCTGAACTAAAAAAGAAAAACGCCTTATGTATGCGTTCAAAAGTGACAGTTCTGATTCGGAAAAGAAGAGAATTCCCTTCTGATTTTCAAACCAGAATGCTTTTTTTCAGATTCCAGATATAAAACGCCATAAAACTCCCAAATTCTCACACTTTTCTGTTCTTTTTTTTCAAGTTTTTTGTAGGTTAGGTTATATGGGCTGACAGTTGATCTGGTTACCGTCACACTTAGGTCAATGTAAATCCCTTGTGATACCCTGAAGTATTGTAACTTTAACCTATGAATTCTATGGTTGTTCGAGCCATTTAGTGGACTTGACAAAGTGGATTTTCAGATAGTTCTTCTAGTTCATTAAAGAAATAGTTGCCTAAAAGTTTTTTTGTAAGTTCTGTCACTTTTGAAGGAGAAAAATATTTCCCCTCTCTCCCGATTTTACACGCAAAAATTCCCTGCTGGAGATTTTGTGAGTTCTGTCAAACTATAAGAAATACATTGAATTTTTTTGACGTTTGATATAATTTTGTGCATTTTTACGATTTAGGCTGTCAAGTGTTCTTTTACTTTTTAAGAGAACCACAAATTTTGATAGTTTTCACAAAACTTCCGAAAAAATTAAAAAAAGAACGGATCTACAGGGTGCGGCACGAAAACTTGCTGATTTGTTTTTGGCTCCAAGCGGGGGGGAGTGGTCGGATGTGGGTGGATAGTGTCTCATTTTTTAGGGGACTTCCTGTGGTTTCATCTGCACCGCAGTAAGTCGACATCATGCATTGGACGAATGAGCAACGCGCATTTGCCTGCGAGGCTTACTTTTCCAACAATCGTTCCATAATTTCCACTCAACGTGCAACAAAATCGCGTTCACGAAGCTCCTGCACCAAAGCCAATTTGAAAGGATGGAAATGAAGATCCTGGTGAAGAATTCGTCTCACAGTGCGATCAGAAATGCCCAAAGCAACTGCATGTTTGCGCGCCGAACGCCGGGGAGATCGCAAGACAGAAACTCTCACCCTCTCAATGTTTTCCTCTGTTTGATTCTCCGGTGTGCTGGATGGGATTTCGTCACGTTTCCGCTCTCCCTGAATGTTTTCACCCACGAAACAATCGACTGCCGGCCAGCAACGCGACCTGCGGGATGGATGTTGAAACAGGTACGGAAAGCACGTTAAGTGGAAATTAGACTGTTGGAAAAGTAAGCCTCGCAGGCAAATGCGCGTTGCTCTTTCGTCCAATGCATGATGTCGACAGACTGCGGTGCAGATGAAACTTCAGGAAGTCCCCTAAAAAATGAAATCTCCACCCACATCCGACCACTGCCCCCCGCTTGGCGCCAAAAACAAATCAGAAAGTTTTCGTGCCGCACCCTGTATATATAGCAAAGACAACAAATCGATGGTTAAATACCAACAACAACAAAAAATCTTAATGAAATTTTTGGTAAATGTCACTTCAGTGTTCTACTATTTTTAGCGCTAATTTTGTCCTGCATGCAAGAAGGGCAGCCATTTCTACCTACCATTCTATTATTTACTCTTATTCTGAGGGTTAGTTAACCTGTGGAATTGGCATTTTTTTTATTAATATGGCTCTATATATACATCATCTTACCTTTTAACTTCCGGGTTCATGTGCACAGGCCCGGATTAAAGAAAGGGGCTTTTTCAAATTTGAGGCCCCCTAAAATGATATAAAATCCAAGCAAGCCAACCCCTCATTACCCAGAGCGTCCTAAACCCCAAGCGAGCCCACCCCCCGAGCGCTAGGAGTCCACGCTCTCAGAGACGAGGAGTTGACGGATCGAAAATCCAAGAAACTATGCCCCTAGTGCCCCCGATAAGATTAAGAATTTTTGATACCCGGGGCTTATTATTTATCAGGGGCTCCTCTTTTTAACGTTTTTGAAAAATTAAATATATAAACCCAAAAGCGTTAAACCTACATAACCCAATTCGTAATTAATCCAAAAACCATATCTGAAAACCATCAGTATCAGACCCTTTCTTTCTGATTATTCGTCCGAATGCCTTTGAACTTGGATGGTTGAAAAATAGTTGTCACTTTTGGTAACTTTGCAGTAGCTTTATCTTTGTTGACTTTTATTTTCCTTTTTGCGGCTCGCACCCCTATTAATCCGGGCCTGCATGTGTATAGAAAGATGTAATACGTACTAAAATAAATTTATTCAAAAGTCTATGTTAAACTATGATTTGAAAATATGCAATATCAGACACAAACAATTGACGCAAAATGTCACGTTTCTTACTTTACATTATAAGTAGGAGAAAATTTACTATGGAACTTACATATACAATAGAATAACCGTAGAAAATATTTAAAAAAAGAAGTGCACTTTTTGCTAAGCAAAAAAATAGGAAAACTAATAAAATCGAATCGAATGAAAATGATATACGTAAGAAGATAAAGATAGGAGACTCATAGACGTGTACGTAGGTATAGGATAGGTAGGTTATGTAGAAGGAAGTTTGTAATAATTTTTTCTCTTTTGTTAAAAATAATTCTGGTTTACTAAGTACAACATTTATATTTTTTTTTAATTAATTAATCTTGTACTTTGTAAGAAAATCGCATATAACAAAAACAAATAAACAATTCATTTCGTAAACTGTCGTTGTGTAGAAAAAAGAATAATTATGAAAATATTTAAGAAACTTTATTTTTTTGTTTATTTCTTAAATAACATTATGTACGCGTACCTCTAATAATCTAATTTTATAGGTTTAAAATGACAAATCTCTAAAACTAAACATTTTTTAATTATATATCAATTAAATGTTATGAAAATATGCAAACACACACAGACACATACATATAACAAAAATAAATCATAAACATTTACTTCCCAAATTTATAATGTAAATGTGAAGTGTGCTTCTTAAGAGGACAGTGAAAGTATTAAGTTATTTAATTTTATTGCTCGAAAAACACAACATTTTTTCTTAATAATATATTTTTTACAAATTTAAACAAACAAAAAATTTAACTGTGCAATATGAAAATTTTGAAGTGTCTAACCACTTTTTGTTTAATTTTGTTATCCTTCCGCTTTCTTGCAATATTATTTTAAGGTTACTTCAAGTTTCTATACAATTTTTGTTTAAGCAAAAAACTTAATTGCTTTTATAGAGGGTGTTTTTTTTAGAGGTATAGAACTTTAAATTGCAATAAAACAACGATGGAAAATTCGATTGACATGATTTTATATTTATTCGAAAGATAATCTTGTGGCATTACATTTTAAATATGATTTCTGACATATAGTCCAATCTGGACGTCCAATTTTCGATTACTTTTTCCAACATTTGTGGCCGTATATCGGCAATAACACGGCGAATGTTGTCTTCCAAATGGTCAAGCGTTTGTGGGCATTTGCATAGACCAATGACTTTACATAATCCCACAGAAAATAGTCTAGCGGTGTTAAATCACAAGATCTTGGAGGCCAATTCACAGGTCCAAAACGTGAAATTAGGTGGTCACCAAACGTGTCTTTCAATAAATCGATTGTGGCACGAGCTGTGTGACATGTTGCGCCGTCTTGTTGGAACCACAGCTCTTGGTTCACTTGGTACATTTGAGGATTAGTTTCACTCCAAATGCGGCAGTTCTGTTTGTTGACGTAGCCATTCAACGAGAAGTGCGCTTCATCGCTAAACAAAATTCGCTTATGAAAATCGGGAACAACGGCCATCTCGTTTTGGGTCCATTCGACGAATCTACGTCTTGCTTGATGATCTTTTGGCTTCAATTCTAGCACGAGTTGGATTTTGTAAGCACGCAAACCAAGATCCTTCCGCAAAATCCTCCATAAAGTGGATGGACACAGATCCAATTCCTGTGCTCGATGGCGGATGGACTAATTCGGGTCTTCCTCAATGCTACGCTCTACAGTAGCAATAGCTTCTTCTGTACGCACCGTACGACGTCTCTGGGGATGCGAGTTATCAACGAAACCGTTCCATGATTAATCGAATTAACTGCTCTGATGGACGATTTTGTCGACTATAAAATGGACGTAGTGCGACTTATGTCATTGCTTTCAGCTGAGGCTAAAAAAAAACAACTTTTAAAATTTTTTAAGATAAAATTTATTTTACTTCTTCTCTCGACCGGTTCTTAAGAACTAACTTATTAACTCATTTTATTTTTCTTTCTAGCTATGCATTTCTGCATAGCTTTACATTCTCATTATATTTGATAAGGTTCGTTGGTATCGTATATCACAAGTTTTCTCATGGTGATATACGATACCGCTGGGCTGTCAATTTATTTTGCAAATTTTACACTTTTATTTAAGTCATGAATATTTTTTATTATTTTAGGTTCGTCGGAATCGTATATCATATATTTTCCCACAGGAAAATGATATACGATCACGACGACCAATTTAGGACGGGAAGTGACGTCGATGGAATCGTCGACGTAACCTGCGCGATACGTATTCCGCACAGAACCATTATTTTCGAAATAAATTTGCAAGCGTTGTTCAGGCGTGAGTCTATTCATGATGAATTGCCAAACCAAACTGAGAATAAATCACTTGACAGCTGTAAAATCTGTCGCCGTCTTGAAAAGTAATGTCAACTTAAAGTTCTATACCCCGAAAAAAAACACCCAGTATAAACAAATTTCTGAGCACTCAGGGTGACAGAGTTGTCAGTTTGACAGAAATTGCCTATTGTCTAATGAAAATGAAACGTCCAATTTGTTCCAAGTTCTAAGATAGTTGCTTATGGCCAAGTGTCTTCTTGAAACATTCAAATCAACCTTTGAATTTCATATTAAGATTTTCAAAATTTTAAAGTTGGATTAAAAATATTTTTAAAAAATTCCATGTTGCCAATTGATTGTTATTCTACGTTCTAATTAAATTTAATTTTTTAACGAATTTCTTTGTAAGAATGTTCATATTTTGTTTAGTCGAACGAAAAAAAAAATCTCAACACATCTCGATGACTTCAATTTCAATGAGTTTGGTGTTAAAACAAAATTAAGTTTTAAAAGTTTTAACTTATTTTAGAAAGAAAAACTAAAATAGTATTTAAACAATAAGAAAAAAGTTATAAAATAATTTCTTTCCTTCATTTTGTATTCTCGAATTTTTCGAACTGTTTTTTCTTTTCTTTGTTTTTTAACTTGTCCCCTAAAAATGCGCTATTATAGACTAATTCATAGATTTACTAAGCACACAACAAAGGGTATACCATGACCTGTTACATTTTCACCACGTAAAAATAACTCACATAAAAAACATAAATATTTAAACTAAAAACACTACATTCGCATTTTCATCCATGGGTAAAAATTAAAAATTAAACTTATCATCAAGTCGTCATTATAAAATAGGATGTATACATTTTTCTAGATTTATAAAAATAAAAATATAAATATCATTCTAAATTCACACAAGCGTATTAAATTAAAAACAAAAGTAACAATTTAATGAAAATAGCTCATTGAAAGAAAAATAAAAAGAAATGCATTTATAAAAAAAAACAAACAATTCAATAAATCAAATAATTCAATATTTAAGTACCTAATTTTTAAAATGAAGACATAAAACAAGAAAACATTATATATTATTATTAACTATTAAAAGTTATGTGTGTATATATACAACAATGAAAAAAAAAATCTGTTTATTGTTATAAAAAGAAAAAAAAACATAAATACTTCTAAATTTCTTTGTTAATATTTTAAACTTGTAAACAAAAAACAAAAACTTTAAATTGTAGAACTTGCCTTCATATTTGTACAAATAGTGTTGTATAATTCAATATTGTTTAAATTGTTTGTTTTCTTTCAAATTTGTATTTTGTTTTTTGCTTTAAGTATGAAAAGTGTCTTTCTAATAAATTTAAGTTGAAAATGATTAAATCAAAGTATTTTTTCTTGTTTATTTCAAATAAAAAATAACGGTTTTCTTTTAAACGAAATATACATGCATTGTTTTTCTTTTTCTAAACAAAAAAGTTGTGAGGACTCTAAATGCACTTTGAACGTGGATAAGGTAAGGTATTTGACGAATTGAAGCAACAATATTTATTTTTGTCATAACCAAGTCCGAAAAATTTCTGTTTATCCGACGGTCCTCTCTTGGATACTTGAGCCATTTGATGTTAAAAATATGAAGTTATTTATTTCGATTTAAGGTTTAATTCATAAAAGCACTAACCCTAGGCTCTCTAAAAGCTGCCACCCCCTTCTGTTTATTTTATCCAGCTCCTTGTTCGTGTGGGTGTGTGTGCATGCAGAGGACCCAGTGGCGTTGATAGCTTTTCGATTACTTTTATAAAAGCTGAAGAGTATGTTTGTTTGTTTGAACGCGCTTATCTCAGAAACTACTGGTTCGAATTGTAATTGAGTTGGTAAGTCCATTAATCAAGGAAGGTTTAAGGCTACATAACATTAAGCTACGACCAATAGGAGCGAAGAATCAGTGGAAAATGTGGAAAAATTGGCAAGAAAGTACAGGGTGCGGCAAAAAGATCTGACGGTTTTAAAATGTAAATAACTCAAACGTTTATAGTGATAAAAAGTGTTTTATTGCATATTACAGATTGGTATTTATGAACATTTATAAAAATAACTGAAAAAAGGCGAATTTGCTCCGTTTAAGATTTGAAGATGACGTCTTTCAAATGATGTCCATCTCGGGCCATGCATTCTTCCAATCTTGCACTGAAACTTTCAAACACTTTCCCTAACATTGCAGGAGACAGGTTGGCTATTTCTTGCTGAACCGGTAGCTCTGAAGTTATTCACCCACAGCAAAATGGTGTTTCGAGTTGGGACTTTACCACGTGGACCCACATTGCATCGTCTACGGAACTGACGCTGAACAGTAACACAGGAATCGCCACTTTTAAAAAACGCTTCCACGACAAACGCACGGTGCTCAGCCGTCCACCGCTCCATGGCTACTGAACATGTCCGCACGTAGGCTCTGGAAAGCCGTTATCCCCACCACCCCCCACCACTCACTCGCTCGCCAGCGTGGCAGCGAAAACCGTCAGATCATTTTGCCGCTCCCTGTATTAATTTTTCGTTTTTTTGAACGCGCTGATCTTAGGAACTGCTAAATCTAATTGAAAAATTCTTTTTGTGTTGAGTAGTCTATTTATCGAGGAAGGTTTTAAGCATAAGAGCAAAGCATCAGTGAAAAGTCTTACTAAAACGGGGAAAATAATACATATTTGAAGGCTTCGAGTTAAGAAGAATTTTGATATAGGGAGAGTCGACTAATATACAATTTTAAAATAACTTCGCAACCAAATTCACTCGCATGATGCGCAAGTCAAGACGCACCTCTGGCCGGAGCACGAGGAAGAGACGGACGAAGTCGCGGGCAACTGCTTGTATAAAATATATGAAAAGTTTTGGATGTTTGTCTGTCTTTCTGTAAACGATGTTTTTCTTGCTCTGAACCTAGTCATGGGCATAAAGAAAATGCCTAGTTATAAGAATTACTAGTCGTCTGCTCCTGATTTACACGACCCTTACATATCATCGTTCATGCCACTCAACCGCTTTATGCCTGATAGATCCAGTGCTAGTTTTGACAAGCTTTATAAAGTGAGGCCAATATTAAACATCGTAAAAAGAAATTTTGATAAGAACTTTTACTCGTCAAAACATTGCTATTGATGAAAGCATGATCAAATTCTAAGGGCGCAACTTTCTAAAGCAGTATATATGCCAAAAAAGCCAATCAAGCGTGTATATAAGGTTTGGATGAAGTGTGCTAAGTCTGGATATTGTTTAGATTTTGAGATATACACCGGAAAAGAAGGAAACAGCATTCAGACTGACCTCGGGGTCGGAGGCAAGGGGGTTTGAAAATTTTGCGAAAATTTAAAATCATAGAGCATTCTTTGATAACTATTTCAACAGTTACTCCCTACAAGTTGACTTGTTGAAAGATCATATACAGGGTGATTCACGAGCGTTGTGCCAAAAAGCTAGAGCATGTAGGTTGAGTTGAGACAAGCAAAAAATCGTATGGGAGGGGGGGGGTCTATTCCCCCCGTTTAGCCGAGAGGGGCAATTTTCTGAAAAATTGACTTATTTTGTTTAAAAAAATATTAAAAATCAACGGCTTCGTTTACAACACCGTGTTATACCTTTCTGAAAAGCCAAAAACTTCTTCTTTCACCTTGATTTTAAATTAAATTGTTTTAACGAATAGTTTAAAAAAAAAATTTTCAAACTCAAAATTTTCAAAAAAAAAAGCAAAAAAAATTTTTTGAACTAATTTTTTTCAAAATTTTATGTAATTAAGTACTTATTTTGTTTTAAAAATTCAGTGTGTTTGTTAATTTTTAGTCAAAAACAGAAAACCGGATGCAAAAATGTCTTTTCGTTTTTGAGAAATTAAGAAAAAACCGAAACCACTTTTTTCTAAAAAAATCTTTGTTTTTATTTTTACCTATTTGGACTTTTAGTTTAATTTATTATTTTAATTTATAAATTTAATTTTTTGTAATTGGAGTTTTATGAGGACTCAATAAAGTAAAAAAGTATTACATTATCCCTGGATTAACCATTTTGTTCATTGATAACGTCTGAAAATTGACCTGTAATTTTTTCTTACTATACCTGGGGCCGCGGCCACTCACTGGCGAAGAGTTCTACCTGCTAGGGGCTTAAGATAATTAAACTGCATTTTTTCTTGAATGAAAAAACAATTAACAACCTATAGGTAAATAAAAGGCATCGCATATTTACTAAACAACCATTTACAATTAAAATATTAACTCATCAACACATAACAATAACAAACTCATACGCTCGAGAAGAGTTAGCGGACAGGAACTTCTGCTACGGTTTAACTTATTGTCGAGATCAGGAAGCTGAAAGACTCTACGCTGAAAGATATCCCAATAGATGGCGCCCAAGTCGTAGCATGTTTTCAAGAATCCGCCGACGAGAGTACTGAGAGCTAGAAGTGAAAGGTCAATGGCAGACGTTATCAATGAAAAAAATGAGTAATCCAGGGAAAATACAATACTTTTCTACTTAATTGAGTCCTCATAAAACTCCAATCACAAAAAATTAAATTTATAAATTAAACTAATAAATTAAACTAAAAGTCCAGATAGGTAAAAATAAAAACAAAGATTTTTTTAGAAAAAAGTGGTTTCGGTTTTTTCTTAATTTCTCAAAAACGAAAAGACATTTTTGCATCCGGTTTTCTGTTTTTGACTAAAAATTAACAAACACACTGAATTTTTAAAACAAAATAAGTACTTAATTACATAAAATTTTGAAAAAAATTAGTTCACAAATTTTTTTTTGCTTTTTTTTTTGAAAATTTTGAGTTTGAAAATTTATTTTTTTTAAACTATTCGTTAAAACAATTTAATTTAAAAACAAAGTGAAAGAAAAAGTTTTTGGCTTTTCAGAAAGGTATAACACGGTGTTGTAAACGAAGCCGTTGATTTTTAATATTTTTTAAAACAAAATAAGTCAATTTTTCAGAAAATTGCCCCTCCCGGCTAAACGGGGGGGAATAGACCCCCCCCCCCTCCCATACGATTTTTATCTTGTCTCAACTCAACCTACACGCTCTAGCTTTTTGGCACAACGCTCGTGAATCACCCTGTATATGCGTGTGGCACTGTGAATTCGAATCCCAAATATCTGCCGAAACTAAAAGAAGACATACATTTGACACGAGTGACACGAGGTCAGTTTGATTATAGGGTAAGCGAAACGAGTGTCGCAGCTATAAAATGTAAGTCGTAGAGAGCGCAATGGGAACCTGACTAATGTGACTTGCCCAGACGCAGTTATACAATATAACAACTGTATGAACTATGTGGATAAATTTGACCAGCTCAAAAGCACATACGCCATCGATAGAAAGTCCCACAAATGGTGGCATCACATTTTTTTTTCAACTTTTTGGACTGCGCTGTAGTAAATGCCTTCTTGCTTTACAAAGAACTGCGGAAGGAACACCACCCAGAATTGGATTTACTAGACACAAGAGATTTCCGCAGAACTGTGTTCCAAAGGATCCTAGCACCAGAAAAGGCTAAGAACAAGATTAACCCCAGACGTTCCCTCAATAGCTCCGGGTCTTCCTCTCCAGTACCTTACTCGATAAAACGCCACAAGCCATTAGTTCCGACAGAATTACGCACGGAAAGCAATTTACACCAGCCAGAACGGTCTACTTCACGAAGATGTGCGAAATGCAGTCCAAAAAAAAAATCCAGCACGTAACGTATGGCAATGTAATATTTGTAAAGTCCCGCTACCCGCTTTGTATCCGCAAAGACAAAAAATGTTTTTCGGATTTTCATAAGAACTTAGTAATTAAGTACTATATTTTTCATGTAAGAGCCGAATTTAGCCTTGATTCGGATCGTCGTGATGCATTCGCTTACACATTTGAAGCTCAAGACTTTTTGCCTGAGTCTGCTTCCCAATCACAAAATTAAAATTCCTTTATGCATTTTCTTCAATTTTTTCATTCAATATTTTCTCTTCCAATAATATATTCTTTTATTCATGCATTTATTAATCAGTTTTTCTGTCTAAATATTACAATATTCTCTTCTTGAAATCTCACAATATAATAATTTTATATAAACCCAATTATATGCTCGGAAACAAGTAAATTAAATTTAGTTTTTATTTATATCAAGCCTTTAAATTAACATCATTTTGTTTACGGTATATACGTGTATTGGTTTGTCTTTATTTTTAGTTTATCGCAATATAAAAATATATATGTATATTAAGCTAATTGCGTTTTTAAATGTGTTTATTATTATTTCGTGTTTTAAATAGAAAAAATGTGGTTTTTAACCGCAGAGTATTTTAATTTTAACAAAATAAAAAAGAGACAACAATAATAGATTATTTATTTTTGCAATTATTTGTTTGACAGAACAAAAAATCTCAGATATTTTTATTTTATTTAAAAAAGTATACTTATAAGCTCAGGATAGGTTTGTTTTTCTTTAGTAACATCTTAACTAAAATTTGATAGTTTCTTATAAAATCATAGCTGAATGATTTATTTACAAAATTTGAGTAAATTATTTGTATAGAAATAACTAAAACAATTAAAATAAAAAAGGATAACAAAAAGACTTAACATCACAAATTTGTTTATTGCTCATTAACTGTAACCTCGATTGGAGGAATGAATTTCCAAGCGTGCTGTTGACTTTCACGGTAACTGGCAAAATTTTGGTATGCTGATTGTTCTAATGGGGCTACTGCTCCAGAACTATCGGTGACGGGTCTGTCTTGTACTGGAATAGACCTGCACTGGATGTTGGCTTTGTAGATGCCAGGAGTAAAAAATATGACCGTGCACTCGTGTTGAGCTTCTTCATTCATCTCTAGCAATGGAATTGATTTTCTAAAACAAATAAACTTGTTCAATTGTTTGTATTGTATTGTATATTTTTATTGAACTTAATATTAAGATAAACATGTTTTATATAATCAAGCCTTGATGTAGATAATTTATGAAAATTTAAAATTAAGGCCGTGTGCGAATTCAGTTAAAAATGGGTTAAAACTTGACGTTTGGTTAAATTTTGACACTTCGCATTATTTGACTAGCTGCTGAGCAGGTTAAAAAATGACAGTAGTGGTTAAAAATTCATCCATTTTTATTTTTTAAGCACAATTCATCCGATTCGCACAAACTGTCTTAAATTTTAAAAGATTGTTAAAGGTCACACCATATAGGCTTACAGAGTAATTGGAAATATGGTCATATCTATGCAGTCCAAAAACATATCGAGCATACATTGTTAAGGACGACGTTGATTTTGCGAACAGAGATAGAATCCGTATTGCAAAAAATTTCACATCCGTATGTAAAAATTGGAACTACTAATGTTTTGGCAAGCATTTTTCTAGTTTCTATTGGCGTGATTTTTTTTTAGCAATGGACAAAGTTTGTAAGGCTCCATTTGCCTTACCGACTGCAGCGTTAATGTGGTTTTTCCAGGTCAAGGTCCTATTAAAAATAACTCCTAAGTTTCTAGCCGTGTCGACAAACTCCACAGGGGTGTTATTAAATATCACAGGGGGAAATTATGTCAAGTCAAGTGTTTTCTTTGATAAGACAAGGCATTTGGTTTTAAGTGGATTTAAAACAAGACCGCATTCATTCGACCATTTCAAAATCACATTCAGATCGTCGTTGATGTTGCTCACGCGATTCTCAATCAGACCCAACGGAGTACTTTGAAAGTACTGGACATCCTCTGCGAACATATGCACATCTCCATATCTAACTAGGGTAGGTATATCGTTCACATAAGCTGGAAATAAAAGCGACCCAGAATGGATCCTTGAGGGACACCACGCAGTAAAGAAAGAAACTTGAGTATCAGATACAACGGCTTGATTCCTTTCATTTAAATATGAAAAAAATTAGGTTAACTGCTTCGGGAGCGAATCTAAAACGATGCGAAAGTTTATGGCACAAGGTTCTATGGTCAATTGTATCGAATGCTTTGGAATAGTCAAGAAGAACCAAGAACGTGTTTTATTATCGTCCATAGCCTTCCTTACCTGTTCTACTACATCCAAGAGCGCGGTTGTACTATGGTGAGATCGAAATCCAGATTGCTTGATTGACAGAAGACTGTGAGTTTTGAAGAAGCGATTGATGGTTATGCATTAATCTCTCAGCAACTTTGGACAAAAATGGGACAGTTGAAATTGGGCGATATTCTGTTCCACTGCGATTCTTAGGTATCGGTATAATTTTTGAAAATTTTCATGAAGATGGAAATGTGGTCTTAGTGAACATCGAATAAATGGCGAAGGTCAAACAAGGAAAAATAAGCTGCTTTAACAGATGTTGGATTTAATTGATCAAATCCAATGGAATTTGATTTTATTGAGATAAAACTCTCCACAACGTCTTGAGGGGTAACAGCTACGAAGTTAAAAGAATCTCGGAGGTTGGATGGCAAAGGCTCAACTTGCACTGGTAGATGGATTTGTGGGTTGGGGAACAGATGATATAAATAATTGGTTCAATTCATTACAATCCACTTCTAGACTTGGTGACCTTTGTTTGCCAATTCCAACTTCACGGAGGTTCTTCCAGAGTTTGCGACCATTCTGTGAAATGTTCAAATGATTAGAAAACCACCTTGTTTTTGCAGAATTAATAAGACCAACACATTTGTTCCGAAGCAGTCGATATTGTTGACGATCCTCGGCTATTCTGAAGCGTTTCCATTTTGCGTACGCATGGTTTCTTTTATTAATGCAATTGCGAATTTCCAGGTTAAACCAAGGGTTATCCTTATACTTCACTATCTTTGTTTTGAGAGGAACGTGGTTTCTTTCGATAAACTTAATCTGTTCTCTTGGAGATATCATGTAGTAAACGTCATCCCAACGGATTTGTCTGATCTCAGACTCAAAGAACTCATGTTTATATGCTTGAAATCACGGTATTGAAACTTCACCGGGGGCCTCATAGGTGAAAAGTCAAAAGAGAGATAAATGAGATCATGGCGTGAGAATCCAGAAGCTGACAATTGATCGTATAACAAAACTTTATCAATTTCGGTAAGAAAAAAATACATCCAAAGAGTACTTGAGTTACTCGTTAATGTAAAATGTGTTGGAGAAGTGTCATTAACCGGATACAGATTAAATGTTCTCATATTATCTGTTAAACTGTTGTCAAGCAAGAGATTGGAGTTAAGATTATAATTTAAAAGTAATTTAACCAAACTTACTGATGTGGTCCAGACATTGCCACGTCTAGGTTGTAGTTTTCAATTCCATTTTTGTAGTCTTGATAGAATTGTATTGTCAATGCTAAATGTTTGAGGGGTGTAATTGATTGATTACACACTGTAATACTTAAGGTTAAACTATGGCCAGCTGTACAAACAACTTCTGATTGCGGCTCCACTGGAGTATTTTCAATTGCAACAGCTGAAAAGAAAAACAAGCAAAATTAGTTCTATTTCGAAGATCAATAGAAACATTTGATTGAACTAACTCCATTGTAAAGGTGCAACTGTTGTAAGATCAATCATGGCAGGAGTAAGAGTTATTCCCTTGAGAGATGCTATTCCTTGAATTTCAGTTCCTGTCAGGAGCCAGCTAATGTCAACTCGTTCGGCAATATGGTCCGAACAGAGTTTATTTATTTTATCGCTATACGAAAGCTGTGCTTTCATATTTATATAATCTGAAAATGCAGATTCAATTTTAAGCATTCTAAAATGATTCTATTCAAAGGGACTACCTGTCTCCAATGGCGGTTCTTCGTTTTTACAAAGACTCTCTAATGAACACCTTTCTACTGGTATCGGTACCCGGCAGCTTTCCTTAGCCTCTATTAAAATATTCTTATTATTTGTGTAGTTGAGCGACATTTCTTGAGCAGTTAAATTCGATACATCGAGAACAAGATAGAACTGCGATGGTCTACAAAAAAAAGAGCATTTATGTAAAAAGCGAAAAAGGAAATAAATTCAAACTAACATCTCAGCTGGCAAAACATCCCAACTGGTTATTTGAGCACTTGGCAGCAGCTCAACGTTAAACGAGATTGCACACTGCCTGCAATAGCCCTCGCGCATAGCATCGCCGCCCGAATACTTGATACGAAATTGAGCCTCGACATGCTGGCCCAAATTATTATTGGACGGTTGTGGAAGGCTTAACGTGGCCAGTGACGACTGGCCACCGGAATTGGAGGAACGAAAACTCGATGTTTGTGCATCGTTGCGCCGACCACCCGATTGATATTGATGATGCTGCGGAATTGGCGAACTCACACGACTCGGCAAACTTGCATGACCCGACGAGGAGACAGTCGAATAGCCCAGCGACTGTGGACCGCCATCATGATAATGATGCAATTGGCCGCCAACAAAATTCGTTACCCCCGAAAAAACCGAACCAGCCCGACCACTTACCGTTGGGCAAATAAAATCTGCATCGCCAAAAATTCGCACCTCAAAATCGATTGTACTCTTTGGTTGAATAGGCAATCGAGACTGCAGCTCGACTTCGTCGATGTTAAAAATTCTCGACTGGGTTGCCTGGTCGACATTCGATGAGATGACCATTTCTAAGTGCTCCACCGGCAGAGGGCTGTCATTTATGATTGTGATTGAGCACACAGACGTCTCTCCATTGTACAGAGTGACACTGGCCGATGTAATGACAGTTTCCGAATTGGCCAGAGTGCAAAATGTCGCCGTTTGGGGTAGTGATGTTTTGATGCTGATTCGCGGTAGCGCTGGAATTACTTCGATGAGATAGTTTTGGGGGAAATTGCGATTACGCATGTGTTTCAGGCGGCAGTTGGACTTTACACCCAAGGTGTGAGTGCTGTAGCCTTGAACTTCCAGCTGACCGACTTCGATTGGTGTGCCATGGAGTGTGATAGGCGTTGGAACCGAAGGCTGCAGTTTAATTGTCTGCGGTAGAGATTCAAAGACTATGCCATTGGTGAGCAGTCGCATATCACAAATTAGTAGCTCGAAGGGCAACGGATTGCGCACTTTGATTGTGATCTCCGAGAGGTCGTTTTGCACCCAAAAGAATGCTAAAAAATGGCTCACATTAGATATGATCGATTAAAATTATGAATGTTTACAAATTTTGTTTTTATCCTTTTTCTTCTCCCTTCGGTCGATGGAACTGAAATGAATTGGCGTGAACAGAAACGGGCCACTGTCGACTTTGATGACTTTAATTTGCTGAGGTCGCAAATGCGATGGCAGGTCCTTGAGGGTCAACTCCAAGCAATAGGGTATGTCTGTCAAATTTGCTGGCGGTATAACAGTACCATTTTCTAGCACCAGTGGCACCGGGGAACCTTCGCATTGAGCACTTAGTTTCTGTAAAATGAATGTTTAGCTTAACAACATTTAAAATCGTAAGAAGAAACTAACCTGAAGATCCGTAGCCATTTTGGTCTGCTCCATAGGCGTCATATTGTCCCACTGCGTCTGCAAAAGGAAGGTCATGTGACGTGTGGCCAACGCCGACTGACCCAGGCGACCCGCAGCACTTATCAACGACTGCAACTGTTCAATCTGCAGTGCTGGCCATCCGGCATTGTTCTCAATTACCTCGAGTGGATCCAGAGAAAGCAAATATCCCGGAAAGCTCTCCAATATCAGACGATAGTTCTGAGCCCATTCAGGATTTTGATTTGATTGAGCGACATGCTTCCAAGCTGCCATACGCCGAAAGAAAGCCGCTTTTCGACGATAGCCGATTTGTAGATACAAATCCGTCAATACTTCAAATCTCTTCACTCGATCCTGTTCGCTCATATTCAGATTTATCGAGAGCAAATTCTGCAGGAACATCGTCACATCGAGATTCTTATTTTGCTCGATACAAATGCGAGCGGCTTTTAAAGCGGCTTCGGTCTCCACAACGACTGCATGCTTGTACTTGCTGTAGTTGATGATAGCGCGACGATAGATTTCTGTTAAGAGATTGGGTTTGATAATGGAAGGTGGGAGGTCGCCCCGTGTCGACGAGGACAACGACGATGAATTTGAAGACGAAGACGTTAGAAGCGACGACACAGAGGAAGTAGATGACGAATTCGATGTCACTTGCTGCTGCTGCTGCTGTTGATCGGTTTCCTGATTTGAATTTTGATGTTCAAGAACGACTTTTTTGGTAAGATCACTGGCACGCCATTTTTCTGGCGCCGATTTCAAGGGCGAAGCACTGCCCTCTTGAAGGCTAGCATTGCGATGCAACGCTTCGATTTCTCGGAGTTGTGGATAGAGGAGAATAGCAGAGGCAGCACACAGGCCCTCTTCCGAAGCACCAGCCCACAATGAATCGTTTATGGCACGTAGAGTTTCATTAGCATTGTGATATAGATTTAAGGCATCAGCAATTAAACCAGCCTGCAACGAGAGATCGGCAAGATTCTTGGTAACCCGTCCGACACATCGCTTTCGTCCTTTGCCCGAATCTTGGTCAATGCCGACAAAATCTCTTTTTTCAAACGGAGCATAGAGCAGTTGAATCTTTTCTACCTTTTCCCGAGATCTTTCCGCCCGTTTGGCTTCGAGCACCCAAAACAGTGAATTCACAAAGCTAACAAGTTGGGATTCTAGGTCGATGCAGGGATCATTTTCGCGATACAGAAATGCCAGACTTTTGAAATTTGGCGGAATTGTGAATTCATCTTGGAGTTTTTTGTTGCCGCTGCTTGCGGGAGGGGGCTCTTCGGTTTCGCTGTTTTGTGTTGGTGCTGCTGCTGGACCAAAGAGAATTACTCGCGAATCGAAGAGGGTGGTCATGTACGTGGCTTTGAGGGATTCATGCTGGCGGAAGAGCTCGTCCAGTTCGGATTGTTTTTCGAACTTTCCGATTGTTACGAGACCAAGGAGCCGCCTATGGGTTTGAAAGTCACCCCATTCATTGTTCTCGACTGGATGGTCGTGAATGTACCGCAGCCAGATGTCACGACTTATTCCTCCGTCTGTGAAGGACGAAAAAGTTTTGTTAGAATTATTTAAGTTATGTATTCGTTTGACAGGTCAAGGGCAGAGGGAAAACCCAAGGACTTTTCAATGTTTTGATTGTGATGATGATGGGTACACATTTATAATGAAAACTGTTATCAACGTAAGGATTAATAAAAGAAATCCACCCACCTGTTATCTTAACATTATTCACTTTCCTCACACGGTCGAATATTCGCTGCAAGGACCGTGGTTTGGCATCGCCAATACCACGTAATAGCACCAACAAACAGCCATGGTGATAAGCACACTGTTCGTAATCCGGACGGGACATTATCGGCTCCCCGGATCCATGCGATAACATGTAACTGACCGTAGATTTCATTTACAGTAGTTACCTACTTGTCCAACAAACAATTATCATCTAATCGCCTTTCAGACCTCTGAATTTTGTCTTCAAATAAGTTTAATATTTTGCATCTTTATTTGTTTGCGTTTTAGGAAAATATTTTTCTGTCTAGATACGTGCAAAAATGTTGTTTAATGATTTTTTTTCTTATTGCTTTTCAATTAGGCTTTTCAATTGAGGTCTAATTGCGTTTTGAGTGTTGTTGTGTATTCAATTGTTTGATGGGTATTGTTTGAGGAAAACACTTAACAAATTTAAAAGCATTTTTTGTTGATTAATTTTATTGTTCAAAGATTTAGATTTTTAGGAAGATACTGTTTAAATAGATTAGGAAACAAAACACGAAGTAGAAAAATTTCTTTTTTGCTGTTTTTTTTTTGCTCCACGAATAACTTTTTTGACAGTGACAGGAGCGTTGACAGTTGGCAATGATTGGATTTGTTGTTGTTTTGAACTTGAGTACTAAAATAGAGATGGGCAACTTTTTCAAAAGTTATCGATTGCCTTGTACTAAATTTTTGTTTGGATTATTTTTATTTTCTATTTTTGATGTTCACAAAAATTGTTTTTAAGGTTTTTATTCATAGTTTTACAGCCCTATTCTGGAGTTGTGAGGGTCACAGGTCATAATTTTTTGTGAGGTTGTCACAATTTTGTATTCTGCGAAAAACCTCATAATAAGCTGTTTCCACTGAACGATAATCTGAGATTAACTCAAATCTACATGAAATCTATTCGAAATCACTAGATTTACCATACAAAAGTTAATCATCTCGATTCGAGATTTCAAATTAATCTACTTGATTTGGACTGTGCTGAACGGACTCACTTTCCAATTTCCAAGGAATCGGTGGAAGAAGGAGAGAAGAAAAGACAAAAAAAGAAGAGACAAAAGGAGATCGGAAACTGACTTACGTTTTACCCTCCGGATACCGCAAATTTCATTTTACTGTAACTTCGTGTCTGTGAATAAATGAGAAAAAACAGCAACCATATTAACTGTGATAGTATTGGTAAAAACACGCATACTATCGGAGTTACTATGGTCTATAGCTTGTAGGCATTTTTTTTTTTTTAGATACATTTATTTATTCATTACATATTTAGGATATAACATAATAATTTACAATTAACAAAGAATAAATAATAGTTATCATTCATTAACTTATAGTATATACATACATAGTTAGAGTTGAATGAAACTTACTTAACAAATAAACAAATAAATAGAAACTGGTGTGTGGGGTGACAGCAGTTACAAATATTTAGGTACTTATTAATACAAAAGAGAATAAATATGACACAAGTGAGAATGAGATGAGATTCAATGAGCTTTAGATTAACAGATTTCTTATTACAGTAAAATAAAATCAACAATTTAGTAACAATTTTCAATATTTTCTAAGTCAATAGCGAAAAGCCAGTTTTTAACTTTGTTTAGATAAGAGTTGAAATTAACCGTTGATCTTATTGATATTAAAAGATTTCGGAGCTGTTACGGTATAAAAGTTCGAAAATTGAGTTTTGTTAGCTGTAGGAACGGAGGCAAGATTTAAGTTATTAACGCGCAAATTATAGATTTGGGAATTTCTGCTAGGAATATTACCACTCCGTAGAAAAAATTCTTTTAGCACTTTGAAAATGTAAAGGTGTCTTACAGGTAAAATTCGTAGTTCCTTATATAAGGGCCAGCTACGGGTAATGCGAGTTTTTTTGCAAATAATTCTAATCAAATGTTTTTGAGCGGTCAACAATGGTCTTAAAGTATTTGCATATGAGCCTCCCCAACTCGATAAACCATATTGTATTTTAGAATGAGCAAGACCGTAATAGATTGATGTTAATAATTTTTTGGAACAGAATGGTTTTAATAGATACATTTTCCTAGTAACACCTAGAAGATAATCTCACTAATGATCAGCTTATGAACAAAGAACCAGTTCCTTAAGAGTTCAAGATCATGTTCAATGTACAAGATGCAGTCTAACTCACAATTCGATTGATACGTTAAAGAAATATCATCTGCAAAAGCAGTTGATGCACCATTTAATGGAAGTTTGAAGAGTGAGTTGATGTAAATTAGGAAAAACAAAGGCCCAAGAACGGAACCTTGTGGTACCCCTGTTTTGATAGTACAAGCTTCGCTCATTTTTCCGTTGACACTTACCCTTTGAACTCTACCTTTCAAATATGACTTAAGCCAATCAAAAATAATACCTCTAAAGCCTATGTTGTATAATTTACTTAGGAGCAAATCGTGGTCGACCATATCGAAAGCCTTAGTCATATCTATAAAAAGAGCAAAAGTGATTTTGTTGTTATTCAAACTTTCATAAAGCTGACTACATAACCTTAGAATCGCATCTTCCGTAGACATCCCTGAACGGAAGCCAAATTGGTTTTCACTAAAATATTTAGTTTTGTTTAAGAAAGACGATATTCTCTTAGCAATTAGTTTTTCAAAAATTTTGGAAGTGGTTGGAAGAAGAGAAATCGGTCTGAAATTAGACATATTTTTACGATCACCTTTCTTAAAAATAGGAATCACCTCAGCACATTTCAATTGCTGAGGGAAAGATCCCTGTTGAACGCTGAGATTGAAGATGTGACTCAAAATATCAGATACAAAAAATGCCACCTTTTTCAGTAAAATACTTGATATTCCATCTGAAGTACAAGACAATTTGTTTTTTAAAGATAAAATAGTTTTATATGTTTCGAATGAGTCAAATGCGAAACTATGAGGTTGTGATTGTTCGCAAGTAAAATTATTGACATTTAAACAGTTACAATTTGGTTGCACATTTATTGAGGGCCTAATATTATCAGAGACGTTAGTAAAATATTCATTGAATTTGCTAGCAATTAAGCAAGAATCCGCAACAGAAACATTATTTACCACCACTGAATCTATTACATTAGATTTAACATTTTTGCCTAGAATGCTGTCAATAATTTTCCACTCCTCTTTTGGGTTGCCTTTATTTTGTTGCAGTAATGTTGAATAATACGTTTCGCGACTTAACTCGATGGATGTTTGGATTGGATGTTTTTTAAGCTTGACACATACTTTTTTCTTTTTGTTGATTAGACTAAGTAGGCTTATGTTCATCCAGGGTTTTAAAAACTTTATTTTTTTAGAGTGTCCCGCTGATGTTGAAGAGCAGGTTTTTATATGTTCTTGTAATATAGAATTAAAGACTGCGTAGGCAACAGAAGGATCATTTTCTAAGAAAACTGGTTCCCAAAGTTCCTTTTTTAGAACATTTACTAATAAATTGTAATCAATTAAGAGTTTTTGTGTTGATTTAGAGGCTTTTGTGACTTCTTGAAAATCATAATTTAAAGAAGTGAGTTTGTGATCCGTAATATTGAGGTCAAGAACATTTCCAATAAAATTAAATTTGTTATTTTTGCCGAATCGAGAAAAAATATGGTCTATGCAAGTGCTTGAAGTTTCGGTTACGCGAGTAGGTTCATTTATTAAAGACTTTAAACCGTATGCCGCCATTAAAAAAAGATAACTCTCACTATCTCTATCAAACTGGTCGAGAATGTCTATATTAATATCACCGATTTTTATTAAGTTATTTGATTTGCATACCTCGAGAACTTGCTTAATTTCATCTAAAAAGAAACCTTTACTAAATGCATGCAATCTATAAATGCACAGCAAAGTATAGTTCTCATTTTGATAACAAAATGATAACTTTACTATATCCGCACTTTGAACAACAATTTTTGAAAATTCATAACTAAAACGTTCATCAATATAAACTGCCACGCCACCTGATGAATAAGATTCATTGCAGCAGCTGACAAGTGCATAACCCGGTATATTATAAATGGAAATTTCATTTTCAAAAACCCAAATTTCTGTAAGAACAATTATAATTGGCAATTTTTTTAGAGACTCCAAGTGAGCAAGAAATATTGAAAAAAAATTTCTTAGGCTGCGAATATTTTGTTGAATACAAAAACAGTTATCAAAACAATTGCGAAAATCTGGCGTATCACAAATACTTTGGACAAGGGGAAATATAGGACAAACATTACTCATATTTTATCAAAATCAGATATACAATTGATTCTTACTGGAATGTCACCCTCACTTTTCCTCATAAAAATATTTCTATTTCTAGTCCAAACGTATTTTACACCTTTCGTAGTTTTCATAGACAGTGCGTTTTTGTAAAGTTGACGTCTCTGGTATGAAAGGCAATCGTTGATGTAAACATTCTCCGGTTTCAAAGCTCCAAAAAGTTGTTTTGTATTCAATTTTTGTCTTTTCTCACGTTTTAGTGCCATAATTTTCTCTTTCATAAGATGCGAGACAAATTTGACATGCAGAATATTAGTGGGTGTTGTATTTTGTTTCCTCTTCTTAATTTGCTTAACAAAACATTGATCAATGTCGGACTCTTTTACCAACCAACAGCTAGATCGGTGAGCGGAATGTCTTTCCTTACTGGAACATTAACTATTTCCACACTATTAGAGAGGATTTGTTGCTCAAGATGGTTGATTTTTTCTTCAAGAACAAGAATTTTATTTTGTTGATCCCTGTTAACTAAGTTTAACTTCTCGATCTGATCATTTTGAAAATGTTTGATCTGAAGAATTTCCTTATAAATCATCTCCAAGGTGACGTTTGGTGGAATCACAATCTCAGTCAATGTATTAAACAAGTTGTTATCGTTAGTGGCAAAAGAGACAGGCGATGAGGTTTTGGTTGCAGCGGTGGAAGAGTGAGCAGCAGAGGCGTTGATTGACGTTGACGACGACGACGACGACGATGACGGTGGCGGTTTTTTAGTTGGTGGTGGTGGCGGGGTGTTTGGAGGCTGTTGTTGTTTTTGTTGGTTTGCAGCTGACTCTGATGCTAATTGTATGTGTTTGTTTTTGGCTGATGTCGGAGGTGAAAAGCGAAGTGAGTCACGTCTTGATTTTTTGCATGAATCGCAATGATAATCGATATTATTATTTTTCATGTATTCTGTATCACTTGCTTTCAAATTAACACATTTTAAATGAAAAACTAATTTGCAGTTGATGCATTGAATTTTAGGAGCATTGCGCTCAACTTTTAAGTTACAAATACAAGACATTTTAATTATAATTCTAGACACAAGAAGTGCACCCCACACGACTTAGACTTAGACATTGTAATTTTGACAGCTCTAATCTAACAAAATCCAGTGGAAACACTACTAGATTATTTTAAATCAAACTGGAAGATAATCTAGATTATCGTTCAGTGGAAACGTAATATAAGAAACCTCACAGCAAATCCACCACAGGAAGGTGGGTTTATTGTTGTGACTGTCAGCTGATTTATCAAAACAAATCAAACAAAAAAATGGAGTTTTATGCAAAAAAAATAAACATAATCATTAGAATGAAATTGATTGGTTAGAAATTCTTGGAAATGTTCTACATTGGTATTTACAAATATCTTGTAATGATCAAAATAAAAGCAGCCTCAAATTTCAATCCTCTCGGGCCGCTTGTCAATTGCAGTTTACTATCTAACCCTGAGGCTCCAAAAGAGTAAAATCCAATCCAACTTCTCTTCCGCAATCTCATCCACAATCCAGTGTTTTTTTTTTGACTGGGCATATTATGTCTTGCCATCAGCATCCCCAAATTGTCACATTTCACACTTACAGATATATGTAGGTACATAATATGATATATGACCGTACTCGACTGCAAAAAGTCTGTGGAAAATAGACGCTCATCACTACATACAACACAAACGTCAAATTTGATGACAGGATTTTGATCCGCTCGAAAAATCCAGACTGCGATGACCGGATCACGGATTGGATGTTGGATTGTTGGTCTCTATTGGATTATCTGATGACAGGCCGATAGTCCTGTCATCAGAAATGTTCAATGGAGACCCCAAGTAAGGAATTCCTCGAGTGCAATTAGCCCGTCGGTCGATCATCGTAGCAATCAGCGGGGTTTACATGATCCAACATTGGTATGTTGGTTGGACAACATGGTATGAAAACACAATGTTGGATCATCTAAACGCTAAAACAACCGCTTGACAAACCATGTTGGCTGGTTTTTAAATAATTTTAAAAACTTGCCCATTTTTCATCCAACCATGTTGTCCAAACATGTTGGACCATGTAAACTCCACTATAATAGCTATTATAGCAGGCCCGCGATGAGGCCGACTACGGATGTGTTTAGTTCAGTAGCATTTGGTATGCAGATGTCGAGAGTCGAATAGGTAGATATACAAAACTGGATTGCGTTTTCGTACCAGACATCGAGTGCTATGGAAATAGGAAAATTCCTTTCAACATTGTATAGGATATTGCTATAAATAATAATGAATCGGTTTTATTTGAGGCACACGTGAATTGCTATTGGCAAACTCTTGACGGTGGGTGGAGTTGGCGTTTGGTGGGTTATTCTGTTGATTATAATGTACGCACCACTTATTGCCGGAGGGTGGCAGCAATTGGAATCCGTATGAGTAGTGAAAGTCAAAGGAGATGATTTGTTATAATTGATGAAAATGTCATATTAGAAAATAAAAAATGTTATCCAGAAGTCGGGGGAATATAAATTTAACATAAAAAAAATTTATTTAACTTCTTCATAGCAAATTCTAAACAGCAATCCAGCTGAAATTTGGCCTTCAATTCAGAAATGATCGCTGCCACGAAGGATCTTGATTCAAGATTCTTGAAGATTCCATTATCATCCCACTCGGTATTACAAGATTTGGCAATCAGCCAGTAGGTTGTATCGTTCTCCCCAAGAGCTTTTCCATGAACATGTTGCATTTCCATTTTCGTTTTCTTGTTTTTTTTATTTGTACAACAGAAATGTCAAGTTCGTTAGTTATGATCTGCTAAAGAGTACATCACAATTTAAGTTGTGAGGTTTTTGTCAGAATACGAAAAAGTCACAAGATCAAGTTCACCTCCAGTTATGAGGTTATTGTGACTTATGAGGTATCAGTGAGGTTGCCCAGAATAGGGCTGTTATAGAGTGTTAGATATGTCTTTTAAGTGAAGCAAAATGTTAACTGACGTAATAAAGATTAGCTTAACGATTGGACACTTGTCCAGAAAGGACATGGTAATAAGATTGTGGAGCGCCAGCAAAATCTCGAATTTTAACAAAAATGAATTTCATTACAAATAAAACAGTTTAATAATTTCTTAATTGTTTAATATATTTTATTGTTTTGAATACAGAGGCTTCTGTCCAAGTTAACATTAATTATTTTTATCTTAAGTAAATATTTTTTCTATAGTTCATGCATGAACAAATAGCTATCCTCCGAAGCTGATAAAATGATGCCTTCCTTGGGATGAAATTTGACATCATTAATGGTATTTCCATGTCCAGTCAATTCGTACAATTTTTCTCCAGTTAGAGAATCCCAAACTAAAACGTCACTATCCGAAGTTCCAGCGGAAATCTAAACGGAAATTAAAAAGAAACAACGAACATTGAAGAAAAATCTAATGTTAACATTTCGATTTAAATCAAACTTACCATAGTTCCATCTGCAGACCAGGCGCAACGCAATAATGCATTTGGACAAAACTGATACGACGAAAAGCAACCAACGCATCTCTTAAAAGTCACATGCGGACGAATATCCCAAACACGAAGTGTATTATCGACGCCATGAGAAAGCAAATATGATCCACAGGGCGACAATGATAATCCTGTTATTTTTCCAACATGACCACGTAATCTACAGATAATCTCATGTGTTCGGAGATCCCAGATTTTAATATCACTATCATATCCAGCGGATATTACGAAATCTCCATCAGCTGTCAAACAAGTGGCGGTTACATTTGAATTGTTGTCGAGTGTCAAGACGTTCTTTTTTTCTCTGACATCCCAGAGGCGTACTGTTCCATCGTTGGACCCCGAACATAAAATGGGATATGACAATCTTCCTCCCTGAACACAATTGACACCATCGTCATGGCTGTCGAATTTGATCTTTCGGTAGCCTCTAAAAGTGTCCCATACACAAACTGTTCCATCAATCGACGATGTGTAAATGTCAAAGCCATCTCTGGAGAAATGTGCTTCGGTCACAGATGCTGTGTGTCCTTTCAAAATCATTGCTTTTGAAAATGTTCCATAAATATCACATACATCTGAAAAAAAAATTATAATTGTCTTCAGAATAATTACCTTTGTTTATGAACAAAATTTATGTACTTACGAACTTGTCCACTACTATTTGCTGATAAGATGAAATTTCCAGATGGATGGAAGTCGCAACTTGTTACTGCACTTTTGTGATCTTCGATTCGGACTTTTGGTGAACGAAGACTTGAAAATGCTGTCGTATTCATCGGATTGAGGCAGGTTCGTTTGTGAACTTCCATTCTCTTGGTCCACGACGTTTGTTTTCTAGATAGCGCTACCATTTTTGTGAGTAAAATTATTGGTATCGATCGTTAACTCTTTTCGAACTGTGAATGATGGTTCAAGATCAATGTTCTGCTGGTTTTATACAAAACATGTTCGATCCTTACCTACCTGCATTAGTTAATGACTTTAATTAGGGATTTAGGGGTGAGCATGGGCACACACCTTTGACAGGTAATTTACAGTATACTTATATCTGGTATATCAAGGGTCATTTTAAATGTAATCTTGCATCATAATGCATCACCTAAATCCTTTTTTAAATTCTTTTTTATGAGTACGGAAATTTTAATTATTTTGACCTCGAACCTTATCGGTAAGTACTGAGGATTTTCAAAGTAACTTGCTGCACGATTTATAACAATGTCAAACAGTAAATGCCATTTCAATAATTACTGTTTTTCTTTTCAGCTTATTACTACTTAAAACATAATACAAAAAAGAATTCAGACAGAACTACCTTACCTTCCCAACGGGGCTTCTAAGTAAGTGAAGCTGAACATATGTGTTTTAAGTAAGTTACGGTTTCAAAAAAATAATAAAAATACAAATAAATATCTCTGTTTTCTAATGCATACCATACCAAGACCAACAGAAATTATTTCCTTTAAAAAAAAAAATAATTTTCAACAGACTCCCCGACGGGGAATTGAACCCCGGTCTCCCGCGTGACAGGCGGGGATACTGACCACTATACTATCGAGGACGTTGAAAAACAGATTGCAAAAACATCAATTTGTAGTCAAAACAAGTTGAAAACTTATTTCTGAAATGTCTTGGCTTTGGCTATTGTCCAATGACTTGAGGCTTGAGGGTAATAGTATCAGTTACCACTTCAAAAAAGGAACTGAAGTAGATTTGGGAGAAAAAAAATAGTAGGCGTGTTTTAGTTTCAACCAAGTAAAGTGAAGTAAAATTTTAACAAAGAAAACAACAATAAAAATTTAGTTGCTTTCATTTTAGCCCTTCATCGGAAGTAAATAATTTAGTATGAAAAATGTCAAAATTTGTCAGTAAAATCGAGTTTGAATCGGATTGTTTTCTTTACATTTTGTTTACTTGATTGTTCAAAAACACACCTAGTGTATTTTATGTTGACCGTCGATATATGGATGCAGAGAGGGACATATAGACAAATACACTACGATATTAAAAAGCCTAATATAAGGTAACCAGCCGTTATTGAGATCACAACTCGGTAATCATAGACCTTATTAATAGTTTTTGATAATTTCGAAAGAAGTTATTTCTTGATCAAAGCTCTATAACCGACTCTTTCCATGGATGATAGAATACTTGTAAGCCCTTATTTTGATATACATACATTGGGCAACTGTTGTCGAGGGAAATTGTGATTAATATCGATTTGAAATAGCGGGGAAGTTTTTGCGAAAAATTAACATTTTTGCCAATATCTCGGCTACCATGCCTTCAAAGATAGATTTTTTTCAGTCCAAAATTTTGGCAAGGGGTCCGTCCATGATATTTTTACGAAAATCATGAGAAAATCAATTTTGCTAAATCTGATTGTTCTCATTATCCTGACCCTGAGCCTACCACTGAAACACTGAAAGCCAAACTCATTTCCGAGCCCTCGTTGCCGAGATATTTGTATTAGCAGATATTCCTTATATATCGCCAGCCTTCGGATCAACTCCAGAATTATATCTATATCAGTAATTTTTTTAATGATGGCACCGGAACAGTAAAAAAATGAAACGCCATCAGTAAAACGAAATGGAATTTTTTTGAACATTTGGCAGTCAGTTGTTCAGTAAAATGAAATTTCATCAGTAAAATTTATAAAATTGATTTGTTAATAATATTTAACACTAAATGCATTAAAAAAATAGTCGAAATGTATTTTCAACTTATTTCATCAAAATTTTCCTCAAAATATAAGATTAAAGTTTTCAAAATAGCAAAACAAAATTTTTACCGATGGATTTTACTGATAGCTACAGGGTGCGCCAGAGAAACTTACTTATTTGAAAGGTCAATAAAAAAAAAGTACTTCAGTTATGGTTTAAATTTTTTTTTTTAATTTGAGAATACAATATCCCAATTTTTTTTTATGCAGTTTTAAAAATGACATCGGATAAATGGCGACCCCCATTGCGCATACACTGATGAAGTCGATTTTTGAAATTCGAATCCACTCTTCGCAGCATATCAATCGGTATGTTGGCAATGGCGTCGCGAATGTTGTTCTTGAGGTGTGCTATGGTCCGTGGTCGACATGGCCGTAGCCAGAGGGGGGCAAAGTAGGGCAATGCCCTACCTTAAATTTAAAATGCCCTACCTTCAGAAATTGAGAACAGCCCTACCTTCAAAAATTATCTACTTACAAAAATGTCCTGCTTACAAAACAACCGTATTATCCAGCTTTATATACCCTACCTAAAAATGCCCTACTAAAGGTATTCACTTCTTATGAAAATGTCCTACCTTAAAACATTTTTCCAGCTTGCTTTGTAAATACCCTAACTTCAAAAATATCATGTGTGTTTAGGAAAAAGGTTCTTTAAAAGTGAATTTTTTGAAAACTTAAGGTATTGTAATATTCGGCTTGGTCCGACAATTAAAAATTATTCACTTTTTAAATAAAACACAAATTCACTTTATTCAAATCACTCACAAACTTATTTATTCAACACTTTCAATTATAACTTTTCAAACACAGTGTACTTTACTTATCGCAGTTCACAATCAATTAATTCGCCTCGCCACCAAACGGCTATTTATATCAAAAATGATGGGTTCTAGAAACTACTATTGGTTCCTATTAGTTCTTGGGGAAGCTGAATGTTCGAGAGAAAATACTGGGATTTTTGTAGGGACTAACGTTCTTAATGCTAAACAAAAAGTTTCTCTTAATCTTAATTAATTATTGCCCCTCACGAGTGTTTACTACTACAATTAAACGATATTAAGTAAAGAGAGTATGTACATTAAATAAACAAGAGATACAGAGTAAGTAAAGAGAGTAATGAAAAGTGTGTACATTAAATATAGAAAGAGATACAGAGTAAGTAAAGAGAGTAAGAAAAGTGTGTACATTAAATATAGAAAGAGATACAGAGAGTAAGAGATAATAAAGTATACACATTAGTATTAGACATTACAATAGAAGGAGATACAGAGCGTATGAGATAAATAAAGTGTATACACATTACAGTATTTAAATTTCAAGATAATCTTCGTGTCGTGCTTATCTTTTTTAAGAAATAAAAGAAAAAGAAATTTCATTGAAAGTCTTAAAAATACTATCGCTAAAGCTACTAATAGAGAGTATTTAATTGCTCCTCTTCAAACTTGTTGATTTCATTATGACAGTTTTAAGATAAAATGTGAAGTTTATATTTCATTTAAAGCTAATGATTTCAGCGCATATACTTTTAAATTGATCCTCTGTAGTATTTAACAAAAAATCTAAACCGATAAATGTACCTACGATAAAAATTTTCCTTAATTAACTTAATTTAAACACTTTATTCTTTTAATTTCGTATCAGTACAGACTACAGGGATTTTAGTTCGTTCATATCGAAAAAATGAAAAAATGTCAAATAACTTTTCAGGTCTAACAAATCCAGTAAGGGAAGAGGCTTCTGTGGTAAAAAATTATTTGAGTTAACTCGAAGATAAATCCGAAAAGCAAATGCAGATACTTACGAGCTGTTTGCGTCTGTACAGCGACCTTAGGATGAAGCAGAGCAGAGAATAGGCCTCAAAAGATGTCAATGGGACATGATAGAATGTATTTCTAGCGTTTGAAAAAAAGAACTTAATCAATTGATCTCATAGAAGTCCTTCGAATGTTTAATAAAATGAACAATCGGAAAATTCAATTTAGAAATTCTAATAATATTTTATCACTTTTCGTATGAACTTGTTTTTATTTTGTACATAGCTATAATTTATTAGTGCAGGTGCTATGGGGAGTTGAGTGTGCAAAAGATGAGAACCGCATTCTGTGAATGGTTTTGAACTCAGAAAAGCGTGCAGATTTTGATTCCGAATGTTGCGGAAAGATTTGTTGGTCCAGTTTTTTTTTTTTTCAAATATCAGGTTGATAGATTCTTTCAATGTTTTATTTAGTTGCAATATCTGATGAAAAATATACAAAATCGTTAAAAATAAAAACAAGAATTGTTTCAAATTGTTATAATGAAAAAAAAACAAGTTTTATTAAAATTTTCTTTGAGAACAGAAAGACGCTAGTGGTTTCTAATTCTATTAACTGTTCAACACTTAGGTGTGGATTTCCTATATTTCTTAGAGCTTTTTGTACAGACTCCAATATTGCAGCTTTTAAAGCATTTTTTAATTCATATATAGAGACGAACTGTATAAAGCTATGTCTAGTTTTGGCATCCTTGCTAAGGTCGTTTTCTTGTCCATAATGACTATGTAGAACTCACGTTCATAAAATTTGGCAACAAGCCGGAATCATTCGATGTCAAAAAAGGATTCAGCCAAAGCGATGAACTATCATGCGATTTCTTAAACATCGTGGTTGAGATAGAGAATACAAAATTCTACCTTCAACACCAGAGGCGCTATATTCCAAAAGTCTATTCAACTTCTTGCGTACGCCGATGATATTGATATAATAGAAAGAACACGGCATGGCATGATGTCAATTGCGCCTTTGTGAGAATTGAGGTACAAGCGGAAAAATGGGTTAAGCGTTGAATGAGGGCAAAACGAGGTACCTATTTAGGTACTGTCTTCGAGGAAGAACATCCAACACCACCTACGCGACGGCTCGGACAGAACGTCACAATAAACGCCCATGTCTTCGAGGTAGCGGAGGACTTTGTCTACCTGGGCTCCGCTATTAACACGGGCGAGCGCCGAGATCAGACGAAAAATAACTCTTGCTTATCGCTGCTTCTTTGGCCTAGGAAAGTAATTGCGTAGAAAAACAATAACACCCTCAGTATTCCAGTCCTGCTATATGGTGCAGAAGCATGGATCTTGACAAAATCGGATGAATGTGCCTAAAGCTGTGTGCCCGTGTGCATTGATATGGCCCCATGTGCGTTGATGTGGGGAAGAAGATTCAACAGCAAACTTAACGGGTTGTACAAAGACACGGACCTAGCCAGAAGGGTCAAGTTCCAGACACTCAGATGGCTCGATCATGTAGAGCGCGGATGGACACCAGTGCTCTGGCCCGGAAAGCCTTCGACACTATTCTAGAGGGGCGTAGAAGTAAAGCAAGCAGCAAGACTGTGACTCAGGTGGCGCACCCAATTGGAAGAAGACCTAAATAAATTTGGAGTGCATAACTGGTGGTTGAGGCCCAAGTCCACAATGGACTGTAGCACCACCTTAAGTAAGTAAATATAATTATTTGTTTTATTTTATGATTTATGTTCAAACTTGCATTATTATTACAATAATTTGAAATAATTTTTTTGTTAACAATTCTTGTTCTTATTTTTAACGATAGCTATAAGAGTTTTAAATTATAAGAAAGCGTCAGATATTACAACTAAATAAAAATCAATAATTTGTTCTGTCTATCATTAAATATGTTAACCTGAAAACGTTTATGTTTTTCATTTTACCATTGTGAACCTAACGGACATGAGCACAAATAGAAAATTTACCAATGCCCTACCTGATATGACTGTTGCCCTACGTTGAATTCAACTCTGGCTACGGGCCTGGTGGTCGATCGACATAAACCAGGGATTTCAAATAACCCCATAAAAAGAAATCGCATGGAGTCAAATCTGGAGAGCGTGCCGGCCATTGGAGATCGCCTCTGAGAGAGATGAGGCGGTCGGGGAAATGTTGCCGCAACAAATTCATTGAGTCTCGTGCTGTGTGTGCTGTGGCTCCATCTTGCTGAAACCACACGTTCCTAACGTTCATTTCTTCGAGTCTTGGAAGAAAAAAATCCTCGATCATGTTCCTGTAACGAGCTCCATGAGCGACCGTTAGAAAAGAAGCTCTCAACTGCGAAGGCCCGCTGCTCTCTAGACCAGAGCATGATGGCAACTGACTGGAGGGAGAAACAAACTTGGGAACTTCCCCCTCCAGATGCGCTCTCTCTTGTCCCTCTACCCGCCCAACTCACCGCGCGGGAATTTTTTCAAATAAGTAAGTTTCTCTGGCGCACCCTGTATAATATAACTGAGCCCTATGCGAAATGCTTTGTCTCAGTCTCATGAGATTGAGCTCTGAGAATGAGCTCGAGATTGTGAGATAGAGCATTTGCAATGAGACAAAGCTCAATTTGGTATTCAAAAGCTTTGTCTCATCTCACTATCTCAGTCTCAAAATATCTTCTTCAAGTGAAAGTAGTGTTTGTGATAACTCTTCATCACCAATTAGTACACTTGTTGAACTTTCAAGGAGAGTCTGGTAAATATCCGAATTCTTAAAGATTCTCGAATCGTGCACCGATCCTGGCCATGAAATGTCCACACTTGTAAACATTTCTGCTCCGTCACATGTCGCTTGAATATTTAGTGAGTGAAAACCTAAAAAAAATATAAATAATTTTAAAATCACTAAAGCTTTGTGTTACCTTACCTACCTTTTCTATTTATAAATTCATCGCTATGCATTGAAGGTTTCTTTATTCGCACATGAGTGCAATCAATTGCTCCAATACAGGATGGAAATTTATATTTTCTAAGCCAAATTATTTTTGCAGCATCTTTATCCTCTACCGTATTGGGAAACTTGATCCACTCCTCTTTCCTAATTACAATTTTCTCAGCTACTTCGATAATAATCCTGGAAACTGTGCTTTGATCGATTCCAAAATCTTTGCCATTACCGCTTTGAAAGCCAGGATCACCAACAAATCGTAAGAACACCATTATTCTGGTCTTATTTGTTAATCGACCGCCTCGAAAAGTATCGCGATTTTCAAAAAAATAATTCGTTAGGATTTCAACTTGCGTTGGGGTAAACCTATAAAGATTCTTAAAATTTCCTGTTGACTCAACAGGAGCAAACAAATTTAAATATTCAGCCATTGCGGTTCCTGAGACAACAAATTTCCAGTCTCAACATTTTACAAGCTTTACCTCATTTAAATGAGATAGTGCTTTCTTTCTGCATACGGAAACATCTCAAATGAGATAGATCTATAAAATGAGATCGATCTCATTTTTGTGAGATTTGTCTCAAAACAATTTTGCATACGAAAGCTAGCAAAAGCTCAAAATAATGAGATTTGAAACTGAGACAATGCATTTCGCATACCACCCATTGGGTCTATAGATCTATCTCATTTGAGATGTTTCCGTATGCAGAAAAAAAGCTTTGTCTCATTCAAATGAGCCAAAGCTCGTAAAATGTTGAGACTGGAAATTAATTGTCTCAGGAATAACAATGGCTGAGTACATGAATATTTTTGCTCCTGTTGAGTCAACAGGAAATTATAAAATTCTTTATAGGTTTACCCAAACTCAAATTGAGGCCTTAACAGATTATTTTTTTCAAAGTAGTGATACTTTTCGGGGTGGTCGTTTATCTAATAAAACCAGAATGATGGTTTTTCTACGATTCGTTGCTGATCCTGGTTTCCAAAGCGGAATTGCCGAAGATTTCGGAATCGACAAAAGTTTGTAAGCAAAAAAGAGGACTGGATTAAATTTCCGAATACGTTGGAGCAGACAGATGCCGAAAAAGTAATTTGGCTAAATGTATATCAATTCCCATCCTGCATTGGAGCAATTGATTGCACTCACGTGCGCATTAAAAAGCCTATCCGTCACAGTGATGAATTTGTAAATAGAAAAGGTAGATAACACAAAAAAAATATTTGTATTATCGTTTTTTTTTTTGAAGAGTTATCACAAACACTACTTTCACTTGAAGAAGACATTTTGAGACTGAGATAGTAAGATGAGACAAAGCTCTTGCATACCAAATTGAGCTTTGTCTCATTGCAAATGCTCTATCTCACAATCTCGAGCTCATTCTCAGAGCTCAATCTCATGAGACTGAGACAAAGCATTTCGCATACCACCCAATACACACGAGTTCTTGGGCACGATTTTCTGTGCAAAAGAAAATTTTAACAACGGATATATTAAAAAGGCATGGATTTAAGTTTCCACAATCTACGTGCATGAAAATTTCGCATTATGATTATTGATTTTCAAATGGAAAATTTCAAAATGGGTTTTCGAATGGAGATGGAGAGTAGAAAGTTCTTAATGAAAAACTCGGAAAACTCATTGGTTTTCAAAGGGAAAATTGCATGTAATTGTAAGTGCATTGATATTCAAATGGAAAAGTTTTTGCATATAATTTGAGCTGTATTGTTAAGTTTGTAAGTCCGGTAAGGACTCTATATCCGCTCAATCCTCAATGAATTTTTATAAAATTTTCACTATAGATATAGCCTAACGTGAAAATCAGCAAATAAGGGGGACAATCATCACTTCGAAGGGTAAGTATACTAATCTCCGTCAAGTCCTTAAAAAAATACATTTTGTTAAACAAATGATAATTATTATTTTTAATTGCTAAGCACGAAGCATGTTCTTTGGCGGACTGTTTAAATTTCAAATTCAAATTCAAATTCTAAGAACAAGAGAGTAGAGACGCATAAAAAACAAATTGCAACAAGAAATTTCTGTCGCAATAAGTTAAAAAAAAGTTTAAAAATATTTGTTTGAAATTTTTTTGAATACAAAATATTATTTGGACAATATATACTTACTTTCAAAAAAATTACCTTGATCAGACTTTTATTTTTCGAGAAAATCTGATAATAAAAAAAACGGTTCTATGGGAGATACCGTTTTGCAGCAAAAATATTTTTTTTACATAAAATACATCAGTGTTAAAAAGAATTTTTTTGAGGAAGTTTTGAAAAAATCGTAGGAACCGTTTTTGAGAAAATTGAAACTTTTGTTTTTTGGCCAAAAAAAATCGTATGGTGGCTACCCTTAATTTTGATCTTAAAAAAAAAAAAAAAATACAAAAAAAACAACCAACGCGAATTCGCCCAAACCTCTAATTTTCAAGTTTGAAGTCAATCAGACCAGTGGTTAAGGCTGTAGGTGCGTTTACAGACAGACAGACAGACAGACGGACAGCCGGACGGAATCGCCGGACCCACTTTTTTCGACTTCTCTATCATCGTAATCTCGTAATGTCATATCTCATTTCTCATCATTGGGCCTGCACACACGGGATGAATAATTTTTGGACTGAAATGGGTTTTATTCTTTAGTCCAAGCACACACGAGATGATTTCAGACTGGGGGAAAAATGTATATGTGAACATCTTTTAAATGTGTGAGTATATATTTCGTACCAAAACTGTCAGCTTTTGTTTATGTGTTAGTTTTAGTCTTCGTTCATCCACCAAAGGAGAATGGGCAAAAATGTATGGAAGCTGGCCTACGAACCAATAACAACATGCTATATATCAATGGAAAGGTTTTTCTGTCTTCTTTAACTTTTTCTATGGCAGTAAGTCCCAAATTGCTGTGTGGAAAAAGTTATTGCACAATAAAGTCATTCACAAGTAATAAGTGATTTCTTGTTTTCACCTTGACCTTTGACCCAATAGCGACATGATGTATATCAATTGAAAGGTTTTTTTGTGGACTTTAACTTTTGTATTGGCAAGAAGTCCCAAATCACTGTGGGGAAAAAGTTATTGCACAATTAAGAGATTCAAGGATAAAAATAAGTTATATGTTTTGTTTTCTTTTGTAAAGCTTTTCTATTATGATGAAAACAAGAAAACACTTTTTTTTCTATGACTTAATTGTGCAATAACTTTTTCCCCACAGTGATTTGGGACTTCTTGCCAAGATAAAAGTTAAAGTCCACAAAAAAACCTTTCAATTGATATACATCATGTCGCTATTGGGTCAAAGGTCAAGGTGAAAACAAGAAATCACTTATTACTTGTGAATGACTTTATTGTGCAATAACTTTTTCCACACAGCGATTTGGGACTTACTGCCATAGAAAAAGTTGAAGTAAACAGAAAAACCTTTCCATTGATATATAGCATGTTGTTATTGGTTCGTAGGCCAAAATGCACATTCTCCTTTCGGGTTGAAAATTTCAGTCCGGTTCATACTGCACACTTCGCTTCCCTTGCCCACTAAACTGATTTTAGTCCGGATGAATTAGTCTCGTGTGTGCAGGCCCATTATCTCAACTTTTTTTTTACGAATTCAATACTTGCCATAAATATTCTATATGTCGCAAGTAAAAAATATGTAAAATGCAGCCAACGTGCAAAAATGTCACCCTATGCATGTGGAACAAAAACAGTTGATGTGGAACGTGGAAGTGGCATGGCAAGGCAAGTGACACTTGTTCCCGAATGAATTCTTTTGTTTACTTTGTACTTTGCGTTTGCTTGCACTTGCACCCCTAAATTGCCGGCGGACGGTTAGAATTTTTCGTTTACATTTGTTTACTTGAATTTTAATTATTTATTAATTTGTTTATAATTTAAATATTATGTTTTTGTACAAGTGCTTTGATTTGTTAGTTTTAAGTTAATTTAAATTGAGTGTTTAAGGTATGCAAGCACCTGAGTGGCATCACGCAAAGCTCAACATTTTCAAGGGTAAGTGTTCTTTTTTGGTTCATAGGTTCATACGTTCTCAAAGTGTGTTGTTATTTGATTCATACATTCTCTGATTCTCAAAGAAAATCCATGAAATTTCTTGTTTTCTAAACTAAAAAATGTTCAACGATTCTCCAGACTCCAGCTTACTTTTTGATTCCTCCTTGTTGATTCACCTTCACTAAATAATATTCTATAGTAGAGCACACCTGAGTCGGCATCAGTATCGAAAAGAGCTTCGAGTTAAAATTTATGCTTCAGTGCGCTACATTTTTCCTTCGTCTCTTCTTTTCAAAAGCAAAAAAAAGGGAATATTTATGTCTGCTTGCCGGCCGGACAGCTTTGCTCGACACGGCAGTATCTATTCTAATTGAAGTCGGAGTGGAGGTGGTTTATTCTTTTACTGCCAGTGCCGGTGCTTGTTGTGGTTCAGGTTCTTCATCAAATTTTAGTTCCGCAGTAAATATTTGTGTGTCGTGTCGACATCGGCTGTCTGCGTTCTCGGTAGATCTATTTATAAAGATTGAAAAAGGAGGAAAAAAAACCATCATTTGTTCTTAATTCCTCGGCCGAATGAAATTGTTCGTCAGGCCTCTTGAAATTGAAAAGTACAGCCTCTTATGCAATGTTGAAATTTGATAAATTGTTTCAATAATCTTCCGTGTTTTGCAAGAACCAAACAAAAAATTCAGTTCGTTCGTGCTCCAGGAAATGATATTTCGCAAGTAACTTGATAAACTTACTCGGAAAAAGCACGCGTCACTATGTAAGTAGAAAAACCAACGCGTTCCTTGAGTTCCTAAAATTTTGTGGCAGTTACAGTTTCTCATTTGAATTGGCAAAGCCAAGTTTAAAGTTCAAGCCATTTTGACCGGCAAAATTCGAGTTCATTCACTTCAGTCTTCTAATATTGAGTTACATTGCCGGCAACCGGTAACGACTTTCGTGTCAATCTATGTGCCGCCTAGAATAATGGAAAAACCCATAAACTAGTTACTTTTATGTGAAAAAATCGATTAAAGTGATTTTCCAATTCATTTTCTCGTAAAAAAAGAAAAACTCGAGGGCCTTTTGTTTTACCCTTAAGTTCTTTCCGCTTGTATCCTTTTGAACAGAGACAGAAAAAAAAAATAATTAAAACAAAAAAAACGGCTTTACACCGAGAAAAGCATTATTCCATTGAAAGAGTAGCAGGTTCTTCCATGTCGTATGCGTGAGTGAATTTCTTGTTATTTTCTTATTAGGACGGCTGGTGGTGTGGTGCGTCTCGCGCCGTGTCTCGTTGAATAGTGCAAGAATGATAAATAGTCCTTAGAGTCCCTTCGAGACATCCTGTTTTGTGTAGTTTTGGTTGTTGTTTTTTTATGAATTGCATGAGTGTTTCGTTCATACACCCGCACCGCAAACGTGTGTTTAAAAAGGAATCTCCAAAGGATTAATGTCCTTTGTTTGCATGGCAAACAAAAGGCCAAGGGGCATGCAACATTATTGGGTACAAACTTATTCAACGGCTTTTGTCTTGTTGTGGTTGTGGATTCAATTTTTCGTGTGGGAAAATCATGGTGCATACAAATTCAAAGTTAATTATTCCTCAGTTCTGTGCGGTTTTTGAAAATTAGTTCAAAGTGATTAATTTCATATCCAGGAATTTTGGGGATTCGGGATGTTTTAAAAGATCTCCCAAATAGATCAGAGAGAGAAAATATAAATTATTGTTTTTAAAAGGTTTGTGGTTTATCGTTCTAGCGTCGCCGCCGTGACCATTTTGTAAGCATATTACTTTATGAATCGGGTCGATGCCATAAATTTGGAGATTTCAAATGAGTTATGGGATAGACCTGCACTTTTGACCATAAAAATTGAAAAATATTGCTTTCATAATGTTGTTATGTTTGTTTATAGCGAAGGATCCAAACTCGTGAATCTTGTAAAGCACCATGGCATGTTTTGTACTTGCGATGCAAAGGTGGTCAGATATTGGTATTCATTTGAGCGATGCCATAGTGGGTGGAACACTACATAGTGTAGCTTCTTTTGGTGGCGCCACCGAGACGTCCAAATGAGACCGATGACGCCGCCTAAAATTCACAACAAACATTATCATTTGTATGTTGTTGAAGATAACCCTGTCCATCAAGATTATTTGCTAAAACAAATCAAAACCCTTTCACCTTCGAAACGTTATGTTTTTAAAATTTCTGAAATTATACCGTGAAACAGTGATGGAAAATTAATCAAAAACAAGCAAACTACAGTCTGCCTGTCTTTCTTCGGTCTGTCCTGCGACTTCTTTAACATCAACGAGTAGTACAAAACTCCCGCGTCAACACTAGAGGCATTAGGTTCGTTCGATGTAACCAGCCCCGGGTTTGGGTTTGGTTTCACATCAAACGCATTAGTAGTGCTTTGTTTTTTTCCCTTTGTTGTATAGCAACAGCTGATTCGAACAGCTCCGAAATTCTCGCCCCGAAAAATACTTGGGGCGATTCAGAGCGCTCTCGGTGCGAAACACATCGAACACTGTGGAAATGCACCGGGACGAAAAAAGAGCGACAGCTCAGTGCGAAATCAGAGGGACCCAGAGCGCACATCGAACAAACCTATTGTCTTCCAGAAGTCTGTGCAACTATTTGGGAACGCTGATGACATTGATGTCATTGGGAGATCGCAGCGTAATGTCAACAGTACACAGAAAGAGGCTGAAAAATGGGTTTAGCAGTCACTGAGGGCAAAACAAAGTAGCTGTCTGTGTGGTATATGGGTCAAAAACCTGGCCAAAAATATTTTATATCACTATTCATTAGATATTGCAGTCTTAATACAAAAAAACCAGAAAAAAAGTATTTTTTCACGTAGAAACAAATTTTTTTTTTTATCATCTGAATTTTCTTCATCGCTATCATGTATAAAAGAGCCAGTGCCTGATAGCAAACTTAAGACATCAGGTGATAATGGTTTTTTTTTTAAAGACATTGCATATAAACGTGTTGGCGAAATTTGCAAGAAATTGGTTGAGCCGTTTTTGAGAAATCTAGAAAAGAGTGTAACAAACACAAAAGGTATTACGAAAATGGATTTCTTTTCCGATTTTTTTGTTATTGAAGAATATATTTGAAATAATATCTTGGAATGCAATATCACTAAGGATAATGTTAAGTACAATTTTGCAAAATTTTAACAAAATCGGTAAAGCCGAAATGGAGATATACGGGAATACTCAAAAAATCATCCGCAAAGTCCCTAGTATTTGAATTTCACGTTGATACAGGGCCGGCCAGTAAGGGGTAAGATAAAATTCTGAAATAATTAGAGGATTTATTTTTATTTATTTGGAGACGATTGAGCAGATGTCGTCATTACTTTTCGAAAAAAAAGCAAATAAGTACCACTTTAATGTACACGCAAACAAAACACATTATTTTACAAAAGGGCGCTTTGGGGCGGCTAAATCTCTTAAAACACACTTCAATTTTTATAACTCCACAAAACAAAACAAATTTCACTGCTTAGAAACATTTTAAAATACATTTTAAACAAAAGAAAACACATTATATTCGAACAATTCACGTAAGGCTAAAGTTAAAGCCTTAATACACAAAAAATACATGAGTACGAATCAAAAACATTAATTAAATATATTTAGATAAGTACCTGTTCTGTCGTTTTCCATAGTTGTTAAAAAAAAAAACAAAAGTTAAATTTAAACAAAATTTGTATGTTGCACTAAAATTGCAATTTATCGAAAATTGATCTGACACTTCACTCAATTGTTTACTTTAGGCTGACCGTGTTTTACTCTTTGACATGATAGAGCTTTGAAAGTTTCGAATTTTGATGAGCTTATTATTAAGCTTTTCAGAAAATAACAAACCAGGGTTGGCAATTGGAAACAAAAAAATACCATTTTGGCCATGTTTTGGGCCCATATAACACACTGTGCGACGTCTTGGACAAAACGTCACGATAGACGCATATAATTTCGAGGTAGTTAAGGACTTTACCTTGTCTCTGATATCAACACGGACAATGACAACAGCGCCGAGATCAGAAAGAGACTTAATCTTGCTAATCGCTGTTTCTTCGGGCTAAGAAAGTAATTCAGTAGTAAAGCTCTCTTCTGAACAACTAAGGTGACGTTCTATAAAATCCTCATCATCCCCGTCCTGCTGTATGTTGTTGAACTGCTTTGCGTAAAGGTGAAAATGTTTTCTGGTTCTCTTTATATCATCATCGTAACACATATCCCACCAAATTCAAACAACGAAATCTATGAAAATCTGATCAGCTCCATCGAAACTATTCATGAAATGATGGATATAAATGATGAAATAGTTGTTTTAGGAGACTTTAATCTTCCCAATTTGGAATGGTGTCGGTCAACTGATGACAATTTCTTTATTCCTCAGCTCAATGGAATCAGTAATGTTAATGAAAGAGTGCTGGATTTAGTATTTTTCTCAGACATGATGTATTCGGATGCAGCCGTCATCCCCAGTGACTCGAAACTTGTTGATGAAGATCGTCACCACCCGGCTTTAACCGTTTGTTTGAATTTAAGCATAACTAATGTACTAAATGCTAGCAACAATAATCTAAAATTTGATTTCAAAAAATGTAATTTCTCACAACTTTTTGATTTATTGCTTAACCTAGATTGGGATTCAATGTTTTTAAATTTATGTTTGGATGAAATGACCTTGAAATTTTATGAAATTTAAAACCATTAAAAAATAAACGCATGGTTATAATATAATCTACAGAGATGATGAGACACTTAGAACCTATCAATTTCTTCACTATGAGTTTGTGACCTGTTCAAACTATGTTTACGGTGAATATATTTCTAAAACAGAATTAAATCGAACCCCAATCTATTCTGGAATTATGTGAAAAAGAGGAGAAAATTTGACGGTTACCCAGCGTCAATGAAGTTTGCAAAATTCATTCAGTCACTCTCCAGAGACTATCTCGAATATGTTTGCTGATTATTTTAAAAGTGCTTTTGAAGACTTTCTTCCAACAGACACTTCTTCCTCGTTTTCTCCTCCTATTGATGAATATTCACATCTGAATTCAATTAACGTCTCAATTTCCGAAGAGTCTATTAAAAGTTACATCTTGAAACTTGACGACGGCCTTAACTCTGGACCGGATGATATACCATCTTTCATGTTGTACATTCCCAGATCTTTGGAAATATTCTTATCTTACGGCAATTTATAAAAAGGGTCCTAGGGACTTAATAACAAATTATCGTCCTATTGCCAAGCTTTCCGCTATTCCCAGTCTTTTAACTGTTCTTCTGTTGTATGTGACAATCAACATGGTTTTGTTAAGAAGAAGTCTACAATCACCAATTTATTGTACTTTTCTACTTGTTGTTTAGATGTAATCGAAAAGCGATCGCAAGTTGACTGTGTGTTCACTGACTTCAGCAAAGCGTAAAAGCTAAATCACGCAATTCTTTTAAGAAAACTTAATAAATTAGGACTCAGCAATCGTTTTGTTTTGTGAATATCGTCATATTTTAGAAATAGAGTCTATAGTGTACTGTTTAAAAATAAATGTTCTCATCAATTTATTATTAATTCTGGAGTACCACAAGGAAGTCATCTCGGTCCCCTGCTTTTTATATTGTTTATTAATGACCTTCCTTCTATATTTCAAAACTCGATGACATTAATCTACGTTGACGTCGTCAACATTTTTCGATCAATTAACAGTATCACTGATTGTGAACTCCTTCAAGACGATCTAAAGAGATTTTGGGAATGGTGCAATAAATCATTTGACTTTAAATATAGACAAGTGTAAGACAATGAGTTTTACACGCAAACGGAACATATTTATTTTTGACTATGCGTTGAATTCGTCACTTTTGTGCAGGATATCTAGTTTTTCTGAACTTGGAATCTTTTTACATCCAAAACTAACATTCACTGACCATTATAATTATATTATAAAAAAAGCAAATAAAACACTTCGTCAAAAGGTTTTCTCGTGAATTTCTTGATCCATATGTTATTAAAATTCTTTTTATATCTTTTGTAAGGCCGATTCTTGAATACGGTTGTGTCGCGTGGGCACCTTACCACTCCATACATATGAATAGAATTGAAAGCATTCAGCGTCGTTTTTTAAGATTTTCTCTCCGATTCTTATTCCTATGGACAGAAAGAGCTACTTTACCTCTATATACTGACAACCAACTCGGCGCGTGAAACTGGAGACAGCTAGCTAGGGACCGAGCTGGCTGAAGAGGTTTATTGGTTGAGGTCCAAGTCCACCTCAGACTGTAGCTCCACCCAATAAGCTAAGCTAAGTCTTTCTCCGGTTGCTAATTCATTTATCGAAAGCTTTCAAATGAGAAATCTTAGAGAGTTCCCATTATAGGCTTTTTACACCAGTCGTAAAACCGCAAATCTCTTCGGTCGGGGTGGCTCGTCGTCTGGATAAGTGTGGCAATTCTGCTTGTTAACATTGTCACTGAGGTGGAATTTGCGTCGTCGCTGGAAATGCTTTTCCTTGTAAAGTTACCATCCACTTTTGTCTGTTCAACCGATTATTCGGCGATTCGACGACGCTAACGCTTGCATTGCAATCGTCAGTAGGCTTCAGGTCTTGAGTTCTCATAAGCGTATTAATTCAAAATTCATATCAGTGATATTCATGAGATGATCAATTGTTGGACACGACGACAACCAGTCGAGGTTGACGGCTCTTATTCCAACAACATATCCCTCATTCTTTCGTCTACTTTAATTTTATTGATTTTCATTACCCCGAGGATTCCTAAACACCTAAGACTTCATCTTCTACATTAATTGAAGATGACAGGAAACAAAAACTGTTAAGTGTTTCCAAGTTATAAAACCTCAAACGAACCATATTAAAACCTCATAAAATTAAGTTGTTCCTCAAATTTTATTGAACCATAAAAAATTAGTCACTCAAGACATCAAATGTATACTCATCCCAATCAGTCCATTTTCTATTTCCAAATATTATTTCTATTTTATTTTCCTCAAACAAATCGACCAATCACATCCACAACTCGTCATTAATCACACAATCCCCACGATGCCAATTCCAATTTGACAAACAAAAAATGCTTAATCCCCTTTTGTTGTCACTTTAAAGGGATCCCGAACAAACATTATTCATGCCTAGCATCATCACAAACGTGTTTTGCATAGGATTAACAAAAGCTCTTGGATTTGGAACACATCATTAGAACGTAAGACCACACTCACCAGTCATTGACAGTTGAAATATTCATTTGTCCAGCGTTGAGTTTAATACATCATCTACATCCACATCCCTGTCTTGTGATTAGTCAACAAATAAAAGAGGATTTGCCTCTTTGTTTTGTTCCCCCTTCCTTGTGTTTATCTAATAATAATCCAAGTTCAAAAACAAAACACATCCAGCAGACACTCTAAATTGGGATAATGTGTAAACATTGAATAGAACAGAGCAGTTCAAATAGAATAGAATATTAATAACCTCCCGCACTAATTAGTGTTTTTTGTTTACAAAGAAAACATAAACAACAAAAAACATAAATTGGTTCCTCCTCGCTCTTTCGAAGACTTGAGTTTCAGGCGGGAATCTGAAAAATCTTCTTTCTTCGTGGAAATTAGGATACGGTTGCGGTTGTTAGATTTTTTTATGGGTTTGAGGTCATGCTCATCTGGTTCTTCCACTAATTAACCTAATGTTGGAGAGAGTTTTTGAAGTTGTATTCCTGTTTGCAAATTACTGATCTCTTTCTTCATTTCAGAAACTACAGAATGCATCGTTATGTTGGTCTTCTCCTACTCGTCAGCTTCATCAGCATCAAAGCAGAAGAAACAACACACACCGACCTACCAATCACCGAACAATACTCCGACAATTATCCAGAATCGAGCATCCTCGAATACAGCGTCGACGCTTCGACAAAACTAACCGACGACGACGATCATCATCCGCCCGATCGAATCGGTAAGACTCTCTACAAGACGGACAGCCGCAATGACATAGAAAAACCAAGCAAAATCGATCTCAAAGCCTCTCAACGCTCCAAGTACCCTTACTACTACGACCCGGAACCGTCTAATGCCAAATTCAGAGACAGCATCTTTTCCCATCAAGCAACACACTTCATAGTTGCTTCGAAACTTGTTCGCCCTGGAATTGTCTACAAAGTCTCAGTGAGCATTCTGGAAGCCAAATACCCGATAACCGTACATGCGAGCATCTCCCACAATGGCGTCGAGATTTCTGGAGAAACCAAAGAAGTGAAGAAGGGCATCCCGGAGACTCTCCTGATGAGAATTCCCACTAGCAGTACAGACGGCGACTACAAACTCCGAGTTAAGGGCTACTATGCAAACATCCATCCATCTGAGAATTTGGCGTTTCTCAACGAGACCGCTCTGAGCTTCTCGCAGAGATCTCTGACGATATTTGTGGAAATGGACAAGCCATTCTACAGACAAGGCGACACAATTCGTTTTCGGACAATTCCGATCAATACCGAACTCAAGGGCTACGACAAGGCAATCGATGTTTTCATGCTTGATCCGAACAAACATGTCCTTCGGCGATGGCTGTCTCGACTATCGTATCTGGGAAGTGTCAGTTTGGAATACAAGCTCGCCGATCAGCCAGTCTTCGGAGAATGGACAATTCGAGTAGTGGCTCAGGGACAGATCGAAGAGGCTCCATTCTTCGTCGAGGAGTACTATCAGACGCGATTTGAAGTGAATGTCACAATGCCGGAGAGTTTTCTCACCTCGAAGCAATCCATTGCTGGCAAGGTGATGGCGAATTTTACGAGTGGCGCTCCAGTCAGGGGTAATCTAACACTGCGAGCGATTCTAGCACCTCTGGGCTCGATCGACTATAGAGCACTGAATGAACAATATCGTGTGGGCAGGACAGCGAAGAGCATTTTGAATGCTTCAATCGAGGACATCAAGGAGCATACATTCACCTTTGACGAGCATTGGCCGTTTTGGCTGAGCAAACCGGATTCGAGTGAGAATCTCCTGCCATATCTGAGATTCTTCAATGGAACCTATAATTTCGAAATGCCGATCTCCCAGCTCCAGCAGATGTCTTCAGATCTAGCTGGAATGGAACTGCTTGTCATTGCCACAGTTGGTGAGAGATTCTACAATGAGTTGATTTCTGGATATTCTTTGACCAGACTCTATGGCCCTGCCTTGAAGGCGACTTTCCTCGGGGGACCTGTTCAAGTTTTCAAGCCTTACATTCCATTCACTGCTCGAATCGTCGTCGAGAATCTAGATGAATCGGCTTTGGGACAAGAATTCCTCGACAATACCGAAATGATCGTGACTGGAACCATTCAGAGCAGGACGGGCGCCCAGGAGTATCCGTTGCGGAAGTTGCAAATGTCCGAAACGACTGGCATCTGGGAAATGAAGATTGATCTTCTCACCGACATGGAATTGGAAAAGGAATTTCTTTCAGGAGTTCTGACAATGAAACTGGAAGCCAGTTATCGGGATGTTCGAGCAGAATTGCTGATGATAACCCACCACTCCCCACGGAATCAATTTATTGGAGTGACTACGAGCACTGATCATCCAGAAGTTGGGGAATATATTGTCTTTCACATTCGAACGAATTTCTTCGTACGGTCGTTCAATTATTTGATCATCTCGAAGGGTGTTGTGATTCTGGCCGATGAGGAGAAGATGGCTGAAGGTAGTCACACAATGGCGGTGACGCTGTGTGCTGAGATGGCTCCGGTGGCGACGATTGTCGTTTGGAAGGTAAGAAGAGTCTTATCTCCTTTGTTAACAAATTCATAACAGATTGATCTTTTTCAGGTAACCCAACAAGGCCAAGTTGTTGCCGATTCCTTGAGTTTCCCAGTCAACGGCTTGTCGAGGAACAACTTCAACCTTCACATCAACAATCGGAAATCACGAACTGGCGAACGTGTTGAAGTGGCTGTCTACGGAGAGCCGGGTTCTTTCGTCGGCCTCTCCGCCATTGACAACACTCTCAAAGGCGACCTTAACAGAATGCAGGTCCTTGAGAAAATGTCAACATTCGACCAACGAGGCAATGGAATTCATTCGCACACATTTTTCGGTCCTCGTGACAAATTTGTCTCCTACTCGGCTACCTCGTTTGGCATCGATCCGAATCGAACTTTCGACCTTGTGAGCTTGGTTATCTTCACTGACGCCGAAGTGCCCCGAAAATGGGAGCCGGCATGGTCAAGCTATGACTTTGACGCTCCAAAAGACCACGAACAAGATAAGACAGAAATGATGGCCTATCGGAAGTATCGTTTCAATCGAGTCCAACGGCACTATGACAACGTTTGGCTGTGGCGGGACGTCAACATCGGGCCGCACGGTCGATCGATATTCACAATTAGCGTTCCCGACGGGCCGGCCTACTGGCTGGTAAATGCGTTCAGTGTGAGTCCATCGCATGGCTTCGGGATAGTTCCTGAGCCAGTTGAGTACATCGGGGAACAGCCATTCTATATAAACGTCGAAATGCCGACTGAGTCGCGACAGGGTGAGCAAGTGGGCATTCGAGTGACTGTCTTCAACTACAGATGCAGTGCCATCGAAGCCACAGTCGTTCTCCATGCTTCTCATGAATACAAATTCGTTCACGTCGAAGAAGATGGTGTTGTGCAGGCCTACAATCCCCGGACATCGTTTGGCGAACAACAATTCTTTGTCTACCTCGACGCTCAGAGCTCCAGCGTTGTTTATGTTCCGATAGTGCCGACGAAATTGGGAGAAATCGACGTGACAGTCCATGCAGCGACCCTCCTCGGCACCGATCAAATAACTCGGCGTCTTCGAGTCGAACCGGACGGCCTGCCACAGTACCGACATCAGTCGATACTCCTCGATCTCAGCAATCGAGCGTATGTGTTTCAGTACATGCACTTAAACATCACTGAAACACCGATAATCCCATACCAGGTGGACCGTTATTTTGTCTACGGATCGAACTCGGCCAAGATTTCGGTTGTGGGAGACGTTGTCGGCCCTATATTCCCCACAATGCCAGTGAATGCCACATCGCTACTGAATCTGCCAATGGAATGTGCCGAACAGAACGCCTTCAGCTTCGCTGTGAACCTCTATACCGTTATGTACATGAGGTTGATCAATCAGCGAAATAAAACAATTGAGAAGAACGCCTTCCATCATCTGAATATTGCCTATCAGAGACAATTGAGCTTCATGCGGGACGATGGTTCCTTCTCGCTCTTCCGCTCAGATTGGAATAATTCCGAGTCGTCGGTCTGGTTGACTGCCTATTGTGTGAGGACCTTCCAAGAGGCTTCATTTTACGAATGGGAGAATTACATCTTCATCGATCCGAGTGTAATTGAGAAGGGTATTCGATGGCTGCTGCAGCATCAAGGACCCGAGGGTGCCTTTGCCGAAGTCACTTGGCTGCCAGATCGCAAGATGAATCATTCAAACTTTGCCAATCGGAATATTTCTCTCACGGCGCATGTTTTGATCACTTTGGCCACTGTGAAGGATTTGTCAGGCAGTTTGGGAGCCAGAGTTGCCCTCGCTCAACAGAGAGCTCTGTTTTGGATCGAGCGGAATATGCAGCTGCTGGAAAGAACTCCAGAGGCTTATGATGTAGCAATTACAGCTTATGCGCTACAATTGTGTAAAGCACCGACGGCGGAGCATGCGTTTGCTATTTTACGGAGACATGCCAAGACGATTGGGGAGTTTGTATATTGGGGAAGGGACAATTTGTCCTCGCCGCCGAGTAAAATCGAGAATCAGAAATATTTTTCGCTTCCCCGACTGCCGTATGAGTTTGATTCGATGAATATCGAGACGACGGCGTATGCGCTCCTGGTGTATGTTCAACGGAGGGAGTTTATGGTGGATCCGATTGTGAAATGGTTGAATGCACAGCGATTGACTGATGGCGGATGGGCATCAACGCAGGTTGGCTATCGATTTTAGATCGGTTGAGGAATAGTCTTTGAATGATTGTTTTTTTCAGGACACTGGGACTGCTTTGAAGGCTCTCATCGAATACACTGTTTACACTCGCATTCGAGACGTTTCTGCTTTATCGATTTCTCTGGAGGCAACCTCACTTCAAGATCGAACCAAATCTCTCTTCATTGACGACAGCAATTTGGCTCAGTTGCAAACAGTTGTTGTGGGTTTAGTTGAAAGTCAAAAATTGGGGAATTTTTCTCAACTTTTGTAAATTCTTTTCTAGATTCCAAATGCATGGGGCACTATCAAAGTCCAAGCTAAAGGAACAGGCTATGCGATTCTACAACTCCACGTTCAGTACAATGTGGACAATGAAAAGTTCCAAACTAAGCCTCCAGTGCCGGCCTTTAGTTTGCAGACAAACGCCCTCTTTCAGGGAAGAAATCATTCCCATATTTCGTACGAGTGTTGCCAGAGGTAAGGTTGCGACAGTCGATACTTGCTCCATATTTAATGAAAATTTTTGTTTATAGATGGACCCACCTCAACGAATCAGAACGCTCTGGAATGGCGATTCTCGATGTAACCATCCCGACAGGGTATTACATTCAACAGCAAAAGCTCGACTCCTATGTGCTCAGTCAAAGTGTTCGAAATTTGCGTCGAGCAAAGTTTATGGACAAAAAAATTGTCTTCTATTTTGATTATGTAGGTAACTCGCTCAGCTTAGCAGCACTTGATAATTTTTTGTATTCTTTGACAGCTTGACAGTGCGGACGTTTGCCTTAACTTCACCGTTGAACGGTGGTTCCCAGTTGCCAACATGTCAAGATATCTGCCTATTCGTGTCTACGATTATTATGCTCCTGGTAGGAAATATTTTGGCTTGTAAGTTCCTCAAGTAATATTCAATTCTGTTTCAGAGCGTTTCAACGAGACAATTTTCGATGCCCTGCCAACATATCTCCTCAACATTTGCGAAGTTTGTGGAAGTTCCCAGTGTCCTTATTGCATTATTTACAGCAAGTCAACAAAACCAATATCCTCTCTATCGACTATTTCGATAAGTATCTCATTTATTTACTTTGTAGCTCAAAGCTACATAAGGTATTCTAATTATTTATTGTTTACATAATCGTAGTATTAACAAAATTGTTACCAAAGAACCCTAGCTTGTAAGTTTAAACATATTTTTTTCATTTGTCTTTGCCAGCATTTATTTGGCTCAGTAAATCCTTATTCAAATTATAATGCTCTATGTACCGTTAAGAAAACAAAAATACTCAAAGTATACTGAACTAGTCAAATGCTAAAGCAAACAACAATCACAAATTTTCTAAAGTATGAACTTAATATTTTGAACGAACTGATTTTTTTTTTAATTATTTTTAACGGTTTTTATAAAATATATTTCTTAAAAAAAAAATATATCAAAATTAACTCATATCACCAAAAATTTATATTAACTACATAGAAATCATATTTCACAAAAAAGTGTACAAGCGAATCCAAAGAAAACATTTAAATTTAATGTTAACAAAAAACTGAGGAGTCCAAATAGATAAACACGAAAGTCCTTGCCTTGAATTTTAAACAAAAAGTCTGTGTCCAGTCCATGCTGAAAAAAGGATATTTTGTTAAATAAAAACATATTTGTATACAGAGGACATAGTCGTTGTCCTTTTTTATTTATAAAACATAGTTGACAGTACCTTTCAAAACCGAGCTAACTGATTGAAAAAAAAAATTGTAATCCGTCCTTTTTGTACTCAAAATGTATATCATCAAAAAATAAAATTTATTAAATAAACCAGAAATGGGTAATTTTATTAACAGTTGTTTTTGTCTGTTTTTGCTTCCAATAGTAATAATAGAGTGGCGGGACAACTCTTGCAGAGCCAAGGCCTAAGTGGCTTACTCTCATCAACAATTCTCTGAGTGCGAGTGAAGAATTGAGGGGACTACAATTTAACGCTTTGCTTCCAAATTCAACAAAATCCAAATTATGGTCCTGGTAACCTGGTTACTTTATGTAACGGTTGTCGAGGGAAATTGTGATATATAATAAAAAAAAAATTGTTATATATAATAAAATTACTCTGTATGTATCGTTTGTCAGATCAGTCCTTGAATACGGTTGTAGAGTTTGGGCCCCTTATTACTCGAATCATATCCATAGACTTGAAGGTGTTCAAAGAAGATTCCTAAGATTTATTTTACGATTTCTCCCACAGACACATGAATTAGCTTTGCCTTCCTATTCCGTTAGGCAACAACTTATAGGTCTTCCATCGCTTACTAGTCACCGTAAGTATTTGCAACTCTGCTTTATTGTTGGAATTCTGAATGGATCCATTTCATCTCCATCAGTTTTGTGTCGATTCCACTTTAATGTAAGCCGAAATTACTTCAGAAATCGAGTGCCAATTCGAGCAAATCTTAGCCGATCAAACTATGGTTCTAACAGTCCAATTAACCAGTTAATAAGCATATATAATGAAAATAATTTTCTTTTAAATTCTATTAATCAAAATATCAAATCAGATAGCTTCAAAATACATTTTTTCTCTCACTATTTAAATAATTGTTAGCTTTATGTGTCATATTATTATTAGTAATGTTTAAAGTATATTTTAATGTATAGAATATATTTATATATATATATATATATTTTTTTGGATATAAGTTTTGTTTGTAAACCTAGCGTTAGTATGTATTTAACGTAATTGAATAAATAAATAAATAAATAAATAAATAAATAAATAAATAGATTTGAAATTGCAGGCAATGTTTGCGAATAATTAACATTTTAACGAATATCTCGGCTACCAGGCCTTCACAAAAATTGAAATAAATTGACCAACGAGAGTAATCGAGGTGCCACGTGAAAGCTTATAAGAATCCCTACACATTTCGGTCATTAATTCCGCAATCGCGCAATTTTAAAAACGTGAAATAGCAGCGCCATCTACAGGGCGATAAATGAACTAATGTGTAGGGATTTTCAATAGCTTTCATATGATACTTCAATTTTCTTCGTAGGTCTTCACGTTGACTGCGAAAATGCATTATTGTGAACATTTCAATTTTTCGCCCTAATTCGCAGTGCCATCTGTTGGGAAATAGCAAAATAAACTTCAGCATTTACACCAGCGATCTGATAGGTTGCTTAACTAACGCAATTGCGTATGCCGACGACCTGATTGCGTACAGAACGGCTCCAAAGGTTGAAGTTATTAGAATTCTCTTGCAGCGTGACTTCGAGAAGATTCAGCGATACTGCGACGATTGGAAACTGAAAATAAATGTCCAAAAGTCGGAGACAATTTTGTTCCGGACTCCGTTGGCTAAGGCTTCGCGAGATACGTGTAAGAATTGGCGCAAGATGGTCATTGTTGATCCTCACGGACAGCCATTGACGAACAAAAGTGTAGTGAAGTACCTCGGTATCTGGTTGGACCAGTTTCTGTATTTCGACAGACATATAGATGCTGCTCTGACTAAGGCCAGAGGAGCCTTCGCTCTGACGAAACGGCTGTTTTGCAGCAGTCGGCTTGACCCTAGAGTGAAGGTAATTTGCTACATGGCCCTCATACGGCCGATGATCGTTTATGGTTGTCCAGTGTGGTTCAACATTGCCCCTTCCCAAATGGAGAAGTTTCGAGTGTTCGAAAGGCAGTGTCTTCGGCGCTGTCTCGGTTGGTATCGGACACCGGAATCTTCTTATCTGCATTATTATTCAAACGAGGTTCTATACAACGGGGCTCGAATCAATAGAATTGACAATTTCGTGATAAAACTTGTTCGGGGTCATATTGCGAGGGCTATGACTTCGACCAACAATTTGATTTTCGGGCCGTTCTATCCGAACGACAACTACTTTGACAATGCACGCTTGAGCGGCTTCATCCCACCAGAGGCATTCCTCTATCTAGACCAGTGCGGCATGATACAGGATAGACTGGCAGTACCGCTTATCTACCACGTCAGGCGAAGAACCGTAGACCGGCGGCTTCTGTATGAACGAGGCATCCTCGCTCGTGATGGAGCGGAGCTGCTTCGGTTCAGTAGGGCTGTGTCCGAACAGGACCGCATTGATAGGGTGAAGCAGGAGAACCAGTTTTGGTGGCTTCAAACTGCATCTGATAATGGGTAATCCGGGGTGGGGTATTTTTGCCTTGGCCGGCTTACATACTTGTTTTAGTCTTAAGTTTTAGGTTTAAGTAGAGCAGGAATGGTGGCACAATAAAATAAAAAAAAAAAGAATGAAAAAAAAAATCTCAGAAAATACAAAAACAAAAGAAAATAAAAGAAAAAAAAATACAAAAATACACAACCAAAAAAAACAAAAATGCAAACATATAACACATGATGGAGTTCCAACAAATAGAGGACATAGTTTTTGCCGCTGTGGTTGTTCTAGTTTTAAGTAGTTTGTAGGTAGATTAGGTAATTTTAAGTTTTATTTTAAGGACTCTAGTTTATAAGTTAACATCCAAAAAAAAAAGTTAATGTCATTAGTTTTTTAAACTTTCTAATAATAAAAAAATAAATAAATAAATTGAAATAAAATATAAACTTAGTTCGTAGGCCGAAAGGCATTAATTTTAAGAAGATCCATGAATTACTTAGAGCGCCCGAATAGGGCCAGTAAGTTATATATAAGTAGAATTAATTAGGCTAGTTTCCCATTTTGTCTAGCATGTAAGTAGATTTAAGTTTAAATGAATAAAAAAATGAATTTAAAAAAAAAAGCAAAATAAACTAAAATTTGCAATAGATATATTTTGGTCATTAGTTCCGCTATCGCGGAACTAATGACGCTGCAGGCTGTGGGGGGAAAATCGCAATGTTGTAGTTTTTATAAAAATGCATTTTACGAGAGAATGGATTAAGCTACGTATGTAATCAAATTGTTATGTGAAAGCCTATAAACATCCCCACACATTTCGGTGATTAATTACGTAATCACCTAATAGATGGCGCTGAAATCGATGAAAAAATTTAAAATAATGAAATTTTTTTATCATTAAAGTAAATGTGTTACTAAGCGGACGTGCGTGATAAAGTGGCAGTTTTAAGTTTGAGTTATAAGTGGTTGTTTCGCTATCCCAAGTTACTGAAGTTGAACATTAAGACTGATAAACTATTGCCAAAGACGTTTCTTGTTGCAAATTTATGAAACTCAAATTGTTTTATTTAATAAATTAACTTTTAAGTTCAACTCAAAATCTTAATTTTTATAAACTGCATCTGTCTTACTCACCTTTATTCAAAACTGCACATATTTCCCCTTAACACCTACATTAGAACTTTATATGGGTTCTCGCTGCAAATTACGGTCCGATTCACCTTCTCCATCCAATCCGAAAATAACACCATCATCAAAAGCTCAACCATCTTCACCGGCGACAACGACAAAGGGAAGCAAAAAAAAAACTCTTGAGGATAACTCAGTGGCGGATTAAACGTTGAGAGCGCCATAGGCAAGCAACTCATCGGCGCCCCTGTATTAGAAATATCTCGTATTATAGTTTGACAGCAACCGATGTGCCGCGCCTAAGGAAAACGCGTTGTCCGAAAGATCTTACGAGTTCGGTTTAAAATATTTTAATTAATAATTAAAAAGAAAAACAGACTCGTATCGAAACAAACTAAAAAGGGTTTGAAAGATAAAGAGTAGTTCTAAAGAATGCTGTATAGTAATAAATGTCTATACACATTTTCTGCCCTGAAAAAATTACTTCAAACATCGCCAAAAACCGTGTTTTGAGCACTTTGAGATAAACATATTTCGAAATCCTGACGTGCTAGAACAATTCTGTGTCCGGATTTAATTTCAGCATCAAAAAATCTACTAGAAATTATGTGTCTCATCCTTGTTGCAAAAATGTTGTTGACCAGTGTAATGTGCCGAACCGTATAATTTTTTAACCAAGTTATCTCGAGTTTTATTTTTATGCAAACAGACTTGCAACTCGGTTCGCCAAATCAGATTGCCCCAAAGATCAATCTAGGAAATACGAAAACTCAAAATTCAAAAACACTTACAAAATTAGGAGGAAGTTAAGTCGATTGTCGAGTTGGCAAACCGAATAGCGAACCGAGTTGACTTTGTATTGTAAAGTAGCAAGTGCGGTTCGAATTCATAAGTTTGCCACTTGTAAAAATCACTGCGCCCGCGCGCCCTTTGTTGCTTCGCTCCCCTAGGCACATGACTAGTTTGCCTTGAGGATAATACGGCACTGGAATAACTCCTCCACTATGGAACTGCTTGCTAAAATTGAGAAATCTATGCGCGCACAAACTGAGGCCATCACGTCACAGATTACGTCACAGATTGCCGATTCCGAAAAAAAAATCACTGCCATTAAAACTCTCGATCGAAAAAATAAATTCACGGCTGTCAAAGATTGAAGCTAAACAAAAAGAGTTTGAACCCTTAAAAGAGGAAATCCGAGAGCTAAAACAACAAATAATTGAACAAGATGAGAAAATTAAAACTATTTCCACGCACATGAAAAAAAATGACGAAAACCAGCTGCTTAAAGAGACGATGAGTGACGCACTCTTACACGTCGTTCCACTTTTGCCAAATGAAAATCTTCGTCTGATCTTTAATCAGCTTTGCACCAATCTCAACTTTAAATCACCGACAATTAAAAGCATTTTTCGCATAAAATCACCATCACCACCGATTGTTATTAAATTTTGTACACCACACGATAAGCTGTTTGTCTTGCGATCTATTGCTGAATACAGGAAAACAACAAAACAACCGCTTCACCTTCATGATCTTGGCTTTAACACTGTCAATGATAATGCAACGGGAAAAACTAATGTTTACATTCACGAGAGCTTAATACCGAAAAATCGCTACATTCTTCAGAACGCATTGAAATTGAAACACAATAAACAACTAAATTCGGTGTTTACTATTCGTGGCTTGGTTTACGTGAAGAGGAATAAAGATGATAATGCAACATTGATTGAGACCACTGATGACTTAGGGCTCAGTTATAGCTATCAGTAAAATCCATCAGTAAAAATTTTGTTTTGCTATTTTGAATACTTTAATCTTATATTTTGAGGAAAATTTTGATGAAAAAAGTTGAAAATACATTTTGACTATTTTTTTCAAAACAAAACAATGCATTTACTGTTGAATATTATTAACAAATCCATTTTATAAATTTTAATGATGAAATTTCATTTTACTGAACAACTGACTGCCAAATGTCAAAAAAAATTCCATTTCGTTTTACTGATGGTGTTTCATTTTTTTACTGTTCCGGTGCCATCATTAAAAAAATTACTGATGAGATGAACAGTAAAAACGAAATTGTTTGCAGCGCGAAGGTGTAAATTTACTGATAGTTATAAACGCGTATCAGTAAAAAATTTCAGATTTCAGATGTTTCAATTTTTACTGATGGATTTTACTGATAGCTATAACTGAGGCCTTAGCTGATGCTGCTATGACTACGCAAACAACAACAACAACAAATGCTACAGCCCAATAATACACTGAAGGAAATATTTTTCGCCACATGTAAATTTTGTATTTTTTATTTGCAAGCTATCAATTATTTTTTCTTATATTATTCTACCTTTTTTGAATCTTTATTTTTTTATTATATTGAATTAAAACAAAAAATTGAACGTACATTTTTCTTTTTCATGTCTTTTTCTATATACTTTCTTCCTCACTTACTCTAACATCTAATCACAGATGATTAATTTATATAAATTATATAAATATTTATATAAATTTATTATCTGTGATCTAATCATCATCCTATTGTTTTCCTGGTTGGCTCTTTTCTGGAACGGGTTATGCAATGCTCGGTGCTGCTTATTGGGCACCTCTCATTTATATCTTTGGTATAAATGGAAGGTCCAAATGTGCACCATTTTAGGGATTCTGTAGCGGCAATCAGTAGGGATAATACGCGAACTATGATAAATGTTATACGCAATCAACATACTGGGTTGCAAATTTGCCATCTTAATACACAAAGCTTGAGATGAAGAGAAAAATTGGATGAATTCAGATTCTTGTTTGCTGGTTCTAAAGTTGATGTGATATGCGTTTCGGAATCTTGGTTTTTAAGTGATGTTGTTGATTCTATATATGAATTATGAGGTTATAAACTTTTAAGATCTGACAGAATTAATCGTATTGGTGGACGTGTAGCAATTTATGTTCGTGAAAGTCTTGATTGTCAACTTGTCAGGAAGGCCCCTGATAATAGTGAAATGCAATATGTGTTCTTAAAAATAACCTGTAGGTTCAATAAAATATTATTGGGGTCCGTGTATCGACCGAATGCTTCCACTCCCATTTCACATCTGATTGCTATTTTAGATGAGTTAACGTACGTTTCACCTTCCGTTATTATGTGTGGAGATTTCAACAGCAATATACTTGAAGATTCATCCTTTGTAAATAGTATGAAAGCTTTCAAATTAACTCCAGTCAATACATCCCTTCCCACCCATTTAACAAAGGATAGTAGTACTCTTCTTGACATTTTTTATGTGAGTCATCCATACAAAGTACTACACTTCAATCAACTTTCTGTTCCTTGTTTTTCTCGTCACGACATGATTCATTTAACATACCAATGTGATACGGTTAACATTGAACAGAAAACCACTTTTCGTGACTTCAAGAACATTAATTTAAATCAATTAAAAGAGGATGTCTCTGCAGTAGAATGGTACAGGATCTATGGAATGCCGTTTGTTGATGACCAAGTATGCTTCTTACAAGACAATATTACAAGACTTTTCAATACCCATCTTTCCCTAAAAACAAAATTGTCAAATAACAATGCATGCTCATGTCCTTGGTTTACAATAGGTATCAAAAATCTTATATCCCAACGTGACCAGGCATATAATCGGTGGAAAAGATTTCGGTTAAACATACTTTACAGGACGTACTGTACTCTGAGAAATAGGGTAACTTGTAAAATACGCGAGGCTAAAAGGCGCTTTTATGCTCCTCGCCTTGATCCTGCACAGGCTAAACATAATTTATGGAAAAATTTAAAAGAAATTGGTCTAGGCAAAAATATCAAAAGTAATATTGACAATATTGAGTGTAATGAGTTGAATAGGTCTTTTGTATCCTTTCCATCTCTCAACGACACGGTGTAATCTTGAGTACCCATCACAGTGAAGACCATTTTCTGAACGCTGATAATTCCTACCCTAACTTTAGCTTTTCACCTGTCGATGATACGGATGTTTTAGGAAGCATTTTGTCTATTAAATCTAACTCGATAGGGTTTGATGAAATAAGTCCGGTTTTCATTAAAATTATTCTTCCCTTTATCTTAAAATATATAACGCATATAATGAATTCTATATTTATGACGGGAGTTTTTCCTTCTACTTGGAAACGTGCTAAAATTATACCAGTACCCAAAAACCTAAATGAGTTTAGACCTATTGCCATTCTACCGTTTTTATCTAAGGTCCTTGAAAGAATTATGAGTTCTCAGATACAAAGATTTCTTCAAAATAACAGACTACTATGTGACAATCAATCTGGTTTTCGTTCAAAACACAGTTGTACAACTGCTTTAATAAATGTGACAGAAGATATAAGACAAGCTGCAGACAATGACCAAGTAACTTTTCTTATCTTACTTGACTTTTCAAAGGCTTTTGATATGGTAAACCACAATGTTCTCTTCAATAAACTTCAAAACCAATTCAACTTTTCTTCGTCGTCCACTAAACTGATATCTTCCTACTTAAGTTGTAGATCTCAAGTAGTTGTTTCAAGTAATTCCGTATCGGACTTTCTCCCATTATCCTCAGGTGTTCCACAAGGCTCGATTCTTGGCCCAATATTCTTCACTATGTACATTAATGACCTACCTAAATTTATATTTAGTTCTTCGGTTGATATGTACGCAGACGATGTACAAATGCGAAAAAGTTTTCCTTTAGGTCTTGTAGAAAACGCTGCTTGTGAAGTAAATGAAGATCTCGACAGGATTCTTCAATGGTCTCGAACGAACGGTCTCCATTTAAACCCATTGAAGTCAAAATGTTTGGTTGTTTCCAGAAAATATTTAGGCACTTCATATTTCCCGCATATATATCTTAATAACAGTCGTATCGAGTTTGTTAATTCCGCAAGAAATCTGGGTATAACATTGAACAATACTCTTACTTGGAACGACCATATTAGGTTGACATTGGGAAAGGTTTACGCAGGTCTTCGCACGCTTTGGGCAACACAGACGGTAACACCTTTAAAAACTAGATTAATTTTAGCTAAAACGCTAATTATACCAATAATTATGTTTGGGTGTGAGCTATTTAATAACTGTGACTATGAGCACAAGCGGAAACTCAATGTGGCATATAACAGTATTGCTCGCTATATTTTTGGACTAAAAAGATATGACCACATCTCTGCTTTTTCAAAATCTATTTTTGGTATCACACTTGACGATTTGTTTAAAATGAAAACGTTAACCTTACTTCATAATGTCATTCAAACGCGCCAACCAATGTACCTATATAACAGAATCTGTTACACCCAATCAACAAGAACTCTTGATCTCATACCAATGCGATATAGCCATTTGGTCTCTGAACGACAATTCTTTATCCACGCGATACGGCTATGGAATTCCCTTCCCCGAGCCATCAGGCTAATAAGTAGCATAACCTTGTTTAGGAATAGTCTTAGACAATACTTGCAGGCACCTCGATGATGATTAGATTTGGACATTTGAGTCTTTCTTTCCTATAGTTTCTTCTCTTCTTTTTTTATCTTTCCTTTCTCTATTTCTTCAATTTATTCTTTGTTCGATAAGGAATTTCATACTAGCTAAATAACTTGAATTAAATAATTATCTTGCAGTATAACTTATAAAATAATCATATTTCGTTTATCAAATCAAAATATCTTCTTTATTATTATATTTGTATAGCTATTTATTATTATATTGGTAACACATTCACTAAGTATTATACATTGAATTATCATTGAAGCTTGCACAATCAAATAAGATATTGTATCTTACTGTGTAAGTTACATGCCGACTCCACTAGAGATAATTTCTCTCAGAATACTCATCCTGACATGAAAAGTCTAATGGAGTCGCGTTGTTTCGTTTGTCGTCGTCGTTTGTTTCCTGACTTTTCATGTCAGGATGAGTATTCTGAGAGAAATTATCTCCAGTGGAGTCGGCCTGTTATGAAATAAAGTTTGAATTGAAATTGAAATTGAAATTGAAAATTGTGAAATTGCACCACCATCTGTAGGGCGACAGCTCAACCATTGAGCAAAATGTGTTGCGCCATCTGTTGGGAAATAGCGAAACTAACTCAAATTTTCATGAGGCACATTTTGAACATTAGACCTGCTACCGCCCGACATGCTGTCGACTGACTGCAGCGTAGATGAAACTTCAAGAAGTCCCCTAAAAAATGAGACACTCTCCACCCACATCCGACCACTCCCCCCCCGCTTGGCGCCAAAAACAAATCAGCAAGTTTTCGTGCCGCACCCTGTATTTAACGTGACCATTTATTTTTTTATTCATAACGGGAAATACATACATGCCCGGCGAAAAGATGGGGAAAGGGGGTGTTTCCTCCGGGCCCAGATTTTCGGCGAAGAGTTAAATAAACTGTATCTATACAATAAGAGACAAGAAAATGTTCCGCGATGTTTGAAGAAATCGATAAGGTGTGGAGCCAAAGAAATGAAAAGCATGTTCCACAAGCAGATTTGTCGACAATTAAAGTAATTCTCGGGTTTTTCTCACAACTCAGATACCGCTTTCTTCCCCCGATGATGTGAACGGTGCCCAAACGCTATAACGGGTATTAAGAAATATTATAAAAAATTCAGTGGAAGCCCTCAACGATGACAACTACACAAAACAAGAAAAAACCCTCTTCTCTCGGTGGTCTGCAAGAGTTGACGCCATTAAAGCTTTCGCAAAACAACTTTCTAGAATACAAGAAGCACTTGAAAAAAGAAGGAACTAAAATTGACAGCGAAGACTCTACAGGACATCAACGATCTTCAAAGATACATGAATTCATTCAAATGTATGATGTCGTCGGTTTGGTTTAAAATTTTGAGTAAGTACTATCAATGAGAGAAACATCAATTTTAAAGAAAGACTAGCTGACCCCGCGAACTTCGTCTCGACGCCCGCCCTTCAGAGCAACACCAATAACAGTTTTCCCTTTGAAAACCAATGAGTTTTCCGAGTTTTTCATCAAGAAATTGCATTTTTCCATTTGAAAACCCATTTTGAAACAAAAAAATTTCCAAGCAAAAAAATATCTTATTTCCGACCTTTGTTTGGTTTTTCAAGTTTTCCCACTCTTCCATGAGGTTTTTCCAATTTTTTTTTTCACAGAAATCATCACTGAATACAATAGTATTAACCATGAAAATTTCACAAATTATCCATTAACAGAACAATGTCTGGTGCAGCGAAGAGTACCAGGTCCGCTAGTAATTCAAATTTTTGTTCCCCAATCTACAGACTAACATGAACAAAATAAAAAAAACTAGCCAAAATCGTCCAGCCGTTTGTGCGGTTACACACGAACAGGATTTCATTTTTATATAATATAGATGAGCTGCCATAGACGTTGAAATTGACAATCGGAAGGCTCTTCTTTCAGGCTCTCCAGTTCATACGAAATCGATGGGGGGATGAAAAATTCCTGAGACTTATTTAAGCATAGAAAAGTATTTACGGATGATGAAGATGAAGACGCAAGCCCAGCAATCGACATCATATATCTGAAGAAGAAAAATTCAAACCAGCAATTTCCTCACCATCATCGATTTCGTCAATGCAAAAATGACGAAAAGATTCAAAACAGTACAAAATTTGAATATAGTGTTTTCTTTTTTATAGAAATTAACCGATTTGGATGAAGATACTTCATATTTTAGTTTTTGATTTTAAAGAAAACCTTCTTCCATTTACTTTGCTCAAGGCTGTACACTGAAAAAACCTACAAAAACTTTTTCGCTACTTTGAAATTTTCTTGTACTCTTCTTGTCAGTGTCAATAAGTGGAGAATGGTCTTGCAGTATTTTGTCGTGAATCAAAAATTTCCAAAGTCCTTGTTCTACACAAGAGCGTCTAATTGGTCTGGCAACTTTGTTTTTAGTAGGAGTAGGCAGCTGTTTTCAGCCTTTTAATCCATTCATTGTGAATGAGGTTTTTATTGCATTTTAACTCTATGCGTGTGCGAAACTATGAAAAAACGGGACAATTTGGCGTCCCGAGATCTATTACCGGGACACAGGGACGGGTAACAGAAAAAAGGCACCGTCCCGTTTTTAACGGGTCACGTTAGTTATATTAGATATTGTCTGCTATAAACTCCTAAACATTCCTGGGTATTACATTTTTTTTAACGTTTTGTTGAATACCAGTCGTATTGATTACATTTGAGACTTCAATTAAAAAAACACTTTATTTTCTTTTTTCAATAATAAATGTATAATGTATTTGCACATTTTTCGTCTTTATTTTTGTTTTGGTTTTGTTAAAATTTTGATATTATACAGAAATCAAAGAAATTGTCTATTGAATGCTTTTCATTTTCACTTTTCAGTTTTAGCAATAATTGAACTTTTGTTTTTCCTAATCATTTCAATTTTCATAATTAATTTATTATTTTTATTTTTTTTTTAGTTTTACTTATAGAAAATTTCGAACACTATTTTCAATGTTTTTTTGTTTTTTCTTTTGAGTTTGCTACACAACATACAATCAATAAATTAAACAACGAAATTTTTTAAAACTTAATAACAAAATTCAATTGAACTAATTATTAATTATCTATGTACACTGTGATGTTAATTTAATAATTTTAATTTTTTTACTTACTTAACATGAAAACGAAAAACAATTTTTTTTTAACAAAAAATTATTATTTACTATTATAATAAGCGTTTACTAACATCACTTGTTACCATTTATGTAAAGTGTATGTATATAGGTAGGTATACTTATATAAATTTTAATAAGACTAACATATTTAGGTACTTTTATACATTCAGAGTTAATTTTTTTTTTATTGTTAATAATAATTTTAAACGTCAACAAACAGAATTTTTTATGTAACTAATAATTGATTTTTTTTAGTTTTATTTAGTTTTTTTTAAGTGTTTTTTTCTTAAATAAGCATAAAATGATGTAAAAGATCAACTCATCTTTTATGCAGTATTTTTTTTTAGTTTTTGTTTATTTTTCTTAATTTTAAAGAATCTATCTACAAATATATTTTAACTAAACATTTTACGAATAACTTAGTTGGTGTTATTATTGTTTTTAATTTTTTTCTTAAGGGAGAAATAATTTTTACTAAGCGTGTTCACATTTTTGTATAATAAATATAAATAAAAATATGTATTAACAAAATGTAAGAATTTTATTAAATCATCGAACACCTTTCGAAACAGAGCTATTTCATGGGATTTTTTTTTTCAATCGAAAACATTTTTTAAGCTTTTATGTTTATAACATATAAATAAAAAAACTAAAGATAAAATAAATTTACATATTTACTATCTCAAACATTTTGTTTTCTTATTTAATTTTATTTAATATTTATTTCTTAACTATCAAGGCATAATTTGATTGATAAATTTAATTCACTAGAACAATTCTTTATACTCACATTTTATTTCATATTATTACTATTTTTTTTTTTACAAAGTTGTTGATTGATTTCTTTTTTTTTTTAAGTTTTTGTTGACTCAATTTCATTTTCTGCCTATCCTAATAGTTTTTGTCTGTTTTTTTTATGTATGTCTTATTTATTTTAAAATTGATGATTTCGAATTAACTTTTTTCTTAGAAAGACTAACATAAATTCTGTAGTACATTAATTACTTCGGAAGATTGTTTTTTTTTCTATTTTATTGTATTTTTAGTATTGCAAAAGTGTATTTTTTTTTATATATGAAATTTTGATGACCGTCAATTTTCGTTTGATTTTTGTTTTTTTAGAATAAAACTGAAACAAATACAAATTTTTATATTAGTTTCACATAATAGTATAATTTTTAATGTTAAATTCAAATTCCTAATTTTAATCCTAAGCTCTAATTGCGAATTTCACAACCATTTGGCTATCTGATTTTTCTTTTTCAAATTCAAATTCAATTTCAATTCTATCTTATTTTTTCTTTTATCTAGTGAAACAAATAAAAGTAAAGTATATTATTAAAATTTAATAATTTTTCTAAGAAAAATAATAAACAAGAAAATCGTTTGTTATTTTAAAATTAAAATTCCTGTAGTTTATATTTATTTTTGTTTTTCTCTTAGTTTCTTAGTAATATTTAAATATTATTTGCAAATGACAATTTTTATCTTTTACTACACTTTCGGTTCAAATTTTCTTAGAAGAAAATTTATATGTACACATTTTTGTTTTAAAATTCTGTACAAAATAAAAAATAAAATAAAATTTTATTATGAATGTGTTTTTTTTTTATGTATAAGATAGTTCTAAACGTAAGAGAGTAGTAGTAGGTAATTGATTGTTAGCAATAATTTCTTAGATTCGTTTTTTGAAAGCACTTAGATTTAAGGGTAATATTATGAATGCATTAATCATAATTATTTTTTAATTTTAAAATTAAGAAACGGAAAAAATAAAACGTTAAAAATAAAATAACTTTAAAAATGGTACACTAAAAATATTTCAGCTTTGAAGAGGATTTCTTAAACATTTTGTTTTTTTTTTTTTTTTATTTCAAAATGTAAACAAACGAACTAAAAATTGTTCGTTATGCTGAAAAGTTCAATGAAAAATAATTTAAGGGTCCGCAATCTAACGTTTTTTTTCAACTAGTACTTATTTCGTGAATCGTAACACTTAGCTCATGTCTGATTTGACAGATAATTAGTTTTATCCTTCCGCTGAACGAATATGGTTGTGTATACGCTGGGAAATATGGCGACATTACTTTGAAAATCATGGTTATGTTGGAGAATGTTGCAGAAAAAAATCATCTTTTCAGATGAAACTCATTTTGATCTTGGCGGGTATGTAAACAAGGTAAATTGTCGCATTTGGGGCCAAAAAAAACCCGCACGCATACATTGAAAAGCCGATACACCCAAAACGAGTTACTGTTTGGTGCGGATGGCATAATTGGGCCATTTTTCTTCGAAAATGAGCAAGGAGTGCCCGTTATAGTCAATGGCGATCGTTATCAGGCCATGTTGAACGATTTTTTGTTCGCAAAAATTGAAGAGGAGGATATGGGCAACATTTGGTTTCAACAGGACGGCGGCGCTCCGTGCCACACAGCTGAAGCTACACTCGATGTTTTGCGCGCTGTTTTTGAAGATCGCATTATCAGCCGCAGAGCTGATGTCGTTTGGCCACCTCGGAGCTGCGATTTGACACCGCTGGACTATTATTTGTGGGGTGCCAATCGATAATGTGCTGAAAAATTGGACCGATGGTGTAGGCTACTGCATGGCCAGCCGAGGCAGCCATTTGAATGAAATTATTTTCCATTATTAACCGGAAGGATTGTACTTTCAAATAAAAAAAGAAAAGAAATTTGAGAAAATATTCAGTAGTTTTCTTTATAGCATTTAAGAAAAAAGTTATTTGGCGGACCCTTTAAAACAACCTTAAAAATGGTATACTGAAAATATTTCAGCTTTGAAGAGTATTTTTTTAATATTTTTTTTTTGTTAATTCAAAATGTAAACAAATGAACTGAAAATTATTCGTTATGCTGAAAAGTTCAATGAAAAATAATTATAAAATGTTCATCTCTTTTTTAATTTAATCTAATTTTTAAATTAAATAAATTAAGGCCAAATTTAAATAAACTAAATCCTCACTTGTCGATGTAAGAAAGCGTTAAGATTTTCGATGCAAGATTAATTTCGTATGTTAGTAAAATTTAGTGTTTTTTTTCGTTTTCGTTTATGCTGTAATGTAATGAATTTTTGCCTGTACTTATTTAGACTAGAGATACTATTATAATAGTGAAATGTTAGTTAATGATATGTTGAAAATGTACAAAATGTTTTTTTTTCGATTTAATTAATTTATTATTTAGTAGAAATTTTAATAATTTATGTTTTCTTTGTATTTCCTTAAAAAAAAATGAGAGGCATTAAAGAATAATTTTGCAATAGCGAAGGATGAAAAATGAATTTATTTTACGTCTTAATTCGATATTATTAAATTACATTTATAATTATGTTATTTTAATGCACTTGCTGTTAACATTCCAATCGAAAAAAAATATAATTTTTACAAAATCAATATCAACCAAAAAATTACAAAATTTTAATTAAATCAATTCAATTTGTTTGCTTAGACTAAAATTTAATATTCTTATAATTTTATTTGCTACATTAATTTTGAATATAAAAATTATGAACTAAATATATTCACTATTATTCAGGCGGAACGATTTTTTCAACCGTTGGTTTTGTATCGTCAGGATCTAGACTTAAACAGTCAGCGAAATAGTTTTCCATCGATGAATAGACATGCTCGAGGACTCCGTTTAATTCGTGACCTTCGTCAGCGTATGTCTTTAAAAGCGAACGTTAATACAAAATTTACTCAAATTAGTAAAAATTCTTAATTCAAACCTGATATCGATAGAGTATGCCAGCATCGGTTAGAGATCTCGCTAGCTGAACACCATGGATATATGGCGCTGTCGAGTCCGCCAGGCCGTGAATCAGGAAGAACGAATGAGATTTGATGTGTCGTGCTCGTTGCGTAGCATCGGCTTCCACATAGCCTTTATAGTTTTCAGCCGGCTGGCCTAGAATTCTTTCTGTAAAGGCTGAATCTGCAAAAATAAATAAAAAGTGATATACTTTTTGTACTTTTGGTGTTTTTTTTTGTTGTTGTTAATTTTCTTACTGTAAAATAACCAATCAGCTATCGGTGATATGGAGATTCCACATTTGAAAACTTCTTGCTGTGAACCCAACACCATTGTTGTCACATATCCACCATATCCCCAACCCCATACGCCAACACGAGTCTCGTCAAGGAAGCTAAATGTGTCTAGTAGATAGCTGAAAATTAAGAGGAAAATCAAATTTGAATTCAAATGTCTAAAAGCGGTTTTGTATAAAGCTCAAGAAAAGGTTACAAAAATGGAACTGAACGCAGTTTCGGAAAAGCTTATAAAAGCTCTCATTTTACTTGTCCAGGGTTGTTATACTTTTTATATAATTTGGTTTAATTTTTTTGTTAAATTTAAAATGTCGAAGGTAAAAATATGTAGTGTAGGCAAGTAGTAACAATGGGAATCTTAAAGTAATTTTCATCAAAAACGGGTGCCTCATATCTCCAGTCGCTGAATTTGTTTGAAATCACTTAATTGATTCATTCTAGAAGTACTAGAAATTTTACTTTAATGTTGTGTCGATTCTTCGTTTTCACGACTGCCTAGCAAGTGGCGGGTATAATGCCAAAAGATGTTCTTATTTCTCATATAGCTATGTAGGAAAATAATAAAATAAAAATTGAATAACGTTTGTTTCCAAACTCAAATCCCTCGTCTTCGTATGTGGAACTGCAACGGCAAAATATGATAAGCTTATTAAACTCTGACTTAAACAGCATTGTACAATGGAGAATACAAAATCGCGGATAGCTTAATGCTTCGAAAACTCATTGCTGTCTTTTTTCGTTAAAGTTAGATATACCTCCCCTGCCACTGTCCATGAGTGTCACTTTCATCAATGAGACCAAACATCTCAAGATTCTCGGTATGTGCATCACTGACCACCTCTTGTGGAACGAACACATATGCGATGTCGCCAAAAATGCCGCAAGATGTCTAGGTTTCTTGAGACGATGCAAGAAATTTTGTTCCCCTTTGATCTGGCTATCATCTACAAAACGTATATGCGTCCTAAGCTTGAGTATAACTCTCACAACTGGGCTGGTGGTCCAGTGATAAACTTAAGTCTTCTGGACAGTATCCAAGAAAGAGCATTCAAGATGATTGCTGACCATATCATCGTTGAGGTATTTACATCTCTCGAACATCGTCGTAATGTCTCATGTCTCACCCTATTTTACCGTTACTTCAACAGTATTTGGCTCTAGTGAAATAGCCAGTTGCATTCCTCCTCTTAAGATATTTAACAGTTATACCCGCGCCTCCATGAATGCCCATCAGTTAACCCTTGAGCCCAACTCCAGACGTACTGTCATGTACAGAGAATCGTTCTTTAGCCGTACTACGCGAATGAGGAAGTCTCTTCCACACTCTGGCTTCGCCAGTCATTGTAATATTCAAGAATTCAAAACCAATGTTAACCGACACCTCCTCTTACATCCTCTATCCTTTCCCAAATACTCGCACTGTGCTCTTCGCATATAAAGGGTAAAGAAAAAAACCCTTGAGTGCGCGTTGATTATAAGAAAAAAAGTCCTTACTGACCGTTACCTTAAATGCAGCATTATAGCTCTAATATGTCGACTGTAAAGTACATCACGTTTTATCGTACACGCTTAAAAAAAAACACATACATAAAAAAGGACTTAATTTTCCTGTTTGTCGAAGAAAAAACTGCAAACGACCTCCACAAAAAAAGGTTTGGTCTTTCTATATAATTTTCAAAATTCAACATAAAATTTTATTACTCTGACCGGGAGCACTCAATTCAAGTCAAATTTTAACTACGGAATGAAAACACAAAACACACTCCTTCAATAACAAACACGTGTGTCCGAATGACCCCCTCACCATCCAACCTACAACAAAACGTTTGAAAAGAGGAAACTTAAAATCCAACCACCACCACCTTCAACAACCCAATTAAACTTACCTGAGAACGGAAATTTGATCCTGCACCTCGACTCCCCCCAAATGACGGTACAGTGATTTTTTACTTTGTCCTTTGGCGCCTCTAACATCCAACCGAATATATATTACATCGTTACGTGAGGACATGTACGTCCCCCAGTCTATTCGAAATTTCTCCGAAACAGATTCGGATCCTGGTCTTCCATTTCTTTACACAGCAACAGCAACAACAAAAAAACAAAAATGAAATACAAATATTATAAGTCATCACCATCAAAACCATTCCGTTTTTTTTCCACAAAGAAGAAAACTGCATTAGATGTCGAGTTCATATATACTTACACTTCGACAAGAACAGGAAATGCGGCATCCCTAAGCTCTTCCCGCCAACTGGGCGGCAAAAGCAATTGCACTTGAGCCCTACTCCCATGCGGCAGGGGTATTTCAAAAGAACGTTGTGTTGGCAATGCCAGTGCCTGCAATCGTTCTGTGTAATAGGGTCGCGTGTCGAAGAGAATTTTTTGCAGACTGTGCGTTTTGGCCGAATGCACACCGGATACTGGGAGACCCGGTCCCAGGCACTCGAGTATATAAAAATCAACACCGAGCTCGGTTGCTATGGAAGACTTTGGCGTTAGAAAGGCATCGAAATGGGAACAGTTAACATAGTAGTAACGGCTACTCCAGAGCGCTTCGCCTAAATCACACGTAATGCACTGAGGTTCACTTCTGTTACAAAAAAAAAAAAATTACGAGTCAACAATGTACGGTGAGTGAAGAAGTAGATTTTGACTCACTTTCGACTATCGTCGCTTACTGGATCCTTGACAACATACAAATGTCTCTGTCCAGGTTTCTTATCTTGCGTTCCAAGATAGTAAACGAGATGATTCGCCGTGTCCCAACACAGAATCTTTAGGACCTGAGAAAAACAAGAACAAAGAAGAAGAGAGAGGAAATTTGATTAAAAAGAATTTGTATTTCGATAGAATGGAAGTTGACAAAATTAAAAATCAGTGTTGATATTAGTTAGTAGCGTAATCGCAATTTTAACAGCACGCATCACTCAGTTAAGCGAATTATACACAGTCATTTTTTTCAAAGCTTATTTTGTTGGTTAAATATTTTTATTTTTAATATTAAGTTTGTTCTCCATTAAAAGCTATTAGAATAAGTATTTAACAAAATAAAAAATAAGAACAAAAATTAGAAAAATTTAACTAAAAATAATAAATGAAATAGAAAAAAAATATACAGGGATGACCATGAAAATATTTAGAAACTGAACAGCGAAAGCGAGATATGTGTTAGTTTATGGTGATTTAAGTGAACATTTTTAACAAGATTTTAAAACATCAAGATAGATTCAACAAAGTGGGTTAAAAAACATCAATATTTCTTGTTAAATTTTTCTTTAATCTGAATTATGTATAATGTAGTTTTTGTTTAAAGAGTTTTTAATCTTATTTCCTTGAAAACTGCTTCTACCCAAAACAAACTTTTGATAACTATTCTCATAATATTCATTATTTTTAAATGAAATTTGAAGTTGAATCAAAGGGCACGGTGGTGCCCAGCCAAGTTCTAGCACTACTCCCTTTTTACAGGATCGAACTCAAGCACATTTTTAACCCCCCATAACTTTTGAACACATAGAGTTAGAAGCTTTAAATTTGAATTACGTATTAACTTCATGTAAACAAAGGTCCTGTGAAAAACATAATTTTGTAGAACCGCTACTTCCTGAGATATTGAACAATAAAAATTTCAAAAACCGTAATTGACTCACTGAATGACTCACTGACTCACTGATCATCAAAATTATGAAGCACTACTAACAATAGCAGAATCTTGAAATTTGGTACAATGGTAGGTTTCCGGGTGTGTACAAGGGAAAAAATCGAAAATTTCCATTTACTCATTCAGGGGGCGTGGTATCTGCCCACTTTCTAAAACTGGTCGTAGGATCTTGAAATTCGGAATTCTAATAGGGTTTTGGTCGAATATAAGGAAAAATATAAATAAAATATTTTGGTTTCATTTAGGGGCGTGGTTTCCGCCTACTATCTTAAATCGGTCGTAGGATGTTGAAATTTGGAATTCTAGTAAGGTTTTGGTTGAATAACATGAAAAAATGAGAAAAAAATTCTGTTTCCATTTAGGGGCGTGGTATCCGCCCACTTTGTTAAAATGGTCTAAAACGTTTAAATTAGAAATTCTGATAGGGTTTCGGTAGAGTATAAGAGAAAATAAAAGTACAAAATAGCAGATTCATTAAAAAGGCGTGGCTGCCACCCACTTTCTTAAAATGTTCATACAATGTTGAAATTTAGAATTCTGGTTTGTTAAACTTCATAAAACTCCATGAGTAACTTTCCTTAGTAGTTTCACAATTTACCCTTGATATCTTAATGTGACATCTAGACAGCCACTTTAACCTAACTTACCTATTATTTATTTATAAATTGGCAGAGGAATTATATTGTTAAAGTTTCTAGGCTCATGCTTCCATAAAAGAAAAAAACTTTGCAAAAAGATGTGAAATCAGGGCAAAAACATAAAATGTAAAAAAGAGCCAAGTTTTTTTATGTGCGAACAACACTGTGTAAAAAGTTAGCCACCAAAAGCAATGAGATCTAAAAGAACGCCAAGTTCTTATATGTAAAAGTGTTATATTGAATATTTTAAATCATAGAAGATAATACAACAATATTAAAAGAAAATAGAAAATAGTTTGGATGAAAATTTACAAGTTCACTTGGCAAGTTTTCGTTTGAAGCGTAATTAATAACATTTTAAAACTTGAACAGTGAACTTGTAAATTTTCATCCAAACTATTTTCTATTTTCTTTTAATATTGTTGTATTATCTTCTATGATTTAAAATATTCAATATAACACTTTTACATATAAGAACTTGGCGTTCTTTTAGATCTCATTGCTTTTGGTGGCTAACTTTTTACACAGTGTTGTTCGCACATAAAAAAACTTGGCTCTTTTTTACATTTTATGTTTTTGTTTTGATTTTATTTATCTTCGTCTATGAGTTAAATATGATTCAAAGTTTAAAAGAATTAATGGCGTTTTATTATTTCTCTAACAAACTACGTTTCAGTCATGACTCAAACGTCATTTTAAGCTAGTATCACATTAAATTCTCTTAAAATTGTGCATAAGCGGACTATAATCTTGCGCCAATAATTTTTTAATCAAATTTGATTTATAGATGCCGGAAATAGGGTACACAATAATGCATCGAATGGAATTTATGAGAACTGAAGGGTAAATCTTTCTTTCTTATGAAAACAAAGAACTTTGTAACAGTTTTATATCTTTACTAGCTGGCACCGCAAACCTCATCTCGCCACTCATCAGATCAACTCCAGAATAGTAATGTAACACAGATTTTATCAAAATGCAATGATTTTTATTTGAATCCAATTGGTGATTAGATTATGATGATGACACACTTTGGCGTATGAGTACTTTCTTTTTATTTATTTGTCGATCATTGGTATTGTGAGTTTTAAAATTTCATATACTATATTCGGCTTGGATGAATGTTTAATTAATTCAATGATATTCAGTTTCATATCATACGCCTATTTTGTATGAGTTGTTTTCAACTTCTGGGTTAAGGCCCTTAATGCAGGCCTTACCTTGATTGTAAAAATGGCTCTTTACCGGGCGATGACTTTTTTGCAGCTTAGATAGCTCTCAGAAATTATTTATATGAAAAAACAACGTTTATCAGGCCAGCTGGTAGGAGGTAGGAGTATAGCCATCTCTGGTTTCTAAGCTACTTCTCCACCAATTGTGAGCTAAATTTGTAAAGCCGTTCTTAGAAATTACTTATTTGGCAAAACAAGGTTTACCGGGTCCGCAAGTTAAATAAAAATTATCATGCATAAACATAATGATTGAATTGAATGAATGCATACGAAAATAATTCATTCACGTCGATCAAGCCTTGTAGTTGCAGTATGATAACGACTGCAGTGCCACCTGCCGGGCTGATTAACATACACACGCACAGTAAAATTTCATATATAAAGATAGCCTTAACAATGCACATCATCGAAGATTTGTTTGTTTTGAATTTGTTATTCGTCTCATGGCAAGCTTATCAATAAAATAGAGATGCTGCAAATAACATCTTTTTAATATTTCATGAAAAAGGGTCGAATTTATGGTATATAAGCAAAATTGCAAATTTTGTTTCACTTAATTCTGTTCACTTCGGTCAAATCAATTCCGATAACATCCACCCACTGTCACGCCCTTTTTTCCTAGAAATAAATACTATATAACCGCTGAAAGCGAGTTCTCGAAATGATATAAAATCGTTAGATAAAATTTTACAAAGTACAAAGTAGCCGACCCAACTAACTTTGTTTCGTTAATATTCTTTATTTGTATACTAAGCGGATAATAACACAGTCATTATTTATAGGGACTAAAGAAGTTGTCGGTTTCTTTTTATCATTTTTCCAAGCGATTTATCCTCAAATTATGCCCTTCGACAAAAATTTGTTTTGAACTTGTCAGTTTCTATTGACACATGCTTTAATCCTATTCTAATATTATAAATGTGAAAGTCAGTTTGTCTGTTTGTTTGTTGCTCCCTAACGTGGCAACGGAGCAATATTTTGACGTGATTTCTTCTGTGGAGGTAGCTAGGAGGCTGGAAAGAGTGTTTAGCTAATTTTTACCACGATAAAATATCTCTTTCCCAGATTTAGAGTATAGAGGACACTCCTAGGTTTTGATAGCTGATACCGCGGCTGATACTTGCGGCTTTGACGCAAGTATCAGCGGGTAACGATTTGACAGTTTAAAGCAACGATGTTATATTCGTATTCAGCCTGGCACTTGAAAAAATATTTGAAGGTCAGCAAAACAAAAATCCTCGGGGAAGCTGGTTTCAATTTTTGTTCCCATTGAAAATTTGATTTTTTTCTAAATTATTGAAATTCACTCAAATTAAGACATTTATGCATTGCCTTGTTTTTTATTCTTCAAAACGTATAGGAAGCCAAAAAAGTTTTTTTTATAAAAATGTTTTCCAGGGTAGAGGCGGTGCCGTGCCTTTCACTTTACCAAAGTGAAATAACGGCGAATTTTAGCATTCGGCTTTATTTCACTTCGACAATGTGAAATAACGCCGAATGCCAACTGAGAAATAAAGCCGAGAAAGAGAAAACAAGGAAGCCGGTTTTATTTAACTTTTGGAAAGAGCATTTTAGCTGGACTTAACGCAAAATCAACTGTAAAACAAAATTTACAGAGTATGGTAGGGCTTAGGTCAGATTTTTCGTATATATTATGGGACAAAATGAACAAAAATTTAATTCTCAAAATTTATTTGTACTTGTCAATATTATGTAGGTACAAACAATAAATGTTCATGTAAAAAAAAAAGAAATACCTTAAGTTCGTGTTAGCACAACACTACAAATAAAAACGAAGTCTTATAAATTAATTGGACCACTCCTATTCATTATTTGTCGACAAAATGGGCAGAGCATTTTTCAAAACTGTTGCTGCCTCCTTCAATTTGGAAAGGCATCCACACATCTTGTTATGCATTAAACGGTTTTGAAAGCAGATGCTGCATTTCAATGATTCATTTTGAGCTCCTTTTTTCACTCTAATTTGAAGATGATGCCGATTCGGAACATTCAAGATCAACTCGGTTTACTAGCGAGCGAAAAACATTTTGCCCAAAAGAGAATCCATTTGGGGTGTGAAAATAAAAAAATTCGCGCGAATTGATTCTCTTTTGGGCAAAATTTTTTTCGGTCGCTTCGCTCGCTGGTATTTGTACCTGATGCTCTGCTCTGCTCTGTAAAAGCTCTGCTTAGTAAAAATAATTATTAAAAATCGATTCATGGACTTAACACCGCAGCGTTGCCAACTTTTAGTTTTCTCCAATTTGATTATTCCAAATTGGAAAGATCCAATTTGATAGCATTCCCACGCAAAAGCAATCGACCTCTTCGGATACCTCATAACATATTTTTTTATTAAACTAAATGTTGAAGTCAGGTGCCGCTTTTGTTTTGCTTTGCTTCTCGTTTTAACTGTTTTGTTGTTAACACCATTTATTCATACGCAAAATAATTTATCATGGTTTGTGATTTTGTTGATGATGATGATTAGTCATTGGTGAGTGTTAATTTGAAGAAAATTCACAGATTCAATTAAAAATATTACCCAAAGTTGATTTGCATTTATTTTTAGTTAAGAGTCGAGTGCATGCGAATTTTTTTATTTTCACACCCCAAATTGATTCTCTTTTGGGCAAAAATTTTTTCGCTCGCTTGGCACGCTGGCATTTGTACCTGTGCTATATTTTTTGTTTCAAGTTCGAAATTCTTAATCATTTTTAATTTTCATTTGATCAAATTCCTCAAAATGTAGTGTTAGGTTAGGTTAGGTTACAGTGGCTGCGGATTCAGAATCCACACACTTAGGCCAAAAGGAAAGGCCCATTGTGATACCATGAATCTAGAGAATTACTTCTTACTAGTCGAACCATTTTGAGCTTTTTATAAAGCGAAGAAGATATTTGATATCCTTATTAGCTAGTTCACTGGGGTTATCATAAAAGTATTCTCCCAGATGAAGTTTGCGTCTTAGTGAAAGAGCAGGGCAAGTGCAGAGAAGGTGAGAGATTGTTTCCTCTTCTTCCTCATCCATACAGCTCCTGCAGAAGTCATTTGAGGCTACACCAAGTCGTATTGCGTGTCTGCCTATAAGACAGTGTCCCGTAAGGACACCTATCAGGGAGCTAATATGAAGTCTGCTTTGAGATAACAAGTCTTTAGAGCGCTTTAAGTCCAGTGAAGGCCATATGAGTTTCGTAGCTGCGCACGTTGGTAAATTGTGCCACCTGTAGTTTGTTCTCGTTAAAGCTGCTTCTTTTAGCAAAAGTTTACATGTAGCTATCGGTATACCTATCTTCTCCCTTTCAGGTGAAATAGGTATGACGGTTCCATTTTTAGCGAGTTCATCAGCTCTACAATTTCCTTCGATGTCTCTGTGACCCGGCACCCAACAGAGGAATGTAGTGTTAACTGAAATGTAAAATCTAATATTAATATTCTTACTGGTCCATGCCGCAAAATTTTTCTAACAGCCTTAAAATACAACATGCTTTTTCAAAATTTATTTCATATGTGTTTATTGAATGGTTTTGAAAGAAACTTAAATATTTAGTTATTAACCTTGATGTTGAAGAGGTACCTGCCAGCCCAGGTATTATTTAAATAGTTTTTAATTTCCATCAATACTGAAACTTTCACTTCGTGTGACTTCTCTTAACTTAACTGAGCTTAAGACCAAGTATTTTTACAATACTTTTGAAGCAGAAATATGTATGTACATATTATATATTATTAATATTTTGATAAAATAATTTTTGTGAAAAGCAAAATTTTGTTTAAGGCAAATTTATTTCAAAACATACGAAGGCAACCTATAAAACACTGTTTTTTTTTCTATTATAAATTATAGAAAATGCCATTAACACTTGATGAAATCTAAGAAAATTAAAACTGACAAAGTGAAATAACGCCGAATCGGCATTATTTCCCTTTGACATAGTGAAATAAGGCCGAGTGCGAGAATTCGGCGTTATTTCACTTTGTTAAAGTTAAATAAGGCCAAATTTCAGAATTCGGCGTTATTTCGCTCGGCGTTATTGCACGGCAACGTATATGGTGCCGTGCAATAACGCCGAGCGAAATAACGCCGAATTCTGAAATTCGAATTTTTGCATTCGGCCTTATTTCACTATGGCAAAGTGAAGTATTGCCGATTCGCATGGCATTTTCTATACTTTATAATAAAAAAAAGACAGTGTTTTATAGGTTGCTTTCTCATGTTTTGAAATAAATTCGCGAAACAAAATTTTATCAAAAAATTAATCATACCTATGTAATATGTACATATTCTTGCTTCATAAGTAGGTATTTAAAAAATACATAAGCTCAGTTAAGTTAAGTTAAACGAAGTCACAGGAAGTGAAAGTTTCAGTATTGGTGGAAATTTAAAACTTTTTAAAAAATACCTACGCAGGTACCTCTACGTCAACAACAAGGTTATAATAACTAAATATTTCAGTTTCTTTCAAAACCATGTAATTACCACAAATCAATTCGATTTTGAAAACGCATGTTGTTTTTTAAGGCTGTTAGAAGAGTTTTGCGGTATAGACCAGGAAGAATATTAATTAGATTTTACATTTCAGTTAACACTACATTTTTAAGAATTTGATCAAATGAAAATTAAAAATGATTAAAGATTTGGAACTTGAAACAAAAAATATAGTAAAGGTACAAATGCCAGCGAGCGAAGCGACCGAAAAAAATTTTAGGCAAAAAGAGAATCAATTTGGGGTGTGAAAATAAAAAAATTCGCATGCACTCGACTCTTAACTAAAAATAAATGCAAATCAACTTTGGGTAATATTTTTAATTGAATCTGTGAATTTTCTTCAAATTAACACTCACCAATGACTAATCATCATCATCAACAAAATCACAAACCATGATAAATTATTTTGCGTATGAATAAATGGTGTTAACAACAAAACAGTTAAAACGAGAAGCAAAGCAAAACAAAAGCGGCACCTGACTTCAACATTTAGTTTAATAAAAAAATATGTTATGAGGTATCCGAAGAGGTCGATTGCTTTTGCGTGGGAATGCTATCAAATTGGATCTTTCCAATTTGGAATAATCAAATTGGAGAAAACTAAAAGTTGGCAACGCTGCGCTGTTAAGTCCATGAATCGATTTAAAAAAAATATTTTTACTAAGCAGAGCTCCAGTTTGATATTTTTTCCCGCTGCAAAACACGTCCCTTATAGTTACTCAAGATCAATTACAAAAAAAAAAAAAAAACAAACAGTGCTAAGCCGATGCTCCTCGATTCATAGCAGAGCAATTCTCATCCAAAGCTGCTGCTGCTTCAACTACACCTTCATACTAGTTTCAGTTTGGAGTTGTTAGTTCCCAATCAAAATCCAACCGGTCAAGTCGACGAGATAGATCGATCTTCCATTAACTCACCTTTTTTGTTTTGTTCAAAAATCATAAATTCAGAAAACAAGTTTCAATATGCGCTTCCAACTGCTATCCACAGTTGCGCTAGTCGCCCTGGTATCGTCAGTCCATTGCGGTTGCGATAGGTCAGGAGAAGAGAAAAAATCCGACGACGGAGATGTAACACAATTTTTCAAAAATCTCGGCTGTGACATTAAAAAAGGTGCCGAAAAAGTCTCCGACTCAGCCAAGCCGTACATCGACGATATAAAGAAGGGAGCCGAGAAGGTATCCGAATCGGCAAAACCGTACATCGATGAAATTGGCAAGTCGGCTAAGAAACTCGGTGGAACAGTAGCTGAGCGCTTCAATGATTTGAAGGAGAAAATCAATGGCAATTCGGAGAATGCAACTTTAGTTCCTGACACTTCTTCCTCTTCTTCTTCGCCAGCTTTAGCTGAGGTCGAGAGCGCTGAAGTTTCGTCTCAAATAAATAGAAAAAATAAATAAATAAAAAAAAATTAAGGTGGAGGGAAGAAAGTGATTTTATTATTCTCATGTTCAGGTTTCGGGAAAAAGGAAAATATTCCCTTCCGCTTTAGATATTTCACGATCGACTTACACCACATTGATTTCAAAATATTATGTTCGAGAATAATAATGATAATACAATTTTTAAGGTTTTTTTTTATTTTTAATCCATCAGAGGGATGATAATGGAAAATGTTTATTCTGGATACAAATAACTACTTTGACAAGGAAATTAAACGTTTCAAAAAGAATTTGAACATAGAAAAAATAATAAAATAAAACCTTGAAGCTGTCCGGAGACTAGATTTTCGCTATGTTTGGTACCAGTGTCCCGGACACTTAAAAAATCGATTAAAAATAGGCAAAACTCAATTTTTTTCTTTAGTTATTGGAAGTTCATTATATTTTCATTGAAACAAATTTCATTTGATTACAAGATCTTACAAAATCAACTAATTCTCAATATATTTTTTCAAGGTCTGACACTAATTGTTTGCTAAAAAAAAACAGCAGAACAGCAGCGGCTGGTGCTTAAGCGACCCATAACTTTTCGATTATACATTCGATCGGGTTGAAACTTCGTATGTGAACGAGGAAAATGTTAAGCACTATTCACATGAGCACGAACAACGACCAACGAATGAACGAAAATTCGTCGATTTTGACATTTCTTTCACATGAGAGTTCTTAATTCGTCGCGAATGAACAACCAAAACACAAAGCAAGAATGATTTTTGAGGTTATACGCGCGCGAATATTTTGTTCGTTGGGAGTGTGGATGATGTGGAACGCGAATAGAGTTTGGCAGGTCGTATCAACTAGAATTCTTTTCGCGACGAATAAATTTGTTTTCTCAAATTTACTAACATTTTAGAATAAAAAGTTAATTTTTGCATCATAAATGAAACATAAATTTTACTTTTACCGTTTTGTTGAGAATTTGCAAGGAAATACGGCTTCAAACGTTTGTAAAATCACTTTTTCATTCGTCGTTCGTTGGTCGTGCTCATGTGAATAGTGCTTTACTGATTCTGTATTTTGTTGTTTTTTTTTTGCAAATTCTGTATTTAGGTTCTATTTCATCCCCATAAAGCAAAATCGTCCGGACATTGGGGTCTTTCCGGAGACTGGTGCCGTTACGCTACCATACAATATTAAAGAAGAAGAAAGAGCGCAGGTGCTCACATTCAAAAGAGCCTTCTTAAGCCTTTCAGGCACTCTTAGAAGAAGTAAAGTCCTTGGAAAGTAAAATCATATACTATACGAGTGAGTATAAGCACGATTCAGAAGAGGATAATTACTTACTTACTTAAGGTGGCGCTACAGTCCGGTGTGGACTTGGGCCTCAATCAACAGTTTCCGCCAGCCAGCTCGGTCCCTAGCTAGCTGTCTCCAGTTTTGCACTCCAAGTTGATTGAGGTCCTCTTCCACTTGTGTGCGCCACCTGAGTCGCGGTCTTCCTCTTCTTCTGCGTCCCTCGGGAATAGTGTCGAAGGCTTTCCGGGCCGGAGCATTGGTGTCCATGCGCTCTAAATGACCGTGCCATCTGAGTCTCTGGACCTTGACCCTTCAGGCTAGGTCCACGTCGTTGTACAACCCGTAAAGTTCGCTGTTATATCTTCGTCTCCATTCCCCATCAATGCACACGGGGCCAAAGATGACCCGAAGAACTTTCCTCTCGTGATATCCTAAGGCACATTCATCCGATTTTGTCAAGGTCCATGCTTCTGCACCATACAGCAGGACAGGGATGATGAGGGTGTTGTACAGTTTTACCTTAGTTGCTCGAGAGAGGGCTTTTCCACTCAATTGCTTTCTTAGCCCAAAGAAACAGCGATTAGCTAGAGTTATTCTTCGTCTTATCTCGGCGCTGGTGTTATTGCCCGTGTTAATAGCGGAACCTAGGTAGACAAACTCCTCTACTACCTCGAAGATGTATGCGTCTATTGTAATGTTCTGGCCGAGCCGTCGGTGTTGGGTGTCCTTTCTCGAAGACAGCATATACTTCGTTTTTCCCTCATTTACCGCTAAACCCATTTTTGCCGCTTCTGTCTCAATTCTCCCAAAGGCGCCATTGACATCACGCTGTGTTTTTCCCATTATATCAATATCGTCGGCGTACGCGAGAAGTTGAACGGATTTTGACGGTGGAGTTGTGTACTATCTTCTCAAGAACGATGTTAAAGAAATCGCACGACAGTGCATCGCCTTGTCTGAATACTTTTTTGACGTCGAAAGATTCCGTAAGCTCATTGCCAACCTTTATGGAGCAGCATGAGTTCTCCATCGTCGCGTCATTTTGCACAAGCGAACGAGTTTGGTAGGGAAACTAGACATAGCTTTGTACAGTTCGTCTCTGTAGATGTTGTCATACGCGGCCTTAAAATCGATGAATAGGTGGTGGGTATCGATTTGGAGTTTATAGGTTTTTTCCAGGATCTGCCGCAACGTGAAAATTTGGTCGATGGTTGACTTTCCTGGCCTGAAGGCACATTGATAAGGACCAATCAGATTGTTGACGAAAGGCTTCAGACGTTCACATATTACGGCAGAGAGGATCTTGTAGGCGATGTTAAGTAGACTGATTCCTCTTTAATTGGCGCAGTTTAGAGGATCTCCCTTTTTCAGGATCGGGCAAACAATGCTGAGGTTCCATTCATCGGGCATGCATTCCTCAGACCATATCTTACAGATGATGGGTTCACGGAATTGTTGGCTATCATCGTGTACGATGAAGGGCTCCTGTCTGACGGCGGGGTTTTGTTCATCATCGCCGTTATACAATCTACAGAAGTGGTCTTTCCAAATCCCCAGCATTGACTGCGATTCTGCTACGATGTTCCCTTGTTTATCTCTGCAGGAATCAGTTCTTGCTCGATGACCCTGAGCCAGCTGTTTTACCTTCTGATAAAACCTCCGAACTTCATTCCTGCTGTTGGCTCTCTCAACATCTTCGATCTGACGCTTCTCATGCTCTCTCTTTTTTCTCCTGAGAAGCCGGCGTTCCTCTCTCCTCTTTTGCTCGTAGAGCTCACGAGCAGCTCTTGTCCTTTTATGCAGCGCCGCTTTGTATGCCTCCTGCTTGGCTGCATGGGCCTGCGTGCATTCTTCGTCAAACCAGGGGTTTCGTTTTGGTGGCTGTGTGAAACCCAGCACATTAGAGGCGGCATCTCTAACTGCTTTCTGGCAATGTTGCCACTGGTCTTCGATACTTGACGTTGGCGGCATAGGACTCCTTAAGAGGTTACTTGACACTCGATCAGAGAAGGATCTGGCGATCTCTTGCGATTGTAGCCGTCCGACGTCGAATTTTCTTGCAGGATTTCCTTGTTTTGGCCGTTGTCGGGATATTTGTAGCACTACCTTGGCTACGACGAGGTAGTGGTCCGAGTCGATGTTGGCTCCCCGGGAAGTTCGAACATCTAAAACGCTGGACAAGTGCCTTCCGTCGATCGCAATGTGATCAATCTGGTTGTCGGTTGATTGATCAGGAGATCTCCAACTGTCGGGCGATTTTTTTTATTTTCACATCCCAAATTGATTCTCTTTTGGGCAAAATTTTTTTCGTTCGCTTCGCTCGCTGGTATACAGGAATTGATCTTGAATATTCCAAATCTGCATCATTCTCAAATTAGAATGAAAAAAGGAGCTCAAAATGAATAATTGAAATGCAGCTTCGGCTTTCAAAACCATTTAATGCATAACAAGATGTGTGAATGTGGATGCCTTTCCAAATTGAAGGAAGCGGCAACAGTTTTGAAAAATGAAATGCTTTGCCCATTTTGTCGACAAATCTACACTAATATATAAAGCTGAAGAGTTTGTTCGTTTGGACGCGGTAATCTCAGGAACTACTGGTTCGAATGGTATAATTCTTTTTGTGTTGGATGGTGCCTTAATCGACTTAGACATTAGGCTACTTAACATTAAGCTGTGACCAATAGCAGCGAAGAATCTGTGGAAAATGGGGAAAAAACGGCAAAAAATGTAAATTTTTCTGCGTTTTAACGCACTTATCTCAGGAAGTACTGGTTCGAATGGTATAATTCTTTTTGTGTTGGATGGTCCATTAATCGATAAAGGCTTTAAAATAAAATAAATAAATAGAGTGGCGCGACAGCTCTTGAAGAGACAACGCCTAAGTGGCTTACTCTCATCAACAATTCTCTGAGTGCGTGTGAAGAATTGAGGGGACCTACAATTTAATGCCGATTCCGAACGGCAAAGTTGAGAAGCAATTTTTCATTACAGATTGATACTCTTGGAAGATTTGTCAGGTCTTCGCAAGAGGCAGTACCCGTGAAAGATGAAATAAAAACTTGGCCTGAGTAGGGCTCGAACCAACGACGTTCTGCTTAGCAGCCAACGCACTTACCAACTAAGCTACGGGCAACAGCTTTAGGCTTTATTCTACTTAAAATTAAGCTGCCACCAATAGCAGCGAAGAATCTGTGGAAATGTGAGAACTGAGATTTTTTTCTGAGATCTCTGAGATGAAATTATTTTGGATTCGATTTCTCACTCAGCTATTTGACGTGGCTGACATATGTGCAGCAACAATTAGTAAGGTAACCATTAAATCTCAATGATAACTGAGAATTATGTTCCACCAAGGCACCAAATGATTTTGCCTCAGTCAAGGTGACATTGAGATCTCAGTGAGATGTTGTTAGGTGGAACTGGCCTAATAACTGCTCAAATTAGAATTTTGAGAGTTCAATTGATTTGTTAATGTGATTGATTGCACTATTTGTGCAGATTATTGTGTTTAAACCATATCATTTTATGTACTTCTTAACAAAAAAATATGCTCAGTTTAAAGAAAAAAAAATTTACTTAACGAAAAAAACGATGCAGAAGTAAGAGAGATATTAGAATTAGGGAGAGTTCACCCAAGGGAATGCTTTAAGTATGAACAACTGAAGGGAATCATAAAAAATGCTCAAATTTTTCAAGTTCAAGAGAATTACGACCTATTGAGAGTTGACTGCAATGCAATTTTACAATAACTTCCGAACAAAATTCCCACGCGCGCATGATGCACAAGTCGAGATGATACTCTGGCCGGTGGACGAGGGATAGGCGGACGAAGTCGCGGGCAACTTCTAGTAATGAATAAAAGTGGTCCATTTAATTTATTAGACTTCTTTTGTATTTGTAGTTTTACACGAATTTAAGATATTTCTTTTTTTTTTGCACCATAAACATTTATTGTTTATACATAATATTGACAAGTTCAAATAAATTTTGTGAATTGAATTTTTTTTTTCATTCGGGACTTGTCCCATAAAAGATAGGTAAAATAAGATCTGACCCACAATAGTTGGTCAATTTTGTTCTACAATTGATTTTGCGTTAAGTCCAGCTAAAATGCTCTTTCCAAAAGTTAAATAAAACCTGCTATACCTTGTTTTCTCTTTTTCGGCTTTATTTCTTAGTTGGTATTCGGCTTTATTTCACATTGTCGAAGTGAAATAAGGCCAAACGCTAAAATTCGGCCTTATTTCACTTAGGTAGAGTGAAATAAGGCCGAATTTGAGAATTCGGCGTTATTTCGCTCGGCGTTATTGCACGGCACCCATATAAACAAGATTAAAATTGGTATGTCAATTACTCTTAAAATCTATTTATTTTTGACGTTGTAACTTAGTTTTTTTTTTTAATAATCTAAAATTGACTCAATATCGTTGTGTGCAAAAAACGTGGTATGTACAAATATAACTACGAAAAACAGTCAAACTCTGCAATATTGAAAGCAAAACGTGAAGTGTTATTTATTATTTATTACTTACAGCTTTCCATATATAACATTTAATTTTCATATAGTTTATCCATTTAAGGATAAAAATATCATACCAAACAGTAAAGTCTTGAAAACATTTTTATAGGAATGCCCAATCTTAAAAACCAATTTTTAAAACCTTGTAACACATTATATACAGCGTACAATTATACATAGCACTTGTTAGTATATTAAGAAATAATGAAAACATATTTAAGCTTGATTAAAGTATACATTAAGATTTTAATCAATTTAATTTTGTTTAGATGTACATAATCAAGTTTTTGATGTTCAATATGCAGTTAGATTATATCCATGCGGTTAGTTTTTTTGTTTTGCTTGAAAACATTTATAAAAATCGAATGCATGTTAGTTTTTGAGCCAATTACTTGGCTGTACGAATAAATATTTTAATATAATAAATCAATTCAAAACAACACAAACATTATTTTTTATTTTTGTTGAAATTACGAATTTTGATTTGTATTCCATATTGAAATCTCACCTGATTTCTGTCATGTGTTATAACGGCAACTTGCTATACTTATGGGCATTTGTTTAAAATTTAATTCGCATTAGGTTCACATTTATTTATATACGATTTTTGTTTAATTTTAAAATTTATTAAAATTTAGCAGAGCACATTCATTCATTCATTTTCGATTGCAGATCAGATTCGGAGTGTGTGAGAAGATACAATCGTGCGATTTTTTTCGGTTTGATTTTGAATGCACATTGTTGTTTTATTTTTTAGAAACAATGTCAAAAAAATAAACGATAGTATTAATTACAAATAATTATTACAATCATGAAGAACACATAATTTTGTGTTGGGTTTTTTAAAGATGTTTTATTTATGAAAATAAAAGATGTGATAGAAATAAATTAAAAACACATAAAAATTAAAATTTTATCTTATCAATTTTATTATTTAAATAAAAAGTAAATTCAAAATAATAAGAGTAAATTAATAAAAGTTAACCATACAAACGGTGTTACACATTTACGCTGTTTGTTTTATTAACTATGTATATATATTTATAGATATACAAATTTGTTGTAATGTAAGTGTTTTTGTGTACTGTATTGTTTTTACATATTATAATTTATTCTAAAAAAGTTTTGAATGCGAAAGTGCAAAGTCATTTCATGAGCAAATTAATTCTTACATCACAAGTTATAAGGTTTTTACATTGGAAAATAAGAAAATAAATAAATGAATACAATTTTTGAATTCATGACTTCCATTACTGAGATGATTCCTGATTCCACAACCAGGGGATAAGGAAAAACCAATTTATTCCAAACTCAATTCGAAAAATCTTAAAATTCATGACTTTGCATCTCCCCCATCGATAAAAAAGAAACCCTCAGTAAAATGTCAAACCCCACCACAACTAACCAAACCAAAGTGTATAAGAAGACAAAACTTAAGTCAAAATAAAAAAATTACCTCATAACGTCCGTGTGAGATCACAGATATCCGTTGCTGTGTTATCGTCACATGCTTGATATGGGTAAAGTGTTCCGTACCAGATTCCTGTATACTGGCTAATATTAGAAAACTATCACCATCCGGTGAAAATATCGGATGCGGTAATATATCAAGCCATTCGTCCTCTGGTGCACGTTCGGAATGCGTCTACAAATTATAAAAAATTCTATTTAATTTCAAATATTAAAATGCGCAATTTTTTATAACTTACATCGATGCATGTCCAATTTGGGGCGAAACATGTTGCAACGATGCTGTAGTTTTGTGATCTCATCATGTAGACAGTTGAGATTTGATGGTTGCCTTGTGATACCCAACCGGCGGAGGTAAGATAGTAGTCCCTGAGAGGAGAAGTTTTTTTTTATCAGTTTTGGGAATAATAAGTTTTCCTTAAATAAAAATGATCTTAAAATTGTAATTAAACATTCACTACAAATAATAAACATCCCACTCCACCATTGACGATCGACGACAACCAGCAGCAGCGCACAGTCGACAAACAACATCTGCACACACACAACCAAAACCAAGCACATTCAGTCGTTTCTTACAATCAGCCAACAGCCAAATGCGCTGTAGAGAGAGAGAGAGAAAGATACAGAATGTATGGTATAGTTTCGTTTGCCAATTATAATTCACATTCATGTTTTGGCGCGAAATTGACTAATAGAGGTTAAATTCGAAGGCAAAAGCAGAGAACAATATCTCAGCGTTTAATTACCAGACTTGTTGTAAGGGAGGCCCTCTCGTTAATTTTGATAGACTGTGAAATTCAATCACTGAATCTTAAAAAGTGGCGTCTGGTTTCAGTAATAATCAGTAGCGTCTGCTTTCAGACTGTAATAATCAGTGGCGTCTGCTTGCAGACTTTAATAATCAAGTGGCATCTGCTAGCTCAGATTGTAATAACCAGTGGCGTCTACTTGCAGACTGTAATAATCAAGTAGCATCTGCTTGCTTAGATTGTAAATAATTGGCACCTGCTATTTCAGCTTGTAATTAATAGTGGCCTCTGTTATCTTAGAGTCAACATATTAATACGACCATAGCTATAAGAAATTGTATAATGTACTTGTAAAAATGGAATTTTAAACTCATATTAATAAATATTGTGATCAGATCATTAATCTATTTGGAATAAAATAAGGGAATTATAGGAACTTTCAAAGAGCTAAAGTTTTGTTATTTCCCTAGTTAGACCCTGGAAGCCGCTGAGTTCTATCTCAGCCCTTGATAAAAAATAACCCCTCTGACAAAATTATTAGAGAACACTGGAAATTGCAAAAATGAAAGAACAATTCTCGCTCTGACAAAATCCAATTATATTTTCGTTACATGCGTGATGCATTTTTATATTGCTGTTGATAACCCACGTCAGTGTTCTGATTCCTCTCCATTTCCTATTAATCATTTCATACAATTCTTTTTTTGGTATCATGCAAATGGTATTGCAGTTCCATTTGAGCTTTAGGAAGACATTATCAAACACCAAATTTATTTGTTCTCATCATTAAATAAGGATCAGACAAAACACACAAAACTGCATTTCCAAAAACTCAAAACTGAATAAACACCGATGATTGAGTACCTATCCATTTCCATTTTTCGACGCATGTACCTTTACATCATCCAACTAATAACTTTGTAGAGTGTTATTTAAGTAACTAAAAACAACTCTCGTTACACAAAAATAACTATTCAATCATCCACATGCCATTACAGACACACGAAGCAAACACAATTTCCCTCCGACAATACCCAACAGACCATTAAATATCCTTTATAGCCAACCATCATCGCATGTCAAATTCAGAAAACTATATTCACAAAGCCTAAGCCACACGCCATCAAATACAAAATTTCCAGCATCCAACTGTACGTGCTTGTACATACTCAAATAATTGAAATGGTTAAACCTATTCCATCAGGGGAACCATCATCGACATTATCAACATCATCATCATCATCAGGCGTAACAGAGTCCTTCGTCTGTCCATAGTAAATGACTTTTCCAAAGACTGCCCTATTGAATAGTAACAACAAATTGTCTGATGGCAAAAGCCTCTCCCATAACCTCAACCACCTGAAATGTCAATCAATCTGTCAGTATTTCGAATAACTCAATACTTGTGTGTTATCCAATTGGCATTGCATCCAAAAAGGCTCATAATTGGATTCTCATCGCATAGTGGGACACTCGAAGCCACTAATTCCATTTTGAGTATAAATGTTCATAAAAGAGCAAACACAAAAAAAAAGCGATTCGATTGATTAAAAAAATACCTACTGTCCGTCCAGTGATGGCGGCGGCTTCACTAAGCTCCTCTGGATATCCGTCAAATTGCTTATATCGACTATCCACAGATGAACTTCAGGATTTGCTGTGCCCGGCGTTGGATAACGAACACTCTTTGTTTCCGGAAACGAACTGCCTGAACTCATGCCAGCTCCAGCGGCTATAATCGCTCCAGACGCCAGCCATGGATACGTCATGATGCCAACATTCGTATCATTAAACGAGGCATACATAAATTGACTGCCATCCGGCGATGACCATATCGCTTCGGGCTTTGCAAAGATTTCCTCTGGAAATTGGATTAACACACAAAAAAAAAATTGAATCAAATAAATAAAAATATGAAAAAAAGGTTTGTGTCTGAGCTTTGAGGTGCATTTTAGAGTAATAAAATTAAATTATTCAAAGTCAACTTACCCTGATACAACCAATCGGGTATGCCATTATAAATGACATTCTGATATCCTGTATTCGTTATCCGGATGTCCTCTTCTTCAGCCGGTGATTGTCTTAAATATATATCGTTGTCAGCTACAATAATTAGGGATGTTGTATTGCCCAGCCATGCGGCGTACTGGAGACGAGTTCTTTGTACTTTTGGTGAGTCCTTCAGTTTCACTGGCATGTGATGGTCGTTTTCAACATCGTATATCGTATAGAATGCGGTAAAGGACCGTTGAAATATCTACAAAAAAAAGGGGGAATTAATTAGATTCCACACAAAGTGGAGTTTAGCAAATTGATGATGGTTGAAATCAATAATTTAATTAGGAAATTGCTTCAACAATAGATTTTGCAATTTTTTGTCCTTCGTTTGTTCGAGGAAGTTGTAAGCCACTTCTGATACGATGTAAGGTCTCCTTTTTTTTTGTGAAAAGAGAGAAGGTACTTCAATTGCAAAATTAACTCAATTCAATTTAATTCAATTCACATTGAAACGATGAAAGTTTCACCGCAATAACAATAATTTTAGAAAGCAACGCACAAAAAAAATATGAGAACGTTGTTTGACCTTTTCAGGAAGAGGCGACAAAATGAACGGACGAATAGAATGCGACAACGGAACTTCAAATATTATTTTCAGCACAAAAACGAGGGTTATCTCGGTCTTTTTATCTGGTACTTGAGTGTCATACGGTCAATAGCAGCAGTGCCATCATATAGCGATGCTATTTTTAGAAGTTGTATGATTTTTTTTTTCGAAGGACAAAGAAATTGACTCACCGAATGCCAACCGACAACAGCATTTTGGAGATAAGCATAAGGACACACAACAGTCAATGTATTTTCTTACTTTTTCTTTTCAGAACAAGGACCCTTAAGAAAACTCAATTTTTCATTTTGAATACAAATTTTATATTTTTTGTTGATATTGGAAATTTTTGAAGACAACTGTTCAGTTGCTTCCAAAGCTGATAAGTTTTTTCTATTTTCCTGAGACTCGTTGACATTATTATTGAAAAGGATCGTTACATATGAGTTGGTCGAGTAAGTGCATTATAAATCGATTGACTTAGAGATGAAATCAAAATTTTCAAATAGAGAAGCGGAATATAAAAATTTGACGAACTGGAAAACAGCCAATTTTGTAAATTTTATAGTTTCAGCAGATTGTATGCAATGAAGTGCAATGAGTAGAACGAAAGATGACAATTTTATTGTGTTGAGAGGAAACATTTTTTATTTTGTCGCGACAAGGTTTACACAAGGGCAATACTAAAATTGTCTGACGATTATGATGGGCAATATGCACTTCACTCACGTCAGAACAGATGATGCACGCTGGTGAATCTTATATTTGTGGTATATTGTATTGTCAGGATGAAATTTGCAGGAAAAGAAAAGCTTATAAAAGTTTTAAAGATTTCGTTTCAAGAACACTTTTACTTTGTAATGAAAAATTCATTACAAATAATAAATATCCCACTCCACAATAAACGATTGACTAAAACCAGCAGTAGTGAACAGTCGACAAACAACAGCTGAAAACACACAACCAAAACCAAGCACACTCAGTCGTTTCTTACAATCAGCCAACAACCAAATACACTGTGTTTCAGAGGGATACCAAAAGTAAGGAATCGTTTCGTTTGCCAAGTATAATTTACATTCATGTTTTGTTACGAAATTAAGTAATAGAAGTGAAATTTGAAGACAAAAGCAGAGAACAATATTGCAGCGGTTAAGAAAGAGACTTGAGACTTTACTAGAGAATGCCCTCTCGTAAATTTTGATAGACTGTTATTATCAGTGGCGTCTTCTTTCAGATTCAGAATGTTATAATCAGTGGCGTCTGCTTGCAGACTGTAATAATCAAGTGGAAACTGCTTGCTCAGATTGTAAGAACTTGTGGCGTCTGCTTTCAGACTGTAGTAACCAGTGGGGTCTGCTTTCAGACTGTAGTAACCAGTGGCGTCTGCTTGCAGACCGTAGTAATCAAGTGGCATCTGCTTGTCAGATTGTAATAACCAGTAGCGTCTGCTTTCAGACTGTAATAAAATCTATGACGTCTGCCTACAGACTGTAATAATCAAGTGGCATCCGCTTGGAGGGAAAAAAGTTGTAATGTTGTATCATATTTGTAGATTATTGGCATTAAGTATTTTATCAGCTACTCAAACCAGGTAATTTTGCAACACTCGGCTTAAAAGTAATAATCGAAAATTCACTCTTTCGATTTCTGGACTTCAGAAAATTTCCCTCGATTTCAAATCGGCAGAGCTCTTTATTTTCCGAGGTAAGCTATATCAAATGGTACACGAAAATAAAGGCCTATTCGCATTCTATCAGACACTGAAAACCAAAGCTAACTACGAGGTCTGGTTACCGAGATATGATCACAAAACTATTTTTCTTGGTTCCTTTAATTTTCCCAACTAAGCAAATATCTCGTCAACCAAGGCTCGAAATTCAGTTCGGCTTTCAGTGTGGTAGGCTCAGGATATTGAGAACTATCAATTATGTAGAATTTAGCGAAATTTTGGAAAAATATCATGGCCAAAATTTTACGCAGAAACAAAAATTCTTCCAAAACCAATCGAATGATACACCAAAAGAAATGTCTGGTCAAAAACCTATTCATCGAAATGGGTTTCATAGGCCTGGTAGGTAAGATATTTGCAAAAATTTTATTTATTTGCAAGCATATCCCCCAACTTCAAATCGATATAATATTCACAATATCCTTTGAACAACGATATAAAATATATACATCAAAATAAGGGCCTAAGATCCGCCGCATTTTGACTTGCTTACTATGAAGCGTCTGCTCGTAAGATCTGAAAATTTTTTAGGTTTTACAATTTAGGAATGATTTAACAAAGAATAATTTTTACCTTCGTTCTCCATGATTCTCATCTTTTCAAGTACCCCAGTTTGTAGAAAAGCACGTTGTCTTAAAAGTCAAGAAAGCAGCAATCATTGTATAGTTCTGTTTTTCTCATTTGTGACAGATTAAAATTTTCTTGTTTCGGATGACAAAGTACGAAATCAAGCTTTTTGCAAGCACTTGTTTTGCAGGCAATCGATTTTCAAGTTAGCGCAAACAATGTTCGTGTATCATTTGCTATAAAAAAATGTGAGTTCTGGCGTTGAGAACTCTCGTTGAATTTTTGGAGGCTCTCATTTTATTCATTTAAAAATCGAAGTTTTGATTACATTTCCAATATGCTTTCAAATTGTTGTGTGTCTCAACAATCAACTCATTATTTAATCAATTGACTAATTAATTCTACTCCATGTTTAAAATACCTTCCATTTCAGGACCGTGAATGACAAAAGAAAAGTAAAAGTAAAAGTAAAAGAAAAGTAAAGTAAAATTTTCAATCACAAATCATTAAACTGATCTGCCTTCTGCTTCAAAACGCTGAACAATACAAATAAAGAAATTGAGTACTCTTTTGTCATAAAATAATAAAACTTTCGATTTGCAAGTCAAGGAGTAATCTTCCAACCCCAACCACCCATTCATAGCATGGAAGAAGTCCTTTGGAAACAAAAAATGGAAGGACTTATGGTTGCTGAAATCGAACGGAACTCAAAAGAAATCAAGTAAAACAAAAAAGTTTTGTGAGTTCACCCAACTAAGCACATTTTCAAGTAAATTTCTCGATTTCCTTCTTCTAAAATCCCCATCGACTATCAAATCCTTTATGGGAATTTACAAGAATTGGAAGATCAAAAAAAGAGAAACTATTTTGAATGTTTTGTAAGGATTTAAGTCTCAACGGTCTGGTCTCTCGGAGAACTATTCTTCCATGGTTGCTTGATTTGTATTTTGTTTTTTTTTGGTAAACGTATCTGTGAAGATTTCTTTTCCAATAATATTCAAATATTCATGACTAAAGGGGGTTAAGGGATTCAAAGTTTAAATCAAATTAGTTCGAATTTTTATTTTAATATGTTTTTGGGAGTGTTAAAAAGTGGTTTTCATTTCGAAGAATATAAGTCAAGTGCTTTATCATGAATCAAATTAAAGTTTTTTTTACTCTAAGCGTTACTTTCTATACGCCAATGTCCAGATACTTCCCAAATTTCCCTTTTTTTTCTGCATTGCATGTTCGGTACTTCCTTATGCAACAATGAATTTGAATACTTTTCACATTTTTCAATTTTTGTTTGATTTAGATGGATTTCCGTTCATGTCAAAACATCTCCATGAAATCTTTTTGCTGTCAACAAAAGCTGTTGAGCTTTCTTGTGGTTTAAAGAACCAACAACGACGACAACGTGATAAAACAACAAAATAGAAAATTTAATATTTAAGAAAATAATTGCCCTTAAAAAAGAGATAGACCCAAATCCGAGTCTCGAAGAAGAACTTTTTTTTTTGCCAACGAAGAATATTCATTATTCGTCCTCAAGTGCGGCTTTGTTGAAAATTTATAAGATATAGAATGCCACAGAGAAGGCAAGCAAATTATTTCCACTTGAAATGTGATAATCCTATGAGATGGTTTCTGGGAGCCTCTCAGACGCTTACATTATACCATAGATGGCCTAATCAAATTAAAATTTCGTTTTTGCTTCTTTTCTTTGGCTCTAATAAAATAATTTGAACGATAATAACGTTTCGGCAGTACTGTAGTTGTTCTCCGGCTTCTGGCAGAGCAGTCAGCTCTGAGGAAAAAGAAAGGAAATGAAATTCAACAAAAAATTGAAAAATGAAAAGGACTGAGAAGTGGAAATAAGGCTCAATTAATAATGTGCTTTGTGAGAGCTTAACTAATCACTTGAAAGTTTTTTTTTATATTTTTATTGCATTGTCACGATTCATTTTGTGGGATCAATAGAAGATTTTATGATTGCAGAAGTGAACCTATCGATAATCATTCAAGAGGAAACCACTGTCGATTTGAAAGCCCAGATCTAATTAAGGCGAACATTTTTAATACGAATTTTCAACTCATTAAAACTTTTGGCTACAGAAGCTAAATCATCGTTAGTGCACAGTGCTCACCGTAAAAAAAAACAAGTATACGCCGTAGTGCATTGAAAAATTTGGATGGTTAAAAATAGCCTCATTCTTTGTTTTATATTTTTATTTTATAAAAAAGCGTTCAAATGTTATACGGATGGAGGTTAGGTTAGGTTAAAGTGGCTGTCATTTGTGTAAAAAGACACACTTACGGATACTTCTGAAAGTTTTCGAATTTATGAAAAGTGGTGACAGTTCCTGATCGGGAGTAGTACGAAATCCCCAAAAGACAAAATCACCATGGGGACAAAATCTCCAAAAAAAAAATCCAATTTTCCAATATCTCCACGACAAAATCCCCACGGAAAAAATCCCCAAAGAAAAAATACTTTTTGCCAAAATCTCCTTGAAATCTCCAAATCTCCAATATTCAGGTACGTCTACTTACACCGTTCCTCTTACGACATGTTTTGTTTTATATTCATTCTTTATTTGTTTAAACATTAAACAAAGTTCTTTTGAATTGATTTTTTTATTTATTTTGAATGAAATGAATTACATTTAAAATGAATTAAACATTTATTTCTTAAACAACCTTAACTGAATACAATAATATCTCCAAAACAAATATGTTCAAGTAGTGAATCATGCGATTAAATCGCGCGATTTAATCGCATGATTCACTACTTGAACATATTTGTTTTGGAGATTTTGGCATGGAGATTTTGTCCATGGGGATTCTCTCTTTGGAGATTTCGCTGCTGGAGATTTCAGTTTGGGGATTTTGGGTTTGGGGATTTTCGTTTGGGGATTTTGGCTTGGGGAAAACGTCACCAACCCTTCCTGATCCTCTAGTCAGGGTGATTCTGTTATTGTTTTTGGCTTTCCTGTACACGACTGACTGATGCGTGCTCTCTATACAGTTTCTCTGGTTTCTCCACAGCTATTAACAGCTCTCATCAATGGTGTTTCTTCTGGCTTTCAACAACTGTTGACTGTCTCGACTGGCTTTCAACGGCGCCGTGCTTAGTAGGCATCTCAACGAATCGAATTGGGCATACTGCTTTATAAGTTAATGTGGGTAACAAGAATAGACACCCAAGACCGATGTCTTGGAACAAACGTGAGCACAGACAGATTTAACTTTGAATTTATACGAAAAAAGTGCTGGAATCAAACGAAGAATAACTATTGACAATAGATGCGGCTTTGGACTTGGAAACCAGTGGAGAAGAAAAGTCCTCTCTCGACAGCTAAAGTGTCACCCTATAAGACCCTCATCATCCCGTCATGAGGGAAAAATCTTCTCTGACCCGTAGAGTGTGCGAATTTTACCTAGGAGGATATCACAGAAGAACAAGGTCGCTACGCAGGTGGAGCACATATCGGTGGTAGAGGACTTCAACCAACTTGGTGTGTGAAAATGGAGACATACCTAGGGACCATAGTGACAGAAGACACTTGTTGCGTGAGGCTCTGGTTTGACCTGGGCTGTAGCGCCAACTTAAGCTTATAACTAGGAATTTTGTAGACTTTCATAAAAACACTCTTTTCTGTGCAGAACGTTTTTTAAGATTTAGGACTGAGACAGTCGTTTCTTGGCGACACGTTTAGGATTGTCAATTTTTCTTAGAAGTTTTTGGAATAGACACTGTCCACCCAGAATCTTACATTCATTGGATCTCATTCTTTCCTTTCCTTAAAAGCCTTCAATATCTTTCAAAAAACTGAACATAATTTCTCAACTTTGACTCTTTATCTACGCCCATAACAAAACACAAACATAACCTCCAAGAATATTTCTTGAGTAGTAATTTGATCTATCCTAAGAATAAAACAAAAAATAAATAGAGTGACGTTTGAATCTCGTTCAAAGTGTGTAACTTTGCAAGTAAGTTTCCAATTCGATACGTCATTTGGAGCGATGCCAACTTAAGAGAAAACTAAATGGAATTATTTTGTATCGTAACTTTTCGATTTTTTTTCGTTCGTACTTTCTTTTAACTTACGGGTTTTATTTAAGTTTGTGTTGTGCCAGATTCAGTTCATGGTTATTCAACTTCTTTTCCATCGCGAAGGAGTAAATCTGCACTTGTATCTTTCAAAAGCAGCGAAAAAGTTTGTTCGTTTAACAGAAACAGTCTCCAAACGGTACTGAGATTAAAAACTTAACAAAAAAATGGTTGCATAATGATAATCAGAAAGTTATGTCGGAGACAGAAGAAAAAAAGTTACAGGACCGCACCTGAGTTGATCAAACACTTTCCAAGAAATATGCAATCAAGTGTTTCAGGCTCCAAAGCAAGTAAGTCCAGCCCTACCTTGTATTGTGTTTAAGTTCCTTTCTTCCGTTTCGAGTAGTGTACACATAACTGAAGGATAAATGTGTTGTGCGGTATATCACTTCGAAACTTTTTATAGAGGGAGGAATCAGACTTATGGGCGTCAAAACACACAAAACACAAAAAAAAGCAGAGAAAGAGGGAGAAGAATGACATCGCTTCCAACTTTCAAATGGTAACATTTTTGTTCTAGCTGTTCCTTGGTGGTTCTTTGGTTCTGTTTTCACTATAAAATTGCACCTGGGCTAAAACAATAAAAGGTGAAACATTAAAATGTAGAAATAGGGGTTACAAAAAAAAGGAACCAAAAAGGAAACTTTAATATGAAAAGTTGTTGTTACGCGTGTGTTAACTACTCGTTGCTTTTCCACCTTTTGATAAGGGCTTTGATGGGGACGGACGATAGAGAGGAGGGCGTTGAAGCAGGCTTTTGTTTTATTATGAAATATTTCTCTTTAAATATAAGTTCGCTCAAGTGCTGGTGGTTTGGTTTGGACTGTTTTTTTCCCAATCGGTGGAGGGGTAGGGGAAAGTTTTATGTGATTTCATACCTAATTGGATACTTGAATGTAATGGGATAATTGATGGAACTTCTTGTGAACTTTTGTGCGCCACAACGTTTATCGGATGATGGGGGACAGCAAGGTGGTTGTTTCTTGTTGGTCTGGGGGGAACTTCACTAAGAGTTCATGTTGTATTTTAGAGAGAGAAAAAGAACAAATTTTATAAATGACTGTTTGCTAAGGTTTTCTGATAATAATCAGTCAAATCGGAATTTCCCTGAGGGATTCTTATTTTGTTATCAACGAGATTAATTGTTGCAAAACGAACTTTGACACAAATTTGACATCTGAAGTATTGTGTCGTGAATTGGTTTAAATTGTCCTTAAATTGCTAGGACCTTGTTTGTTGCAAATGCTAGCAATTTCGTGAGCACAAACGACTGACACATTTTTTAAACTGCTGTCCATTAGGGTCTGTTTATTTGAGAACTGAGAAATGATTGCGTCAATCAAATCAAAACTGTAGTTAATAAAAGAAGTGCAGCGCATGCTTTCTCGGAAAACTGCTTTTCAGCTATTTTATAATTAAAACTGAAATTAATCTCCCGAAACTGAAATTAATCTCCCGAAATGCATCAGAATATTTTGTTGCACTTCCCTCAAACAACTTCTACTGCTTCCCTTTGATAGTCACACTGAGAGAAAAGATGCAATACAAGTCCCAACTAAATGATATTTGTAGAGTTTCACAATGATGCTGAAGATGTTGGAATTTTTTCATTAAACATTGCTCAGACCCGAAACTGATATCTACTAAAACAGAAATGAGAATTTAAGAAGATGGGCGTAAAAGGATATTAAAATTTTCTGTCCACATCTTGATGTCAGTTTCAGCCTGTGGGGTTGCACGAAGCCATAGCAACCATTTAAAGTGTATTTTAGCAGTCGAGTCGTCGGAAAGACATCAAGTGAAACAAAATGTGTTGTTGTTTTTGTGACGACTGAATCTGAGATGGACGTCATCGTCGCATCGCATCGTGGTGTTTCATCACGACATAATTTCGTTGATGGTAAGCGAAGAGGAGTGTTCAGATAATTCGTAAAAATATCGTATATCCCGACGGATATTCTCAGTTCATCCTTTAGCTATGGTGATGATAAAAATTATGGTCATAATAATTTTTTTTTCTTCTCAGGGATTTCTTTTTGATTATCATTTTTTGAGAGATTTTTATTTTAACGAAATGATGGTGAGTGGGTAGAGAGTGGATGTGGCGGAAAATTAAATATAAATTGTTGGGAGAGATAAGAAGAAACAAATTGAAATCACGAAGTGACGGTTGTGTCAAATTGTCAGATTGCTTAATGTCAACGAATAAAGTTGTTGATGGCGCTACACTCTGGTGCAAGAGAGAATTATCACTTGGGTTTTTTTCGTCCTTTGCTTAAGATTTACTCACAATTTAGGAAATTTCAACTCTTGGGTATGAGTATGATGGTATGATGTTCGAACGGTAGACACAGTGCATTCAAGAGGACACGAGCGTCCACAGCAACCTCTGTCTTTCAATAAGGTACGAATGAAGATATCTTGATCAAAGCCAACACGTGAAAATGCTAGGAGAAAATTCGACATCAAACGGCTAGAATCGCAAGAGATTGCTAGGTCCTTTTCTGATCGTGTCTCCGAAAACCTTCTTAGAAATCCTTTACTGCCAGCACAACATGTAGAAAACCAATGGCAACACTGCCAAGCAGCCATTAGAAATGCCGCCTGTGAAGTGCTAGGCTTTACACGGTCACCACCGCCACAACGAAATGAGATCCCCTAAACTGCAGCAACTACAGAGGTATAAGTCTCCTTAACATCTCCTACAAGATCTTGTCTGGCGTGCTGTGTGAACGGTTCAAGCTTTTCGTCAACAACCTGATAGGTCCTTATCAGTGTGGCTTCAGACCCGGAAAGCCCACCATCGATCAAATATACACTCTACGGCAGATGTTAGAGAAGACCCGACATTGACATAATTGGAAGAACGCAGCGTGATGTCAGTGGAGCGTTAATGATCTTAGAGACGGAGGCCAGGAAGATGGGTCTAGCGGTTAACGAGGACAAGACCAAGTTAAGGCTGTCAACAAGAAAAGACACAAAACATCGACGTCTTGGAGCCAACGTCAGCATAGACAGATTTAACTTCGAAGCAGTTAAGGACTTTGTTTACCTAGGATCCGCTTTAAACTCAGACAACAACACCGGCACTGAAATCAAACGAAGGATCACTCTTGCCATTTGCTGCTTTTTTTGGACTTAGAAGGCAATTGAGTAGATAAGTCCTCTCTCGAGCAACTAAAGTGTCAATGCACAAAACTCTCATCATCTCAGTCCTAATGTATAGTGCAGAGAAATGGACTATGACAACATCCGATGAAAACGCTCTTGACTGCTTCGAAAGAAAAAAATTTTCGAGAGATTTTTGGTCCAGTCTGCATAAATGGAGAATGGAGACGAAGATTCAATCAAGAACTATACGAGCCAGAAAACTTATGGTCCAACGACTAAGATGGTTGGGTCATGGAGAGCGAACCGAATCCAACCCGGAAGGACGTCACAGAAGAGGAGGACCGCGACTCAGGTGGAGCACACAGGTGGTAGATGACCTGAACCAACTTGGCGTGCAAAACTGGAGACAGGCCCTGGTCCGACATGGACTGTTGCGCCACCATAAGTAAGTAGGTAAGTAAGATTTTCTCATAATTTTGGACAGAACATTTTTTTCCGAAACCCATCGAATGATACATTAAAATAAAGGTCTGATTGAACTCTATTCATTGAGTGCCTCGTAGCCGAAATATGGGTTAAAATATTAATTATTTAATAGCCAAAATTTTGCCACAATTTCAAATCGATATTAATTAATATCTTTTTTCAGCAAACGGTTATAAAGTTATAATCCAGAAATATCTACTTTTTTCGATTTTCGCCTTCAAAAAATGTCAGCGATTTCAAATCGCCAGATCTCTCAATTATCCCAAAAAGCCTATATCGAATGATGCACCAGAACAAAGGTCTGTCTGCCCTCTATCAGTCACTGAAAACCAAAACTATCTGTCGGATTACCGAGTTATCATCTCAAAACCATTTTTTTTTGGTTTTCGTTTCAAACTTCTATTTTGATGCAGAGATCTCGGCAAATTAAGTTTGGCTTTCACTCTTTCAGTAATAAGCTCAGATTAATCAGATCTGTCAAGTTTGTAAAAATGTATAGCAATGAACTTTTAAAAATGTTCGACAAAAATCATAGGCCTTTCCTAAATTTTCCACAGCCCTTTCAGTTATGATAAGTCTTGTAATAAGTCCTTGCGAACTCTATTGACCAGTAGGTATAAGTCACAATATCTATGAAACCCTGATGGTAGCCGAAAAATTTGCAAAAATATAACTTCTATGCAAACCTTGCAAATAGGCGTTCTTGAGAACTTCTATTCTTCTTGAATAAAACTTCTTGGCTTAAAGAGAAGCTAATAAAATGTTACTATAAGTTATGGAATTCGATAAAACCCGACACTTAATTTTCTAAACGTCTCCTCTGTAATTTTGGGTTATAAAATGCACAAGAACTATATAACTTCATTAGGAAATGTTGTGTGTGTCCATTAGCATAATATTTCTCGAGAAGAATTTCTAACCTCAAATAAATCCAAATTAAATAAATTACATACGAAAAATATTTTCGTGTTATTTCTTTTTCACATGACACCACCCGATAGTGCGTCTCTCTTCTCTGCCTCTCTAAAAAAGAAAGCAACAATAAGAATGACCATAGAAAGTCTGAAAGGGTCCAAATTCTTTGAAAGCCACGACCGACGACACTGTCAACGGGGATTCTGACTACAAGAAACGGAAGCCATTTATCTTAACCCTTGTCACAAATGGCGACCGATGGGCGAATATTAGAAAAAATATTTCTTTTTTTGGGGTCAAAGTTATATGGTTCAAAAGGCGAAAAATATAATTGAAATATTGATAAACAAATGACTTGAACTTACCTTCTTTACATTATGCCTAAATAGAACGTATCGCAGATCGTATGAACAATGGTAGCCCCGGACGTTCAACTGTCTGAGGGTGTGATTTGTAACAAGGGTTTGAACGGTGTTCGTGGCAGTGTCCAATACGGCTAATCCACCGTCATCCGATTGGAAGACATACTTTCGTGTTGTCACCCAAGCCGGTTGCAGCCGATTTGGCGTTAAATCGCCTTGCAGGTACTCATCGAGTATCATACGACGGCCTGACCAATAAAGTAGTTCATCGACGTACCTTTTTAGAAAACCAACAAATTTTTAACAATTCTAAAATGTTTTGAATGAAACTCACCCCAAGAGGTAGATCGCTGTTATGATACCGGCTATTACAAAACTTATGACTAATAATGAAAAGATAATGCTACGCCAATTATGTCCTTCGTCGTAATCGTCGTCGTCGTTTTTCTGTTTGGGATCTTGAACTTGGAGTGTTTCATCGGGTGGTAAACGCCATGATCCACCACGGTCTGCACCCGCATTAGCATGCATTTCACTTTTGAATGAATTGTTTTTAGAATTTTATAGTTTTTGTTTTGTGTTTTTTTGAATTTGTATATTCTTGGAAGATGCTCTTTTTTTGCAGTGGAAAATTTTAGATTTTCTTCGATTTGCTTATAAGTTGATTTTGGTTTTGATTTCAGTAAGATTTGAAATTTTGATTTTAGTCTTTTTTTTTACTTTTTAGAAGTTCGCTATAAGAGTATTGAAGTATTAGTTAAGTCCTTGGTTTTTTTCATTTTGAATTTCTTTAGATTTTTGTTGAAAGTTTGACATCATAGGGTGGTGGTGGTGGAAATTTGTGTTATTTATGAGGAGGTCCCTCATCAACTGTCCCTAATGTGTCACCACCACCACTGGTTGATTGATTTTCGTCCGCCATGTTTGGAATACTTTCTGTGTGCTATCCACAAGAGTCATCGATGGCATGCGAGTGATCTGAAAATTAAAAGAAAAGCAATTTATGAGTAACAATTTTCAAAAATTATTTATCAACTTAAACGATCAACAACAACTCTCAAACTTTCACAATAACCTAAATTGCAAAGTGCGGCCATAAAATTAAGTTACGATTACGTCGCATAGGCGTTGCCACCTGGTAACAAGTGCTTGCCACATGCATAAAGAGCACCCTGCTAATGGGTCGACCACCGGATGCGAATTTGGTTGCTTTGGTGTATCCTCAAAATTTCCTACCCCTTTCCCGCTAATGCTACTTCGGTCGTGTTTTGGTTGGTTATGCGGATGATGATGATGATGACGACATTGTAGGTTAAAGTAATGCAAGAGCGCGAGAGATGCATCAGCCAACTACAAATTCAGGCTAAACCACAATATTTAGAGACAATGGCACCAGCAAAAAAAAATAGAGAAGCAAGGCGTCAACAAAATTATCCATTTTAAATTTTAACGATTAAATTGTTTACCCAACTGTGAGTGAGAGAGTGTGTAACCACTATCAACCACTTAATTAGAAACTACAAAAAAAAACAATAGATATAGTAGTTTAATGTGGCTTTAAAGGGGTTGGGTGGATGTATGGAGAGGAAGAGTGATTTGATAAACTGAATTAGTTTTGTGGCTTCCAAAAGCTAAATTATCGTTTAATGACATCAGGCAGTGTGTCTATATGTAAACAGGATAGTACTTAAACTTGTTGGTTTATATTTCAGTTATTTTATGTAAATTTATAGTTTTTTGCTTTAGTTTGCAAAATTAAACTTTTTGGGTTTTTGCATAGTGCAAAACCAATTTGAATTAATTATTATCCGTCGGTTTTTTTGGAGTTGACATTAGCATCAGTGTCAGTTGGAAACTTCATTCAAACTAAGTTGTGGCTGACTTGTGGATATGGGTAGACAGAGCAAATTTATTTAGGTAGACTCGACTTTGGGTCAATGTTCAGCCACCAGTATGCAGACCCCACCTTCAATGCAAAGTCAATAAATAAACATTGATTATAATTTTTGTCATACTTGAATATTATCTATTTTCTAAAATTACTTTGAGATTTATGGAGCATGACATTGATATCCGATATTTTCGTTTTGTTGTAAGATTTCGACTGAGTCGGTAGAGTCATTAATCATTGAATATTCATCAACACGACAATGTCAAGCGCATACTCTCGAGAAGAGTTAGGCCCGGCTCACACACGCGATTTTTTGTCGCGGCGATATCGCAACTTTTCAGTGCACACTTGCGTCATTTTACCGCAGGTTTCAATCTTTCGATTGAGAGAAGAAAAGAATTATTTTCGCAAACCTCGTGTACAAAAATTATGTTCTTAGTAAAAGAAGTTGCCCGTGGCTTAGTGGTTAGGTGCGTCGTGGGTTCGAGTCCTGCTCGTGCCAATAGTTTTTATTTCATCTTTCACGGGCACTGCTTCTTGCGAAGAACTGACAAAACTTCCAAGAGTATCAATCTGTCATGAAAAAGTGCTTCTCAACTTTGCCGTTCGAAATCAGCGTTAAATTGTAGGTCCCCTTAATTCTTCACACGCACTCAGAGAATTGTTGATGAGAGTTAGCCAATTAGGCCTTGGCTCTTCAAGAGCTGTCGCGCCACTCTATTTATTTATTTAAAAAAAAGAAACGACGTCACTGATGTTAATGACCATCGGCTTACAAAAGGACTATTTTATTCATCGTTTCAAAATATGAGACAAAATCCTGAACATTTTTTTTAACTATTTTCGAATGAGTGTAAGATCTTTTGATGAGTTGGCGGTCAAAGTTTTACCAAATATCAAAATCAAAATCAAATAAAAAGACACCAATATCAAAATCATCCATATTTTCCCTTTCAATTTGCCTCAATTCCTGCTGGTATTTCTTCAGAAGCTATTTTATCTACAGAGACATGGACCTTGACAACATTCCAGTTCAATCATACATGCATCCAAAAAAGTCTTTTATTTACAGAATGTCAAGAAATGCTCTACCTACTCTTTAGAAGAAGTACGTCTTTAAATTTTAGATAAGATACTAGCTGACCCCGCGAACCTCACCTCGCCTCCTTTCAGATTAATTCCAGAATAGTAATGTTAGACAGATTTCATAAAGATGCATTGATATTTATTTGAATCCAATTGATGATTATGATAATGATAACACACTGTGGCGTATGAGTACTTTTTTTTATCATTGGTAACAATATCTCTTTGCCAGGCAATGACTGTTGTATTTTAAAGTTAAAAGCGTCAACATCGATATTTGTTGCAGCTAAAATAGCTCGTAAAAATGTTTATCGGATCAGCTGCTAGGATAAAAAGCAGCCTGTAGCCGTCTCCTGTTTCTAAACTACCTCCCTATCAATTTTGAGCTAAATCAGTTCAGCCGTTCGTAGAAAGTATGTATATGATAACACAACGTTTAACGGGCAAGCTTGTAGGATAAATAGTATCCTATAGCCATCCCCTGGTTCCAAGCTACCAACCCATCAAACTGAGTCAAATCGGTTCAGCTGTTCTTAGATATTACATTTATGGCAGAGCAACGTTTACCGGGTCAGCAAGTAAAATAAAAAGTATCATGCATACACATAATGATTGAAATTAATTAATGAATGAATGTATACAAATTCTGATTGATGATTGGCTGATTTGTGAATCTAAACTATCCAGAGCGCCACCTGAACCCATACAAAAAATCATTCAAATCGGTCCAATTGTTTAGGAGGAGTTCAGTGACATACACACGAACAGTAGAATTTTATATACAAAGATATGCTCAGCGCCACAAAAACAATTGAATTCACACAACATTCTGTTCGAATGTATTTCTACTACTTTCTTAATTTGAAAGCCAGCTAACTGACCATAAAATGAGTAAATAAAATATTCGCTCATTCATTTTCCTCCAATTTCCATCACCATCACTTCCCTATTCTTCGTCTTTCTGTTCTCTTTTGTTAACATTCCTCCATGTGATTCACTTTTTCAATTAGTCCCCATCTCTAATGTGCAAAGAGCAGATGGAGGGTTTAATTTGAACAAAAAAATCCGCTTAGATGATTCTTTTATTTGCACTGCATTTTTCCATTTCTGTATGGAGAAAATTCCATATCCGCTCTAGCTTCTCTGAGGCTGTCAAGCTTAAAGAGTTTCCGCAAACAAGACCTGAGAGTAAAAAAATCTCAGCAAATACAACTAACTTTGCCCCCGCATACAATATAACAATGACGGCGTCGTAGTTGCTCTACTCTGCTAGGACGACGACCAAAGACGACGCACGTTAACTTCTGACACTGGGGGCCCAACATGACTGTGGTGCTTGTATAAAGTGCGAAAAAATTGCGGTTGGTAACAGCATGAGTTCCATTAGCTCGAGTAGAAAAGCAAAATTATAAAATCAGCCCACCTCAAAAGCAGAGCCCCCCCTTGTAGTAGTGTCATGAAGATTGTTTCAATGAGCTCACTTAAAAGTGCTATTAAAAGATTTTTCACCACACTTTGTGGGGTTACCCTTAACTAACTAGAGAGACTTAAATTGTGTGCCAAAGTAAGAGATGGAGCTGAAGATGGTTTTGGTGATGTTGCACTCGGTAAGCAATGAACATTTTTGCCACACTATTGGAGCACTCTAACCTTGTTGGCCTTAAGTATGCCTACGGCACGGCGGCGGCGGTGGTTGAGGAGGTGGCGAGGGAGGGTGAGGGGAGGTGGCACAAGGAATTCCTCATTTTCCAAAGAGCTTAAATACGAGAAAAACCATTGACCTCCCCCTCTGTCCTTGTGAATTTGACAAATCGTACCTTGGTCAGGATAATTGAAGAAAGGAAAAAAAAAGAAATTAATTCAAAATGATTGATATTTTTGCTCAAAGGTCCTTGATGTTATGGAAAAATCACTTTGGACCTTTTGAGCCCTTCACGCTCGAAGATCGAGTAGCAGGGGGCGCACAGAAAGATAAAGTGATTTGAAGTTTGCCGAACCATGTAGCCAACAAGATGACGTTAATGGACCAAATTTGGAAAAGAGCGATGCGAGCAATTGATGGCGCACAATAATTTGCATTGGAAAATAAGGCTTGTGAAGTTTTGGGGTTTTTATGTTAATCGGAATTGGAAATGATTTAAGGCATTCGAGCGTGCTAAAAGAAAAAGAATGCTTTATGAATGATGGAAGAGAATTGAATCTTCTTCTGCATCGATGATTGGAATTATTGATTTTTTTTTCGTGTGATTTTTTTTTTGTCGGTTCTTCTCACGTGTCAGGCTGCCGGGGTTCAAGTTGGCTTTAATTTATTCTCACTTCTTTGAATGATTGATAGGATGGAATATATTTTGCTTGAATGTTTGGAAACGATGTAGACTTTTTTTTAGTTAAGGTGGGGAGGTGAGAAGGTCGTTTCCTCAACTGAAATGTACTCACTCACTTATATTGCATCTGCAGTGTTAGTGTGTTAAACGGATTTTCATCCATTTTCGATCTTTTTTCTTCTACTTTTTGTCGACCATAAATCCATGTTTGTCAATTTGATAGAATTTTTTTTTTGTGTGGATTGATGCTATTAATGTTAAGTGATATTCAATATTGACGACAATGGATATCCTCATTTTGGGTGAGAAATTGTCTTTGTTTTTTGTCAAATGGTATCGATTGAGTTCAGGGTTGAATTTGTTATAGTCAAAACGGGGTAGAAACAAAACTTTTGATGAACTGCAGTGAATGCAAGGCAGTCTGCCGATTTATGTAATTTTCGCCCAAAAAAATAAATCCATCGAGATGTTGGGCTATGAAGAGACAGATTTCTTTTCAGTAAATCACAAAATAGACTAATTTCCGGTACGCCTTTTTTTATTTCTGTAGAGTTTGGATTTTTCTCAAAATACAAAAATTCTTTCCTCAAGTTTGAAGATTAAAGCGCACTATGGCAACGAGTTTCCAAGAGGACACAACTTTCTTATCCCAAAAAATGTTTATCACGAAATAAGTTGAAGCTGCATTTCCGGAAAATGCAGTTCCTTTCATTTCATCAATAAACTCATTTTCAAAAGAAAAAAAAAGAAATATCCTTTAAGGGACAATTGTCAACAACCTAGTGCAGAGAAATTTCCCACAAAAAAGTGTTCAGCAGCTGCTCACCTTTTTTTGGATTCTCATCAAACCAACTCGGCACGTAATTCTTTATTTTACTTTTCAATAATCCAACGACATTGTGTGATTGTGAGACACGGGAAACTGCTCCTGGATATAGAGGCAGACATGGAACATCTCTTTTGGAAAGAGCACAACGTTGGTGTTGGCAGTAATGGTTCTCTGCTCACATGAATGTATGATTTTTTTGTTGGCACTATTGCTAGTTCGTGTCCAAAAATAAGTTTAAAATTGCTGTAATACAAACTTAAATGTTTTATCATAGAAATTATTCATGTCGAACGGTCGACCTAGGAGGACCCTGCAGTCGTTGAGAAATTTTGTTTGCAGCAACATTTCTCACTTTCACGTATTCACAACGCGCGTTGATTGATAAAAAAGAGAAAAATGTTAAAAAAAACGTGGAAATAGAAAATTTCACTTCCAACTGTCACCGAACATGTTCGGATTGCAGATTTCTCCCACACTCACTCGAACCCTGCCTTTAGGCAACAAACCTTTTTTGGAGTATGAAAAATAGTTTTCTCGACATAATTTTATATTCCTTCATGTTTTTGTTCCAATTTGGTTCAGTCGGGAACGCGACATGACCGACATGACGACGACGCAGACTACGTAGACGATAACATCGACGCACGGCAGCATATTCGGGCAGTAAAAATGTTATTCAATAGCTCCCGAAGTTATGGTAATGGGAAAAGTTATAATAGAGATGATGTTGTAAAATCCAACTTCGAACGAACTTCATAGCTGACGTAGGTATACAGGAGTGTTACTACGGTAGGTATACGAGTTCACTTACTGGGCCAAAGTTTTGGGCAAGAACTTTGGTTTTTTTAAGGTTGCGGAAGGGGAGCAGCAGGATCTGATGTTTGACATAACCCAATGTGGTTTCGGTTTGGTCGAGTTTGTTTTGGTTGAATACAGAAATAACAACCGAATTATGTGTTCAAACTTCTCAATTGTTTTTTTGTTTATTTTTTTGCAAATAAAAAAAGTTTTGTTTTTGCCTATTGTGAAACTTTACTTTGTTTAGAGAGAACAAAAGGTGGAACTGAGAAATGGAATATATTTTCCTGGAAAATAGAATTTAATTTTTGTTGTTTTTGTTTAAAATGGAGTTGGTGGGAAAAAAACAAAAACATTTAGAAGAAGAAATATTTTTTGTAGGCACTCATTGATTTGGATAAAAAAAAAGTAAACACACAAATAAAAATGCGTGTTACAGGTGAAACAGTCAATGTGCTGATCCATTCTTGGCGGTGGAAAAATTTGTCACTGATTGGTCGATTTTTCTTTAATTTTTACGAGGAATACGAAAAGCTTTAGCAAGGAATAAAATAATTCTAGTTAGGCCGTGTGCGGATTCAATTAAAAATGGGTTAAAACTTGACGTTTGGTTAAATTTTGACACTTCGCATTATTTGACTAGCTGCTGAGCAGGTTAAAATATGACAGTAGTGGTTAAAAATTCATCCATTTTTATTTTTTAACCACAATTCATCCAATTCGCACACGGCCTTATTTATAAAATCAATGCAGTCTTGAAACCGCACTCTTAATAAGGTTCTCGATTCTTAAGTTCTTAGTTAGTAGTTAGTATTTGGTACTGCTTTTTAGTTTAAAGTTTATGATGTTCTTTTTGGTTTCCAGCAGAGATTTTGCTCGCTGATGATACGAAGGTACAATGCCCTTAGTGGTATGGATCGGCAGGTATAATGCCCCTGGATGCACGGATAAGCCAGGTACAATGCCCCTGGTGGCTCAAATTGTGCTGCCCCGAGAACACTTGCTGTTGGTCTCAATATACATATTATGATGGATCCCTAAAATCACATTGTTGTCGGGAGTGGATAGTTATCCTCCTTTATTTGCCTTGAAACGTTGTTCTTTGTCAGCCCACATAGTCTTATTTGCGATTCCGAATTAAATTATGACTTTGTACAGTTCTACCTTGGCTTTGTCGTCGTAGGCCGTCTTTAACTCTATAAATATTGTACGACTTGTACAGCAATATTAACATATTTCCTGTCATAAAAAATGTAATCTTTTAACCGGTAAATGAATAATTTAACCAAAAACATCCAAATATGTTAAATGATATCATAATTTACCTATTTACCTTTCTAGGAAAAAAATCTAGGATAATAATTAATCAGATAAATCAGCCCTCAGTTACACCCTGTTCTACCCTATCTTAATAATTTAAGTAGTCATAACTTAGAATCGAGTCTTCCTTTTCGAATCTATGCGCCCATAAGAGTACGAAGGAGCCTTGATATTTATTGCATTAGGGCGGAAAAACATGGCCGTAAGCATTTTAGACCTAAGAGCTCATATCGATTTCAAGACGACCGACGACCTATCCTATTTGAAGTCCTGTGGATTTCTATTTTCTACATGCACAAACAAACTGTAGGAAAGGAAGGGATGAATTCGGATAAACATCTTTCTTTAGATTAATACCATCATAATAAACAAATGTTGTTTATCAAAAAGTGGTTGGCAGAGAGAAAAAGACACTCGCCATTTCAGATACTCGAACGTTGTTGTCATAAATCCTCTCCCAAGATGGTTTGGGAGACTCTTTGAAGGCAGTCTCATAAAAGTAATAAAAATCATATGGTTAGTGTTTTTCTTCATTTTTTTTTTGTTCATTTCAACATACAAGCTGAATGCTGCCGATATGCGAATATTGCTTATGCTTTAGAATGTAAACAACATAAATTATTTATTTATTTATCTGCAAAACCGACAAACAAGTCGAACGAAAAAACAGAAATCATATGAATTCCGATATAAATGATGATAATGGCACAAGCTGCGTCCGATTGTCTTTTCAATCTCGAAGGAAATGGCAATAAACAGGATACCGTTATGGTGCCATGTGAATATAAGAATCTCAATATTTTTAATGGTGTCGACAGTCGACGCTTGACAATAGTCTAAACCTGTTATCGACTGGGGTAGAATCAGTCGGGAGAAGTCCTGAGAACTGAAATATTGTTTTTGTTCTTTTGTGGTTTCAGTGAGAGCAAAACACGAGGTGGTTTTGTGGTTTGTGCCAATATCTAACAACTACATCAATTTTAATAGTCTTGGCAGCAGTTAAGGCAAACGTTAATTTAGTTGCTTTTGTTTCATTCTGCTATTTTACAAACAAAAAATCACTTCATTCATCACCAAAACAAATTCCACCCAAATTCTATTTCCCAACGATTTAAAATTTACTCATCATTCGGAAGCAAATATAAAAATTTTCCACTCATTTATATTTACTTAAAGATAAATTAATTCCTTTATTGGACTTAATTCTGTTTCCTTCTCCTCTTTGTTGACACTACTTGTAGTTCGTTGTCAACGACCCTTTTTATCAGCATCTAACAGAAAGAAGACCATGATTCACTGTTTCATATTTTTTTCCAGTTGTGTTACTGAATCGAATAGATGTTGACGTTTAAGATTTCTCAGTTGAGATAAGATAAGCATCTCAATTATTTACGTCGTTGAACCATCCCCCACTCAGTTTGGGCCTCGCTACATTGACAACATCCGGTACACATGTTGTGAAAAATCTATGCCTCTGTTTAGGCAAATAACCTACTTTGGTGTACCTTCTCTCAAGGCTAAATTCTTTTATTCTATAAAAATAGGCGTGCAAAATTATGAATACTGAAGCCAGGGTCGGATTTAGCCATCAGATCATTTGAGATGGAACACAACCTTCTTCAAAACAAGAGACTCGAAGTGGTGAGAATCAAGGAGAATGAAGAAAATTCTTCGTTCAGTTTTTCTTAGCTGAGTTAAAACTGCAGTACATACAATTTTCTGTAAGAAAGTTGTGAAAACTTCGTTCTCCTTGATTCTCATCCATATGAGTGACCAAACGAAAAGTTAATTATATTGTCTCTTAGCCAACACAGTGGTCTTAGCCCTAAAAAATATTCGACAAATGAGCACAAAATGCGATAATAAACATTTCCTCAGAACAATCATTCCACTGAAAGTTACTCATATCGAGACTGCGTCTTTCAACCGCATGAAGATCGGTGCTTCTATAACAATAAAAAACTGTAAGTAAATTAAGGGCGCTCATGGTGTCTAAGAGCCATGCATTATCTTATCACTCTCAGCTTTATCATCAACAGCAGAAGCATCATCTCAACGTCTTTGAAATTAATTCAAGATAAATCTGCAAAACAATAAATCATCCAAACGTTCTGTACACTCCAGCTGAATAAGAATCTAAGAGCAATGCCTTGATCTTAGAATTATTCTGAATGGTAACAAAATTACCACAATGACAGCGGAAGCAAACGGTCACACAAAAGAGACACACCCAGATCCGCGACCATACGGTCTGGATGATATTTTAATTAAAACCGGACAATTCGGGAGGTTTCAAGTTTGTTTTTTCTTCTTCGCATTTTTGCTGATCATATTCCATACAACTTTGAAGTTTGGTTTTGTGTTTACTGCGAGTGCAGTTGCTCATAGGTTCGTTGTGAAGGTGTCCGAGAAAATTGCAATAAAAATTGACTTTTTGTTTCAAGGTGTCGAATTGAAGAGTGTGATGGTGTAAATAGTACTTTTGATGAGCCATGGGTAGAGTATTCGATACCAAAGAGTGCTAGCGGGAAGCTTCACAAATGTCATCGTTTCGGTCCATCATTCAATTTGAACCATACGCAGCAGGTTTGTACCGTGGAAAATTTCAATCAGAGTTACGAGACTGATTGTGGCAAAGATTTTGTATTTCGAGATAAGGAATTTACAATTTCGAATGATGTAAGTTTTGTTTTGGTGTCTAACAACATTTTTATGATCAATTTTTTGTTTTTCGTGAAGTTTGGGATATTTTGTTCTGAGGAATGGAAGCTGGCAATGGCTGGAACGGTCTTGAATATTGGTCAGCTGTTTGGAATACCATTGGGAGGATATTTTTCGGACAGGTGAGAGACAATTAAAAATTCTCTTGTTTGAGTTGAATAAGTTGTTGTTTGTAAAATTCCTAGGTTCGGCCGAAAAACTGTACTGACTTGTGGGGGATTCTTGAGTGCCCTAACAGGCATCGCCCGCTCATTCTCACCCAACTACTACGTTTTCGTCAGCTTGTCATTTCTGGACAACATATTTGGAGCGACCATCTACGGCACAATTTATGTGCTCGCTCTTGAAATACTCGGCCCGGAGTACCGAGTTCGGGCCTATGCCTTCCTTCCGATGTGTGCTGCTACATCGCGATTTATCCTCGCACTTGCGGCGAAGAACCTGCAAAATTGGCGATTGTTCGAACGAACTTTCTACACTCCTGGTTTATTCTTGATTGTAGCCCTAACTTGGGTCCTTCCAGAAAGCTGTAGATGGTTACTCGCCCAAGGAAAGGACGATGAAGCTGTCGAAATTCTTCGAAGAATCGCCCGAGCCAACAAACGAAAACTCTCAGAGTCTGATATTGCAAAGTTGCTAAAGACAAACAGACAGAGTCTTTTGGGAACCGACACCAAGGCCAGTAAATTTCTGATACGTGATGCTCTCAAATTGTTTCCTTGGCGAATTATCAATTGCTCGTTTTGTTGGTTTGCTAACGTTTTCGTGTTCTATGGGTTGAGTTTGAACTCGAGTTTGCTGGGAGGGAATAAGTACGACAATTTTATGTTTGTGTCGTTGATTGAGATTCCAGGATCAATTTTGCTGTCGCTGACAATCAATCGTTTAGGAAGGCGGCACTCGTTGTTGGGATTTTTGTTTTTGAGCGGAATTTGTATAGCCGGAATGGCGGTTGTGAGTTCAGGTAAGAAATGGACTAAATTTCTTCAATTCCCTTCATTGATTTTTTTAAAATATTTTTAGAGTTCCATAAAGTTCAATTGATCTTGAATTTGCTTGGAAAAATGATGATCACTGCGTCATCACACACGTTATACGTTTTCACTTCGGAGATATTCCCAACGAATGCTCGAAATGGATTGCTGTCGTTTTGTTCGAGTATTGGACGATTTGGTTCGATTGCAGCACCACAAACTCCAGTGGTGGTAAGTCATTGCTTTAAAAACTGTTTTGGGTCAATATTTAAGGGGTGAACATTTTACAGGCAAAATATTACTCATCAGCACCGGCGATACTTTTTTCGATAAGTGCTTTCTTGTCGGGATCGTTGGTTCTATTTTTACCGGAAACAAGGGAAACGGTACTGCCGACAACTCTGCAGGATGCGAATAATATTGGGAAGACTACAGAAATTATTATTGAACCTGAAGAAGAGCCAGAAACCAAGGAGAAACTATTAGAGTGTAAGGCGTAGAAAATAAAGATTTTTAGAAAATGTAAGGATAACAAGTTTTTTGTTTTGCTATTTTAAACTCACATAATCGGCCGCTCCAATAGTGTTGTGCTTGGAGTCTTCACAGCGATTGAAAAATGGGGTAAACAAATTAGTCTTAATTTGCATCTATCCACGGTCTTGGACAAAACGTCCCTGTTTGTTGCAGCAATTTCAATGCAACTAAAAAGTCTCTTTATCTTGGAATAAATATTGACCATACTTATTTTTATGTACAGTTATGTTACGGTTGTTGAGGAAAATTGTGAGAAATATAGATTCGAAATTGGGGGTTTTCTGACTGAAAGATGATAAATAGCCCTTTGTTTTCGTGCATCATTTGATATAGGCTTCTTGGGTATATTGAGAGATCTGGCTGTTTGAAATCGCTGGATTTTTCCTGAAGGCAGAAATCGAAATCTTTTAATGGGTGATAAAATACTATAAATGACAAGAAAAGAATTACTTAAACGAACCACAGCTACGACGAATAGATAAACAAATGAGTTCTTAAGTCCTCAATAGAATAACAAAGTATTACACAAGACGCTGCTATAACCGGTCCTAGTTCTTGACACCGATTGTTCGACAAATCATGGACACGCATTGCAATAGACCCAATTGGGTTCCATGCTTGAAGGGTTACAGCGTTGTACCATTGCATGATGTCCTTAAAAAAATAAAACGTATACGCCGTAGTGTCCAATTTTGATGTTATTATTACGCCAAGGGTCAGTTAAATATTGGAATTTTTTGTATACCATGGCAGACCCGACAGACACTCTCTTAAAATAAATTGAAGCGAATCTTAAGCGATTTATATTAAATTTTGTGTCTATGCTTGAATTCATTAAATGGTTAGAATAACATTGCAGCTGGCTACCGAACCCGATGTGAAGTAAAGCTAAGAAATACAATTTCCTCTCCTAAATGGTATAACCGATTTAGATAAAATGTTCGTGTACCCACCCACACGGATTCACAATTGAGCACACTAGCGTACCCAGCCAGCGTTGTCCTGTGAAAAATTCTTAAAGCAAAGCTGAAAAGTCTGTATTTAATTGAAGGATAGCACAGATTCACAATTAAGAATACTAGCAGACCTGACAGACGTTGTTCTAAGTGAATGCTTAGAAATGCATTTTGACGCAGTTGTAACTCAATAGTAAAAGATTTGCCTTTTCGTAACCAATTAAAATGCATTGTATGTTATTCTTTTGTTGAACATTATTAAAAATAAATAGAGTGGCGTGACAGCTCTTGAAGAGCCAAGGCCTATAAGTGGCTTACTCTCATCAACAATTCTCTGAGCGCGTGTGAAGAATTGAGGGGATTCCGAACGGCAAAGTTGAGAATCACTTTTTTCTTGTCAGATTGATAATTTTAAATTCTTGGAAGTTTTGTCAATTCTTCGCAAGAGGCAGTATCCGTGAAAGATGAAATAAAACTTTTATATGCTGCATCGTCACACACGTTGTAGGTTTTCACTTCAGAGATTTTTCCAACCAATGCTCGAAATGGATTGTTGTCGTTTTGTTCGAGTATTGGACGATTTGGATCGATATATACTATACTTTTATATGCTGAATACCCGGAAATTGATATTCAGTATAAGATTGGGTGCAATTTTTTACATTTGAACATTATAACCGTGAAAACTTGCACCGAATCTTATACTGAGTATCAATTTATGGAAAATAATACATTTTTAAACTTTCCAAAATCCAAACATAAAAACTCGACAACAAAATACAATCACTTACAAAGTGGACACGAAGCTTCTACAAAATCCTGTACATGAGAAACAAGCAAATTTTTATTGCCACACTTAAACTTAATCCATTGAACACATCACAATATTTTGCACATAAAATCCATAGTTTTGCTTTCCTGTTAGTAAAACTGCTATCATATGCTGTAAAAACATTACGATATTCTCGGTTCTTTACTTTCAGAAGAACAAAAATTACGACCACCATAAGAGAAAATGAACAAACTCATATCACTTTCTTTTGTTTCTGCAACTTTTAAACGTCGTCGTTTTAAATAGGAAGACTTTTAATTCATAAATTCTTTTCTAGAAGATGAACATGTCTATTTATGATGTCTTTCATTTTTATCGTTAATTTTTCATCAGCTCAACTGTAAGCTGGATTTATTGACTGTCAAAATTTACACCAAAGACATGAAAATTGATTGCCGCATTAAGAACTCATTAATTAGACATTTTAAACATTTTCTTATAGTTAAAAAAAACCTAATTCCGAAGAATGTTGAAAAACTTTCTCGACCAATAAATATTCCATAATTACTTGGCAATCGACCGAGTCCATGCTGTCGGCGAACAGACACTATCATCGGATCATCAATCGGTTTTTTTATTCTAAACTTGATTAAATACTTAATTTTCTTCTAGCCCAGAATCAGGACCTTTTTAAGAGCTTCAAGATAATGCAACAAAGATGCCAATTTACTTCTTTCACAAATAAAGAAAAAGTATTTCCTTCCTGATGCCTGGAGTTGTCCTTTTATTCAAGAACATTCAAGGATAACAAAACAGTAGTAAGCTACTTTATCAACTTTCTCACATTTAGCCAACTAATTTATATAATTAAAGCCAAGATGTAACTTTTTAATTGTTGTCTCCATCACAGACGAAAAGGAAGAAGATGACGACATGCACAACGACGAGCACACAGAGGGCACTATTCCTACAGTGCGGTGATGGAGACTCCTGCTAGACTTCTTCAGAACAACTTGATATTCCAAGTTGGGAAAGAGAAATGTTGGTTCATGCAATACCCAACGTTGTGAACGAGTGTGTGTGTTGGTTTAGGAACTTATCCTTTGCGTAAACAAGGATCTCTCACTTCAAAAGCTAGGAGACTTAAGAATTCACAAGTTTTCTTAACTATGCCAACGTACAACGCAAAGGAACAAAAACAAAAAAAAAAACACAAAAAAGAGGGAAACGGAAAAGGTGCTCTCCGTTCTAGATTTAATGGTATGCAAAGCAGTGAGAAATTGCAGGAAATTAAAGACGCTCCTCCTTGAGGGACGCAAACGAATAGGATAAAGTTTCACTCCTTTGAGCATTGTTTTCTTCAGTCCATGAAAATGGGCCGGGCGTTTTTGATGATAAGCAAAAGCGATAAAATCGTTCCTGACTTTCGAGGCACACAGAGGCGCATAGTTTCGCAATCCGAGTGGAAGAAGGTTAGAAAGTGAAAACGTGCCAAAGTTAAAGAATTTTTGATGAGTTACTCATAAGAGAGAGAGAGAGGTAGAATAAAGATTTGTCCTGGCCCGGGGGATTGAGCTTGTTTTAATGCTGCATTCCGAATGATTTCAAGAAAGTGGAATGCAAAATATTTCAGTTGGAATAATTTCACATTGGTTGCAGTGATGACAAAGAGGAAGATGAAAGCTAAGCAGATAATTTGGCAAGGAGAACGGACAGTTGTTGCTCAAAAGGATTTACTGAATTTTCTTAAATCTTGAAACTTCTTATGTAACTCATTTGTAAGTATTTGCTTGCGACACAAGAGTGGTTAATGATAACTATTTCAATTCTTAAACTTGTTAAAGAAGTTCCAGATTGCCGTCTGCCCGTATATCATCGCATTTAGAATTTTCTCTCAAACAAAAAAACTGAAACAAATGAAGAAACTAAACACTTGGATGTAATACAATAAACCAACTTAAAAGAAAAGTCATATACTTCAAGTTGCTATCAAGCTATCATTATGAAAATGAAAAATACCCTTTAACTCTTCTCTGACAGAAATTACAAAAAAGAAGTTAATAAACCACAAGAAACACACACACCACACCAGCATAATATTTCATGAAATAACTTCCTCAGCTTTCGAAGCGAATTTGTTACATTATACGCTATCCACGGTGTCGTTCTTGTTTAGAAGTGGTTTCATCCCCAAACCACAACGCTCCCCATTCACTTTTTGATGTAATAAAACATGAGAATGTATCCCCATGGATATGTGAGAAGCGTGTTGCCTTGCTTCATGCACTAAACACACTGTGCACTGTGCACAGTGCATCAGAGCATACTTCTTTGTCCAGTCACAGTCAGTCTCCAGGGAACATCATTCTGTCATACATGTGATGGCAGTTATGATTATATGGAGATTTTTTTTACACACTAGGATATGAGGACATATTTAGCTTCTCATGCGAATGAAAAATGGAAATTTTATGATAAATTTGTCTAAATAAAGTCAGAGACAGTCCCTTAGCACACATACTGGGGCGTGGTTAATGCACTTTATTAAGACTTTATTAGCATAGTTCGTTATCGGTCGTGAATAGGTTCAAAGGTTTCCTTTTAAGAAATGAATAAAGTCGAAAAATCGATTCCAATCAGTGTCAATTTGAAATATAACTTTGCTCTAACGACAAACACATCAAATTCTCATCAAAATCGATTTGGTTGATTTATCAACAATCAATTTTTCTTCAATTTGAGTTTTCACTCAGAAAATTTAAATTTAATTTTTTTATTGAAACGATTTGAATCATGTCATAAAGATAAAGTAAAGCACTTTATCTTCGTGATGGAAACGAGAATCGATAAAAAATTATTGTCGGCTACGGCCTCAACTACGGAAATTGCCATTAGGGGGAATAGTCTTATTGATAGCGATTCGCCACCCAAAGTGCGAATTGAAATCCCGATGATAAATTGATGTCAACTTATTTTGAATTTTGTTTTTTGGGAATCATCGATTTTCTTGTAGATATGAAAATTTGCCATTATGTGAATATATTTTTTCGGCTGTGGTTAAGTTTTGTCAGTAATTTAAAAATTTAAGACAGTAATTACTTCAATAGGTGTGTTTTTTGGCCAAGCTATCCGTAGTGAAAGATGATTTTACACGTATTACAAAGACAAACTCCCTACTGTGGATAAAAGTAAAAGAAGAATCCAACAGCGGATAAAATTTTGACGTTTGCTCGAGTCTCGAATATAAATGTTGGTACAATTGATAACTTTCTGTGTATCGCGAAAAGGCATGTTCTTTAAGAACGATTGTTTATCTTTTTTTTCACAGAGAGTTTATGCTTTTTACCGTTTAAAACGCAAATTAAGCGTTAAAGAGCTGTTGAGAAATCCAAGGCCTTACTAAAGTCAGCAAACAGATTCCTTGGCTTTGTTTTTATAATTTGCACCCACTCAAGGGATTTTTTATACCCTTTTTATGCCAGAGACACAGTGAGTGCATTAGGAAGAAGGGAAGGGGTTTGAAAGGAGGTGTCGGTGTACATTGGTCTTGAATTCTTGAAGATTGTAATGACTGGGAAAGACAGAGTGTGGAAGAGAGTTCCACATTCGCGTAGTACGGCTAAGAAATGATTCTCTATAATTGAGAGTACGTCCGAAGTTGGGCTCGAGGGCAAACTGATGGGCATTCCTACACTCAGAGAAAAAAAGGAGGCTAAATTCAAGTACGAGTAGGCTTATTTCAAGATTTTTATATTCTTATTTTTTTTATCCTAAAAATGACACCTTTTATTCTTAAAATAAGAATTTATTCTTAAATTAAGAACAAACATTTTGATTTGAGCGGCCACGTTCTTAAATTAAGTTTTAACATTCTTTAAGCAAGTCGAAATGATCTGAAATTCATTTTCAAAAATAAAGAACAAAAATCTTTATTTGAGCCGCTTTGTTCTCAAATTAAGTCTTGGAACGAAGTCACATGCTTTTTTCATATAAAATACTTTTTCATACAGAATTGAACTTCAATTCATCAATTCACACTCAATCCTTTCGGAAAATATTATAGGATTATTAGAACTATTAATTACTACTACTACGAAATGATGCTATTGTATCAACTAGTTGGTAATATTGGTTAAAGATTTAGCCTGAAAGGGTAAAAATACTAAATAAAAAAAAAATTAATTCAATGAAATAATTAAACATGAATTTCATTTTATTTTCTTAAAAGTCAGCTTAAACTTAAATCAAGAATAATCGAGATACAATCCGGAAAAAAATTGAACTTAAATATAAGGTTATTTGATCTTATTATAAGAATAATAAATCTTGCTTTAAGTATGTATTGTTCTTAAGTCTGATAAAATTTAGAATATGTGATCTTAATTTGAGTTTGAAATGATCTTTTAAGCTTTTGTATTCTTAAAATTAAGATTTCACAATCTTGAAATAAGAACTCATGGGTAAGACAAAAATCTTAATTTGAGGTTGGAATAATCTGAAATTAAGCTTTTTTATTCTTAGATTAAGATTTCAAAATCTTAAAACAAGAATTTTAGGCTTAGAAAAAAACAAGCTTAAAATAAGAGTTTTGGTCTTGAATTAAGAATTTTCGAGCTTAACAGACTTTCGTCAACGAATCAGCTTGATTTGAGACCGATAATCTTGATTTTAGCTCGTTTTTTTTCTTAGTGTAGAAGCGCGAGTATTACGGGTCAACTGTTTGAGGGGAGGGATGCAACTGGCTATTTCTCTAGAGCATTTACCGTAGAAGTAACGATCGAATAGAGTGAGACAATAAGAGGAGGAATGTGAGTCTGGGAACTTATAAGAAAAGCTAAGGGTGCTATCGTTATAGAAACAATTTATAACAGACAAGACATCGTTTATGAAAATGAGAAAGAGGGTCGGAGACAAAACGGAGCCCTGGAGCACACCAGCATTTATGTTGTGGGTTTAAGACTTGAGGGATTCGTCGATACCGAAAGCACGCATTTTCGATAAAAGAGCAAGATGTCAGACTTTATCAAATGCCTTTGAAATATCAAGTGCAACAATCTTAAGGTCCATTCATATGGAGATACGACCTGTGTCTGCGAATTGCGAATGGTTGTTGTATTTGCTATTTTATTCATATGAATAGTCGCAGAGAGCTGCGAACTGTCATAAAAAAAAAAACAAACCAGACATACAGAAAATATTTGTTTATTTGATTTTTAATTTTTGATTTTTTGAAATCCGAGCGAATTGTTTATTCGTAACTTTGTGAAAAGCGTTTCGTATTTGTGGATTGCGAATTCTCATTTGAAAATTCGTAGTTCGCAGCTGTTGGTCGCATAGAAAATAGAAAAATGTGTTTTTTGTGTAGTTTTAACTAAATTTAGGCAGTATTCTGTATTGGAATATGTTACTACGGTCATTTATTCACTTTATTAATCAATTAAAAAAAGGATAGGTTGATATTTACTTTGGAAATAGCTTTAAAAGAATAATTCGCAGACGCAGGTCGCAGCTCATATGTACAGGTCCGTACATATGGAAATACGGTGGTGAATGGAAAGCTCACAAGAATGCATTTGGCTAAGCAAAAAAATAAACCATGTTGGAGATCGAAATACGTCATAAAAGCTGATCAAAACTCCAATTCGAAATTTGAACTCACAGCTTACCAGTAGTGTGTCCAGTTTCCGATGTCCAGGGTGCCCAATAGATGGTGTTGCGATCGGTGCTGAAAGTCGGAATGAGTGATTGTTGATGGAGACACCATCGAATTATTTACATACTTGCAACACTGTCGTAATATTTCTTGATCCTCTCTGTTAAACCGTACATAACTTTAGTTAGTGCTCTATAGTGAAATAGCCAGTTGCAGTCCTCCACATTTAAATTCAACCGTAGTTTTCGCTTTTCTATGAATGTTCGTGAGTTTACCTTTGAACCCTACTTTGGTCGTACTATCAAGTACAGATATTCGTTACTTCATGCTCACGCTGTGTTAAGGTACACGAATCCCCTTGGGAGTGAGAATAGTGAAAAATACTATCATTTCCTATTTTTACTCCCTTCAGCTTGAATTGTTTTCAAATTATGAATGTCCTTCTTTTTACAGGTAATCCAAGGACACGAACATAAATTGTCAAATGTTATTTAAATCGGTTCAGTAGTTTGCATACAGATATTCTAATTGCGCTAGTTATGAGCATGTTTATGACGCGGACTCATAACATTTCGCCCAATGATAATGTAATGATAAAGTGCGTAATGCGTCTAAGGAAGTTTTCAAAAATTCCCAAAATTCAACGATAAGCCGGAACCAGGGGGTGGCCCTATTCATGACTGCATGGAAAAAAATATAAAAAAAATCAAACGCCATTTTGTTTCAAATTACAACAAAACATGTAAATTCTCAAAATAAAAAAATATCTCTTCACATTTTTTGCTACTGTGACCACAAATTTTCATTAATTTTTGATTTTATATTTTTATCAGAATCTTAAAACATAGAGCATCCTTTCCTAGTTCCCAAAAATTCCAAATTTTTAGCGGTTTTTCCACGACAATTAATCAAAAAAGTTTTTTTTCCATAAAATTTTAATTTTTTTTTATTTTCAGTCCACTTTCAGTCATCGTGGTTATAAAAAAATGTATGGACACTTACATGGCGTCTCTTTTAAAAAATTGGCGCAGGTTATCAAGATTCTAAAATGGTATAACACTTTGGCTAAACTTGCCAGAAAAAGAAGCAATGCATACTTTTTCATAACAACAACCGATTTTCAAAAACTTTTTCTATTCAAATAAATCACTTCCCTATGAGTCTTCAGAATGAAGCACGTTTTATTTGGGCCCAAATATTTTCTGTTTGTTTATTTTAAATCGTCATAATGTTCATTTAATTAAAATACAAAAATTCTAAATAAGAAAAAATGCATAAGTGCCATTTAGGAGTACAAAAATATTTTATTCATTTTTTACAGTAAATGTTCGAATTTTTTGCCACCTGCATCAATATACGATGTTGTTGATTTGTTTTCAGTTTCCGTGAATTATCAATACCATCTGCTCTTGGTCTTCTAGAACTTCTTCTATCTAAACGCCCTTCCAAAAACTCTCGATGCACATTTATAAAAACCCGATAATCTGGATATCTTCCAGCATTTTTAAACCTTTCTCAGTATATTCGAATAGCAGAATTAGCATTGCACCGGCATTCTCCGTACACTATGTACATGTTTACGTATCCAAGGGGGCATACGGCAATGCCATGATAAAAATGATGAAAGTTCAAGGATTTTTCAAAAACCAGTACACAATTTCAAAATCACACGTGCAATTAACACATTAATGGAATAAAAAAAAACAGTGGAAACAGATCGTACTAAATTTTGAAGAAAGCGCATCAGAAAACCAATTTTTTCCATAAAGAGAAGTGATTTCTCTGAACAATTTTTTTGTTTGAAAATCGGTTGTTGTTATGAAAAAGTATGCATTACTTCTTTTTCTGGCAAGTTAAGCAAAGTGTTATACCATTTTAGAATCTTGATAACCTGCGCCAATTTTTCAAAAAAGACGCCATGGTAGTGTCCATAAATTTTTTTATAACCACGATGACTGAAAGTGGACTGAAACTAAAAAAAAAAATTAAAATTTTATGGAAAAAAACTTTTTTGATTAATTGTCGTGGAAAAACCGCTAAAAATTTGGAATTTTTGGGAACTAGGAAAGGATGCTCTATGTTTTAAGATTCTGATAAAAATATAAAATCAAAAATTAATGAAAATTTGTGGTCACAGTAGCAAAAAATGTGAAGAGATATTTTTTTATTTTGAGAATTTACATTTTTTGTTGTAACTTGAAACAAAATGGCGTTTGATTTTTTTTATATTTTTTTTTCATGCAGTCATAAATAGGGCCACCCCCTGGTTCCGGCTTATCGTTGAGTTTTGGGACACCCTGTATGCTGCAAAGTTTTAAGATTTTAATTTTGTTCGTGGTGATGATATGGACATTATTAAAACGCAAAATTTCACAAAATTTCGAAATACTACATAATTTAACGCATTTAAATTTAAATTTCCTTTATTTTGTTAAAATAAATTGGAAAAAAAGTTCAACAAAAACGTGTTTAAAGTCCTGTCTGTAACATTTAAACACAGATGAATGGATAAACATATATTCCGCGTGTCTGATGAATACAAGAGAAGCACGCCAGTTAACGTTCATTTAAAATTAATTCTTTTTTTTCAACAGTTTAATCTTCTGAACATACATTATGTTGAGTACAGAAAAAAAGGAACAGTGGTTACTTCCTGGAGTGAGAAATGAACGTGCTGTAAATTATATATTATTCAAAATGGAATAATTAAATATGGTCGCATTCGCGTTATGGTGTGACGCTTCAGGCGCAATAACAGATACCATATGTTACAACATAATTTTCGAAGGTCTATACGCCACCAGATAGGGAGTTGTTTCTGTGTATTTTGGGATAAAGATTTATCCTTAATTGTAGTCATTAAAATTATCATACATAAATTTCGATATTTTCATTGTATTTAATTTAATTCGTTTTAATTTAATAAGCTTAAGAAATTATTGTTAACTATACAGCGATATATAAAAAATGGATGAACTGAGTACTAACAAAGGCTAATGGGAAATTCTTCAATGAATCTAACACTTTTTCATTTTGACGTTGAATGGGTATCAAAAATTGGAACGTGATATTTTCTAAGCCTCGTCAAAATAGACTTCGCAGCTTTAAAGTGTCAAAATTTCACTTCATTAGAGCTCTAAAAACAATTTTGCTGCAGAAAAAGCAAAAATCCACTCTGTCAATTAAAGCCCCATTGTCCCTTTAACATCACATCATTTTCCAGCTACAGCAAGAACCCTCCTTTCTTGTCCATTATTATGTCTTCAAAATGTAGAACATACAACGCCTCTAGTTTTGTGTAAACTTTCAAAGTTCTTTTTTTTTGTTCCCCAAAGACTCAATTTAACAGTGTTGTTTAGGTAGCTGTTCTCCTTGTCCGGTCCATCCACCAGAGTCTACTCCCTCAAATTGTTCATCAAAAGAATTTATTTATACAAAACAATTTTTTGCTTCTTCTGTTTGTGGAACATAAAATATAAAATAGAAGAAAAAACCGACATCCTTATTCTCAAAACATCTGTTGTTTGTGCACTGAAGCGGTCTTTTCTAAATTCATACCCCAACATTATTATTTCCCCGACCACAGCGATGAATCCTTTTTGAATTTAGTTTAAACACGAAACGGAACTTGAAGCTGCTGCTACTGCTGCAGCAAACAATTTTCCTCTAGTGGTGGTAAACAATTTGTTCTCCTTTTTTCATTGATGGCACACAAACAAATAAAAAAAAAATCTCAAGATGAAAAAATGAGCAAAAACAAGTGCGCAACACAAGGATAAGATCGAGGACAACGACGACGACAACGATGACGAAGAATCAGTGCTGTGTTGGGAAATGCAGCGGGTGGCAGGACCCAGGACGCTTTGGCCAGCGGACAACACACCAAGGAACCGAGTCAGCATGCCACCAGCCAACAACATCCTGCAATTAGTTTAAAGTTTGCTCTTATTAAATTCATTGCAAGTGCACATCCTTGCTTCAAGGATGTGGTTTCCACCAGTGTAGGACGTTGTTATACTGATGAAAAGTCCTGCTATACTGCTGCCGTCTGATGCGAAAATGGTGCTATTGATGATGGCGACCGACTTGTGTTCCAGTACGCTTCTAGTTTATGGCTCAAAAGAGACGAGTATTTCGGTTATGAGGTTATTTCCGCCTCTTTGAGATGTTCAACTTGAAGTTCGGAAGAATTCTTCGGTGTATCCTTGACAATCGATTGTTTTTGTTGATTTGATTTAATATTTGCAGGGGACGGGGAACTTTGAAACTTACTAATATTTTTCGAATAATTCATAAAGTCAAAGTCGAACAACTCTTTCAAGTTTAAAATGTGTCAACACCATTTGCGGAGCTGGAAGCGTGAAATTTATTTATTGCCACCGTTCAGGTACTTGCAGAGACGTGTGCCTGTGACAACATTGCGTGTTTTTTGTTGCTTTATTATGTATTCATGCGACAAAAGGCCGACTACTGTGAAAGGATATTTCATTGCAATAAGTCACAACAGGCAGGCGATGTGATGATAGTGTAAAAAACACTCGGTGAACTGTGACCAGGCACTTAATGAAGCACAACCTGAAAAGCTTACTATAGGTAGAAAGGTAGCATCATGTAGGAAATATATTCACAAGTTAGACTTGGAATTAGAACTGAAGACAAATGTAGATTAAAGAATTGAATTCTTGTTTCTTGTCTTTAAATTTGTTCAGCAACGATCCTGTATTAAACCAATTGACATGGAGTGTAATTTTTTATGTATTCACCAAAAAATTGGCTTTTCAACCTCGTACACGCATTCATCTCCATCTACAGAGCTCACCATCACCGGGGCGGCTGACTTAATGGAAGACAGCAGGTGATAACAGTGGTACGCGCTGTAGATAGACACACACAACACGTTTAATCGGAAAAGCGGAATCTGCAAGGGAGTCGGATGCTACCATCCTGATGATTTATCTCGTCCTTATTTTTTCATTTCATGTTTTTTTTCATGATTATTATTATTCAACTGTTTTCATTAAAATCGACCAAGGAAATGGAATTTTTAACGAGATTTATGAACTTTTTTTTCTTGGTTTTTCGGTTTATTTTGTGTATGTTTATTTTTTTGTTTTAATATTTTCCTTGTGGTGTCACTTGAGTTAATGAGTTTAATTACTTTCACCTATTTTGTGAAAAAGCGTCAACCATGGTGTTGGCCCGGCTGTTGTAGAAGGATTGCTTTACTTTTTTGGATTCTGTTAATTACTTGAGAGCACTTTGGAAATAATTTATTTCTTGACGTTTCTGTTAGGTATTGTTTTTTTATTATTTTTTTTTAAGACATGAAACGAACATTTTTCTTTTTCTTTTTTTGAAAGACAGAAAGTCGTATTAAGTACCTGCCTCTGAAGATCAACTTCTGTAATAAAAGAGCAAATAAAAAACACATTCTAAAATTTGCATTTTCGCTCAATGGGAGCTGGGAGCTCCCTTAAAAGTCAAGGTTAACAGAGTTTTTTAAAACATTAAGTTTTGATTTATGTATGTTCTTTTGTGAAAAAAAAAACATTTCGCTTTTACTAGGGAAGCCAACGTTGGAAATATGATAATGTAACTGGGTGTAACTTTCAACGGTTTTGTCTACATTTTCCATTAGGATGAAGCTTTAAGTGAATCCTTATAGAGCTACTAGGTTATAGAGCTCTGACTTATAACGATCCGTAACATATTCATGCTGAGAGTTAGATATCATGAAAACAAGTATGTTTTTCTACACTTTAACAATATTGCCATCGTAGCATGGTGACTCTCTTGTATGCAGCCATCAGAGCAGTTTCCCCCCAGTGTTAAGTCTTATAGGGCTCCCGCATTCAATGCTGAGCATTTAACTACAAGAACAACGAAGATTCGAAAGAAGAATCAGCTTTTGAAGTCCTCGTTGTATTTGACAAAAAAAAAAAACATCTTAAAAATTTGGTCTGCCATCCTCTTTCAATACCGAAGACGTTTGTCAAGGACCCTGGCCTGGTAACTTATTAGTATAACTAGTCGATCAACTTTATGAAATTCGAGTTACGTTGATTCTTCATTCAAGGGGTCCACATTCAACAATATTTCTACTAACTTTGGTTGTGCTGGCGGATTTGTATCATGTGAACATCACTGTGAACGCACATTTCTGACATTTTTTCGCGAACACTCCCTGCACACAACAGCTGTGATTTGACATTTCCAATTGTTTTTCTTTTGATAATCCCACTTTTTTAAAATTTAATTTATTATCAATTCAATTCCTTTCCATGTTGAATTCTCTTTTTTCTTTGTTGTAATGGAATTCACTTTCAGAGAGTAAAGAGCCAGATGAACTACTGAGAGACCTTAGCCAAAGGGTGTCAAATTTAATATGGGAATGATCCCGCTATCGAAGGTCATCAAGAAAATTCATAAAACAAATCAATTTACTTCATCTACTTCCATCTGAACCCCTAACGGCCCTAAGCCATAAATGCTAACCAATAACATGTGAATTGCTCCACCATTCGGACTAAGATATTAATTTCCAGCAATTTTTCGAAATCCATCATCCAAAAATAATTCGGACCATTTACCACTCGACGTCCAAGCTATTTATAAACCAACAAAAAAAAACTAATAATACAATTTATTGCAACACCATATTTCGTTATTAATTTTTATCCAAACCCACAAAATAATAAAAAGAGAAAAAAAATGCGCAAAGTGTTTTGGATTTTTACGACATGGTCCGAACCACACGACCAATTGATTTTGGCTTACAGGCGACCATATTATTAATATATCCGAAATTTTATGATCGTATTTTACGTATACCGAATTTAACGACAAAAACACTCAAGCAATTTGTTTCTGGGGATTTGAACCTATACGCTTTAGCCTAGAAACACATCAGACCTTTCCTTCCACTTCGTGAACTATTGCCAACTTGACTATGGCCACAAAATTCGATTACTTGCACATTGAAGTGCCAATAAAATTATATCCAATATGTACCTGTTGGTCATCATCATCACATTAGAGAGCTCCCTTTTGGACATGGAAATAGAGTCTTTAAAGGACTCGGCTGAATGGAGATCCATAATAGAAACTGATTTGTCGCCCATATGCCTACTCCTCGTCCGAGTTGCAGCTATAGTCAACAAGTAGGATAGCACGTTCGACGTGCTTTAAATAAAGCTGCGTCCGACAATGGAGTGCAATTGTTTGTCTATAAATTTTGTGCATCAGGCCTTTTTGAATTGAATGGATTTATAAGTCCCATTTTGAAGTTCAGGCAAAAAAAAGAAAAAAACACTCCATCACAGAAAAAAGATGTCCCTGGGGGGCTTGTTTTGTATTCAATAACCGGAAGTGGGTTCTTTTTTCTATGTTGTTTTGTTGTGTTCAGCAGGAAGTCATTATTCTTTGTTGTTTCTGACGACAAGTGAAATATGTTTGAACAAATTAGAGAACGGCAATAGTTTTTCACTTTTTCAATGTTGCCGTTTTGTTGAAAAAAAAAAAAATAGTAACAACAAAATAAAAAAAAAATAAAAAAAGGAAAACGGAATGGAATTGAATGTTTTTGGCTTGTGAACAATGAAAGTCGAGTTTTTCATGCCACCGGCTGACTTCGAAGCCCGCATGTGGTAAATAAATTGCCAGGAGAACTGTGACTCGCACGGCCGGACATAGAATGGTTTTTAGAAACTTTGTGACTGTGCCAAATTTTAAGTGAACGGTAAATGGTTTTGGACATAAATTTCAGGTTTATAAAAAAAAATGTGTGATAGCTTTTTTTGCAATTAGAGCCGAATGGGTGTTTTAAAGAAGGTGCCTTAAACAAGTAAGGTAAGCAAGGTACTGAAAAAAAAAATGTAAGCAGTGGCGCTGCTGTATTTTATTTTTAACGGACATTGATACGACTTTCAAAATATTTCGCTAAAAATTACAAGAAATAAACTAGGCACTCAAAAAAAGTTTTTTAAGTTCAATTGTTGGCTTAGAGAATTACATAACTGGATTATCGTTGCACGTATACGATTTAACTTTGAAACCTTATCGTAAGCAATCCTCTATATTTTTAAATCCCCAGATAACAATTTCCTAGGCAACAATTTTGTATTTGGAAATCTCCACTTAATAGCCAAATCCCCAATGTCCAGGTACGTCTACTTAAACAACATTTCTCTTGTGTCATTATGCATGCTATATTCTTTTACCGTCATAATGATTAATTGGGTCACGCTTACGACTTACGAGTCTGTTTCTGAACAACAATTAAACTAAATGAATCCATTTGCACAATCTTTTGTCTTTCATAAAATCAAGTATAATGTCCAAGACAAATATGTTCAAGCAGTGCAATTAAGTTGTAAGATTCAATTCTTGAAAGGGGATTTTGACGGGGCAGGGACATTACTCCACGGGACATAAGTCCATAATGGAATTATGTCCCACTTAGGTGGGACATAAGTCCGTTAATCGATTTTGGACTTAGGTCCCACTTTGGTGGGACATAATTCCGCAATTTTTGTTTCATAAATGGGACATAAGTCCATAATTTTTTTAATCATCAAACACTATGAACAAAATAATCATTTTGTTTTAAACTTTGAGCCTTTATGGTCGGAAAGTAGAACAATAATTATAAAACATAAAACATTCGAAATAATTTACATTATTTTTCTGACTTGACTTAATTAGATTGTCGTGTCATATGGCCATGTGTCATAAGGCCATATTTCGAAATATGAGCATATAACACGTAGTGAAAATGTCATATAGCCATATTGTCACTTGTCTAAAGCGTTATTTGACCATATTTACTTGCGACTTTTTGCCATATGGTCAATAATGACACTTGTAATAATTTTTTCTTGAAAAAATATCAAAATTTCAGAAAAAGATTTATAAATAACGAAAACTATATATTTAAAAAGAATTTAAACACGACTAATATTCATGTAAATCAACATAGTTAAAGTAGATATATGCACATATAAATGTATTGCAACGCTGACTACTTTTGATGCTTTCTAAAATTCCTGTGCATATATTCTAAAGAATTGCGTTATTATTTTTACATGAGTTTATCTTTTGAAAAAATTATGAATTTACAAGGATGGATTATAATTTATATTTATTTGATTTGAAATTTAAATGAAAAAAAATAATTGTCATTCGCGCGAATTTTTTTATTTTCACACCCCAAATTGATTCTCTGTGGGGCAAAAAAAATTTTCCGCTGCGCGAATGACGATTATTTTTCTGCTCGCGCGTATATATTATTTTCACATCTCTTGGGTACCCCTCGTTTCGCTTTGTGCGAATAAGGTTTATTATTTTTCCTTTAATTTAAATTTAATATCAAGAAAATAAATTAAAAATTATTCTTAAAAATTCATAATGTTTTCTGTAGTGATCATAATATGCCAAAATGTCACAAGTAAATATGGCAAAATAACGCTCTTGAAAAGTGACAAATAGTCTGAAAAGTATGTACATATGATTCAAATTATTGAAGCCATTCTATTCGTTTGTGATACAATAACTGTATTTATGTATATAAGAAAATTGTTTGCATATAAAAGCAGAGAAAAAACTGAATAGGAGGAATGAAATCACTTCGATTCTTCAGACAACGGATTTTCAAGACCATAAAAACTCGTCCAAAAGCATCCATTTTTTTTACCTGTTTTCAATCAAAACAAATTGAGAAATGGGACATAAATCCAGAATTATTTTTTGCGGAATTATGTCCCAACAAAGTGGGACTTAAGTCCAAAATCGGTTTATGGACTAATGTCCCACCTAAGTGGGACATAATTCCATTATGGACTTATGTCCCGTGGAGTAATGTCCCTGCCCCGATTTTGACAAGGTATTATTATCTCTTTGGGGATTCTAGTAGGTCTATGATCTGTCTATCCTTTTGGTGAACAAATAGTCTTTTAGCTGTTTATGTTCTCTGGTTCTGGTTCTAAGACTGTTTTAGAAACTATTTTATTATTGAAACCTAAAGTATGTAAGAGCAGTTGCATAACAAAATTTCTAGACATCAATTTCAAAATTATGGAAGTGCCCACACTACACATGAGACAATTTCGGCAGGTAAGCTAAAAAGTAATAGCATATAGGCCGTGTTTTTTCACTGCTTGGTATCTCTTGGAAGATTTGTCAGTTCTTCGCAAGAGGCTTTGTTTGTTTACTTTAGTCGAAGGCAATTTCATTAAAACTGTGGGAATTTGAGGTGATTTTTTGACAATTTTGAAATAAAAAAATTGAAAACTGCGCAATTTCTTTAAGTGAGAAACTGAGAACATAGTTAAGAGTTGTCTTACCTTCGTTCTCCTTGATTCTCATAATTTCAAATATTATGAATTCCAAAGCAGAAAAATTTTAAAGCAGTTGAATGACTTAAACAAGTTCAGCTTTGGTAAATAGCAAAATTTTTTTTTGTAGCAATCGGTTAACGATTTTCAATCAAAAAATAACTTCTTTCGGTTTCTGGCTTCAGAAAATAATCCGGCAATTTGAAATCACCAGATCTCTCAATTTTCTCAAGATCAAGATGAAATGATGCACCAGAACTGTTTGCCATCTATCAGTCACTGAAAACCAAAACAATTTGCGAGGTGTGGCTACCGGGTTATGATCAAAAAACCTTATTTTTTGATTTTATTCCTTGGCTTATGATAATGCCATAGAAAGAATGTCTTCTGATGCAAATATTCCGGCAACCAGGGCTCGAAATTGAGTTTGGCTTTCAGTGGAAGGCTCAGGATAATGAGAACTAACAAATTTGTAGTTTTTAACATAATTCATTTTTCTCATGATTTTCGGAAAATATCATGGACCCCCTTGCCAAAATTTAGGATGGACACTACTTCGTCCATAGCAGATAAGGGTCGGGTGATTGAAAGTTGCACGTCGTCGGCATACAGGTGAATAAAATAATTTATACAGAAAAAAAGTGGTCCAAGTATTGATCCTTGTGGTACCCCATCATGTACATTGGTAAAGGTGGAAGATTTTTCATTCGCTACGACACACTGTTCCCTACAGTAAAGATATGAGCTAGTTTGCAGGATTCGGTTGTAAAACCAAAACTTTGTTGCAGAGTTCAGTGATTGAAATTATCAAATTCCTTGGAGAAGTTTAGTAGAGTTAGCAGAACCAAATGATTTTTATCTATGCGGAGGCCAGACAGGCACATGCTAAGAAGGTTGTAACATTTGAAATAGCTTTGTATGTGGAACGGAAATCCTTAACTGTACCTGTACTTTTCTTTGGAATGGGAATAATTTTTGATTTCTTCTATTCTGATGGGAACTTAGATGTTGTCAAAATAGTTGTCTCGTGAAGATGCTTCCAAGTGTCCTTACTTGAATTTGATGTGCCAATCTTTTTCTAATACAAATTTCGTTTCGCCGACCTTATCATTTTAACGACTTTGTTCCGTAGTCTACGATAATTTTGATTTAGAATCTCTATCCGACATTTTTTCCATTGACTGTAAGCGGCATCGCATTCTGACATAGCAGAAACGACGGCGCCATTCACCCAGGGAGCAGATTTATATTCCAGCATACACTTCTTGATTGGAACATGAGTATTATATAATAAATTAACGTTATGGTTATGAAAAAATCTACTCCGGTTCTTTTTTTTTCAAGCGGTAACGCTACTTGGCATTCTGTCACTTTAATATACTTCCTTCGGTATGTTAAGACACATTATTATGACAAAATCAATATTTGTGTTCAGGAAATTAAATTTCCTTATGGATCGATTACTACCCTAGTCCTTGTTCCTCATTTATTCAACGATTCCTTGGAATTGTTAACAAAATATTTGATAAATAAATTAAATCCTGATTATTCACTCACCTCTGTCATTTAAGGTCAACTGTCAACACGTCACCCATTTTTGTGGTATCCAAACAAACTTTGAAAGTGTGGCAAAAAAAAAACAATTTCTGATTTGCATGTAACATTTTTGAGGATATTAGAAACACAATAACAATCATTCTGACATGGCAAAAAAAAATAAACAAAAATAAACAGCAATAAAAAGCATTTAGGAAAATGCTTAAATAACGAAAAAACCTCCTTCATTTTATGGCTGTGCCTTCGAATCGTGTCACTTCTGGTTTATTTTTGTTTTGTGTATAGGAAGGCCAATGTTTTGCGAGGTGAGAGGTAAAGGGAGAAGAATTTTGTCATACGGACGAATTTCTTGTCTCGGAAACACGCCTTTCTGATTGAAAAAAACGAAAATGTTGCATACTTTTATGGGTGGAACTATTAAATTACGTGAGATTTCACAAATTCAGCACGAAATTGGGAGCACGTTTGACGATTTCCATTCCTTTTGTACTGTTTAGATGGTTTTTGTGTGTGTTTTCTTAGGTAAAGAGTTTTGTGTCGTTGTCGTTCTTTGATATGGCGTGCTCAATGATTTTTCATGATTCGCATGACTTTTATGATTAAGGCATTATTTTCAACAGTTTAATTTTGATGCGGTAAACGAGCAGTTTTTTTTTTGGTTATTGAAGGCATTAGGAGTCATTTTGACAATGGAGACACAAATTAACACATGCAAGTTGTGCGGGGTGTTCGTGGAGTGTCAAAATCGTGACTGAACTGATTGTTTGGTATTTTTAGAGAAGTAAAAATAAATGTTACGTAGGCATTCCAGTTTAATGGAATCATTTGGTTTGGGTTGTTGCGAGCAAATCAAATTTTGATCGTCTTAATTGCACTTTAAACCCAACTTCATCGAACCCAAAATGCTCCTCGAAAATCATCACCCAAATTAATAGCTGCCAACAGAATCACAATCATCAACTCTCTGCAATTATGAACACATCAGATACGTTAAACAATTTACGAGTACCATACACGATAGTGTCGAAGTTGGCCCTTCAACAAGATATCCTTGATGGAAATGCTTGTGGAAATTCTGATGGCAAGGACAAGTTCTTGTTAAAAACGTATCCATCTACAAGTAGTTTTCCGAAGTGCCAAAAGCACACACGACAATCTGGCTCATATTCCACAGCAGGTGGTAAAATTGCAAATGCAGCAAAACGTAAAGTGCATATTCATGACGTTCAGAGCACGAATATATGTCTCTTCGATGAATGCCAAAAGCAATAATTAAACGACCACCATCATCATGGCAGGATATTCTTGATGAGAATTCTAAAATTTACCATATACGCTCTTGCCAAAATTGAATCCTTCCTTCCTTCCATCGACAAAATGTAGTACTTGCAGAAAGTCGACTTGAAAGCCTGCACAGCGACAACCCATGGTCTGTATGGCTCTATTCGTGGTCATGTTGTGTGTCACTTAATTTCGGCGCCATGTAAATTTTCTTTGCAACTTCCGTTTCAAACAACACACTAAAAAAGGATTCTAGCTTGGCAGGCGATAATTTTCGTCTTTAAATAGCTTCTAAGTTCTAACTGCTACTGGGGTCTTGGCACAAAGAACAAATGATTTTTGTTCTATGTACGGCGATTACGATTCCAAGTAATGATGGCCTCTGCAGAAAGGAATGTCGACATCAATGCTAAGGAGATCTTTGAAGGCGGGCTTTGTGCTCGATAATGACAACAACGACATTCTAAGGCGTTAGGAATATAAATGATCCAAGAATGACGAATGAAATGTCACACAATCGAAACAAATTGCTTTGTTCATCTTGTTTTGTTTTTTTTTTCTCCAGGACCTTTCTTGTAAATGTACCTGTCTGATGGGCCTCCGTCAGATCGGTTCGTCCTCCTCTTTTGTTGTTTCACTAGCTTTGATGGGAGGACACAATATTTCTGGCACACTCATGCAATTCGGACGTTCCGGTCCTTTTTGAAAAGGACCTCAAAAGTATATAAATCCAAGTCATGTGCTTTTGGTGCTCATTGTTTTGTGAAATTATATGCAAAAAGTTATTGTTATTTATTTGAAAACACCTTTGGCAATTGTTTTCAAAAATGACAAGGTGAGTTTTATTGGGAGTGTGTGTGTCGGTGTGTGTCCTTGTTTCACCTCATTTTCATTTTGTTGATGTATGTTGTTGCTATGCAGTTCTTTTAGACAAAATAAACAGACAATAAGACAAAAATATGAATGGTTCTTTTGTGTTTGCTTGAATTTTGGATACACTTTTGTTTTGATTTATCGGCTCAAAGGACGACTCACATTTGTGTGGATTTGCTTCCTTTTTTATCCTTTTTAATGTTGAAAAACTTTCATAAGTTCAAAGTGGTTCTATATATTTGTGTTTTGGTGCTTCTGGCAAATGAAATGGGAAATTTATTCAAGGATTTTGAATTTGTTTATTAATGCGAAATATATATCACTAGTTCTTGACAGCACAGACACACAGGCACACATTTATAACTCTTACGTTATACGTTTGCAGTTCCCAAATGTGTTTGGATGAGGATGGATGATAGTTGGATTCAAAATTTAAGTGCAAACAAATGGATCACAGTGAAAAGGGAAATTTATTTGTATTTTTTGGGAAATTTCCCTTGGAATGTGTTTGTCATGATTCTGGGGGATTGTTACAATTTTTTACATTCATAAGACTTGAAATTGAACTTTGCAAATCGTTGCAACATTTCTACCAGACCATCCATCCCCTTGAAATCGTTATTCAAAACGTATCCTTTGACTTATTCATCACCACATAAAAACTGTGTGTTTCAAAACAAAGGAGTGCAAACAAAAGAATATCGAACAGAAAGAAATCACCATGCATTCGATACTTTTGTTTACTTAATTTCAAAATGTAAACATTTGCCATGAATGGGAAAATGATCTCAAACAATCAGGACTTTTACAAATGCCCGTACACCAGCAACGACCATGTACGTTCAACATTGTTTTCCCAAATGTTAAACAAAAGTTTCATTCGTGATAGAATCTTCGTGCAATTTCAACAAAAAGTTAAAAAAAAAATAAGGTAAAAGAGTTGAGAGCATAAAACAAACAGAATCAGGACTCTTGTGTAATCACACCCAAAAAACATTTTGTCAATTAAAACGATTTTTTTTTTTGTAACACACACAAAAACCAATGAAAGTTTCACCGCACAAGGTACACAGGTGGACGATAGCTTTACAGATGAAGTTGGTCTCAAAGGGTTGACCAACTGTCGACAGAAACATTGTCTGTGTTTGTTTTAAAATACAAATTGCCATTGCTCGAGCTTGATCGCTGAAAAATCTAATTTTTTATGGGAGTTGACCAGTTTTTCCCTTTTCTTTGGCAATTATGGGAATTCATCCGGACCTGTGAGACGTTGTCTGATTCAAAAGAAACATTACCTCAAAAATCAGATCTAATTCAAGACCAATACAAAGGAGAATAAAACAACTCATGAAAGGGCGAAATAGTAAAATAGCCAAATTGGGAATAGAATTTTTCTCCAAAACTGATTTCAGTCAGAAAAGAATCTCTAGTCACGTTTCAAGTAGAGTAGGTGGTAGTTGGACGGCAACATCTAGTCGAGTTGCATACGAAATTCACTCACAACAAAAAGAAAGGACATGTTCTAAATTTTCAAGCAGCTATCAGAGAGGACACAGTCGAGGCTAAAAGGTGAGACATCCTACATTCCTTAAGTGGCGATGACTACAATGGCCATGACGACGATAAGAATGATGATGATGACGACGGATGATGGCAACAACAAAGACATGCTCGCACGCATGTGACCCAATAAAAATAAAAGAAAAACGAGAGAACTGACACCATTTGTCGCGTCGTCGGTTTTTCGATTTTCTTATATCCACTTTTGTCTGAAACCTAAACTCTTTTGCTGAGAATTTCAAAACTTATTAACCTTGAGGGGCTTTTCAGATCGATCGATTTAAGTTTTCTTGTGTGCGTGTGTTTTCATCTTGTGTTTTCTCTTTTGTGTTTATTTTGCTAAGTAAGCATGGCATTCCTTAGAGGATTGTGTTGACGTGAATTTTTGTTTCAAGGATCGAAGGTAACAGAAACATCGTCATCGAAATTGGATTGTTGGGCAAGCAGCTCAAATAAACAAAATCAGGTGTTAAATTCAATTAGAAAGTTCATGTAATGCTAGGGGTGTAATCACAGGGGTTGACCTTCCATTGGGGTATTTATAGACTATTTTAGGTCTTTCATGATTTCCCTTTGATTTGATTGGATTCATTTGATAAGAAATGATTTGTTAGGATTTGCCAAGGAGCAAATTTAAAATTTCATGAAAAGGATAATGGCGCTAGAACGATGCCAGAAGCGGTCATTCTTCTGATTTCGATTTGCAGTGTTAAAGGCGATCTACAGGTTTTAGGACATCAATCCTCGTACCGGATATCGAATAGGCATTCGACCAATTCAATATATTTTTTAAGTTTTGTTCTCTGAAATCAACCACACAAACTTATTCCCGTTTAAAAATAGAAAAGCCTTTTCTAATCAACTCAATTTCATTGCCGCCCAATCATTGGCTGCGATTGACTCCACAAACCCCCCAAAAAGGTTAATTCACTGTTTATCGAAACTCAAAAATTATTGCAGACTTTTGAATTGGGTTCCATTCGAAAACAATCAGATTGGTGAAAGCAAAGTTGCTCAAGATTGCATAACCCATTCAGGAGACATGATAAAAATGATTTTTCAATTATGATCTGTTTGAGATTTTGGGCATACCTATCAGGAAAATCTCGAGTGGGCAAAGTGGGAAACATTGTTTGGAACTGATGCAATCGAAAGGTGTCACACTGCCTTTTTTCATTATAAATACTAAGGTAGTTTATTGCTTGAAATATTTCTATAAATAACGAAGTTAGAGCACTTAAACATAACGTGAGGTCATAAGTACCATCACCTTCAAATTTGTTGGCTTTAAAACGCTCACTTTTTTTCGACACTCATCAACATAAAACAAACTTTTTATACTGTCCGAAAGGACGAAAACGAGGAAACGGTGTTTTTATGGAAACATATTTAATGAGTACCACTTTGTGACGTCGCAGCCACTATTTTTGTAAATGATGTTCAAAATTTTATTAATTGGTGGTTTTGTGACATCACTCTACAGTAGATCTTGGAGAAAACCCAGGAACTTCAAATCAAATCGATACCTACCATATGTTCATTGGTTCATTGATTTCTAGGCCGTGTATGACAGCGTCTATACAGACCAACTATATAGAGCAATGTCTAGTTTTGGCATGATAGAAAAACTCGTCCATCTGTGTTTAATGATACGCTGGTCGGAAAAAACCTAACGAATGCATTTGATATCAAAAAAGGTTTTAGACAAGGCGATGCGCTGTCATGCGATTTCTTCGACATCATTCTTGAAAAGATTGTGCAAATCTCAAACGTCAACACTAGAGGCACAGTCTTTGAAAAGTCCGTCCAGCTACTAAGATACGCAGATGACATTGAAGAACACAGCGCGATGTCAATGGAGCGTTCGTGAGCCTTGAGACGGAGGCCAAGAAGATGGGTCTATTTAATGCTGTTAACAAGAAAGGACACCCAACATCGACGTCTTGGAGCCAACGTCAGTATAGATGGATTTAACTTCGAGATAGTTAAAGACTTTGTCTACCTACGAACCGCTTTAAGCTCAGACAACAACGCCGGCGCTTTTTTAGACTTAGAAGACAATTGAGTAGTAAGGTCCTCTCTTGAGCAATTAAAATGTCAAAGTACAAAAACTTCATCATCCCGGTCCTAATATATGGTGCAGAGACATGGACCATGACAACATCCGATGAAAACGCATTGGGCTGCTTCGAGAGAAAAATTTGTTGGTGCAGTCTTCATAAATGGAGAATGGAGACGAAGATTCAATCAAGAATTGTACGAGCTGTTAAGCGAGACTGACCTTGCCAGAAAAGTTAAGATCCTTAGGACTTAGATCGTTGAGTTATGTAGAGCGAATGGAAAATAATAGTCCGGCACGTAGAGTCTTCGAATCCAACCCGGAAGGACATGCGTCGCAAAAGAGGAAGACCGCGACCTGGACTGTAGCGTTACCATAAGAAAGTAAATAAGTAAGGACTAGTGACGTTAATTACATGAATTTTTATTTATCAAATAGGCCGAAAATAGTACCAAGTCCAATATCTTAGTTCATCTGCTTCTGCCTCAAAACCGAACAAAAAACCTTTTTTGTGCTCCTTTTTTCCATTCAAAAACATGTCTCTATCTCCCTGAATAAGAGCGCTCTAACAATTATATGTTGCAAGCCAACAAGTACTTCATTAGGGATTTTTTTCAGTCCAGTCACTTTGCGAAGGATGCAAAAAACTACAAAGAAAGTCCTTTGCTACACACAAAATACCATTTTTCACTATTCACGAGTCAAGGCGAGTCCGTGTCTGGTTTCATTCCTTTTGACCATTAATCAAACAAAAGCCGAGTCCTTTTCTCTCAGCTCTTGGTCATCCGAACAGAATACTGCACCTTTAGCCTGCTCTAGAAGGACTTCAGCTCTTACACAGGTTCCGGAGGTGAACAATGTGGCCTAAATGCATTTCGTTCATGAATACAAAACACATCGAGACGGTATCTGTATGAAACATGTTGCCACCACGACCGCACTAACCACCGGTTCATGTTCTATTTGCTCCTGTATGCTTGTACGCCTAATATAGTAGAGCAAAAGGACACTATTATCAGCAGCTTCAGGAGTCAACAGTAGCCCGAACGGCTGGCTACCTTGTCCGAGGTCCTTTTTGAATTCAATTTTCAAGCATGGATAAAATATGCAAATCAAATCAGTAAGCCGATTTCTATTCATATAATATTGGAAAAGGACCCTCCGAAAGAAGGCTGCAGCTTCCTTATCCTAAAAAATTTACCTTTTTTTTGCAACTAGGACAACAAAGAACCATCAACCATCTATCGTCCTTAATAGAGTAGGCGGCATCGTTGTGATAATAATGTTTTGCATAACTACTCTCAGTTTAGCTTTTTTTAAGGATTCACTCGATTTGCATTAACACGAGTGCTGCATCCTTTTGCAATCACAAATGGGTGTTTTAAGGACAGCAATTATGTAGTGGCCACCTATGACTCTGACTAAATCGATGACATCGTTTTCCTGTATTCCAAGGAACATCCAAAAGTTTGTTTATCCTAATCGACATACAAACACAAAGACAGCCAGGAAATTGAGGTTTGAGCAAGACACACACACATAGATAATATATAGGCTGACATTTGTATGGTAATTTGTTTTTGGGTGAGTGTAAGAAGTAATCCTCTTAAGATGCGGCCTTGTTGCGGCTAATTGTAATTAATCCTTCCTGAGCCGGAGGAAACGGTGCGACACAGAAATGTTCAAAGACTCGAAACTAAACTAAGATGTATTATTTGACTTTAATGACCAAATAACAATGACGTATGAGAAAGGGGATACAACATTGATGACAATTACAATCTGAATCGAGGGATTTGGATCGGTGGGTGTTTTATTTGACTGAAGATTGGAGAATCGATTTCTGTGGAAATGTTTGGAATTAAAAATGAGTAGGAATGACAATTGTATATGAACTGATGGAACTTTATTTATTGATGTCAAGTGTGGTGAAATAAGATATCAACAAATCGGTTTATTTGAGCTTTGGGGGTTATGAAACGCTTTCAGCAATTATCTCCAAATAATGGAGTAAATTTAACAATGATGGCAGGAAAAATAGAAGCTAAGTATATTTTGTAGCATAAAATTAAAGACTTCTGGTCCTGGAAAAAATAAATCGACAAAAAACAAAAGATTTTGTTCTGGAAGAATTAGACTGATCAGCCCTATTGTGAGTTTCACCCGAACAGCATTCCGCCCGAAAAAAATCCCTTTTTTTGGTTCCCTAATTGTGAATTCCGGGTGAAAAAAATTCCATGTTCGAAAAATTCCCCTTATCGGCATCAATCATTCCGGGCGGAATGAAACGACATTTCACTTTAAAATGTTCACTTTTTTTTTGTTGGCGGAAAGATAAACAACCACAAGATTAGAGTTAAGAAACATTATCTTTCATAATCGTTTGGACTAAATATGATTCCAGTAAGATGAAATACCAGAAATCGGCTTCGAAATCTATTCAAAATGTGGGTTTCGTCAAGTTAATGCACTCAGTACAAACTAGCGGACAGACGACTGAATCTACAAAAATCACTTGGTCGAAACATTCTTTCGTTATCCGCTGGATCAAATTGTCGCTTTGATTTTTCAAGTGTGTATATTTTCCATTATTTCAACACTGCACTAAAAAAAAGAGAAAAATACCTAACACCAGTTTTCTATGTTATTTTTCAACCCCCAAATAGAAACAAAAATATAAATCAAAATCAAAATTAATTTATTCAAACTGACATAGACTTCACCTTGACGTCGACGTTTTCAATACAGTGATATCACACTGAGGAAACATTTCCTATATGTTTAAATTTTTGTTTTTGAAATGAAACGAAAAGAACTGATAATTTACAAACTGCGTGCCAATATCTCTTTAAAACTGTAAGTTATCATTTGAGAAAGAATATATCTTGAATGAACTAGCTATTTGGATTGTAAGTTAAGAAAAATATAAAACTGTTTACAAGTTTGAAAGGGAAATGTGAATGGGATATTTAGATTATTTGAAAACAGTGTTTTTCTGCAAGCATTCTATCACTGTTTATTTTATTCGAACTGGCAGTTCTTTTTCGAAGTGAAATTCTATTCGGGCGAAACTCACAATAGGTGTTTTAAATTACGGACGGACGAAAATATTCCGGGGGAATGACTTTCCGGGCGGAACTCACAATAGGGCTGGATATGATTTCACTAGTGAAATCAGTTGTTTCAATGTTTGCATAGAACGGAAAGTCTACTTTACGATTGCAAAAACTTGGCTTTATTTTTATTAAACTTTCCTAAACTTTGAAACGTCCTTCCAACGCTGTTTTTGTACCATTGTTTCCGACCCTCTTTCTCATTTTTATAAATGATCTCTTGTCTGTAACATCTAATCCAATAAATTGTTTCGCTGACGATAGTACCCTTAGATTTTCTTATTCGTTCCCAGACTCACATCCCTCCTCTTCTGATGTGGAACTGCAACGGCAAAATAATGATAAGCTCATTAAACTCTGATTTGAACAGCGTTGTACAATGGTGAATAAAAAACCGCGTAGAGTTTAATGCTTCGAAAACCCAATGCTGTCTTATATCGTTAAAGCGAGATATACCCCCTTTGCCACTGTCCATGAGTGGAACTTGCATCAATGAGACCGAACATCTCGAGATTCTCGGTATGTGCATCACTGACCACCTTTTGTGGAACGAGCACATTTGCGATGTCGCCAAAAATGCCGCAAGATGTTTGGGTTTCTTAAGACGGTGCAAAAAGTTATTTTCCCCGTCTTATCTGGCTACTATCTATTAGACCTATATCCGTCCAAAGCTTGAGTACAACTCTCATCTCTGGGCTGGTGCTCCAGCTACATACTTAAGCGTCTTGGATGGTATTCAAAAAAGAGCCCTACGGATGATCGGTGACAAAGACATCACTGCGTCATTCCAATCATTAGATCACCGTCATCGTTACGTTTCATGTCCCTCTTTATTCTACTGTTACTTCTACGGTAAGTACTCTAGAGAAATAGCCAGTTCCATTCCTCCCCCAAGCAATTCACCTGTAATACTCGCGCTTTTATGAATGCCCATCAGTTCACCCTCGAACCCAGCTTCGGACGTACTCTCAAGTATAGAGAATCATTCTTTAGCCGTACTATGCGAATGTGGAACTCTCTTCCACACTCTGTCTTTCCCAATCATTATAATGTTCAGGAATTCAAGACCAATGTACACCGACACCTCCTTTCAAACCCCTTCTCTTCTTCCTAATGCACTCACTGTGTCTCTGGCATAATAAGGGTATAAACAATCCCTTGAGTGGGTGTAAATTATAAAAAAAAACATTGTCAGTTATTTTTTTTTTTTATAATTTGCACCCACTCAAGGGATTTTTTATACCCTTTTTATGCCAGAGACACAGTGAGTGCATTAGGAAGAAGTGAAGGGGTTGGAAAGGAGGTGTCGTTGTACATTGGTCTTGAATTCTTGTACATTGCAATGATCGGGAAAGACAGAGTGTGGAAGAGAGTTCCACATTCGCGTAGTACGGCTAAAGAATGATTCTCTATACTTGAGAGTACGTCCGAAGTTGGGCTCGAGGGTAAACTGATGGGCATTCCTAGAAGCGCGAGTATTACGGGCGAATTGTTTGAGGGGAGGAACGCAACTGGCTATTTCACTAGAGCAATTACCATAGAAGTAACGGTAAAACAAGGAGAGACACGCTACGTTGCGACGGTGGTCTAAAGGGGTGAATGAGTCAGTGATCTCTCTATCACCAATCATTCTTACAGCTCTTCTTTGAATTCCATCTAAGAGGCTTAAGTAAGTAGCTGGAGCTTTGTTTCTCACATTGCTAACGCGCGCACTTTCAGTCGGCTGTCATAAGATGTGTCATACAAGAAAGATAAGAATTTTACTCAAGAACTGTTCACCAGGAGCTTAGTTATTTATGCCCTTGTTTTTTTTCAAAAAGTCTACACCCAACTTTCCATTACTTGTTGTCAACCATGGTCTCTGTCACACAAAAACCATCATACATACAAAAAACGCCCAACCTGTTATGCATCGATTAATTTTATGTTAACCAAAAAAACCCCTGAGCAATAAATAATTCTCCAAAATTATTCAATCTCCAAAAACTAACACAAAAAAAATGTACGTATTCAATTATTCCTTTTGGCAAACACTATACCCAAAATATTTGAATAATAATTTATGTTTATTCAATTGAATATTAAAATAACCCGTTGGGTCTTGACAAAAAAAAAAAAAACTCTCTCACTCACCTTTTCATATAAATTCTGAATTTGACGAAATTCCCGGGTCTTCTTATGTGGATCGTGGTTGTTGTTATTGCTCTGTCTCAATCCACGATGACACCTGTTCAACCCCAACTCAATGTAGCTCCTGCTGCTACCGCAGTCGACCGACCGACAATATCCTTAAATTCGTAACACTGATGTAATCCAATTAAACGTCGAATGCGCTACACCGGAACCGGAAACAAATTGTCGTTCTCGTTGTTTTCGCTACTATGTTGTGACTGTAAGTTTTTTATTTTTCACAAATAGAAAAAAAACAGAAACTTGTATGCCGTCTGATTCCCTGCAGCGAAAGTAATTTCTTGCTTTATTGAATTTTTCAAAGGCAACTCAGTAACGCCATTAAGACATTCGCACTTTATTTACACTCAATTATCGCTCTCACTGCTGTGGGGTGTTTTTTATTTTTCACAATTTAAATTTAATAACAATTTCCCAACATCATGGTCATGGGCAAGGTAAAGTGATAGTTGTATGTTAAACTTTAAAGCAGAATTATAACGAAAAAACATCAAACTTCGACCGTAACAATTGTTTCAAAAGAAGTTAAACTATAAGAGCGCATGTTGTGGCGCGGTGGTAGCGGTGGCGCTGATGAGGACGACATCGATCGGTGAACCGACTGCGCGCTAGAGATGTAGGACCAAAGCTTGCTCATTAACGGCATGAAACAAGGTGATTCGAAGGGAGCTGCAAGGAGATAATAGTTGGCACAGCACACGAAGGAAAATTAAAGTTTATCCTTTAAAGTTAAGCAAGTGAGATTGGCTAAAAGTGGGTAGAACATGACCGCAAAACAACATCGCAACTGGTTTCATCCACCAGATAAAAAATTTGGTATACCCTGCAAAGAAAGAGATAAAAGAATTGAGTTAAAGTGGAAAGTTAAAAACTGGGAAAAAATATTTTTTGTTTTATTTTTGCTTTAAGAATAATTATTTTCCGGTTTTGCTTTTGTTTTTTCCAACTTGAAGAACTTTGTGGCGTTCGTCAAAAATTTAAAAGTTTTTGTTTTGGACGTCTGACGTTTTTTAATGCAATTTTAATTGAGATGGATTTTATGTCAAAAATTGTTTAACTGGTTTTGGCTTTTGAGTCACTCTTTCTGTCGAATCAGTGATTGAATTAATTTGTTACCTTTTTGGCGGATAAGGCAAAGAAAAAATTGCCATTTCAAACTTTTCAAAAACTGCAATCGCCATGACGATAAATTTTCAATCATCTCTTTCCGGGATTATCTTCCTGTCCCACACGCACTTTTCATAGTAATTTCACATTTACTGCGGGTAACCATTTCCAATGACGAATAAAAATTAAAAAGCAAATAACAACAAATCGAACAGGAAATCATCAGAGTTTATCAATTGCAAAGAGTGCCATCGACGTATTGAAATTACGTAACCGCAGGACAATATTCCCGTCTCATCGATTTCATTATGAATTGCCAATTATCGCAGGACTCAACAATGTAGCATTTTGAATGCGCAAATTGTGCATATTGTTGTTTTTGACTCTTGACAAAAAAATCCAATCAATATCACTTAATGATCTCATTATATTGAAATTATTTCAATTCAATTAAAAAAAAAAAACAGCATGAACAATTATGGATAGAAAGTAGTACCTGTCGTCAAAATTTTGTCATTGTTTTCGTTTTCGCAGAATTTTATGGTTCAGTTGGCATGTTAGGTTCAGAAAAATAAAACAAGCTAGAACAATCGCCAAATTGCTCCTAAAAATTCATCTGAACAGACCTCATCAGAATTTCACTTCAAAAACCAATTATCGCCTCTTCCTTCAAAAACATTTAAAAATTCTATCTCTCAAAACCTTGGGAACAAAAAATCCATGGAGCAAGTTCCCAGTTCCCATAGAAGCCACTTCTACCGCCCGAACAATAAATAAAAATTAAATTCCCTTAAAACTTGACAACGAAAACTTTGTGCATTTGCAACAACAGGAGCGCACTTTTCGAAAGACAAAAAGTATAGAAACAAAACAACAGGATATAATTATTCAAAATAATATCAACGCTAAAGGCAAAATTTTGCAATTTCGTTTTTGCACATTTACTATGCAGAAAAGTGATATTCCAAAAATGTTAATAACACTACAAATTCCTGGACTTGGTTCGAGTAGTCGGGCGATTGTTGTCATGGTCTGGGAAAATAGTGAAAATTTTGTGGAGTTCTGCTGGTGTTTGGTGTTGTCGTTGGTTGCTGGTATGGTGTGTTTTATGTTTTCACTTGGGCAGAATTTATTGGAGAAGGGATTATAATAAATTTAATTAAACAACACTTTGGAGACACAGAAGGGAATTCTATTAAAGGAAAATGGAAGCCAGGGCAACGGGTTTCAATTGATTGTTGTTGAATAAAATTAAAGTGAGAATGGTAGCGTTGTTAAATCATGAATCAAAAAATTTACTTTTATTTTTTGTTTCTCCGTAAGCCAAGTTAACCATAACCCGGCGACAGGACCTTGCAAATGTTTTTAGTTTCCAATGATTGATAGATAGTGGTGAGACCTTTGTTTTCGGGCATTACTTTTTTTCAAAATATCAAGAAATCTCAAGGTAAGAACTACATGTTGAACAATACAGGGATTTTATAGAACACAAACACTCGAAAAAGAGTATTTGAGGTTCAGAAAAGAAGCTTCAGAGATGAAAGAAAATAGATCAAGAAAAAGATAATATCGGTGACGTGAAAAGGAATAGAGAGCGAGAACGGCACAAGAAGCGAAAGTTCTACCAGACTATCCGCAACATTACGCAGTATATATACCACACTGCATCTTCTCTAAGGACTTGCATTTTGTAGCAATGGAAAAAGCATTTCAATGATTTGGTGAACTGGTAAGCTGATTACCGAAGAAATCACGACACCACCATTACAAGATGACAATCTCGTGCTGCAGCCATCAACTATCAAGAAAGTCAAAAAAGGATATCAACTAGCGAAAGGACAACTAAGCCGAGGGTGCTAATGGCAGCCGTGCTGATGAAACGTGGAGGTCTATCACTGTAACTAGTCCATGAAGTAATAGTGCTCATGTGAGAATAGAAAGAAATTCCGGAAGCCTGACGAAAAGGCATTTTATGTCCCATAAATAATAAAAGAGATATCACAGAGTGCAGCAATTAGAGGAGAATATATCCTTTTCCTTCAAGATTGGATAGTCACATATGCGGAAACCATAACCGGCGAATTTCAATATGGTTAATATTCCAACTTAACATCTGTTTATAGCCTGTAATGTCGTCTTAGACAAAGCAGCCAGGGTAGAATTGTACAAAATCATGAGAGAACTTTGCATCCCCAGTAAAACACTATGAAGACTGACCAAGGTTACAAGCCAAATTAAAGTACCTGAATTGCAATCTAGATCCTCCAATATTTTCAACTCCAACTGCTACAAGGGCATGGACTGGCATACCTCTTTTTCAGCTTGGCTTTGAAGACAGCAATGCGTGACTTTGAAACAACAACAAGAGGGACTATCGTCAGCAAACCCACTGGCTTATGCAGACTAACATCTTTGGAAGAACATTTTGCAAGCTGTATTGTACAAACCTCATTTATCCAGATCAAGCAGAGCTGCATATAAATGAGGTAAAAACCAAGTACATGGTAACTCCGTCTGCTTAAAACGTTGGCAGTAGAAGGACAACTATTAAGGAACAGGAGCACAAGTTCAAAGTTGTGTGATTCTTCAATTAACGTGGGTCAGCTGGCGGCTGCTAAAGCTGAAACTGCTGCAGTACGACCAAACGGTACTCACTCAGAGATTTGGAAACACATTTGTGAGCAAGGACGAAGCTATATCAAATCGACCGTGAAACACATACATATATTAACAAAAATTAAGCTTGTAGACTTCAGTGGGTTTGACACTTAGCTGGTATGAGCTAAGAGAAACCGTTACAGTTTACATATTTTTATGTGCAGATTGTGTAAAATTTACATCAAAAACTAAAAATAAAATTAAATGCGAAGTTGAATATGAAAATGTCCTATTGTCTCTCTTATTTCTATTTGCTAATTGGCCATGCACATGATCGTTAAAATGTTTAAAATAATTTTATTGGTTACATCCAAGTACATTTAAAAATTTATTTTTATTTCGCCTCTAAACTTAGAAACAAAACTGTCAGCAAGAAGTTAAATTTGATCTCAACGCCTATTTGAGGCTGAAAAAGAATAAGAAAAAGAAAAGTATTAAGTTTGTTTCGTCGCCGACATGTCTACAAACCATTAAAACCATCCTTGTCTTCCGATGAAACGTTGGTCTATTTTTGTTTACGAATTTAAAGACAACAGAAACAAAACTGGCTTGACGACAAGTAAAAAGGTTACTCATACGCCGTAGTACCAACTTTAACATTTTGAAATCATTTTTCTCCTTTTATTGATTTTTTTCCATAAGTTTGACAAATGACGTGATAACTTTGAATATTTTCTTTCAATTTTCCTTTCAGGAAATATCAACTTCACACAGCAACCAATCAATTTTTGTTAGGGCAGGACAGGAAGGAAGGCAATAAAGTGCTTGACCGCTTATAATATTGAGTTGGGATAAGCCAAGTCGCTAAAAGTGAAAATTTTTTAAATGTTTATTTTTAAGATAACAAGTGGATTTTCGTTTTTTTTAACCACGAAAAAACTAGAGCAAAAAAAAAACAACCCCACTTAAGCACCAAAAACTAAGTGGATTTCTCTTTAAACTGTCGGCAAATATTTGTTTAAGAATTTTTATCTTACAGTTTGGTGGGAGAGTAATAAATTGCACTTAATGGGATGTTTGTTTAAAAAATTTAATTTCACTTTCAAAAATAAAACAACAACAACCATTATAGTAAACGAATAAACATTTGTTGTCGAAAAACAAAAAAAATACCCAAAGTAGACGATTTTAAACAAATAGTTTGTCATTAATATTTGTTTTTCGATTTATTATGACGAAAAGAGCTGATCATCATCACATCACACACAGGTTCGGTTTTGTGGAGGAGTAAGGTGAAGTGAAATTGGATATTCAACTCAGTGAGGATTGCGTGGTATTCAAACATAATATCACGAGTATGTCCGTGAAATTGTGTTGGTAATTTTTATTGATAAATTGGACCTAATAAATTTTGTGCGTGTTTTTATTTGTTGTCGTCATTGTTGGGGAGTTAAGCTAAAACAACGTGACTAATGGTCGAATTCGAGATTATACCGAAAAATGAGAGGAAAGGATTTTAGGAGATGATTCATCTGGACACGTTTTAATAAGTCTCTTATTCTGCCTTCAAGGACTGAATTGGTGTTGTTTATGCTAGAGCTGATGGAACATTTGAACACAAATACAACTAAGTTTGTACTTTGATTTTTTGAAATTATTTTTACAACGCCTGCAACACGATACACCTGCAACAATTTCATTTAACGAAGAACTGCAATGACATCTAAAAACAACCACTGCCGAGGTCGCTGCAAACATGTGTCATACATACATTCATCGCTACACATTTCTCTCCCATGATGGCTGTCAATAAACAGGGTATCTCAAGAGAACCTTTCCATTTGGTTAGTTTCAATTCATTTTGCTAAAAGTTTTCTTCAAAAATCATTTTTCAAAACAACTTGTTGTATGTGTTTGTTCTAAATAATTTTCATCATGCACCACACATTATGTAGATCAAGTTCAAAAATCAAAGCACTCTGTGTATAATTTTTCTCTAAAAACCAAAACATTATTATAATTTTATTTTTGGCACTGCAATCTACCCATCATTTATCATCTGAGCATCCACACTGCCCAGCCAGCCTGCAGCGGGGGAACTCTACAGATGAAAAAGAATCTCAAAGTGTGTGTTTATTTTAATTGGATTGAGAAATTGTTATTTTTAATTTACCCCAATGGATTTTTAGTTTTCTTTTTTTTTCTTAAGGCTTTTTGCGTGCTAAAAGACGATTCGAATCCAAGAATAATATTGAAACAATTTGGTGTCAATAAATATCAAAATAAACGAAAACAAGAAAACGTGTAAATTGTTTAAATGTTTGGAGCGTCTTCATATACAATTGGTTTAGGTTTTTGCAGAAAACAAAAATTGTTGTTTGATGACATTTTAATTAGAAATGAGAATAAATTGTGTAAAGTTTGGATATGTGCCAGGCATGTGGATTTTTCAAATTCTAATTACAGGGGGGAAGGAAGATTGAATATGACAATCTTATTAGATTGAGAGTTTGATAAAATATAATTCAGGGCCTTAACCTTGTTTTATGAATTAAAATTATATTCTTAAATGTGTCGAACAGAATTATACAACAATAAAACTAATTTTGGTTTTTGAACTAAACACATTAAAATACTGATTCGGAAAATAGAGTAAGTCTTGCATTTCTGTCCGAAAGTCATTTTTCTAACGAGAACAGATTTGGTCTAATTTTTTGTTCATCTTGATCAAATTTTTCTAGACTATAAACTTTTGAAGTTCAAGCTCGAAGATTACTATGGTAATTCAAGATCCTAAAAAAATATTAAGCAGGTTGCCATGGTTAATACTTTGACTCCTTAAAAGTGTCAATTTTTTTAAGACTTTTAAAAATTTATAGTAAACTTCTTCTTACAACCAATTATTTGTAAGGCAAAAGACTTTGTTGTACAACAAGCTCATTATTGGAGAATATGGAGCCAAGTTATCCTGCTTCCTAAGTTACTCCGGTTATTGCTTGATGGAAGATTTTCATGTCATTGTAACTTCACCTCTATGACGATTTTTCATCTAGAGAGTAGAGAGTTAATGGGCCCTATCGGGAATGAGATTTCCCTGGAAATATTTCCCATAGGTATTCGGAAAATTTGTATCGTGAATAAGAGTTCTCTGGAAATATTTCCCACGTTCGGAAAATTCGTATTGTGAACGATGTTCGAAATTCCCCTAGAAATTTATTGCGATCATGAACACTTTTCCCATGGGAAATTTCTCGTTTTTTCTCTGGAGTTTTTTCCCATTCATTTTGATGAAGAAATTGCTAGCAAAATTATTTTTGCAGTAAGAAAGAAGATATGGACAGACTTAAAAAGGGAGTAGAACGTTTGTACTATTAAATTGCTTGAATAAACCACAAGCTTTTGGAAGAAATATTTTAACCTACTTAAAAAAAAAGTGGAAGAATCGAAAGATGGGTTTTTCAGCTTCATTCTTTAAAATATAACTTCGATCAGTCTGAATGTAATATAGCAGATTCTTTGTCAAGGTTTTGCAACATTCAAGAAGCGGAAATTGTAAATATTAAACTTTTGTGCACTAATAGAGAATATTATTCGGATTCCCCATGTGCTTACTAAGAGTGAGGTGGTAAAAGAAAATGCCACTGACCAAGAAATTATGGAAGCTAGGTATAGAAAAAAGATGATTGGCCAGCTAGTACTACCACCAGTGCCTATGATTTTCGGCGCCTTGCAATGAGTTGCAATGTGTCCGTTATCAAATCGCGGTTTCGCTTTTGCGATAATTGATTAAATAGTGGCATCAGAAATATTTGGCATTTTAGAAGATATCTTCTGAAGATTGGAATATCCTGAACACATAAAAGTAGTTAATGCTCCGAAGTTTGTGAGTGTTGAATTTAAGGGGTATTGTGATAGTTACAACATTGACTTGATAACATCACATTTCACATCCTTACTGGCCACAGGCCAATAATGAAGTTGAGAATATCAATTGATCTATTGTAAAGTGACTACATAGGTAATTATAGCCAATGGAAATAGGGCCGACTATATGAAAGACAAAGAACTGCATAAATTCACTTTGATGTACAACGTGAAACCGCATTGTATATACAACGGGAAAGTCACCTTCACAGTTACTATTTCAAAGATCAACTAGAGATATAATCGTTTCTATGCAAGATAATGTTTTGGACTCCAAGGCAAGAGACTTGAACAGTCTTCACAAAAAGGATATTCGTGGTGCGAAGGAAGCGGGTGTTTCCATTTGTAATGTGGACTTACTTCGTTATTTAACTCTCCAGAACAATTTTGTTACCATCTTCGATCCCACTAATTTCTTTTTTTTTATATTTCCTCCTTCAATCCAAATAATAGACGCAATGACGCAAATAATAGAAATCCTTTGCGTCAAAAAAAATTAAAAATCGGTACGACAAAAATAAAAATTAATCAATCAAAAAGAAATATTTCTGTCAAAAAAATTCAAAATTGATTTCCGAAAATAGTTTTGATCCCCTGGGAAAAAATCATTCCGAAGGAGTTTCATGATAACTAGAAATGTTTCTTGGGAATGAAATTTTTCTTGGGAAATAAAATTTCTTGGGAGATTCCCGATAGGGCCCAATAAGTGGTTTTCCTAACAGGAAACATCCAAAAACTTGTTCAATAACGTCCCAACATAATATCAAAAAGATATTGAGGTGATTAAACTTGAGAAGAGTATTCCAAGGACTAAGAAGAACAAGGGTCAAAATTTGCTGTGAGACAGACTTGTTATACTGTCTTGAAAAAGTTCATTGTTTAACATTTTATAAAATTCAGATTGAAGCTTTTTTTCTCACTTATAACATTTACCATCTGCAAAGATTAGAGTTTTGCTCTTACGAACCCATAACGGAGCATTATTTATAGTTAACTAAAAAAGAAAAGGCTCTAGATGGCTTCCCTGAGGAACTCCTGAATTGCCTTAATTTTATTTGATTAGTGATATTCATAGCATCTGCAAAGATGAGAATTTTGCTCTTACGAACCCAAAACGGAGCAATGTTTATGGTTAAATAAAAAAGAAGAGGCCCTAGATGGCTTCTCTGAGGAACTCCTGATTTGGCATACAATACAAATTACCTTAATTTGATAATTGATAACCTATTTTCGAAATAGGAGGATTTCGAAGAGATGAAAAAGATTGGGAGCGTTGATCCTCAGTCTTCTTTTGATTTGAAGTTTGTCAAAAAAACGTCATAATTGTTGCATTAAACTCACTCGAACACACTAAGACTTAAAAATGAATATGAATGCAAATTGTCTGCCGTTCTTCGAAACAAATTTATCTAGCTCCGATCTATGCCACTTTATGCAAAGGAGTTTTTCGCTTTGTTTAAAGAAATAAATGAGTGTTCATTACCTGTCGAATTCGGGCCTCTATGCAACCTTTCTGTTAGTTTTTGAACTCTTCTTGAAAACTTAACGAAACGCGCTACTTTCACTTAACAACATAAAATCAAGTCAGAGCCATTTACCAGGAACGTAAAGTGTGAGTATTGAAGTCACCTTTTCCAACAGAAATCAGTTGATTTAGTGATATCCCTTATTAGACTTTTAATTTTAGGATAGTAGTAAGTAAGCTATTTATTTGCGCTATAAAAAATCAATTTTTTGTAATGTAGATTTTCATTATTTCACTTGTTATTTGGAAATGTTTGCTTTTTCAAACTATGTCAATACAACAATTATTACTGTTTCGTCTTTACCATTTGTTTCAATCCTTTTCAGAAATTGAAAAAAAAAAGAAACCAAATTTTGTTGTTAGGTGCTATTGCTTTTCAATAAAACAATAACATCATCATTTAGAAAAAACAACATTCATATCGTTTATACTAACCAACAAAAATTAAAGAACGTTTTAATCTCTACAAAAGACAAAAGAAAAACACTTGACAAATCAGGCATATATGAAATTACATGCAACGAATGTGACAAAAAATATTATGGACAAACGAAGAGATCGGTGAAAACGAGATTCAAGGAACATATGAACAACATAAAAAACCAAGAAGTAAACAAATCTGCTTTTGCTATGCACGCCATACAACAACAACATCTATCGACAACAATTGACAACGTCCGCCTCCTTAAGTGCATAAACGACCGCCGAAAATTGGACGCCTATGAAAGTTTATATATACACCGCAACAACACCACGGCTTTAAACATCGATAATGGCAACATAGAATCAGAATTATTTTTGTTATGATTGCAATTTCTCTTTTCACTTGTTAACTTGATACCTCACCTAACTGCTCTATTCGTTATGTATTTTACTTATTCTTCTTTGTTATTCTCTTTTATTATCTCTTTGTAATATTCTTTAAACAAACTAATAAAATATTCTCAGTCGTGTTGCTGATGATGGTTGGTAAACCAACCGAAATGCATTCAAGCGAATAAAAAATTTTGTTTGTAATCTCAAACTAATGGTGTTTGTCATTATTGTTTAAACTTTAACTTTCGAACTTTAAAGTGGAGTCCTTTTGTTGTGTTGTTTGGTCTTATCGTCAGAAGAATATTTTTGCCATCGTCTTGTGTTTTTATGTTTAAAGATATATTGCAGCGCTTCCAGATATTTGTTTTGTTTTATTAGAAAATAAGTTTCTTTTCGCTTGGATGCTCAAAATATAAACAAGACATAAAAAACTTCCTCTTTTTATTGAGGTAAGAAGAGAACTCACTGTTTTGATGAAAACAAATACGAATATTTGAATGGAAGGTCATTGCACAATAGAACGCGAATTCAATTAAATTTCGCAATTTTAAAATTTAATCAGTTTCAAAATAAATCTAAATTTAAGTTGCTTATACGAAATTTTCGCTGACTCTTTAAATTAAAAAAATGTAATATCGTATCACTTAAATGGATTGCCTAATTAAAATCGACTATTTATGACCAAAATTAATGACTCGATGTTATCTTAACGCTTTTCAATTATGGCGTAATTGATTAGATCATAAAAGGGTGCAGTTAATGTAGTTTTGATTTGGCGGATGTGGTTGACCTAACGAAATTTATTAAGTTGAGTCATCAGTATCTATCGAAGCATTGTAGTTGAAGTTCTACTTATATACTTCAACTTCAATACTTTGTTATACAACATTTCAAAATCTGACAAAGGTTCGTAAATCAACATCATGTTTCAATTTCCAAATGCAAAAATGGGTAAATATAGGAAAGCAAGATAGTATCAACAATAAAAGGGATATCCATGGCGAACGGTAAAACTAAACAGAGGAAATTGTTTGTCGATGGTTATATGAAATATTGCATCGAATATTCAAATATTCCTCTGGACTCATGCTGCTTTTGTGTGTCCGTGGGTGTTCTACTTTTAACATCAAATATTTCTTGCGATTGTTTTTTTTTTTTGCACGGAGCAATACATATTGGTCTCAAAATATCAAAATGTCAAAAGAATTATATTTGCTTTTAATCTTCTATTCTCTTCTATTCTAACGAATAAAGGAGACGGTTCTTATATTCACTAAAGGGTCTAAAGGGTGGTCCGATAAGGTACTGAGGACACCAGTGCTGCAAAAGCAAATAACTTTCAAAATTTAAGCAGAATTCGACTCGTAGTTTTATTTTGACAGCATGTGGAAACGGGAGTGTGCGCGGATTTTATAAAAATGGAAAAAAACAGTATCGGTCGGTGATTCGATTTTTGTTTTTGGATGGAAACCACGCCTCTTCGCTGCTCAAGAGCTTTTGGGTGTTGTTTACGACCGACACGCCAAAATGAAGAAAAAACAGGTCCAATTTGGCCACCATATGATAACAGACCAGCTCACATCATCTGGCCGCGCGCCGGGTAGAACCATCAGTCGAATGAGAGAAGAGAACATCTCCGCGGCGGAGGCCTACTTTGCAGATCGAGAAAACGGCTTTTTGAAAAGGGTTAAAGATGTCGACCATTTTCCGAAAATGATTGTTTTTTTATTTTAGGTTCAGCACTTATCGGACCACCCTCATAAATATTATTCCATGCAATTATTCTATAAAAGAATTTTGTGAATTAGTAAATGCAACTCTTTCTTCACAGAAAGTGCACCCTTCACTCTTCTGACTTTCAAGAGCAGAGACTCTCTGGATATCTTTTGAGTAAAGTTAATCTATCTTGTTTTATTTGCTAAAGAGTGAAGTATTTCAGTTTTCCATTGCAGAATGATTCAACTGAATTCATGAATTTTGCTTGCGATTTTATTTTATTTTAGGTTTTTTTTTTCTTAGCGCATCCAAAGGACAAACGAAAAGGATATTCTTTTTACGAAGATTAAGTCAAGTGGCAAATTATTATCAAACAGAGAGAAGATAACTCAATTGTTTTGGATGATTGCGTTTGCGAAATGTGTTTAACAATAATAGTTGGAAGATAGACACGTGCTATCCGAATCGCATCAGTAGTTTCGATTTTGAAGACAATTTAATGTTTTATTTGTTGAAAGAAGACTATGTTCATTTAAAGCGCAATAAAAGTAGGATTCCACACATCCGCTCTCTCTCATCACGATTTCTTAATATCAAACACTAAAAAGTCGTCAAAAATGAAACGAACGGACGTGTTCAAAATGACGGAACTCAAAATCTGACAAAGTAGTCAAATGATCCAATTAAAACCCATAATTTCCTAAATTAAACATCAAACATTAATTTATTCACTGAACTATAAACAAAAAACTCCCCTTAACAGTGAAATACAAAATAATGGCAATTATTTAATACAAACAAATAAAAACCCACATCAACTTTAATGTTCGTCCTTTTTCCCAAAAGACAAACAAAAACATAAGACAAAAGACGAGACTTATCCAATTGAAGTTCTATTTCAATCACGTCGGACATTTTTCATAAAATTCCTATTATCACCACGAAAATGAGGATGGCCAACTCTCTCCTCTCATCACGCTATTTGAATAAACGTGACTGAGATATAGACATTCAAGTTGCAAATGAGAATAAAATTATCTTGCACACTTTTTCTTACAGTCTGAAGGAAGAATAAAAAAATGGAATACACCTCTTTCGGGACTACCAAACCTACTTTAGTCCCAGTCACTCCGGCTATAGCAAACAACGTCTCACTTTTAATACACTCGCCACCATCGTCATAGTCGCCGCCGGCCGTTTCCATAGAGCCATGATAATGTGCCAGTGGACCACTTTACTAAGAAAGACTTTAAAAGTCCACAAGGCAGGAGAATAACTATCCACCACACTGTGTCTCGTCCATTGGCTATTTGTCTACCGACGAACGACGCGATGCGACGAAGGACATAAGGATGGGAATGTTGTTCGAGACGTTCGTTGTCGTCGACACGGCTTTGTAGTTATCATGAAGGTCCCTAAGCAAGGATACACGACACGATGCAACTTGCAAAAGTAGAAATAAGCAAAAAAAATACAGAACAAAGCTATATTGCATGCATGATGGCTTAAAAAAGAAGATGGACGCTGGAAGCAATTAACTCAAGCTTATTGTCGTAGCATAAAATTATACATTAATGAATAGACGATGAAGAAGACGGAGACGCATTAAATGTCCTGGTAGTACGTTCATAGGGACATCACTTTGGGACTGTTCTTAAGCAGTGACTTCCCCGAAGGCTACAACTACAACTACAAAAAAAAGCAGAAAACTACTCCAACAAAACTTCTCATTCGTCCTTGCTTAAATAGCTACGTTATTACGTTAATGTTGTCCAGCAAGCATACCACTCAACGATAGTACAAAATTGTCGTTTAAGAAAAAAAAAATACTTAAAAAAGAAGAGAAACTATCATCAATTGGAATTAATATCCCTATTGCAGTCCTATTGAAGGATTTATGTGTTCAAGATGAAAATGAAGATACAAATGGGAAAACTTTATTCGGAAGCGACAAAGATCCTACAATTGTAGATGGTTTCTCTTTTTTCTTTTTTCTAAAGTTTAACAAATTTTCCTCTCGACCTTTTGGAACGTGAAACTTTTGCCGAGGACATTTTAAGTCATCGTATGCTTTTTTGGAAGAAAAAAAAGCCGAACAAGAAAAATTGTATTTGAAAAAGAAGAGAAAAGAAAAGTGAAGAAACTGGCTTAATTCGGGACTAGATGAAAATTTGAATGTCGCATTTTGTGTTTTTAATTTCTTTATCGTTGTGCTATGGGAAACGAAATGGGATTAGTGTTTTTTCGTTCGAAATTTAATGTTATTTTATTTAAGGGAATTAAATTGATCCTAAACAGGAAGAATGAGAATGAGAGCATAAAACGATCATAATCGACGATTATTTATACAGTGCAGGAAATGTGAATTTAAATGATACTAAAATTTAAGTTAAGAGCCAAAATCCGCCTAGTAGCTGGCGCTCTACCATATTAACATGTAAATTTTTAATTTGATGTTAATAAATTATAACAATAATAAAATTTCAGTTTGAAAAATGTTAGTTCGTCTTTTTCTAGATGATAAAATGCAAACATTCCTCTGGCTGCATTCATCCTTTTCCCATTCTCAGTCTCACGTGACATTAAAAAAAACCCTCCACCCATTATGACAGAAGACAACAACTAAATTCCTAAATTTGACGTTTATTGCAATATCATTTCACTCCTTCTTCCTTAGATAAAGTGCACCTTTTAAAATCTTGTGTTATCCTTCAAATTGCATGCAGCAACAGTAATTATTATTATTATCATTTTCCTTGAACAATCCATTTATCTTAAAATTGTTTTCGTACAGAAATTTATATAGCTCCGTGATTTACTCTGCTCCAACAGCGTTCCTATTATGTTTCAAGGGGTCGTCTTAATCGTTTTGTTTACCTGGCGCGCGCTGTGCGTCATAGAACAAAGAAGTATGTGCTCGAGTTGGAGTGCAATAATGCGACACTTTGAAACGAATGACACTTGAACATCGTCGTCGTTGTCGAGGCGAAAAACGTCAGGAGAAATGCTAGTTGCAGTTTTTATAACACTGCACGTGCCGATAGCATTCTTCGCTAGATTAATATTGAAAAATTCCAACATAGAAGCGCAAATTTCAGCACTCTTACGGATACTATTTAGTGCTGAATATATGCATTTGTTTTAGTGTAATGCTTATTGAAAACACCAATTTAATAATGAGGATTTGCTAATGAAACTCTTAAACACCAAGAGACGAAACCAATTAAATTGATTTTTTTAACATCATTTCACTTACTTCTTTTTATGAAACATAAAATCTACATTTTTATATCTATCCATGTGCTCAAGCTTTTTTATGTGGTTTCGTGATGTTTACGATCTTGTTTTGAGATCTGAAAGAATTTTGTTTACAATGATTTGTGTTAAATGATTTTTTTAACTAATTAAACTTTAATTTATGATGTCTTTTAGGCAAGCCTCGCAAATGCTTATGATCTAAATTTAAATTTCGTGGTTTTTCATATGACTAAGGAAGAAAAGAAGACGTTCCTAAAAATATAAATAAAGGACACTTTAGACACTCGGCACTCATTGTTAATTTTATTGATAAACCGTTGTATTGTATTATACATCAAAATACGGGTCTATAAGTCAGTGATTAAAATAAAAAATAAATAGAGTGGCGAGACAGCTCTTGAAGAGCCAAGGCCTAAGCGGCTTGTTCTCATCAACAATGCTCTGAGTGCTTGTGAGGATTCCGAACGGCAAAGATGAGAAGCACTTTTTCATGACAGATTGGAAGTTTTGTAAGTTCTTCGCAAGATGCAGTACCCGTGGAAGATGAAATAAACACAAGTAGGACTCGTACCGACAACGTTCTGCTTAGCAGCCAACGCAAACTGATTGAACTTTTTTTTCAGCAATTGCTTATAATATACAGTTATAGCCAATTACAATCATTTCCGAAAATGTCCAGCAATGTCAAATCGCCAGATCACTCAATTTTTCCGAGAAGCTTATGCCAAATGATGCACGAGAGGAAAGGTTTGTTTGCCCTCTATCAGTCACTGAAAATGAATTTAATGAGTTTATTCAAATTTACCATCTTGTCCAGTACGGTCCACCATACGACAACTCCATTAATGAGTATCGGTCTGATTACCGAGGTTTATAGCCAGTGGGTTATTTTTGAGGAAAAGCCCCATTTTAAGCCTATGACCTCTTTACAAGTAAATAGCGCTACAGTAGCCTTCTTTACTCTTTCATCAATATTTGCCTTCCAATTTAGTTTGTGTCTAAAATATGGCCTAAACAGGGCCGTCTTTAACATTTTGGGGGCCCTGGGCACTTTTCGAAAATGGGGCCCCTGTATGATTATATAAAAATGTTATGTTGTGTAATAATGGTATACAGAAAAAATCACATAACTTTGAATTGATATTTATTCTTTTAATTTTTTAAATAAATAATTTTTTTTTTAATTCATTAAAAAGATAAATAGTTTTTGCAGCATTTAAATTATAAACATAAACATAGTAAAATAAAAACAAAAAATAAATATTTCATATAAAAATTCAAAAATAAACAAAATTTAAATAACAGACCATTAAATCAGTTATTGAGAATGTAATTTAAAGAACAATATAGTGACTCAGACTATATTTTTTCAGGTAAAAGAAAGGAATATTTATTGAAGGGGTCTTTTTCTTGATTTGAGATTAGCAAAATCATTAATCACATCTTCAAAATCGATGCCTCTGAGAAGGAACGTTCCCCACTGCAATTGGTCACCATCGTACTTAAATTTCTAAGTGCAATTTCAACATTGCGAAATTCATCTTCAATTTTATTAGTTTTTTAAAAATTATAAGGCTCTAGAATGTTGTCAGTTTTTTTCATTTTCGTGTCGACTAATTTTCAAGTACATAGTCTCTTAAATTCAGGCATTCAGCATGTAGTTCATCTCCGTTCACATCTTCGGTGTAAAATTTAGAAAAAGATTTGCAGTTCTCTTTAAAGTCTTCTGAAGTCAGATTTTTTAATCGAAAATAAAATTCAAAACGTTGGCCAATCTTCGTATACGAACCTAGTCGCTGTTTCAAATGAACGCTTAGTGTGTCGACAATGGGAAGAAAGGTTTCAAATTTTAAATCTTTCTTTCGCAGTCAGAATTACTGAGGATCCAGAGCCGTCAAAAAAAGTCTGGCGTGAGCTTCTACACCTCATCCTTTCAGAAAGGTCCTTATATTCGGAATCCGGATTTTTTTTGTCTGGCTGATGAATCAAAGTTATCAAAATTGTCTCTGAGCCCAATTATAAATTCATCTATTGCACTCAGCAAATTTATTGCAACATCCAGGGTAATATTTTGTTTTTGAATTAAAGTACTTGTTTTACATAGCTGGACATTAACGGGCATTTTTTCGTTAATCCGTTATTCGTTAACTTCAAAAAAATTTTAACGATCGTTAAATTTTCCAAAGTCCGTTAATCGTTAATAGAACACAAATACCATACAGATACACATTAGATTATTGGTAATTCAGTTTCAGTTTCAGTTTTATTGGATAATACAGTAAGACTAAGTCTTTAATAGTAAACATTTAAACATTGGTTAAAGTTTACAATTATTTTTATAGCTTATAAAAAATTAGTCTACACCCTTCAGGAAACACAACGGCACGCGACTTGTCTTTTTCGCTGCCTTTCTGTGTTTTTTGTAAATTGCACAGCTTTAGTCAATGCTTTATTAAACGGCATAGATAGAAGGTTCGGACCACTTATGGACGATGAACAGTGCAAACTTGCTGTGACTTTTCACCCTAAGTTTCGGTTGATATGGTTGCAGAAATATGATACAAAAAATGCATGGAAAAAAAGGTAGAAGAAGCGTTACAAGAAGAAGGTTTCGAAATATCAAAGGACGTAGAGAGTGTAAGTGGCGGAGGCAGCAACGCGAGTAACAACGACGATGATGAGGATGACTTTTTCAACTCTGTTACTCAATCTTCAGAAAAACCTAAAGGGCAAAACAGATGTGCAGAATTGCTGCGCAGCAAAATTAAAAATACACAGGCTCTTATGGGAGCAAATTCTGCATGCAGAACAGCGCTGCGTGATGTCTCTATTTCTAAATTTTCTGCCTAGTTTCATTGCAGCCATCATTGAAAAACTAAATTTTCCAAATAATTGCTAGCTGGCAATGCTTATATTGACACAATATTGACACTGTATATTATTTCAAATTGTCAGTTTTGAAATTCAAATAAGCAAAATAATAGGAATTCGTTTTTATTGCCGGAAATGACTAGGAACATTCGCCATCTATCTACAACCCTGATATTCGGACATTTTTGAGTTCCTTGACTTGAAGAAGAACACCGGAAAGGAGGAAACTCGCGCACGTAATCTTTTCTAGCCCTACGGATCCTGATTTGTTCATGAAACGTGTCGAGGCCAACGGAGACTGGTTGCTCATATATCCGCACAAATGTCCCGGATTACACGAAGTCTGGGGGAAAATTTCGAAGCTTTACACTCGGAGGAGGGTGGCGCTAATCCAATAATCAAAACTCAAGTCTTTTGGTTTGCCAAAGAAGTTACCAAGTGTTTTTGGCGGACGCGAAGGATGGCTATAAATTGAAGTTCAAAATGTTTTTTTTTGTGTTTAATGGAGCGTAGGATTTAAACCAGTTTTGGTTGAAAAATAAGTGAAAGTGAAGAAATATTTTTGAGAAAGTCTTAATAAAGAATTTCACATGCAAAACTATTGTGGGTGATTAAAATATTGGTACAGCAATAACAAATGGCAATGTTTTTCTAACAATCGATAACACTTATGAACATTTTCCTTGGGTATTAGTGTGATTAGAATTAAAAAAAGAGTGGCGCGACAGCTCTTGAAAACCCAAGGCCCAAGTGACTCTTGGAAGTTTTGTTAGTTCTTCGCAACGGGCAGGCCCGTGAAAGATGAAATAAAAACTATGGGCAGGAGTAGGACTTTAACCGACAACGTTCTGCTTAGCAGCCAAAGCACCTAACCAGCAAGCCACGGACGGACATTACTCGAAGAGCATACCTATTAAAAATGAATAAAAAAAACTCCTTGACGATTTTCAAATTTTTTTAAATACAAAACAACTAAAACAATAAAATTTTGGCAGGTGTCGTTTTTGTCTTGACAGAACTTGGCAGAGTTTCTGCACGTGTGTTTTGCTTGAACATAAGAACAACAAATCATTAAGAAGTAAAGCTCAAGGTTTCGTAAAAACGGGGCTAGATTTGATGTCAAAAGACTCGTTAAATGAAGCGGAATTCCTCGGGGAACAAGTATTGGCAAATCTGTTTATCCAACACAATACTGCCATACCCTCAAGCGCTGCTGTTGAACGTCTCTTCTCCACGGGCAAGGATATACTTAAGTCGAAAAGAGCCTCGAGAATTTCAACATGCTGATGTTCATGAAGGGGAACAATCACATTCATATACATGACTGAATAAATTGTTGTTTTAACACTTAAACTCTTATAACATATAATTTACTATATTAAAAAGAATATGAGTGCGACCCATGTTGTCTACACGACTAACTTCCCAGAGTGAAATTTTCAGCCGATGCGTTCCGTTGTAGTTGTACACGCACGTTGTTTTCAAAGTTAAATTCCATAAGTTCATTTGAATAACAGTAGCGCCTATATTACTCCTGAATATTATATAGTTTTCTATTAGTGAAAGCATTTTTCTAATCGGATTAGTATTTCCGAATATTAATATTAAATGGCAAAACAGCGTTTGGTGGGTCAGCTAGTAATCAAATATGGTCCATGATGCTCCTGAATTTTGTTTTTTTTTCACACTAACTATAAGATTTTTTGCACTATTGTTGAAATTATTGCAGAAATTATCATAATTTTCATTATATTAGGGTTGTGTTAGATTTTTAATTGCCATTAAAAAACCGCTAACCGGATTTCGCTCAAAACCTAACCAGCTCTTAACAATACAATACCGCGTCGAATGAGACTAATTTTATGACAATACGATGAGTGGTTCGCGAGATAGTTGAGCTGAAAAAACGTAACGCACGTCCGCACATACGCACTTACGAACACATATACAGTATACACACACACACACTTCATCATAAAAACGGTTGATTCGGATGGATTCTAGTGAACTCGATACATGGAGATATGCAAAAATTGGAGATTCATAAAATCGGCCCCATTACAATAACTTCCTCTGGGAAGTTAAAAATCTACTTGTCTTTTCTTGTTTTTAACTTCCCATTTTTATAAGAAAATAAAATTTTTATGGCGTGTTAACGGATTAACGATTAACGTTAACTTGCGTTAATTTTTCTAAAATTTAACGTTTTTACTGTTAACGAAGTTAAATTTTTAATTAACGGATTTGCGGTTAACGAAGTTAACTTTTTAATTAACGGTGCCCAGCTATGTTGTTTTATTAATTCTTTGCAATACAGAGTTCCAAAATTCTGTAAGTATGGTAAATTCAAGCTTGGACATTTTTTTGCAAAGACTAAATGCTTCCTCTCTGGCCTCTCGTGCCTGTCCTAGTGAGAAGTGTAATCTTTCATCTAGCTCATTGAATGGCCAAAAACAAAAACTCTTTACCTCTTTACCTTGAAATCTTAAAAAATTGAGTGCCGTTCATCCGACGGATAGTTAAATCGCCTATGTATGAGTTACTGCGTTGATGCAAACTTGTAGGCGCGGCGTAAATATAGAAACACCATTATCTTTATTTTTTCATACAGATACAGTGATATTAGAAATGTATGTGTTTTCTTTTTGTTTCTGTCAGAAAGCAAACTGCATTGCCATTCAGTTAGTTGTTCAGCAAGGAAAGTACGAATTCTGATCATTCTTTATGAATCTAAAATTGTACCGAAATATTTTTTTTTTCTTGAAAATATACCAATAGAGGTTAAGTGATGTTTCATCAATTTTGGGGCCCCTGGTGATTGCGGGGCCCTGCGCCTGGGCCCAGTGGGCCCAGTGGTAAAGAGGGGTCTGGGCCTAAATATTTGGCTTGGCCGGAGAATGTTGGGGGTATTCCTTTAATTGTGGGTGGGCTAACTTGAGGAATTTTGTACCTTCTCGTAAAGATTACTAGTTCCGTTTTATGTGGATTGACATCCAAGCCACAATGCTTTTCCCAATATGTTAGCCTCTTTAAGGCATTTTCCGAAAGAACTTGTGGGTGTTTCCAAGATATAGATATTTCAACGTCGTCGGCATAGGCAATCACCTGCTTCCAAAGATGTTGGGAGATCGTTTACCACCATGTTCAATAAAAGAGGAGAAAAGACCCCGCCTTGGTGGTGGTTAAGCTCCTCATGTTGGAAATTATTGTCCTGCTTTTAAACATGAGACTTATGAGATCAATGAGTGATTTCTCTATTTTTAGCTTCTTCATTATGCTGTTGTGATTGCCTGGTAAATGACGTTATTCAATGTTATGATCAATTTTTTATTGTCTTAGTCTTTATCTTATTTCCCAAGGAAATAATACCTTCTGATGCAAATATCTCGGCAACCAGGGCTTGAAATTGAGTTTCGGGTTCAGTAATAGGGTAAGGATAATCAGTGCCGGCTTTAGGGTATGGCGACCCAGGCGGTTGCCTGGGGCGCCGTGATCCAGGGGCGCCACGTCATGTCAGCCAGCATAACTTCAACAGAGGCAAGAAACAAATCAACAAGTTGTGAAGTTATCAAGCTCTAGCTCAAAAAATTCATATCGAAAAGTTTCATGAGTTTCATCTTGTTTTGTTATAGCAGACTATTCTCTTGTATTTTTAATCGCTATAGGTAGCATGAGATTTTTTGATGTATGACCAATTGGGGCTGTTCATTTCTTATTGTGTTTGTATTATCCATTTAAGTAATGCGTCTTTCCGTTTTTAGCGCAACCGGTCAAAATCAATCCTTGGACTTCTATAGAGATAAGAAATACAATGGATGTGTATATCACATGATACAATGAACAAGGTATTTTATCATTAGAGAAGAGATTGCAAACTAGGTATTTTACAATTACTGTCAACTATTTCTTATTCTTTTTTTGCTGTCATCCAGCAAATTTTGTTGTAATTTTCCTCTGTTCTTGGCATTTTAACATTTTTTTTTTGTAAATTTGCGGAATGATGAAGAATCAAATATGATAAATAGATAATACTAAAACTAGGACGAGAGACGCAGTGACCACGGAGTCACTATAAGTGTAGCGACTTAAGGAAAGACTCCAGAAAACCTATGAGCCTCGATGAAATAGCTAATGTTGCCGTTAACATGAGGGAAATTAGAAGTTATGGAACGATATTTAGAAGATTATTTTGTGGTATGGCGATTTTCGACTCAAGGCACGGTATATCCACGGTAGTCCAAGAGAAGCATCAAAATTCCACCCCTCCAATGAGCAAGCTCTATTTGACATGCTAGCGTGCCTGCCGGCAGCTCACCCCAAGAACAACCTGCTCAGAATAGACCAAAATCCTTGAGATCCTGTGGATCACGATATAATGATTGCAATAGTAAAATAGGAACATTTTTAATACCGTTACAAGTTCTAGCCCTTAGGACTAGGTTTAGTGATATTTTGGAGCTCATTTGAGTTCTATGTCAATTTTTCTCCAAGTTCTAACGCGTTTAAACTTCGATTTAGAACTTTGTTATAGATAATCAGAACTTCGATAAAATTAGACCCTCGCATTCGGGGTCTAGTGCCTTAAAACTCGGCTTATTTATAATTTCGTTTTTTCAACGTTTAAAATAAAAGAGAATAATAGGTGGAGGAAGATATGTATACGAAAATGGATCAAATTTTCTATGATTTCCTATTTATGGACGTTGACTTTGAGTACGATGCGAACGTTATCCTGGAAGAAAGGCGTAATTATCGAATGCCAATACGTGCCACTATTAATACATGGGACGACACTGATTTTTTCGGCGCTTCAGTTTAACAAAGCAAACGTTTTTAGCAGTCCTTTAACTGGTGTCAGAAGACCTTCGACATCCACAACCACGGTAAAAATTGGAATGAATTTATTATGCACTTTTTTTTCTTGACAGTTTATGGGCACGAGTAGGATTCGAATCCCACATACTACGTAACAGCCAACGCACATAAGCACCACGCCACGGGCATCACAAAAATAGAAATAGGTACACACGTACAAGAAAAAAACAAAATTAAGGGCAAAGTCAAAAATTGTTTGTATATTGTTTGGTATTGAAGGAAATATCTGTCAAAAACACTGCCGGGTGACTCAAAATTTTCAAAAACATGCTTGAACTAGGTTCTAAAAATAACAAGCGATGATTTTAATCGAGTTCTTGAGAATTGAAGAAATGTCGTGTTCCAAATATTCTAAAAACTAATTTCTAACGTTAGATATTCACTAGGTCGAGTTTTAAAGGGAATTTAAAACTTGGTGAAAAAATTGGGCGTAATTTTATCGAAGTTCTAGCTATGAAAAATTTCTAAATCGAAGTGAAGTGAACTTGGTGAAGAATTGACTGAGAACTCAAATGAGTTCAAAAATTTCACTTAACCGAGTTTCAAGGGCTAGAACTTTGTCCAGAAATTAGGCGTAAAAGTATTTGTGTTTGACATTTTCAAATTCAAAAGAAATCAATATTAACAGGATAAAATTAATTATTATTATTAAATTATTTATAGTACGGGAGGCAGCGCTTAATTTTTAAAGTCATTTGCTCAAGGCTGAAATTAATATATATTGTTGTTTTGGACCAATCTTTGACAAAAGTGAGCGTCAGTCGCCTAGCTAGTGGTGGAATCAGAAATGGCAGCTCGTCAAAGTGGCAAAAAAATCCCAAAAAAAAGTCATTTGCTCAAGGCCCAAAATTTGTGTGTCGGTTATTTGGATCAATACAAACACAAAAACGACCATCAGCCGCTTGGACAGTGGTGGATTGACCGTCAGTCGGGCCCATGAACATGCCAAAAAAATTTTTTTACAAAGTCATTTGCTCAAGTATGAAATCCATACAGTCGAATATTTATTCTATTTAAGTAATAAAAGTGACCGTCAGTCGCTCTTTTAGTGGTGGAAAGACCGTCAGTCAGCGTCATGAAAATTTTGCCTTTTTAGTGAATCTGTACAAAAAACTTAGTTTTTTGCTGGGAAGACGTTATGAGGAAAGGTTTGGATCCAAAAATTAAAAAGCTATCAAACGAGAAGCAAAACCACCATGTTGCAAACCCAAACCTTATAACCTTGGCCGCCATTTTGTTTTTAACGCTTTTTTTTTTATTTTTGCTTGTAACTCCGTCAGTTTTCACTTCAGAGAAAAATGCCCTATAACAAAGTTATAGGAAATTTTATTTCCTAAAAAAAATATTAAGCAACTTTTTTCTATTAACCTTACTGTTTAGGAGCTACAGCTGATTTTTTGATTTTAGTGCCCTATTTTCTTTAACCGACCATATTTTTAATAACAAAAATAAAGGAACTATTTCCTATTTATATTCTTTACACACAATGCACTTCTCCAATGGTTTGTGAGCTAAATGCAAGAGCAAGCCGCAATTAAGTTTCTAAAGTGGTCGGAATAAATTTTAAAGGCGGTACGTTAAATGAAAAAATAACTATTTAATTACATGCTTTATAAAAGCGCGGTTAGTCTAAATGAAGTATTTGTGTTTTCATGTTCTGCCAAAACAAAGTGCTTAAGATGTCTGCCCAGATGAAGGCTTTTTGTGTTTTTTTGTTTTAAAAGAAATGAACCGCTTCATTTATTTACTTTAAGTGCCAAGGAAAAGTGCAAAAAACTTCTTGAAATTCGAAAATAAAATCATTTATATTTATAAACCTTTGGCTTACCTTACCACAGTCAACTCCAAATTACATGCTTCTTCTTGAAACTGTCCTTTCACCTACATATCTTTTCACTTTAAGAATGCATTTTGAATACATCATAAAAGCACTAGCCTATGATGATAATCGACTTCCGAAAATACTAGCAAAACACAGCGTAGATATACAAAAATATTAGCTGTGTGGGGCTACATTGCACTCTGTAGATATCCAGGATGCATCTCTAAGGGAAACATTAACAAACATCCTTGAATCAATGGATGGACGGATAAGAGTAGATCTTATAGAAGAAGCTTAAGGCTCATCGCGTCGATCACTGTATCCAAAACTTGAATATAATTTATATGAACTTACTTAATTATTTCCCTGACAATTTTAGCGTGTTTGAAATCTCTAACATTTTCCGCATTAAGATAGATCTCCTTGCTTTAAATTTATTATATACCATATTTTAACGACCGGAAAATATTTTGTTCACTTTGTATCTTACAAGAACAAGAAATATCTTACCACTTTATATCCGTGTGACGGAGTTACAAGCAAAAATAAAAAAAAGCGTTAAAAACAAAATGGCGGCCAAGGTTATGAGGTTTCGGGTTTGCAAAATGGTGGTTTTGCTTCTCGTTTGATAGCTTTTTAATTTTTGGATCCAAACCTTTCCTCATAACGTCTTCCCAGCAAAAAACTAAGTTTTTTGTACAGATTCACTAAAAAGGCGAAATTTTCATGACGCTGACTGACGGTCTTTCCACCACTAAAAGAGCGACTGACGGTCACTTTTATTACTTAAATAGAATAAATATTCGACTGTATGGATTTCATACTTGAGCAAATGACTTTGTAAAAATTTTTGTTTGGCATGTTCATGGGCCCGACTGACGGTCAATCCACCACTGTCCAACGGCTGACGGTCGTTTTTGTGTTTGTATTGATCAAAATAACCGTCACACAAATTTTGGGCCTTGAGCAAATGACTTTTTTTTGGGATTTTTTTGCCACTTTGACGAGCTGCCATTTCTGATTCCACCACTGGCGCGGCGACTGACGCTCACTTTTGTCAAAGATGAGTCGAAAACAACAATATTATATTAATTGCAGCCTTGAGCAAATTCCTAAAAAAAACTCACGCTGCCTCCCGTACTATTAGAACAATAAATGAAAAAAGGATGTTTATAATATTTGCGTAGTAGAATTATATAGTACACAGTTATTCTTTAAAGCATAAATTCTACTTTTTCATCAACTTGCAATTTTATAAGTGAGATACACGTTTCATCCTTTTTAATTATGGAGGAGGAGGTTATATAATTTATAATTAAAAAAAGGGCGCCAAATATTTGACTTGCCTGGGGCGCCAAGATGGCTAAGGCCGGCCCTGAGGATAATGAGATATGAGAACTATCAAATATGTAGAATTTAGCGAAATCGATATTCTCATGTCTTTCGAAAAATATCATTGCCAAAATTTTGGATAGAAAAAAATCTTCCAAACCCATCGAATAATACATTAAAAGAAAGCTCTACTTAAGCACTATTCGCAAAAATGTATTTAAGTTTTTTGAAAGCCTAGTTGCTGAGTTATTGGCAAAAATGTCCATTGAATTTTCTAGCCCAAAAAAGCTGTTGTTTCGTTGGCTCTACGGCAAGTGTTATCAACCCTTTGGAACAACATCACGAGACGCTTGAAACAGTCAGAAGGCTTAAGATTTTCAGTCAATTGAACCTTATTAGCGTGTAAATTAAAATCATTCAACATTTCATCAGTTTTTTATTTGTTCTTTCTCTTCTGCTACGTTATCGTGAACAACCTCAATGTTTTCTGCAGAACTAACTGTGGCAAGCTTGCACAGATGTTTTCACATATCCTAGGCAACTGGTTTTCTAAAATTTGCGCACAATTCTTGCCGATTTTGGACACATTTGGTCAATTATGCTGAGCAAAATCAAATCACGAAGTGCACGAAATGCTTTTGATTTAAACGCCTTTTTCCTAAAAAGCTTCAAAAATCTTTTGAATACCTGAACTCAACGCGTCTTTTTTTTGTCCATGTCACCCGATTGTGGAACTCTTTGCCCACTGTAATTAAGGCTATTATAGGGGCTCTTGCATTTAAAAAGGCTCTATCTGCGCATTTTTCATCTCGTCATTAAAATATATTTCTTGCTCTGTCCTTAACTTATATGTTTCTTCTTCTTTTTGTTCCTCTTCTTTTTCTTCTTTTTCTTCTTATACTTCTTTTTCTTCTTATACTTCTTTTTCTTCTAGTTCTTCTTTTTCTTCTTTTTCTCTTTCTTCTTCAGATAAAAGATACAACTATCTGAAACAAAAACAGCTTTTGATATTGATTTGTTTTGTTTTATTTACATTTTTGTTTGCTCTCTTTTTTTTTAAATCATCTTATTATTTTTAATGTATCGCTTTTAATTAATTAATTAATTTTGTTTTTATTTAATCTTAATTTTTTTTTTATTCCAACTATGTATATATCCGCACACTATGTACTATAAAAGACATCAGTCTTATTTGTACTACCAATAAAAATGAAAAAATGAAAATGAAAATCTTTACGTGCTGCTCAGTAACGTACCTAATCTCCTTAGTAGAAACAAAGAAATTTCAAATTAAGTTGGGTCAAAGCACTTGACGTTAAAGATTAAAGTGTGACTCACAATTAACAACGTGCATTATCGTTTGTCCACTTAATATTTTCAAAGTTTTCACCTGAGTATGAGTTACATAAATAATTCCAAAAATCAAATTTTATCTCCCCCAAAGCGGAATTCCCCCTCCGTACCTTCACAAAAAAGGCTAACATACATTATTCCAAAAAAATAGTTCCAGCTCATTAAACATGAACTTCTCTTCAAGTGAACAATAGAGAGGATCCTAAAAATCACAGAAACTCATCAATTTTAACGTCATTCTTATGTAGAAGGAGGAACTTTCGATTCATAATATAGTTTCGATGTTTTCTTTTCTTATTCGTTTACACGCTTCATCTAAATTGAAAGGAAACCTCGTTACTGCTCTGATGTAACTCTATTCTCAATCGTCTTCTTCTCATTTTCTTCCTGGGACTCACGAGTCAATCCATATTCACTAGAAGTTTGTCTTTAAAAAAAGAAAAAATCTCAGCAATTTAGGATATTCGTCTTGAATATCCTGCCAATAAGGCGGGTTAGTCGGTAGTAGACTACTGGCGGAAGGGTTTTTCTTTACAACAAAATGCAGGGAAATGTTTTTTTAGAATATTTTTTGTAATCGTTAAATGATTACTTCATTGTAAATCGGTTTACAAACTTCGTATTAGATCGATTTAATGGGGGGAAATAAATTAATCTACTAAGTTGTGAGATGTATTGAAAAAGTTTGAGAGCGAAGAGTTTATTAATCAAATTTGGCTCTGAATTTTGGAGAGAAAGTTAACTTTTTTTCCACATTTTTGAACTTTCTGTTATTGTTTTCAGTTTTTCATTCTACGAGGTCAAGAACTAGAAAGAAAAGGTACGAAAGAGTGGGTTCAACTTCTGTGTGTCTTTTTGCATTTCTCAAAAATCGCGAAAGCAAAAATAAAACCAATAAACAGCACGAGATGTGAGTAAGAATCATTATCTTCACAAAAAAAAAATAATAAAAAAAAAAATAATAAAACGAAAAAAATTATTTTTCAAGGATAACAAATGTGTGGGTTTGGCTATCGTGGTCGTTCATAAAGTTTATTTTTGATTCCGTTCGATGACAAAGTTTCATTTATGATTTTTTATTGTTATTGTGTTGTGGTGGTTGTCAACAGTATACACAGCATATGTGAAATTTATTTTAGAAGAATATTGAAAACTAGGATACCGTCCGAGCCATACCGATATTGCTCGTTGCAACTTCTTAACGATTGGAAACAAGATGAAGTATTTCTCTCTCTATAATGTGCAAAGCCTTGATGACCCGTTTATTAATGTTTCAACAGTTTCTAAATTATCCCTCAAGAATATTATGCTCCTTCAAGTTTCTCTTGTCTAACTTGTCAGTGTCAATCGAGAACCTAATGATTAGTTGTGTGTCGGAGCCAGAGAAAGTGGTTATTAAATAAGACATACTCGGAAGGAAGTAAGAGAATTTCATTACTTTGCAAAAATCGAAGTGCTTTTTTCAAAATGATTTCAAAAACAGCAGTTCACCTTTCTTATACGCTCAGAACCTTTGAAATGTTAGAATGCAATTAGGAGAATTCGATATGGCAGCAAAAACAGCTAAAGAGCATGAAAAGCGTAGATTTAGAAATCGGAAGTCTTCGCTAAGAAAAGGCTGTCTCCAGTTTTGCACTCCCAGTTGATTGAGTCCTCTTCAACTTGTGTGCGCCACCTGACTTGCGGTCTTCCTCTACTTCTACGTCCCTCGGGAATAGTGTCGAAGGCTTTCCGGGCCGGAGCATTGGTGTCCATCCGCTCTAAATGACCGAGCCATCTGACTCTCGGGACCTTGATCCTTCTGGCTAGGCCCACGTCATTGTATAACCCGTAAAGCTCGCTGTTGTCTTCTTCTCCATTCCCCATCAATGCACACGGGGCCAAAGATGACCCGAAGAACTTTCCTCTCGCATCATACAGCAGGACTGGGAGAATGAGGGTGTTATACAGTTTTACCTCGAGAGAGGGCTTTTCCACTTAATTGCTTTCTTATCCCAAAGAAACAGCGATTATCAAGAGTAATTCTTCGTCTGATCTCGGTGCTGGTGTTATTGCCCGTGTTAATGGAGGAACCTAGGTAGTCAAACTCCATTACGACCTCGAGGTTCTATGTTTCGTTTTCCCTCATTTACCGCTAAACCCATTTTTGCCGCTTCTGTCTCAACTCTCACAAAGGTGCCATTGACATCACGCTGTGTTCTTTCCATTATATCAATATCATCGGCGGCATATGCTAGAAGTTGAACAGACTTTTGGAAGATGGTGGATATGGTGTTGACGATGGAGTTCTCAAGAACGATGTTAAAGAAATCGCATGACAGTGCATCGCCTTGTCTGAATCTTTCTTTGGTATCAAAAGATTCTGTAAGCTCGTTGCCAACCTTGATGACGCAGTGTGAGTTTTCTATCGTCACTTTGCACAAGCGAACGAGCTTGGCAGGGATGCCAAAACTAGACATAGCATTATACAGTTCGTATCTGTAGATGCTGTCATACGCAGCCTTAAAATCGGCCGCAAAGTGAAAATTTGGTTGATGGTGGACTTTCCATATAACGGCAGAGAGGATCTTGTAAACGATGTTAAGTAGGCTGATTCCTCTGTTGTTGGCGCAGTTTAGAGGATCTCCCTTCTTCAGTCGATTTGTAACTGTTTAACTTTTTTTCAGTTAGTTTATTTCTTTTTTGCTTAAACCTCCAAAAACGTTCCTTTCACACATTTGATTTTGACTGTCGCATTCAATGAGCAACGAGCCTATCAGTTTTCATCGAGAAACTTATGAAAGAAAAAATAACTTTAATAGAGTGTATTGAAAAGTGTCACAATGAAGAATTTTTGTTGCAAAAATTTGTCCTGAATTCAAAATTCCAACGCACAAGTACACACAATAAATTCCAAAGTGATTTTAACTTTATGGCTGAGGAGAGAGGGGACGAGAGATGAACGAGGAAAAATTGAAAAGCAAAAACTATAATTTTACGAGAAGCTTATATAACATGACGACAATATGAGAGTATGGTTCATTTGTACCATATCCTTATCCATACAATAATATGACATAAATTCCGAGATTCATTTTTGTTTGAAAACAAAAACAAAAAGAACAAAACACATACTTCCACCCTGCTAAAAGTTCGATTTTGCTTTCTGTTTTCTTACAGTTAGTGGAAGTATGACAAGGTGTCTCTTACGAAGACTTCATCATTGGGAAAGGAAATTAATGCCTGAAATTTTCCTAATACGTTAGGTGGTTTTTGAACCCTTAAAAAATGACTTTGAAATAGATAACGTACACAACTGACTTATCAAAAGTAAACCAATAACTGAGACACCCTGTTTAAGTAAGGAAGAAGCAGATACTTTGTGATGACACATTTCTGTTAGTAGTTTTGATTTCTTTTAATAATATTTTTCTTTCATTTTTCGTCCTCGTTTTCTGCTTTTTGTCATGGTTATAATTTTTTTAAGGATAACGGTGAATTAAGTTCGCTCACATTTTTCAAATGAAAGAGTGAGGTATTTCACGTTCAATCTGAAAATGGTTTTGCAACCAATTAGAGTCCTTTGAACTGATTGAAAAAGAAGTTCAAGTTCTGAGAAATGTTAAGATTTAGGAGTAACCTTAAAAGGTTTTCAATTCCTTTCCAATTAGAAACCTTGAACAACCAAACAATGTGAGAAGATTTATTGCATTGATAAACTCTGTAAAATCCTTGCAACAAAATAAAATTGCTTGCATGAAAAATTCCAAGTAGAGGATTAAACCATCTAATCTAAAATTTCCATAACGCGCTCACCAACTCAAGAGATTTTTTTTCAAAAACAGCAAACTTTTCTAATTACTCTCCAGCGAACATAAAATGCGGGTATACGAGTGTGAGGTTCGTTAACGTACTACCACCTCTCTCTTACGAATACACAAGGCACTTCCGTTCTATAAATAACGGTACATTTGTAGGAACATACAACAAGCATACGTATGTAGACAGTTCTGAAATAAGTTTATTTTTTTTTCTTTGCTTTTTTCTGTGGTAAGATAAAGCTTGCATAAGCCTTGTGAATTTAAAGTCCTTACAACTTACTCTGCATCGTTGTTGGCAGCAGTCAGTGGGGGCGTGACAAAAGAGGTGGAAGTTAAATTATTACGCGAAATTGCTAATAAAGTTTGCCCTCGAAAACGCTAGTTTGGTTTCGTATCTAAGGACGTTTTGCATTGCAACCATATCACGAAGTGAAAAGGTGAAATTGAAATGAATTCCTTGCATTCTTCAGAATAGTTTCTTCGCATACTACATGTGTACACTGGGGAACATTCAGTTGAGCTTCGAGATTTTTTTCTCTATTCAATTCTTTCTTTTTCTCTTTGTTGAAAAACTCGAGGGAAATTTTAGTTTCCGCGGGAAATTTAATTATAATTCGTGTGAAAACGTTAAATTCATTTTTTCCCGGGAAACAAATCAACGTATTATTTCCTTTTTTTCACTAACTCTTAATTTCACGCAAAAATTTCATGGTTTGTGGAAAAGCAAACAAAATTGAAACTTTGAGAACATCTTCAAAACCACTTCCAGTGATCCAGAGTGTAGAAGAATGTGGGGTAAAGGCAGTTAATAAAATAATGCATCCATTAGATTGCTTAAAATTTATAGTGTGTCGGTTCTAACAAACTAACCAAACGTCCCTTTTGCAAAATATACCTTCGCTCTCACCTTTCGGTTGGATAAAAATGATGTGCACTCACTACTTTACTCAGTGCAACTGTAATAGGTTTTGCTCCCTGCACGCAATCCTATAACCTGCAATACCGTTTTGTTCACAAAAGACAGAAGCAACCACGAACCCAGAGAGCTGGGAAAAATAAATTCCTATAAATCACTGAGCGAACAAACAATCCTGAACAAATAAGAAATCTCACAAAAATGGAAATAAAAATAAAAATAAAAAGGACAAAGGTCAGTTGCTTTTAGAATCCTTCTACTTCTTTGACTGGAAGTCCTTTAGCTTCCTTGTATGCAGTGCTTGACCTGATGAGACCCGACCGACCACTAGCCTAAATGGAAAAAAACAGAAAGAAGGTTTTAATTTATTTTACATTTTGGCATTTTTGTTGAGATTTATGGTTGAGTTTTTATTTTGTTCGTTTCCTTATTTTGGAGGGTGTGGAACCGAATGGATTCTTATGCAAGGACAGGATCTTTTTTGTGGTCGGTTCGGTTTGCATTTCATTATTTTTAATCCTGCTACAAGCTTTTTGAATATAATTTTATTTTATGACTTCTTGAGCTGGATTGAGTGCAATCTTTTTGTAAGCTGCCGAGGCACGTTTGGTTGAGGTTAAGTTGTGTTTTGCTACTTTTGAAGTTGAATGGAAGGTTTATGGTTCTGAAAGACACACGTTTTGTATATGTAGTTATTTATTTATTTTTGATAATAAATCAATGAAAATGGTCGATGGAAGTGTTCACATTTGTCCAATCGAGGATTTAACTAATCCTGAATAATAAAGAATGTCCAGACCGGATAAGTTTTTTTGAGGATCAGTACTGGAATTTATTGCTGTAGGATCTGAGGCAGAGGAGTTCTTACTTGACGGACTCGAGAGCAATTTTTATTACAGTTAAATTGAGGTTTCGAAATGAATTTGCCGTTTTTTTTCAAAAGGAATTGATGAAAACTCAAATGAATTAAATACAGTTCGAAAGAAGAAAGATAAGTCGAGAGAAAAACTTTTTGATAGAATTATTTTTTGAGACGCAATGACACCAGATTTCGTTGACGATCACACGACGTGACACTCTTGGGACAGATTGTGACGTCATTTTTACGTCAGATAGTCAACGCGTTGACCGATTTCGTTGACCGTGTAATCATAGCTTTAGTATAGTGAGAAAATAAAGTAGCAAGGAGTTGCCAGATAATTTTAATAAGTTTTCAGGGTTCTTCTTTCGAGGATTTTGCAAGGACATCTAATATTGTGTGTAAAAGTAAAAGAAATAATTAAAGAAAGCGTCTGTGAATGATATGATATGGTATGATGTCTTGGATAACATACTTAATGTTTGAACTACATTTTTGAATATGGTAACCTTCAAACAACTGACGAATAGGAAATCAATTTTCAACTGGACAAGTCTTGGTTACGTTTTGCTTGCTTCAAAATGTTTTGACAAAGTATTGGAAGCATCTTCGGATTATCAAAAAAAAAAAAAAAACAGGTAAAGCAAACAAAAAGTTGAAATTTTTATCTTAACTTAGCAAGGTCAATGGACTTTGTCTTACCGCACCATTTTTTTTTTTTATTAATTCCCACGCCTCTTTCCCCCCCAGATACCGCACGCGCTGGGGTCCATTTTCACCGAGTACGATTGCAATTACGGTTGCTAGTCGTATCGGCACTTAATTACAAATTACAAAGTACGCCTATGGTACTCGAAAATACGAATCTTTCCTCACACATAACAAGCAGGAGTTGAATAGTTTCTGTAACAGGGTCATTCATTTCATTGTTTCAAACTCAGCTGTAATTTGAAGTGCCATTATTTTATTTGAATATTCTTTGTTTACAATAACAAATGCCCTTGAATGTCAGGTGGCCATGGCTCAGATAATAGATCGACTACGAAATGATATGGTAAAATATGTGAACAAAATTTTAAGTTACATCTAGAAAACGTATGTAGCTGAATCCTTCTTTTGAAGATGTTAATGGACAGACAATTTAAAGTGAGATAGATGGTCAAGTGAGAACCCATTTGTTTTTATCCGACGATTGAAAGTCATGATTTGGACTGCATGTAGCTGCAACAAAATGGTACACAAAGCCTGGGTAGTCTTTGGGCCAAGCTTAAACTAGCCACAGAAATTGTGTGATTTGACCCTGTTTTAACTTGAATAATCCCCGAAGTCTCAACTCATTAAAAACTGACATTATTCAAGCTATGGCCAAGATAACGTTCAAAATATGCGAACAAGTGGTTAAATTTACTGCGAATTTTATCGAGGCAGCGTTGATTTTCCCCAGAAATTGAAATCTGTCAAAGCCATATTCAATGTTTACAGTCATTAAAAATATGCTGTTTAACTTGCATAATTATGTGCAAATACTTTTTAATGTTTAAACAGAAATTTACAACAGTAGGTACGCACTGACGCCACAAACGTAATGAAATGAGAAATCTCTTTCATAACTTTTATATATATTGAAAAAACCAAAGGTTATGTTATTTCGTAATCACAACAATCAGTTCATGTAAATAACATCGGCATATCACTCAAGTGTAAACCTTTTAACCTAGCCATGATATTATGCAACTTTACTTTTGTTTGAGTTCAATTAAATGACAAAATATTTGATCAACCAGTGAAAAATTCTACTGTGGACTTAATATTTGACCTCAGGGGTTACACTTTGTCATGCAAACATATAAATTTTGAACTGGTAACATTACCTCACTCAACCTCATTTAACGAGTTAAATGGCGACGGGTCAACAATTTTTCGACGTATAGCTATCAATGCAAAGTCACTGATATTTAAATAAAAAACCTTCCCACCCTCTTCTATCGTAATTGAAAACTTCACCGGAAGCCGTATACCTTCTAAAGAATTTGAAAACTTTTTTCATTTCACATTCAATTTTTCTATTTTTATTTCACATTCACTTTAAGGTATGCACTTAAAAATAGGCCCTTTTCTCAGTTCATAACTCAAAGTTCGTATTCGGAAATTCTTGTTCTCCAGTATCCATACAGTCTTGAAAAAAGTGCTTCAGGAGCTCAACGCTGTTTCCCTTAAGTGCTTCATTTTTATAGCGATTCCTTTAATTTCAAAATTGTTTAGAAAAAACCTTATCCTTTTATTTCGTATCTCCTTTCTGTCCTCCAAACTCCAATGTTCAATTTTATATCCTTCGAAAATATCCATTCAATTTGTTACACGAACCGATTGCATCCATTATGTTTACAGAGCTTAAGCCATTCAACTAGAGAATTCTAATGTGCACCCAATCGAATAAGTTCGACAAGTAGAATGGAAATACTCTATTTTCATATAATATAATACCCAGGACTTAGGACCCAAGACCCTTGTTACCAATCATGTGAAGCTTAGTTAAACACTTTGTAAGGATACAAATGGGATGTAGATGGCTTTTTGAAAGACTTCAAAAGCTGCATTGGTTTTTGTTGCAATTAAATAATGATAACATTATTTTTCTTGGCAGAGTTTTGAAACCTATTCTTTAGAATGGTGATGCATTTTGTTGAAAATTTTAGCAATTTTGAAGCCTCCGGAAGAAGACAAAAAAAGGAATCAAAATATCCTTATTTCTTCTTCAGCAGGCGGAACCAACCTTGATGCAAAGAAGTCGTAATGAAATTTTTGTTAAAAAAAAAAAAACAAATAAGAAACATAAAAATATTAAAAAATTGACCATTTTGAGTTTTTATTTTACAATGTCCTGTGAAGAGTATGAAATTTCATATTTTTCTTGTGTATATATTCTTTTCTGTTCGTTTGAGGTTTTTTTTTTTGTTGTCTCTTTTGGACTATAGGAAAGTTTTTTGCCTTGCCATTTTGTTGGAGAGAAGGAAATTATTTTCAAGATACGATCAAAAGTTTGTAAGTTTCATGGCAAAGCGAAGATACAGATATGATGAAAATTTGCATAGATATTGCATTCAAAGTCAAATATTGCATTTTTTGATGAATTTTCAAGATTATGTATTCGATATGTTTCATGGAGACTTTATACTGCTTTTATAAAGAAAATGTTTACATTTTGTCAATATGGAATTCATATTGCTTATTTTATTTATTTTCCTTATTCTTATTTAGATAAGGAGAAAACTAGCTGGGAAATTCGATGTTGACGAAGTGACATGGCAAATGAAATCTTTGTTTGACATTTTTGCACTACTTTTTGTCTCTAATTGAATTCAAAGTCGAATGCGATAGAACGCAGAATTTTCAAATTTTCTGTGTCATCGACAAAAAGCAGAGAAAAAAGAAAAAAACAATAGAAAATGCAAGTCCACGATTGCTTGATGATGGTGTTAACGTCAACGAATATCATGCTTAGCATACATACACACAAAATTGTCCATCTAACTCTTTTTTTGCAACCAAAGCAATCTTGTTAACCCGGCATTAGAGCAACAAAACAACGCCGTTCATCGACATACAGTGGAACGTCAGTTAGGCTTTATAAAAAGTTTGTGTTTTTGGTTTTTCGACATGTTGTTTTGAAAGTTTGCAGAATCTCAAAAAAAAAATTGCAACAAAATCTGAAGTGTCACGTTGTAGTTTGAGAGTAAGAACATATGTAATATATGTATTTTGCAAACAAAAAATGAACAAGGAACAACTGTATGCCATTAAATGAACATGCATGAAAAAAATCGTAATCGTATCCAAGAGAGCATTTATAGAGCTGCTTTGTAGGCATGTTCGAGGCCAGAACATCAGCTAGCAAAAGTGCTGAATTCAATTCGAGTACCAATTAGTGAAATTATCGATTTTCGAATGCCAATTGCCAATCAGAAGCACTGAATATGAATAGAAAATTTTTCAACTAATGGGAAAATGTCGGTTTTCTATGCTTTTTCCTGTTTCCGATTTTTTCTTTTTAGTTTTTATTGTTCATTAGTTGGCAATTGAAGTCGAAAAAAACATTTACATGAAATTAATCAAAACGATGGTGATTTATTTACCGAATTTGAAGCAAATTTTACAAAAATGTCAATGTTGATGAATTTTGTGTCTTTGCTTTTTTGTATTCATTTTTTAGTGAACAATAAATTGAATTTTGTTCTTACTAAGTTTAAGATTTGTTCATCAAATAAAAATAACAAAACTTTATTTTTATTACGCATTTTTTGAAAAAAAAAAATGACCTCAAAGTCAAAATTTTGCTCGGGAAAGAAAAATTGAACCGTATTTAAAATTGAATCTGGCAACCCTAAGAAAATATTAGCACAATTTAAACGTTGATTTAAAGGCTATTTTTTTTACAAGGAAAAAATCTTAAATGACGTCCGACATTAGCACTGACAGGGTTATTGATCTTAATATGGGTCAGGGTACACCAAAGTTGTCCTTTTTTTAAATCAATGTTCAAAATCAGACTTAACTTTAAAACAATTTTTTTCCTGGCATATGACTAAGAATCACATCCCAAAGTATGGCAGACGAATTACCGGATACCCTGTATAGACAAATATCCATATGCACTACGGCGTATGTGGAACATTTTTTCCTCTATAGAAAATGTAAAATTCTTAGTTGAATATTTCGATTGACAAGAAAAGAAGAATTACATCGTTGTTTTCGCTTGTATTTAGACACAACCGTATAACCACCTCTCTTTGGGAAAACAAGATTAATGGCATAAAGAACACAGAACAGTGCTTAATGGCCCATATATATGAAACCCTCCACATGGCCTCCCCAATTAACCCCGATTTATTGATTCCCTTTATTTTTCTCCTCACCCAAAAAAGACCGTTTTGAATTTTCGTCATCAAACACACCCATTGATTTAATCACAGAGCAATATAAATAAACTCACTCTTGAGTCTGAGTCCAAAAAAGGAATTCAGGTGTGAACATACATGGTCCTATAGAAAACCTCTTACTTTGTCATATTGGTGAATGGTTTCATTAAAATACATCGGTTCACCGCCCATTCAATGTGAGTCTTTATCTCGGTGTTACCTTTGTTTTTCAATCTTTGTCCTTGTCGCAGCATACAGAGAACCTGAAGCGGTAGTCGAACATCAACAGCATGAAGGTAGGTTAAAAGTACACTCCTTGCTGTTTTGCCTCCAAAAATAGAAAGCAAAAAACAAGGATGCCTTCTTCCTGAGCTTCCGTGCGCAAAAAATGTTCCAATAACATGCAATTCCAAGGATTCTGTGTGAGTCACTATTTCACTTGGGTTTGTTTTGTTGTTTTCTGTTTTTGGTCTCTTGAGGGATAAACTTCTTTGTGAGGGTGTATGCAGACGGCGGCGGTGTCCTGTGCTCTCATTACTTTTCACAAAATAACCAGACCACCACATGGGTAAAACTGATCTTTTAGTAAACAACACACAATCCAGCAGGAAAAAGTGTGTATTCAGAGGGTAAGCGCACTCCAGCGCCCACAATTAAGTATTTATGTGTATCCTCGGAATATCTCAGGTTATGGCCTTTTATTCGATTCAGGGAAGCACAACAAAAAGAAAGGATATTTAATGGAATTCCATCCTTGCCAAAACCAGAGACACACTATAGCCTAACCCACTGAAGGATATTAACTATTATCCTTTTCCCGTCAAGCTTCTAATAATATATACTCGAATATAAGGACAAACGCGATGGAAACGGCTTAGCATGAAAAAAAGGAGTTAGAGTCGAGGGGACTTTATTGTGTTTTCTTAGGCTCGTCTAAGTGTATTGTGTTTGGAAAGATATGAAAATGCTTTGGAATGTTATAATTCTTCCTCTGGGTTACTGTTGTTATGCTTATGCTTGTGGCTGTGACGACAGCGACGAAGACTGCTAAGACGACGGCATGGCGACGCAACACTGAAGGCAGTTACGGCCACGCTGCTGATGCCAACAAAATGACCCAACTTATATTTTGCGACAACGATAGTATTTTTTCTTCATCTTTATAGTATATACGAGGACAACGATAACGTTGTCGTTGTCGACGACAACGACGACGATGACGACGACCCTTGGGCCCGTCTTTAATGCTCACAGGATTCGTAACCAGGGTAGCACGCATCCTTAAAAAAAGCAAAGAACTTTATACTTGTGGCAAAGTGGAATGGGTGGCAGAGCTTTGATAGAAATTTAAATGACAATTCCGTGTAGGGTAGGTTACTATGTGGCCATTTTATAAGTCCTCTTGCCCATTCGTCCTTGTCTCATTTTGATGCGTAATTTGTTGTTGTTAGGGATGTTCGAGGATATTTTGTTGTGTGGTCGTTTGACGAAAGAGGGGAAGGGAAAATACAGTATCAGATTTTGGGGACATTTTCTTATCCTTTTTTGTGTTATTTATGTTTTTTTTTTTTTGGTAAAAGGTCGTCCGTAGGAATTAATTATCGGGACATTTTGCTTTCTAACAATCGATGACGTTTGTGGGTCATAGAAAATGTATCCTCTTCACGCAAAAGGGTGTTTTTTACCTTTTTTTTGGTTTAAAAAAAATGGACCAACAAAGTTTGACACGTGACCTAACTTAATACTGAAATACTGTCCGATCTTCAAAGCTTCCCCCACTATTTGTAAACGGTTTTGGTTTTAAGACCTTATGGTCTCATATTCCACATAAGGGCTTAGAAGGCCTGCCGAAGCCGAACTGTTGTCAACTTGGTCATTTGAAATCTCTAAGGTAACGGTGGGGACTCCGAACTTCACTTGTAGATAGATCACAAGTATCAGTTGGGGCATCCAAAATTTGATGGCGAAGGCGGCAAACGAATTGGTGAAAGAACTTGTTGTAGGAGACAGGGACCGAATGCCGATTATGGCTCAGATGAAGGCAAAACTTCATCTTCCAGGGCAAGACGGTATTGATGATGATGAAAATTCTATTTTAGCATCCTGTCCACTCCAGTTCTGTTGTAATCGGGTTGACAAGTAGTTTAAGTCAACAAGTTTTATGAGGAATACATTCATAACAGGATTCAAAATTAAAGAGGAGATAGGTATCAACATATAGAGTCAATAGATGTGTTTTTTTGGCAAAGCTATCCGTATCCGCAGTAGAAGACTACATGTATTACAAAAATACAACACATACTGCCGATAAAAGTAGAAGTAGAATCATACTGCGGATAGAATTTGGAAAAATGCAATAATCGTCTTTACAATGATAGCAGCGACCAACTTCTAAATACAAAAAGTTAACAACTACGGATGCGTTTTTTTGGTAAATCCTACTGCACTGCCGATGGATTTGCCAAAAAAACACACCTAATTATTTAAATTTAAATTTTTACTAGACGTTTCCAAAAGTTTATTTTTATTTTTTTCCCAACTATTTAATCTCATGGAAGACACAGCTGACAAGAAACTGTCTAACCCTTAGCCTATTTTCGTTTGAATTAAACCTTTAAGTTAAGTCAAACCATGTAGTTTAAAGGCTTATCTAATATTTGACCCTACTCCCCCAGCACATAACACCGTCTATAAAGCCCTATTTCAAAATGTAGGTACGTAGGTACCTCTATCTATTTTTGAACATGTCATCCCGCAGGCCTACACCCTTTTGGCTTCACATGTCAACATGTCACATCGCATGTGCATCACCCTGTGCTGTTATTATATTTACAAAAGTTAACTGTAACAAATGAGGATAATGGTGACGTGAAAGGCCTTTTTGCAAGGAATGAGAGCTCAAATTAATTTCAATCCCCTCCCCTTTACCCCTTGCATCTACCAAAATACAAACAAAATAAGAGAAAAAAAGGAAATTGTTCTTATACGTGCTGGTTTACTTGTGAAGGTTAAGGTGAATGTTTTGGTTTAATGGCGTTGACGGTTTGAGCATAAAATTAAACCTTTTTCTTCTTATTCTTTTGTTGTTGTTGTTGTTGTTGTTACTTGTGTTGTTTGTTTCCTTGTTGGGGTCTTGCTGTTATTGTTTACTCTCTCGGAATAGGTACCTCCATACATTTTGCTTTTTTTTCCTTCTTCTATTTTTATTTCTCAAAATGTTGTGTGCTTGGTTCACTAATGAAGATAAGTTTTGATGGTGTGTATCCTTTACTTTCTGTTGCATGTAATATTAAATGTGTTTTAGGAGGGGGAAGGGGTAAGAGTGGTGTAATAGGTAAATTGTACGTGAAAGAATGTCTTCAAGTTGGAGATAAACAAGTTTAATTTGGACCCTGGAGCACAATGGTTTTAATACTTTCGAAGTTAGAAGTTATGGTTTTCTATTGGGGGAGGGGCGGGGGGGTATACGAGCAATTAAAACTGGAAATAGGTTTACAGGAGAGTGTAGTTCAAATTTTGTTGAATTATGACGATCACGCGTGCTGGTGTTTTAAATAATGCTTCAGGTTAAGTTTTTGTGTGCTTAAAAAAAACTTTTACTTGAAATGCCTTCAATTTAATTGCTTTTTTTTGACAAAGAAGCTGTTTATCGTAAAGAATTCTGGGACTTAAGTTACATTTGTAAGTTAATTTGAAAATTTAGTTAATGGTCCCTAAAAGCGATCTAGAAAGTACCTGCTAGTACAGAAACAAAATTTGATTCTGTGTAAACATTGGGGTTAAATTCTTGAGTATGTCAGTGGGATTGAAGAGTCTGGTTAGCAATAAAAACGGGAAACGAAAAAGCGGATGAGCTTGCAAGAGAAAGCTCGGTTCTTGATCCCTCCCATACATTAGTAAAACTATCATTCAAAAAGCAAATGATAGATGGAACCTACTAGTAACCTGCGGTAGCACCAGGAAACTCTGGCCTTATTACGACAAGAAAAAAATCGATAGGATTCTACTTCTTAAAAAACCGTCCCTCAGATCCCTCATAAGCCTGATGACGGGACATAACCTACTTGGCTACCACGAAAAAAAGATGGGGCTTAGTATAGACGACATATATGTAGAGGCTGCGGCAATGAAGAAGAGCACGAGAACACTGCTCACTTCCTATACTACTGTCCAGCACTCTGCCGTACTAGATATACATTTTTAGGCAACTATTTTTTAAATGAACTAGAAGAACTATCTGAACCCCCAGGCAATCGCCTTCTGAACTTTGTCAAGTCAACCAAATGGCTCGACCAACCATAGAATTCATAGGTTTAAATGTGGTAACAAAATCAACTGTCAGCCCATATAACCTAACCTAACCTAAACTAATAAAAACATGACTCAGTATGTTAAAAGAACGATTCGCTGTAATTTAAAAAGGCGTTTTTTATTTCTTATCTCTGAGTTTTCAAAGCATGCTGAACACGCTCTGAAAAATATGTTTAGCAGCTTTTGTCACTGCAGGTCCTCAAAAAATTACTTCAAACATCGCCAAAAACCGTGTTTTGAGCACTTTGAGATAAGCATATCTCGAAAACCTGACCTGCTAGAACAATTCTGTGTCCGGATTTAGTTTCTGCATCAAAAAATCTACTAGAAATGATGTGCCTCATCCTTGTTGCAATCAAAAAATTCAAATTTGTTGCCCAGTGTAATTTTAGGGTTTGGTCCCCCGGTATTCCTGAAAATTCTTTTGCAGTAGTAAAAGGCGATCGACACCTTTGTATATACATATTTCCTTGGTGTTCAGATCCCAGTGGACACACAATTTTGAGTTTGACAGTTCAGGCTCTCTTCAAATGTAAAGAAGGAAAAACGCTAATAGTAACGCTTATACGGGGGACGGTTACGGTAAATTATTCGGAGTAATATTTTGGCGGGAAATTCAAGATCATGACTTGGATGATAGTTCAAAGAAGACGGGGCAACATTCCACACAGCCCGACCAATTATGGCCGTATTGCGTGAGTAGTTTCCTGGTCGCGTAGTTTTACGTTTTGGCGACGTCAATTGGCCACCAAGATCATGCGACTTGACACTTGACTTGATTTTTTCTGTGGAGCTACGCAAAAATCCATATTAACGCTAATAGTCTCCGCACTCTAGACGCATTAAAAACCAACCATACCCAAGTTTTGGCCGTGATACCACCCGATGTGTGCGAAAAAGTGGCGGCCGATATTGTTTTTCACACTTAATTGCAAAGTCCAAAAAATGAAATACAGTTTTCATTAAAAATGTTTCGTTGTGTGGGTTTTATTTAGCTTAACTTTCGAAACCGACACTTAATGACCCTTTACAATTACGAGCTTTCGACTTAAAGCAATGAAGAAAAAATGTTCTAATTGCCTCAGGATGATGCCAGCTCTAGAGCTATCCAAGTTGTTTTAAAGTTAAGAAAACGACCCTTAAACTTTTTCAATCTTTTCTATTAGATTCTTGTCTTATATTAGAACGGAATTTCCGGAGCACTTAGATCAATTTCTTTTTATTTGAAGGTCAAGTTACTTCTGTAAGATCTTTGAGCAAGACTATTCATCACTTTTAACAGAATATAAATGAACCTGCTATTTTGATGTTAAAAGACTCAAATAATTTTTTTTGTCTTTAAATTCCAACCCAAAATTGTTGCTTCTTTTTTAGGATTTCAAATCATCATTATTTTCATTTCCAAGCCAGTTTCAAAGCAAAAATTAATCACCGTGAATCAATCTATCTTGAAGTTTTACCATCTTCTATATCTCGCTTGTCGGATTTACTTTTTCCTTCAAAAGGTACACGTATACGCACAAAATTAAATAATAAAAAAAAAGATAACACAAACGGCATCCTCGTTTTTCTTTCTTAATCCAACGATATGGGTTGTATAGCCCAGGACTTAATGTTTTCATCTAGCAATTTGCAAATTGTTTTCCCCGTTTTTTTTCTTCAACTGCTTAATTTTTCCAAGTCAAGTTACATATTTTAAAAGTGAAAATCTCAAAATTGTTTCGTCAAATTTTCAAATAAATAGCAAGGCTCAAAAAAACATTCCCAACACCTCATTTTGGATTATCCAATTCTAAGTCCTGTCGGTGGTATAAAATATCAGGCCACGAAATGGAAATAAGCAGAGAACTCAGAAAATGAAAAAAAAAACTTCCTTTTGAACGAGGAAAACGAGGGAAAAAAAAGAACTAAACCAATTCCACTTACACAGAGCCATTTACATTTTTCTCGTTGAGGCAGGATGCTGCGAACCGAGTTGTTGTAGATAAAGACGTAGGAAACCAACAAAGATACAAAAAAAAATTGGGAGATAGAAAAATCCTTGTAATCCGTTTGTTGAAGTAAGACCGCATGCACACAATCACATGCTGCAGTGAAAATCAAAAGGCACTGCAATAATGGAGCAGAAAAACACGATCACGCGGCGCGGTTTTCCGGGGCTGGCAATGATGAACAAAAAATTAACTTATTTAAATTTTAAGTTAAGAAGGAAAAACGTGTTCTTGTGATTTAAACTTTTCAGAAATTATTCCCAATTGCTTTAAGGACCAAAGACAATATTCTTTATTCACTATCACTTTAAAGACGTAATACACTTTCACTGACTAATGACATATCCTCTGCTCATCTTTGAACTTTTTTTCAGCTCTTTTTCTTCACTTCCTTTCACTTTTATTTCACCGGAACAGACGGAAAGGCGCTTGATTTTTTTCTGCTTCAAATTTTTCTCTCTTCCTTTTTCGTTTCTTACTTTTTTATCTCGTTTTCGTTTGATGCGAAGTACCAACGGTTTTCTTGTTGTACCAGTAGCTTTTCTTTCCGGATTTTCCGAGGAATTCGTTTTCTTCTTACGAGCGAGCAAAAGGACTATGGAAATAAAACCGATCCTAGGAAAAGAACGACTCCTCTAACCTCACAAAAAAAAAAAAATAACACCCAAAACGAGGAGTTATGATTTGAAAAATTTCTTCTTCGTTTCTTCTTCTTCTTTTGCTTGTTTCACCCGAGAGATACTTTTTCTTTCTTCTTAAATTTTTTTGATGATTTTTTAAATTAAATTTTCTATTTTTATCACCAACAAGTTATAGCCACTATTTTTTTTACTTATTTGTTAATTTGTTACACCAACAATTTTGATTGAAGAAGAAAAAAATCCACTTATATGTGTGTGTGTGCTAATGTGTGCAGATAAGTTGGTACCGCAAAAAAAATCCGTTCGCGTTTAGGGTACGTTTTTAGTTGGGCAGACATCACCCAGCAACAGACAATCCGGGACTGAAAGCTTGCATCTGATGTGTTTTGCAAAAAGCCCCTAGATGTTGGATGGGAAATTTAAGGGTTGGAAAATCAGCTCGACAAAAAGGAAAATTTCGCAGGAGTAGAGATTTCTGTGTTATGTTCTGAGAGTTCGGACTAAATTGGGGGCGAGAAACAATCTTAGTTGTTGTTTTCCTTCTTTTTTCCGTAGGAAGAATTGGGGGTGACAGCATAGTACTTCGGTTGGCAGAGCCAAGAAGGTGTGAATGTGGATTTGGATTTTGGCGAAATTTAGAAAGCACACTGAGGTTCTCTTTACTTTCACTCTCTCTCTCTTTGTTGAGTTCTCTTTTTTGATGTTGTTGGACTTCGACTTGGACTCACTATTTGCGTGGATGATTTTTTCGCTCGGAAGCGCTCATGGATGATTGTTGATTTTACAAATCTTGCGTATCAGATGCGGATGGATTTTTTTTTTCATTTGTGTTGTTGTAGGTATTCTTTTGTTGAGGTTAAGATGTCAAAAGAGTTATTGTCAATTCGGATTTTTGATGACAAAAGTTTTATAGGTGGTTGATACTTTTTTTTTGTTTTTTGTTTTTGGGAACTTTTCCAAGAACGCCAATATTTTGGGGTAAAGATTTATTTTCCCAGTGAAATATTCGCTGAGTTCTTGAATATTTTATGAGAGTTTGTTTTAAAGGTTTGAACTGTTACAAAATCTTGTGTTATTTTTAGTGGAGATTTTTTAGGAAGTTTTTTCTTTCAAACCTAGTTAAAAATTATGAATGTACAATAAATTAAGATTTTTGCACTTGATATTTCAAGAGCATTTTATAACTGTTGTATAATTGGGTGAATTAATTAAATATATAAGGCCAGCTGAATATAAACAAACGTTTATTTAACAGTAAGTTTTAGAGAGAATGAAAATATTTTCAGACAAAAGGAGAACCGGCAAAAATGTATGGAAACTGGCCTAGGAACCAATAACGACATGATATATGTCAATGGAAAGGTCTTTTTGTCTACTTTAACTTTTACTATAGCAGTAAGTTCCGAATCGCTGTGTGGAAAAAGTTATTGCACAATTAAGTCATTCACAAGTAATAAGTGTTTTCTTGTTTTCATCTTGAACTTGCAACCAATAACGACATGATGTATATCAATTGAAAGGTGTTTTTGTGTACTTTAACTTTTGTTTTGGCAAGAAGTCCCAAATCAATGTGGGGAAAAAGTTATTGCACAATTAAATCATTCACAAACAAATAAGTGTTTTCTTGCTTTCATCATAATAGAAAAGCATTACAAAAGAAATCAAAACAAAACTTTTTTTTTTAATGAATTAATTGTGCAATAACTTTTTCCCCACATTGATTTGGGACTTCTTGCCAAAACAAAAGTTAAAGTACACAAAAACACCTTTCAATTGTACCTTTCTGTACAAATTCTGATGTGCCTCAGGGTTCCGTTTTGGCTCCGACATTATTTGTCAATTCTTTAATCGATCTCTTGTCTGCGACTTGAAGTCCAATAAATTACAGAGTGTAACTCTTTGCTTGGAAAATTCGTTGCTGTATTATATCGTTGAAGCGAGATAAAGACCCTCCGCCACTTTTAATCAGCGGCATTTGCATCAAAGAAACTGAAGTGATTATGGGTGTGTGAATCTACAACTTCCCCTTGTGAATGACCCAACATGCGAACTAATCGCCAATTATGCCTTGGATTTCTTGAGATTATGCAAGAAATATGTCTCCCCTTTTTATCTGTATACAATCTACAAAGCTATATTCCTCATAATCTTGAGCATAATTCCCATCTCTAAGCTCCAGTTACATACTTAAGCCTCTTCGAGAAAAAAATAATTAAAAATGGTTGGTGTAACTTTTCTACGGTTACTTTTACGGACTACGTGAAACAGGCAGTTGCATTCTTTCCCTTAAACAATTCAGCTGGTAATATTTGAGCTTCTAAGAAAGGCAATCAGCTTACCTCTGAGCCCAACTTGAGTCGATCTGTTAAATCCAGAGAATTTTTTTTGAGCCGTACTATGTTCATTCTCTTCTCCACTCTATCGCTACAATCGAAATCATTGAAACCGAGGTCAACATGCTTACATACAAAAATATTCATATAGTATGCGACACTATTACTTAATTTGTAACAAAGCATATACATTTATCATTCTTTCACTCAAGTACTTATCATATTCGAATGACATTAATCATCATTAAATTATCGCATATATCAAACTCAACATGCACCGCAGATGAACGCTCACGCTCAACACCCGCACCTTGAAATAAGAGAACAAATTAATGCACCTTCAATTTTGATATTCATATTCATGCATGTATACAAGCGAGTACAGACGTACTAATCAGCTTTCAACACAAAAATGAATCAATTACATTTTATGCAACAACTCAAACAAATGTACAAAAATAACTTACAACACCCGTACCTTTCACTCTGTATTTAGCACATAGAAAAAGACAGGGTGTTACAATAGCAAATCTGTTGTTTCTTTTTAATCGATCGTTTTCGATCCAAATTTTAAAAGGTCCAAATAATTATTTATCTGCGCTCTTTTTTCAAAAACGAAAAGGACACATTTAGTACCCAAGAAATATACCCACTGGATTATACATATTTTCTTGACACACCTTGTTACAAACTGCATTTATTCATCTCGCAAGGTGATTTGTTCAGAACAAATCGCTGACTCCCTTTGCTCCTGCATATCCTCCGCCACGTCTCTTCAATGTAGTTCACAAATAGGAATAGAAATTCATTTTCACATCATGCGATATGCAAATTCAAAACCCACAATACCACACCATGCAATATCTATACCTATATTTAGATATGCGTACATTGGCATTGGCATATTGGCACTCATTTACACTCATAATGATGGGAAGCTATTCAAAAATCCATTTGAACATTTCTACACACATTATGATTATTATGGAACATTTATGTGAAATTACCAAACTGCACCGAAGGATACAAAATTATAATCATCCGCCAACGAACACATAGGTACGCAAAAAGCTTGTCAAACAGAGTTGCGAGCGTCAAACGAAATTCTGAATAAATTTTGTTTTTTTCTTTTTTTTTTAAGCCCGCAGTCAAATTAATTATATTGTGTTGCTTTTGCTTGGAATTCAAGGACTTTTCAAGATTTCTAAGGCTGCAACATTCTTGAAGGTCATACGTTAAGTGCCTTACCTAAGTGTGAGAAATTTCACTGTCTCAGTGACGAAAGTGCGTTTATCTACTTTGTGTTACGGTCACTTAGTTAAAGGAAGGAGTAAACATACTTCTTCATTACAAGGTTATGAATTCTTAATAACCACTTAATTTGTTTCCACCCTTTTACCTGTCCTATTGAGTTGAGTAAACAAAGTCCTTGATCAACATTTTATTTCTTTGGCAAACAACAGCAACACCAAAGCTACAAATCAGCGCAAATACGAAAGCTAAGACGAGAAAAAAAACTTAAATCCAAATAAAGTGAAACGGAAGAGAATAACAAACATGAAAGGCAAAAGGAAACCAAGCCATATCCTTCGCTACTTTTTTTATACTTTTCTAAATTAAATCATCGAGTAGGCATTACGTCAGATCAGTTACGAGGATTTCAGGTCGACGGACGTGCGTCGTGACAATGGTTGTTGATTAGGTAATAGATAGAGGGCTGGGTGGATGGCTATTGGGGTGCAGAAAGATTGTTGTTTCCCACAGGAGCAGGAGGAAACAACGAGTATGTTTTCAGGCTACAAAGACGATGATGAAGAAAGTCGTCTTATTTCAGAATAACGAAATTATTTGCATGCAAAATAAATGTGAAATGCGATGCAAGCAGAAATATCACAACAAAAGAAAGACCATTGTCCAAACAGAAATACCAGTAAGTGACGGCCGTCCTCGCTTTGGTTGTCTGTTAGCTGTTCGGTCAGTTCCAAGTTGCCAGAAGCGAAATCGAATTTGAATCCAAGCTTGGGCACATTCTCGCACATGTGAAGTCCTTACCAGCGAGAAAAGTGAATTTCACAAAATGTATAGAAGAGTTAAAAGAAAAAGGCTGGGTTTTTAGAATTTCAGATGTTCAGATTCTTTTCGGACGGAAGTAACATAATTATTGAAAGTTTTCTTACAGTGATTGGAATTGGAAGTTGAAATCTGGAAACCGGAAAAATGGAAATCAAAATGTTGTTGGAGGAAGCAGGAAACCGTAAACAGGTATCCAAAAATAAGAAACCGGAAACAGGAAACCGGAAACTGAAAAGCGGAAATATAATTATGAATTCTGAATTAAAAAAACAGAAAACAAATTTAAAATATTTTCTTTCATTTACGGGTAAAAATAGTGTCTTTGTAAGAATCTGCAAACAATTTATTTAAGCACAGAATTCGGAAACAAAAAACTGACATAACTGCTGAAATTCTCAATTTCTAACAAAAAACCTTAAGCTCCTCAAAGTCCAGCGGGAAATCACAATACTTGTAGTTCCCTGGCAGAAAACGAAAAAAAAAAACGAAAAAAACGAATGAGACTCAATACGATTTGCATTTTTCTGAACAACGTGTCGGACCGTGTGTCCATCGTGTAGACGTCTTAGTTGTGTCGTCCTTGTTGGTGTTGTTCTCATTTTGGTTCGTCATCGTCATTCTTTCGTGGTCGTCTATTTTTTTTTTTTTTTTGCTTCCAAAAACAATTTTCAGTAAAATAAGAACTCTCATGTGAATAGAGGTCATAGGACTTTCTGACGTCATTGGAATAAAAATTCGCAAGCACTTTGTTCTCATTTAGTTCGTTGGAGTCGCGTAAATATAATAAACTATCAGTTCTTTTTTATGTTTGTGTACATCTATGTGTTAGGAGTTCGGGGGAATTTGTATTTGTGTGCATGTTGATTATTAAAATGGAAATTGAGCAAGCTTCTCATTTGCTTGTTTATATTGTTCATTGGATGAGTTTGTTGGATAAATCAGAAAAATGTCGTGGGTGGTGAGTTAGTTCGTTGACTAGGACCTGAGTCTGATACGAGGCAGGAGCTTGAGAATATTATAATTGAGAGGTGTCAAGAGGATAAACAGTGGGAGAAATGTGTCTTCTGTTCATGAGCTGGAGGTATGTATGCTCAAGCAAGGCAAACATTGATAACTAGCTAACGATGTTTGATACACTCGGGCTTGTCCTCAACTTTTTGAATATGATTTTTATGATTTTGATTTTCTCTCCATTAAACGACGACAAAGATAGAGAGAAAGGGTCCAAAGTCAATCCTGGCACAACTATGATCAAAATAGCATTATAAAAAAATGATATGCCTCAAGGCACCGTTGTGGGATCTGTATTTTTCACCAGTTTTATTAAAGCTTCGTTTGCACTGCTTTCAGGATAAGGATTAACAGCAACAAATCAAACCTTAAATGCTCTGCCATGATTATTATTATTGTTTCCTCAAACGTTTTCCTTCCTTTTCCTGCACGAACAAAGCACCCCACTGTTGAATTTACTTAAATCATTCCTCTAAGCTCTAACCAACAATCAGATTCACCCTCATATGCCAAACTAACTCTTTTTGATGGAAATGTGTGCGCTAAAAAGTTTTCGCTCAGTTCTCTCATTAAACTTTGTCTCCCTGAGAAAAAAGCTCATGTAGTTTTTTTTACTTCAAAACTTATTTCTCATTTGCATTGCCGATTGTTGCGCGTTTTTACCTCAAAGTTTTTTTTTTTTTTTGACATCCAAGGGTCCTGGACCAGTCGATGTTAAATTCATTATTTTTAATAAAAAAAATCTTTATTGATTCTAACTTCGCCTTTCATACAGTTTATTGACATTACAAAAAAAAAATCAGAACCATCTGAGAATCACGTTTTCTCGTTCACCAATCTAACTGTACCTGAACTCTTTCAATAATCATTAGTTCTCAAAGGGGTGTGGTGGCGTATAGGTATAGTAGAGTGATTTTTGAGCTTAAATGGTTGAAAAAGCCGAACTGAGCTTTATTACATGCGACAGGATATCAACAAGTCTTCGCCCATTCATTCTGTTACTCTTTTCCTTTTCCTGAGCTCCGTCTTAGTTTCGTATTGAATGTATGTTGCTGTTGATCCTTATTAAGTAGCTTCTTTAAAAATTACGAAAAAATGACTATGTATACTCGTTTTCTTCTTAAAAGGAAACTTTCTCCCATTCTTTCTCTTTACCTCTTCCTGTTAACCGTAGGAGTTGTTTGTTTAAAATAAATAAAAGCTAAGAAAAAAAAAAGAGAGCCTACTCAAAACTGCGGATGGGTTGATGTTCGAATAGGGCTGAGTAAATAAAAACCAAATTCTGTGTTTTGTTATCCCTGTTGCAAATCATGGATGACATACCTACACAAGAATGAGGGAGAGCAAAGAGCATTGTGTGCCGGTTCCTAAATATAGACGGGACATAATGTTTGACCTTTTTTTCGTCGTTTGTTGTCTCTTGTTGCTGGGGGAGTCATTCAAAAGGTAACAGCGGATCCAGTGAAGGAATGGCTTTTTAAATTATTTCCCGCGCGCTACACTAAGCATCCGAATACTTAAACAGCACCCCAAAAAAAAGGATCAACAAATACCAAAAAAGAAACTTCTTTCACTCTTTTGAAAGCAAAAATTGGATGTCTACCTGGTTGGGAACTTTTTTTATTCTTCTGGGAAACATTAACAAAACGGCACAAAGCGAAATGGGTGAAAATCCAAAATCTGCGGGCGGTGTGGATCGAGAGGTAAACGACACAACCCAAACGGTAGCGGTAGTTGGTAGCATCAGAGCAGAGCGTTTTAGAAATTGATTTTCCAAAAAGGATCTATCGTTCGTTTGAATGTATTCTGTTTGGTTTAAGGTTCACTTTGGATTATAGAGAGGCTAAAGCCATGGCAGGAATAACAAAAAATTACTCATAGATTTTTGGGTGGCACAGCAGCCATGTGGCAAGATAAATGGGAGGACACCTCTTTGTTGATGGCACAGGTGGTGCTGGATCTGGATTTATACACTCTTCGTATCTTAAAGTCTAGAAACAACAAAAAAAGGAAATCGGTTGATATGACGGGCTTATTACAAGGACTTTAATTGGTTCGAGAACAAATTGGATGCTTCGGAAAGTTTGAAGAAGATTGATGAGCTGGTGAAAATGAAAAAAACAAGCCGTCGACTGTCGTTGTTGTTGTGTTTAATTAAGTGTTTACTACGGCGGATACGTATTGTTTTCGTTTTTTTTTAATATTAATGCGTTTTACGCTGTGAATTTATTTAAAGGCAAGTGACAACATGATTCGTTTCTATAAAAAAAAATGTTTCAAATGTCACCGGATATGGGGCTGTATATTTTTTTTTTGTTGGCAATTCAAGAAAGTGGCAGTTCAACCGTTTTTCATTAATGAAGTAACGGAAAACACTGATGCCGTTGAAGCAGTAAAAAAAGAGTTTTGTATAGTTAGTCATCAAGGACTAGAAGGTGGAAAAACTAATTAAAAATGAGCGTAGAAACATTACCAGTACCACTCGGTACTCCACATCCGTTTTCCTTATCACCATTACTTATAGTATAAGAACCTTGATTCTTCAGACACCTTGTAGCACCCACAGTTTCTCATTTGTCCCATAGAACAACTGTTACGCTCGAAAACCTAATTAACCCTAAGTTCTCTTCAAGACAAATTCGTATTGCACAACCAAGTGCATTTCCGTTGGTATTCTTCCTTTTTTTCAAAGATTCCAATCAATAAGTATTCTTTAATTAAAGTCATCCTTTCCCTTGCAAAATGAAATTAGAAACGAACCATCGTCTTCGGAGAATGCGAGAACAATCCTCTTGAGAAAAATTTATAAAAATAAACAAAAGAACCACTCCCGGCCAACATAAGGTAACTTCTGCAATAAATATCCTTCCTCAAAGAGACGGTGGTGTTCGGTAAATTCCTTTGGTGTTCTTAAGATTCCAAAAATTAAATTACGAAAAGTGCTAAGAGCAGCAAATTCATTAATCAGCAGCTAAGCGAACCTAGGAAATGTTCCTTTTTGCTATGTCAATATGTATATCTATGGTCTCTAATGCAGCGAGACCTTAATCCCTACCTGAATCAAAGAAATGGCGTCTGATACTTTCGTTCGCACCCTTTAAATTCTTGGGAGATATGAATTACATAAAAAAGAAAAGAAAAGAAGAAAGACTCTCGGGGCAGCTAACCATCACCGACAGTGTTGTAACAGCACTCCCGATTCCCAATGGTGATGTTTTTCTTTTTTTTTATGTAACTCGAATGCGATGCGCCCGACCGACCGACACGCTAACATTTTGAGTTTCCAGGGGTTTTCTTTTTGAAATTGAATCCTTTGGCTTTTGAAAAAGAACGAAGCATCTCTCTCTAGAGTCTATTGGTGCGGTTGTGTCTCGTGTCACATAAATTTGAGATTCGCTGGAGTCGAACTCGATTCCTGACGTTTTATCGCGATGCTAAAATTCCGGACGCTACACCTTCTCTACTACATTTGTGTTGGGGCATTATTTTGTGTGTGTTTTCTGTGGTAAATGTCCTGATTTGTTCCTCAAATTGCAAGGACTTTTCGTGTGGGTGGTCTAAAAGAAATATTAAAAGATGTTTTTTTTTGCTGTGCTTTCTGGAGGGATCTTCATCCTCGAAGATTTTTTTTTACATTTTACGGTTAGGAGTTCTGCAATTTATAATGTTTTTGATACAAGACGACGTTGAAAATTTTGAGATCTGGTCTTAGCAGTTGGTTGATGCTACGTTGGTGGTTTTTGAGTTATTACCCAAGGTCGTGAGCTAAAAAATCAATATTCACTTCATTAATTGATGCGGGAGGATTTGTTTGGGATATTTCAAGGAAATTAAGAAAATTTAAGGAACTTTTTTAAAGGGGTGAAGGTGATGTGAATTCATTAGGTCAATAGAGCGTTTAGTTTTCAAATACATCTAAATGAGCGCGTCGTAAGAATCCGCAATCCAGGAAAGTCGTCAAATCAAACAGTGAAGGACAAGACATTTGAGAACAACAGCGACTCAGGATAAACCTTTTCGCTCGCACTATTTAAACTTAAAATCAGGCTTAAACCCGAAAAATACTTTAAAGGTTGCTTATCCCCGATGGAAATTTAACGTGTATAAGAAACTATAAAATGATTAAATTTAAACACTGCCCCGTAAAGTAAGACTTTAATCTTTTTTATGTTCTCTCTTAAGATAAAGTTCACACTAAAAGATTCACAATATCTATTGTCTTGTTCAACAATGTCAGGAGATCCTGCCTCGGACCAAAGCACCCATTTAATATAAAAGCACCAATTACCCCACCTGACCGTTCCTACAAACATCTCTTCTCCATACAAACTCATTATTTGCTCTTCCTTATATCCTTTGCCTGATTGTTCAATAAACTTGTTCACCTTTTCCAACAGAAAAAAAAAACTGTAAAATTTCCCTCGTTACATAAATCTATTTTGCAAACACACAAACCCAACTAAAAGCAATTAACATACACTTGCATACAAGCAAACTTCGACGACGACGGAATACCCAGGCCTAAAGACGAACACCTAAACAAAGAGGGTAAAGCACCTAATGAGCTGACATCCTGGTCCGTTCGAACTTAGGTGGATAGGTTAGGTTCTCATTGTGAAATGTTTCTTCGCCGGATATCTCTAGAATTTTATCGCAAATTCAGGTTAACTCAGACATTGTTAAGGCCTTAAAGGTTAGCTTTATGGGGCATGGAGTCGTCTTTAAAAAAGTGCATATTATTCAAAACTACATTGTTATACAGGTGCTTTGGAGTGTTTAACTACTACTTTAGTAGCTATGTGTTGTTTGTATTCCAGTTTGAGTTGATGTAGTCTCTTTTTACTACCGTATAGAGGATGATCCAATATTAAGGTATTTTTATGGAACTGCCCATTAGGTAGCACGTTGTGTGGGGCGCGCAGTGGGGTTTGGGAAATTCTTTAATCGAATATGTCAATCTAGTAGATTCATAGGGCAGGACTGGTCTTATCTGCAAATACAGGACTGGAGTAGATTTTTCCAGTGACACCTTAAAATATCATATTGTCGCGAAAGAATGTCAAATCTTCACTCAACTTAAAAGAGAGCGTTATGGTCTCTGAGATGGCAAAAGTATCTCGTGCAACACCATCCCTCCCAGTACTTCGCATCGGTATAGTTTAAAGTTTAAACCCTCAGAAGGTTATTAAAACAAAATTTTTACGCGCCTGAAAGAACAAAGAGAGAATGAAGCCAACCCATGGAAAAAGGAGTGTCGCTCTGGAAAAAAAAATAAACAAAACAAACCAACTAAGGAAAACTACTCAAAGACAATGTGAACCGAGACTAGAAAAAAGAAGGACATAATCCGATACGGGTTTGCCTTTAATCGTCTATGTTGCATGGAGTAGAAGCATGAAGACTGATTGGAATTTATTGTTGATATTATCTTGAAGGGTAAAAGGTGGAAGGACGAGCACGAGTAGATTGTATGGTTATGGAAGGTAAAAGGAACTCGATAAACTTTTGGTCTTTGGCTTTTGGCCGGTCGGTGATAAGAGGTAGGACAAGGAATGGATTGAGTGTTAAAAATAATAACTTCGAGTGATTTGTTTGATTGTTCGCGATTTTCGTTTTGAAGAGGTCAAGGTAGGAGCTATTTGATTAGGTTATAAGATTTGAATGTTCCAAAGAGGTATTTGAGAATTTGTTACGTTTAAATAGAAACAGTTTAATGGAAACAGTTCCTGATTTCTGATACGTGATTGTTGGATCAATTTTCAAAAGTTGTTATTGTTTTCGCGTCGCGTCGTTTGATAACGATATTTAACTGAATGCGCTCCCTTAAAAAAAAATTTTGCGGCTTCAAAAGTGACAGAACTTACAGAAAAGTGGGAGAATTTGGGAGTTTTTGGCAGTTTTCGGCTGTTTTAGGGTGTAAAAGAACAGACCAATTGTTACCTAGAGCATGGACTTTTTGTATGGTAAATCTCGAGAGTTAAAAGTTAGCTCTAACAGCCCTATTCTGGAGTTGTTCCTCTTGAGAAAAATTTATAAAAATAAACAAAAGAACCACTCCCGGCCAACATAAGGTAACTTCTGCAATAAATATCCTTCCTCAAAGAGACGGTGGTGTTCGGTAAATTCCTTTGGTGTTCTTAAGATTCCAAAAATTAAATTACGAAAAGTGCTAAGAGCAGCAAATTCATTAATCAGCAGCTAAGCGAACCTAGGAAATGTTCCTTTTTGCTATGTCAATATGTATATCTATGGTCTCTAATGCAGCGAGACCTTAATCCCTACCTGAATCAAAGAAATGGCGTCTGATACTTTCGTTCGCACCCTTTAAATTCTTGGGAGATATGAATTACATAAAAAAGAAAAGAAAAGAAGAAAGACTCTCGGGGCAGCTAACCATCACCGACAGTGTTGTAACAGCACTCCCGATTCCCAATGGTGATGTTTTTCTTTTTTTTTATGTAACTCGAATGCGATGCGCCCGACCGACCGACACGCTAACATTTTGAGTTTCCAGGGGTTTTCTTTTTGAAATTGAATCCTTTGGCTTTTGAAAAAGAACGAAGCATCTCTCTCTAGAGTCTATTGGTGCGGTTGTGTCTCGTGTCACATAAATTTGAGATTCGCTGGAGTCGAACTCGATTCCTGACGTTTTATCGCGATGCTAAAATTCCGGACGCTACACCTTCTCTACTACATTTGTGTTGGGGCATTATTTTGTGTGTGTTTTCTGTGGTAAATGTCCTGATTTGTTCCTCAAATTGCAAGGACTTTTCGTGTGGGTGGTCTAAAAGAAATATTAAAAGATGTTTTTTTTTGCTGTGCTTTCTGGAGGGATCTTCATCCTCGAAGATTTTTTTTTACATTTTACGGTTAGGAGTTCTGCAATTTATAATGTTTTTGATACAAGACGACGTTGAAAATTTTGAGATCTGGTCTTAGCAGTTGGTTGATGCTACGTTGGTGGTTTTTGAGTTATTACCCAAGGTCGTGAGCTAAAAAATCAATATTCACTTCATTAATTGATGCGGGAGGATTTGTTTGGGATATTTCAAGGAAATTAAGAAAATTTAAGGAACTTTTTTAAAGGGGTGAAGGTGATGTGAATTCATTAGGTCAATAGAGCGTTTAGTTTTCAAATACATCTAAATGAGCGCGTCGTAAGAATCCGCAATCCAGGAAAGTCGTCAAATCAAACAGTGAAGGACAAGACATTTGAGAACAACAGCGACTCAGGATAAACCTTTTCGCTCGCACTATTTAAACTTAAAATCAGGCTTAAACCCGAAAAATACTTTAAAGGTTGCTTATCCCCGATGGAAATTTAACGTGTATAAGAAACTATAAAATGATTAAATTTAAACACTGCCCCGTAAAGTAAGACTTTAATCTTTTTTATGTTCTCTCTTAAGATAAAGTTCACACTAAAAGATTCACAATATCTATTGTCTTGTTCAACAATGTCAGGAGATCCTGCCTCGGACCAAAGCACCCATTTAATATAAAAGCACCAATTACCCCACCTGACCGTTCCTACAAACATCTCTTCTCCATACAAACTCATTATTTGCTCTTCCTTATATCCTTTGCCTGATTGTTCAATAAACTTGTTCACCTTTTCCAACAGAAAAAAAAAACTGTAAAATTTCCCTCGTTACATAAATCTATTTTGCAAACACACAAACCCAACTAAAAGCAATTAACATACACTTGCATACAAGCAAACTTCGACGACGACGGAATACCCAGGCCTAAAGACGAACACCTAAACAAAGAGGGTAAAGCACCTAATGAGCTGACATCCTGGTCCGTTCGAACTTAGGTGGATAGGTTAGGTTCTCATTGTGAAATGTTTCTTCGCCGGATATCTCTAGAATTTTATCGCAAATTCAGGTTAACTCAGACATTGTTAAGGCCTTAAAGGTTAGCTTTATGGGGCATGGAGTCGTCTTTAAAAAAGTGCATATTATTCAAAACTACATTGTTATACAGGTGCTTTGGAGTGTTTAACTACTACTTTAGTAGCTATGTGTTGTTTGTATTCCAGTTTGAGTTGATGTAGTCTCTTTTTACTACCGTATAGAGGATGATCCAATATTAAGGTATTTTTATGGAACTGCCCATTAGGTAGCACGTTGTGTGGGGCGCGCAGTGGGGTTTGGGAAATTCTTTAATCGAATATGTCAATCTAGTAGATTCATAGGGCAGGACTGGTCTTATCTGCAAATACAGGACTGGAGTAGATTTTTCCAGTGACACCTTAAAATATCATATTGTCGCGAAAGAATGTCAAATCTTCACTCAACTTAAAAGAGAGCGTTATGGTCTCTGAGATGGCAAAAGTATCTCGTGCAACACCATCCCTCCCAGTACTTCGCATCGGTATAGTTTAAAGTTTAAACCCTCAGAAGGTTATTAAAACAAAATTTTTACGCGCCTGAAAGAACAAAGAGAGAATGAAGCCAACCCATGGAAAAAGGAGTGTCGCTCTGGAAAAAAAAATAAACAAAACAAACCAACTAAGGAAAACTACTCAAAGACAATGTGAACCGAGACTAGAAAAAAGAAGGACATAATCCGATACGGGTTTGCCTTTAATCGTCTATGTTGCATGGAGTAGAAGCATGAAGACTGATTGGAATTTATTGTTGATATTATCTTGAAGGGTAAAAGGTGGAAGGACGAGCACGAGTAGATTGTATGGTTATGGAAGGTAAAAGGAACTCGATAAACTTTTGGTCTTTGGCTTTTGGCCGGTCGGTGATAAGAGGTAGGACAAGGAATGGATTGAGTGTTAAAAATAATAACTTCGAGTGATTTGTTTGATTGTTCGCGATTTTCGTTTTGAAGAGGTCAAGGTAGGAGCTATTTGATTAGGTTATAAGATTTGAATGTTCCAAAGAGGTATTTGAGAATTTGTTACGTTTAAATAGAAACAGTTTAATGGAAACAGTTCCTGATTTCTGATACGTGATTGTTGGATCAATTTTCAAAAGTTGTTATTGTTTTCGCGTCGCGTCGTTTGATAACGATATTTAACTGAATGCGCTCCCTTAAAAAAAAATTTTGCGGCTTCAAAAGTGACAGAACTTACAGAAAAGTGGGAGAATTTGGGAGTTTTTGGCAGTTTTCGGCTGTTTTAGGGTGTAAAAGAACAGACCAATTGTTACCTAGAGCATGGACTTTTTGTATGGTAAATCTCGAGAGTTAAAAGTTAGCTCTAACAGCCCTATTCTGGAGTTGTTCTGGTCACAGGTCATAATTTTTTGTGAGGTTGTTTCTGTGAGGTTTCTTACGAGGTTGTCACAATTTTGTATTCTGCGAAAAACCTCATAAGAAACCTCACAGCAAATCCACCACAGGAAGGTGGGTTGATTGTTGTGACTGCCAGCTGATTTGTTAAAAGAAATCAAACAAAAAATGGAGTTTTATGCAAAAAAAAATAAACACAATCATAAGAATGAAATTGATTGGTAAGAAATTCTTTGAAATGTTCTAAATTGGTATTTACAATTTTCTTGTAATTATTATTTTGTATAAAGGAGCCTCAAATTTCAATCCTCTCGGACCGCTTGTCAACAACAGTTTCCTATCTAAGGAAATCCTCGAGTGCAATTAGCCCGTAGGTCGATCATCGTAGCAATCAATCGGCCCGCGATGAGGCCGACTACGGATGTGTTTAGTTCAGTAGCATTTAGTATGAAGATGTCGAGTAGGTATACAAAACTGGATTGTGTTGTCGTCCCAAACATCGAGTGCTAGGGACCAAAGAATTTTCAACATTATAGGATATTGCTATAAATAATATTTGGGAATGGATCGGTTTTACTTGAGGCAGACGTGAATTGCTGTTGGCAAACTCTTGACGGTGTGTGGAGTTGGCGTTTGGTGGGTTATTCTGTTGATTATACGAACAACTTATTGCTGGAGGGTGGCAGCAATTAGAATCTGTGTGATTAGTGAAAGTCAAAGGAGATGATTTATTATAAATTGATGATATTATTGTTGTTGAGCGAGTACTGTCCAGGCAGTGCTGAAAAATTAAAGGCACGAAGGCATATGTAAAGTCAATAAAAAAAAATGTCATCAGAAAATAAAAAATGTAATCCCTGCCACGAAGGATCTTGATTCAAGATTCTTGAAGGTTCCATTATCATCCCAGTCGGTATTCCAAGATTTGGCAATCAGCCAGTAGGGTGTATCGTTCTCCCCGTTTTCTTGTTTTTTTTTTTTTTTAGTGCAACAGAAATGTCAAGATCGTTAGTTATGATTATGATCTGCTAAAGAGTACATCACAATTTTTAAGTTTTTGTGAGGGTCACAAGTTTTTTGTGAGGTTCACAAGTTTTTGTGAGAATACGAAAAAGTCACAAAATCAAGTTCACCTCCAGTTATGAGGTTATTGTGACTTATGAGGTATCAGTGAGGTTGCCCAGAATAGGGCTGTAAATCACGAAAAAGCCGATTTAGCTGTAGGTGAAAACGTTGTATTAATCTCAATATTTCGATAAATCCCGTAGGGTAGGTGGAAACGTAGTATAAAAGTAGTTCAAAGTACTAAGTCGGAGTGTCATCGAGTCCTTGACTATTTTCATTCTGATCTCGTAACTTTAATCTTTGGCTAATTTTCAAATAATATATCTCTCCTTTTCTTAAAGTTGAGACAGCAAAATTGTATTTTTTTATAAGCCAGCTCATGGCAAATGACTTTCATTTTGTAAAAGTAAAAGGTTAGGTTGATTTAGACCCGCGATTTTTGAGTAAAAGATTAAAAAGTAATTATTTTTCTATTGTTGTTCGAAGCAAGTTTATTGTTGTATGGATTCACTAATTTGTAAGATTTGTTATCTTTGCATTATATTTTCTATAGTAATCATTGGCCTATTTCAGGAAATAAAATTAAGTGAATTGCAAAGGATTGTTCTTTTCTTTTCATTTGGATACTTAATTTTATATTTTGGCAGATCCGTTCTTGCTTGGAGCAACATCATTTTATTTCAAATTATTCAATTTTCTGTCAATTAATTCCTGCCAATCGCCATGCCGCTTGAAGAGGTTCATTCTTGTACGTCATCGCAATGCACCCGGCCTGATGATGATTTGATGGTGGCTTGCGACAAATGCAAACGCTGGTGGCACTATGATTGTCATAGTTTTGATCCCGACAAATTTGACACGCTAACTCCATGGTTTTGTGAGGAGAACGATTGTGTTTTGCGGGAAGAAAGTCCAAAGAAACCTTCGTTGGTATCGGGAGCAATTGGCGTCGGTGAGCAGAATGTAGACCTAATCATTGAAGCTGCTGCGGTTGCGCAGGCAGCTGTGGCCGAAAGAGACAAGCAACTTTCGGCGCTGCGAGCTGAACTGGAGGAAACGAAGTTGAGATTGTCAAAGGTTTCAATTGGTTCAGAGCAACTTCGTCCCTCCGACTCTTCGAATTCCACGAGGTTGGAAATAATAAAGAAAATTCAATTAAACCATCAGGCTCTGTTGAGCGGTTCGATGTCACGAAATGCAAACGATCTACGCCCAACTCAGTCAACACCGGTGCGAGATTTTCACGAAAAGCCCTCAGAAGTTGGTGTTGGTTCTGTTCGAGACCCACATATGGCAGCTCTTCTGACGATTCTTAACCGAAACAATGTGCAAGAACTTCCCCAATTCTCTGGCGAGAACAGAAGAGAATGGCCCTATTTTGAAGAGGTCTATAAATCAACCACAGTTGAGGGTCAATACAGCGACAAGGAAAACGTTGCTCGGTTACGTAAAGCACTGAAGGGGGAGGCATATCATATGGTAAGTGGTCGCCTGAAGTATTCCTCCGACGCCGGCGCTATCATGGATTCGTTGCGAATATTGTTTGGGCGTTTAGACGTTCTTGTTCATGACTTGACTTCAGAGTTGTTAAGCCTTCCGAAACTCAGTTCAAAATGTGATCCTAAGCTCCGAATGTGGGCGGTTAAGATTAATGGTTTCGTTGCAGACCTGAAGTCTATGAATAGGGAAGAGGATTTGTCAAATGGTTATGTTTTGACTAATCTAGCTTCTACGTTCATGTGGCACGGATGGTTGCAGTGGTCGCCATCATCCCTTGTTGCACACGTCACCAAACACCAACAAGCCGGACTTAAATTCATTAGCAGAGCCGTTCATTCCGCAACCACATGTTCACTCGTCCCACGTCGGCACTGACGTCTCTATATTGTTTAAGATAGTGCCGATCCGGATTTATGGTAATGGTGACTTGTTTGCTGACACTAATGCCTTTTTAGACGACGGGTCTTCTCTGTCTATGATCGATGAAGAGTTGTTTCATGAACTTGGACTGTATGGGAAGTCTGAAAGACTCACACTGCAGTGGACGAAGGGAGTTTCTCGGGTCGAGGATTGCAAGAAGACTACCTTTTCAGTATCTGGGAAGAATTCTTGCAAGAGGTACGTTTTGCAGGATGTTAACACCATCAAGAATTTAGGGTTGGCTAGTCAGTTTATCAATGTCTCACATTTGAAGAGCCAGTACCCTCATCTTCGAGGTCTGCCACTTGAGAATTTGGTGGACGCTCGACCAAAAGTTTTACTTGGATTGGATCAAGCCAAATTCCTATTAGGCCATGGCCAACGGCACGGCAAGGATTCGGAACCTCATGCGTTGAAGACACTTTTAGGTTGGATAGTGTTCGGTAAATCAGCGCCGTCATTGAGCTTGTCCTGCTTGGATCCAGCGTCGAGACCTTCCATGAAGTTGATGTTTCACGAAGCCATAAAAGAGGAATTGGATCTACACGAACTCGTTCGACGTCATTTTTCCACGGAGGAATTTGGTGTTATGCCCCCAAAAGGTGAACTTGTTAGTCGAGAAGTAAGTCGCTCTTTCGATGTTATGGAACGGTCGTTGAGAAAGGTCGGTAGACAATATGAGATTGGTCTGTTGTGGTCTTCAGATGACGTCAAGCTTCCGGACAGTTTTAATATGGCTTTCAAACGTCTTATTGCCCTAGAAAAGTCTTTGAAGAAGAACCCCCAACTTTTGGAGTGGCAGAAGAACTATTTTCGTGATCTGATCACTAAGGGCTATGCCAGAATCGCGTCCCAAGACGAGTTGGATAAAGCTTGGCCAAGGGTTTGGTATGCGCCGACCTTTATTATCATCAACCCTAATAAGAATCCTCCGAAACCCAGATGTGTGACAGACGTGGCGGCGGAAGTCAACGGAGTCTCTTTGAACACCTATTTACTAAAGGGACCAGACAATTTAATTCCTCTGCTTGCGGGTTTGTTCAAGTTCCGGGAACGTCAAGTAGCTGTGAATGGAGACGTCAGAGAGATGTTTCACCGCATTCGTATTAAGGCTGAAGATCAGCAGTGCCAACGCATTCTATGGAGGGACGGAGTTACAACTAGACAACCAACGGTGTATATCATGCAAGTTATTATGTTTGGGCCAAGGTGCTCTCCGTCGTGCGCGCAGTTTGTCAAGAATCATCATGCCAACTTGTTCAAGGATGACTGCCCCGAAGCTGTAGATGGTCTTGTTAAGCGCACCTATGTGGATGACTATTTTAATAGCCACAACTCTGTACAAGATGCCGTAAAAGTTACCAGAGATGCTCTTCAAATCTGCCATTCGATGAACTTCGATCTCGTTGGAATACAGTCAAACAGCCAAGAATTTATGCATCAGATGCCGGAGACTAATGTCAACTCCAAACTGGTATGTATAAACCCTAATGAAAGCGATAGTTTGGTTTCCAAGATTTTAGGAATGTATTGGCACCCGGTATCTGATAACTTTGCATTCAAGATTTCGTATGACGAAGGCCTTATAGAGATGCTAGACGAGAAAGCAATTGTTACTAAAAGAAAAATGCTCAAATCAATCATGAAGATTTTTGATCCTCTAGGACTTATCTCACAGTTTATAATCCGTGGTCGTATAATATTGCAAGAGGTTTGGAGAGAAGGTTTTAGTTGGGACGAGCCGGTTTCAGCTGACTTAAGTAGTGCGTGGCGAGACTTTTTCAAAGCCTTGAAAGATATCGAAAATATAAAAATTTCTCGTCGTTATTCATTGAGAAACCCTGACGACTGCAAAGTAAGTTTGATTGTTTTCGTCGATGCTTCGGAGAAGGCCTTTGCTGCTGTAGGGTATTTTCGGTTCGCCTGCAACGATGAGGTTGAAGTTAAGCAAGTCATGTCTAAGGCAAAGGTCGCGCCTGTCAAACAACTAACAATACCCCGCCTGGAAGTGCAAGCTGCTGTACTAGGAGTACGTTTGGCAGTTACAATCAAGACGTCGCACACAATTAGAATTGATGACACTATGTTTTTATCAGATTCGAAAACGGTTTTGGCTTGGATCAACTCTTCTAATTACAAATTACCCTCTTTCGTCGCTTCTCGCATAGGTGAGATTCTGGACTCGAGTTCTCCGCGTGAATGGTTTCACGTTACGTACGAAACGTTTTGACGTATCGATGGGAGATCAAGATACGCGTTGGTTCAAAGGCCCAGATTTTTTAAAACGTCCTTTTGAGGATTGGCCCGTTACTACTTGTACTTCTACAGCCTTAGAAGAAGAAGATACTAAGATTTATAAGATTTTTCATCATGATGCCCATAAGAGAAAGCATAACTACGGGGCGTTCTTATCTGCAAGATTTCAAGCAAGATGGTCTTCAGCTGTTCGAGCTATAGCGTTTTTGCTGCGTTATAAACACATCCTGCAGGGCAGGCCCACCGAGTAAGAGACTTAAATTACACCGTTCGAATTTAGCAAAGCTGAAGAATGGATGTTTCGGAAAATACAAGAAGAATCCTTTTCATTCGATATAGCTTCTTTGAGATCCAGTGGCACGGTCAGTTCATCAAGTTCTATCCTGAGTCTTTCGCCCTTCCTGGATGAAGAAGGAACGTTGCGTCTAAGTTCAAGAGTGCAAAAGGCGAATTCTTCCTACTCAAGTAAAAATCCAGCGATTCTTCCAAACAGACATCCATTGGTTGATCTTTTTATTGAATACCATCATCAGAGAAATTCTCACATGGGAACTGCGACAGTAATCTCGGACATTCGAGAATCCGCTTGGATCATAAGCATACGTGTAGCTGTTGAAGGGATTCGTAAAGGCTGTTTTTTGTGCAGACGTCGTAAGGCCAAACCAATTATGCCGATAATGGGTCAACTTCCTGAAGCTCGCTTGGCGTTTGATAGCAGACCCTTCACTCATGTTGGGGTAGATTGCTTCGGACCGATGTTGGTGAAATTTGGCAGAGGCACAGTGAAACGGTACGGCATGATTTTTACGTGCCTTACGTTCCGAGCAGTACAAATTGAGATGTTGAATGATTTGAGTTTAGACCAGTGCACCATGGCCGTAAGGCGTTTCGTAATTAACCGTGTCGTTACTAGATGTTTCTACAGTGACAATGGATTAAATTTCGTTGGTACAAGGAATCTATTGGAAAGAGACGTGAAGGACATGAAGACCTCTCTCTGCGAGTATTCTTCACGATACGAGGGCATTTTGTGGCGCTTTGTACCTGCTTATTCGCCTTGGATGGGAGGCGCTTGGGAGCGACTCATTCAATCCGTCAAAAGGAGCGTGGAGTTTGTTCTTCGAGGTATCGTGCCTACGGAGGATGTTTTAAGAAATGTCCTTGCAGAGGCTCAAGGCCAAATAAACAGACGCCCACTCACACACATCCCGGTGGATCCTGAAGACCCGAAGCCTTTAACTCCGAACCTGATGCTCTTTGGAGAGGACGAGCGAGGTGTAACAGCCCCTGGTATTTTTACGGAAAGCGATTGCTGTAGCAAACTCCATAGCCGACGATCCCAACATTTGATGGCCGAACTGACCAAGAGATGGTACAAAGAATATTTGCCTACTATTACAAGGCGATCAAAATGGTTTGCGAAAACAAGATCAGTTCAAGAGGACGATATAGTCTTGGTGATTGAGCCCAATGAAATACGATCCGCCTGGCATTTGGGGCGTGTCACGCAAGTTTACCCTGGACCCGATGGAGTCGTACGCACGGCTGATGTAAGGTTATCAAATGGTTCCCTGAAGGAAAAGAGATCTATTGGGAGACTCGCTGTGTTAGATTTGCAGTCTTCGCCGGATTCTCAGACGGGCCCCGGAATGTCATCGAGTCCTTAAGTATTTTCATTCTGATCTCGTAACTTTAATCTTTGGCTAATTTTCAAATAATATATCTCTCCTTTTCTTAAAGTTGAGACAGCAAAATTGTATTTTTTTATAAGCCAGCTCATGGCAAATGACTTTCATTTTGTAAAAGTAAAAGGTTAGGTTGATTTAGACCCGCGATTTTCGAGTAAAAGATTAAAAAGTAATTATTTTTCTATTGTTGTTCGAAGCAAGTTTATTGTTGTATGGATTCACTAATTTGTAAGATTTGTTATCTTTTCATTATATTTTCTATAGTAATCATTGGCCTATTTCAGGAAATAAAATTAAGTGAATTGCAAAGGATTGTTCTTTTCTTCTCATTTGGATACTTAATTTTATATTTTGGCAGATCCGTTCTTGCTTGGAGCAACACGGAGTACTTTGCAATAGAAACTGGGGCCCAATTGAACGTACTTAAAAAAATATTTTCTGAATGCTCAGCTTTGAACAGAAAAAGAAAAACGGCTGATGTTGAATTGAATTTGAAGTATAACAAAATATTCGCTCTGTAAGCACTTAAACATTGAGCTACTCCATTTACACTCAACGCAATTCAGACTTGAGTGGAAAATCAGAAAATCTTTAATCTGTCAGTTGATTTTATTCCTCTATTTATTTACTACGGGAGGAAATAGCAAAATTCCATAATTTTTGTTGGTGCTTGGTGCTCGTGTTTGCAGTTTATTTTTATCTCCACATTATATCTCCAACAAGATAAAGTAAGGAAAAATTAAAGATTCGTCATTTGAAGTACTTTGGTGCTAAAGATTATTTAATTTCGTAAGGTTTAGTCACAACATTTGGATCCATAATGAATCCATTGATTGTCGTCACAGGATTTGGACCATTTATTGGCCATGAAGAAATCAATGCCAGCTGGGAAGCTGTCCGCCTACTGCCAGATTCCTTAGAATCCAACTTGCAAAACGTCTATAAAATTGAAAAGAAACTTGTGTCGGTCGAGTACGATGATGTCAACAAATCTGTCGATGAAATTTGGGCATTGAACCCAGCGGTTTGTGTTCGAAAAATGTGTAATTGATTGAATTTAATTTGGTTAAATTGACGTCATGATTATAGCTCGTTGTCCATTGTGGTGTTCATGGCGGTGCCAATTGTATACGCGTCGAAGAATTGGCTTACAATCACAAATTCAATCGCAAAGACTACTCTGGCAAGAAATTATCTGGCGGAAGTGCATGTCTCGCGAATAATGGCACCACTTGCAAGGAAATTCGGACAAAACTGGATGTGAAGAAAATCGTCGAGAAGACTGTCCCTCTTTGCGGTTGCGACGAGCCAATGGTTTGCTCGGATGATGTTGGCAACTATCTATGTGGTTATATTTACCTGAAGTCCTTGGATAAGAACAGTGCTAGAAGCCTTTTTGTTCATGTTCCTCCCGTTGACAAGCCTTTCAGCAGTCAGGAAACGAGTGATATGATTTTGAAAATCATATCGGAATGTATTCGTCAGCTTGAAATTGTGCAGGAGAATGGGAAAGCACCGATAGCCGATGAAGAAGAGTTTTTTGAGACAGAAGAAGAGGAGGGTTATTGGGGTATTGATAAATGAATAATTTTCAAAGTTTCAGGGGAAACAACATAAAAGTGTCCTTCCGCAACTGCATTAAACAGGAAAACAAACATTCACCAAAATGCTTCAGCAAATTTTTTTTAACTAACTAGGAATATAATCTATTTAAATTAATTAATAAATTTAAACTATTTACACTTTTATAGAATAGTTTCTTCAAGTTTTATGTGTTTTCTAGAATCGCTTGCATAATCTTGACTTCGATTAAGTTAACTCGATCTCTTGGTGCACTGCGAAGTTTATTGGCAATCAGCTTTCCGAATAATTCGAATTCATCATCGGAGGCGGACGATGTGCTTCTATTCGGAACGTCGTTCGGAGGTGTCTGGGGTCGACGTTGAGGCTGGAGAACTTCTTGTGGCTGCTGCGTAGGCGTCGGAGAAGGCGAAGGGGCTGCAGCTAGAGTTTGCTTTTTCGGGGCACTCAAATTATCCATTGGATAGATAGTAGCTGTGATAATTGGCGGGTTACTGCTGCTCACAATGCAGTTGCTACTTGTTTCGCTGACTACGTCTCCGGTGGTGTAGTTTTGGTCACTTTGGACGAGATCATCGACACTGGTCAGCATACTACTGTCATTTTGTTCAATGAGAAAGGAGAAGTCTTCAGGTCGAGCTAGAGGGAAGTTTAAAGACTGAAATTAAGCAAAAACCGTGCAGAAATGTCTTACCTTTCTTTTCTGATGAAGATTCTTCGAATTCCCTGCCGGAAAGATGGTTTCTAGAAAAATATTGTCGATAGCAAAGAATCTATAGAAATGTGTTAATTGAATAGCTACCCCAATTGTTCAGCTTCATCCAAGAAACCCAAGTGATCATAGTACTTATACTTGGGCGAGCATTCCTGGCCATCGCGTTCCATGTTACGAATTCTCTTATAACGATCACGGATGTTCTTCCAAATTTTCTGTATCCGTTCGATTGGGATGATCTGGCCGAGGGTTTCGTAGATCTCAGCCCACAACACTTCTTTGGTGGCTTTAATCGAGGACATTTTGTTTGATTCGATTACATCGTAAAGAATCGGTCGTTTGGCAACTTCTTCTACGATTAACAAACCAATATCTGCAAATGAATCAAAATAATTCAGAATCAATCTTTATCTTGCAGAATATATGCTCACCCTTTTGCATGGTTATTGTCGAGGAGCAGTCATCATACTTTAGAATAGTCTGAATATTCTGTTGTTCGTCATCTCCCTCAAGCAGTTCGTATTGTACATTCATTTCATCTTCCCCGCCTTCTTCGTGATCATCCTCTTCCTCCTCAGTGTACACTTCCTTACCATCAATATCTTCGGTCTTGACTAAAACATCGTCGCTCTCATTATCCAGCACAGTCAGTGTTTGATAGTCGTTTGAATTCTGTCCATCATCGTTTTCATACTCAAAACGATCCAAGCTCGATGTACAGACAGCGAAAATCTTTTCGGTAGGAATTTCAATGCCATGCTTGCGATTTAAATGCTTCCACAAATTCGATGACGATGTCTTGCTTTTGTAAATATGAACTTGCCCCTTGGCATAGCATAGCATGCACAGAAGTCGATCTTCGGCATCGAGTTTGGTGGCATTCCCCTCTTCGGGTGGTGCTGTTGTGTTTTTTGAAGCCAAAGCAAAGTATTTCCATACTCCGCTCGGTGTTTTGTGACGATTCGTCTGTCGGGTCTCGTTGTAGGTGATTTTATATTCACTGATTATTCTTTTGCTGGAATTACTGGCATTATCGTCGTCGATGTGGAGGATTTTGAAGGAGCCATATTCATCGGACAATTGACTGCGATTTCGTTTGAGCGAAGCATTGAAATTTGGATTTTGCATTTGAGATAGAAATATAGAAATATTTCAAATCGAATAAAAATTTTCAAAACAAAACGTTTTCGAATAATTATTCCTTAGCCGGTTTTGAAAAATTCAGGAAATATACTTTTCATTTATCGAGCGGAGAGCGAACGAGCTGCTAGTTATTAGCTGAAAGTGACAGATGAAATATGGCTTTGAATAATCGGCCATTTTGTATTAGATCTGTTCGCTTTAGGTTTTGAGTGGTTTCGAAATTCGTAAGGCAGAACACACATCACAAAACAAAATATAAATAGATTGAGGGAAAGAAGTGTCACTTCCTTTTTCTGTAGCGTTAAAAGACAAAATTAAGTCCAAGTCAAGATGATTTTTCACTCTATTTAAAAGCAGGCGAAAACCTAGCATGACCTCGAATTATATCTGGTGAGGGACGAACCTTGTTATCAGCCAAATGGATATGAAAATAAACGAAGCATGAACAACCCTTCTCATTTGATGACAGTAACTGTCAAAAATCACAACTTCGGCCTCTGTGATTTTTGTTTTTCCACTGAACTTCTGTATTCTGTTTTTATTGCAAGATTAAAAAATAAAAACATTTCTGCAAGATGCTACGAAGTATAACTTCCTTGGCCGTAACCAGGTGGGTTTAATTAATTCCAGCAACTTCCAAGAAAAATTATAAATCATGTCCTTGCAGGCTTCCAACGGTTATCGCAGTACAACACATGTCCGTCTATCCTCCAACATACATTGATCCTGTTTTCAAGAAAGAAAAACAAGCTTTTCTAAGAGAAACTGGTGAAAACATAAAACTGGCTCACTTGCCAATCAAAGCCGCCCGCAATAACGATACTTCGTCGGTGTTCCACGACGATATATTGAGTAAATTCACAAATTACGTAATGCGTAAGGGTAAGAAGGTCCTGGCGCGTGATCTTATCGACAGGACTTTCGAGAATATCAAACGAATTCAATTGGAACGTTATAACCTAGCCGACGATGAGGAGGAAAAATCAAAAATTCAAACAAATCCATTGAAGATCCTGCACATGGGCATAGAGAACTGCCGGCCCTTGCTGCAATTGACACCGATCAAAAGAGGTGGTGTCACCTATCAGGTGCCAGTACCGGTTACGACAAAGAGGTCATATTTCCTTTCGATGAAGTGGCTGATTGAAGCTGCCCAAGAAAAAGAAAAGAGTGTACACTTTCCTGAGAAATTGGCTTGGGAGTTGCTCGACGCTGCCTCCGGTCAAGGTCGAGTTGTCAAGAAGAAACAAGATCTTCATCGACAGGCAGAAGCTAATCGGGCTTACGCTCACTACAGATGGAGTTAGATGTTAAGTTTTGTTTCTACTTTATTGGTCTTAATAAATAGTTAAAGCCTTAATCACCTTCTCCAAATATTCTTACGAACTTTTCGACATCTTGGACCACTCCGAATCGTTGGATGAGCTTGAAAGATTGTGATTCATCGTCGCGGTTTGTCACAGGCTGATACAAGTTAATTCTTTTTTCTGGTATTTCCCAGGGCATCAGGATGTTATCGATTGCCAGAACTTGATGCTGCCTTTTGCCCCAAAAATCCACATAGTCCACTTTGACTTTATCGTTGTTTTTATTTATGTAAATGAATCCGATAAGTTTCTGCACCGGCAAGCTGCAAAGACTCAATGTTATGACTCCCGTAACTCCTGAAATTAGAAGGATGGTTGCTAAAAGAACCTTTCGGTTGTGTAAAGTGATTCTTACCCAACGTCCCGAAGATAAAACCGACGTTTGGATCTAGTTGACCAGCTTGTTCTAAAGCGAAAGCTACAGGAGTTCCTGCAACTGTTATGAACGCTTGATAAATTTTTAATTTGTTGAAGGCTGAGGCTAGCCGGATCAATGGTAGTCGATAGATTTCAGACCAATTTTCTGGGCCGTTTTGTTGCAGGGATTTGTGGGTTGCTGCGTTCCTGACAAGTGATTGGAGGATTGTTGGTGTGTAGAGAATTTTAAAATGTCTTAGAGAACTTATTCTTTGGATCATTTTAGTTTGTAATGTTCTAATAAAATTGCAATTTGCAAGAAAAATAAATAAAAATAACAATTATTTTCGGTAGAGTGAGGTTATGTGTATTTTTCTGTCAAAATAAACAGTTTAAGCAACATGAAGAAGATACAATTGCAAATAACTGGTGTTCCCACTTAAGTTATTTCTTTGGTGGAAAAAAGTCCTCGCGTTTTTAATTGTCAATCTGGAAGTTAAAAAAAGCATTCTGAAAGCGTTCAATTGGGCAAAAGTGACAGTTCTCATTCTGAAAAGAAGAGAATTTCCCTTCTGATTTCAAAAACAGAATGCTTCTTTTAAGATTTCAGATTGCCAATTAAAAACGCCATCCGAATAATATTGGATGTATCATGTATGCACACTGGCCCAAATGAATAATTAATAATCGTTTCTTTAATATTTTGGGTACGAAATTTCATCTATCTCCAAATACTGCCCATCATGCTTTGAAGTGAATATACAATATTTCCCATAAAGTGGCAGCACGTGCATTTATTTACTTTAACTTTCGTAGGTAATACAGTTTTGTTTATGTTCAAAACGTCATTTCATTTGACACCAAAACAAAACACGTGCTGCATCGTATTGTTAATAGTTATCAGCTCTCCTCAAAACTCCTTAAATTTGACGAAAATAAACCAAACAAATCCTGGAAAATAGATGGCAACCAATATTAAACTCAAAGAAGCGTAAGTACTATCCACTCTCCACCTAAAACATAAATGAATTGCTTGCATTTCACTAGTTTCGAAGCTGAATCGCAATTCGGTGCATTCTTCACTGGCGGAATCGTCGCCTGGACATCCACCGGTCAGGAATTCCTCTGTCAAGATGTCGGCAAAATCAACGTTATCAACATTGATACCGGAAACATTGTTAATTCAATTGGTGAAGAACAAACTGCAGCAGATCTGGAAGAAGATGTTGTTTACACATTCGCTTTGAGTGCCAATGACGAACTCATCCTCACTGCTCATAAGAGTGGCTTGTTGAAGATGTGGGAAAAGAGCAGCGGAACTCTTAAGAAAATGTGGAAGAGTGCGCACAAGGGACCAGTTGCAAGATTAGCATTTCGAAGTCGAGGAGGTGTGGTTGCATCTGGAGGATCAGATGCGTCCATTCGAATTTGGGACTATGAACGAAAAACATGCCTGTGTGCTCTGCATGACAGCCAAGGAGTAGTGTCATTAGTTGAATTTCATCCTAATACAGACAGTGCGCTGGTTTTTGGTTCTGGAGATGACACCAAGATAAATTGCTGGGACTACACCAGCAAGGCTCTCAAAACCACTTTCACCGGACACTATTCAAAGGTTACGGCCATCTCATTCGATGTGGAGTCGAAAGTTATGGCTTCCGTGAGCCGAGATAAGGTATTGATTCTGTGGAATATCGAAACAGGTGCGCAAATTAAGGTTCTTCCCCTTTATGAAAGTCTTGAGGGTGTTTGTATTCTCCCCAAGACTCAGAAGCTCCCCAATGGGTTCGATCTAGCCGCTGCGGAAAACAAAGACAAAATTTTCGCCGCTGTAGCCGGAGAGCTGGGCTTTATACGTATTTGGAACTGTTCTGATGCCAAGAACGTTTACACCCAAACCAACAGTTCGGTATCCAAAGCCTCCGAAGAGGGCGGCCTGGCAGTCACTCAGCTGCTACAATGTCCAAACACCAATCAATTGGCTCTGGTCACTGCCGATCACAACATCATGGTCCACAACATCTCGACATTCCACTGTGCCAAGCAATTGATCGGTTTCAGCGATGAAATCCTTGACGTTTGCTTTGTAGGCAAGAATTCAAGATACCTTGCTGTGGCCACTAACAGCTCTGACATCAAATTCTACGACACAAACACCATGAATTGCTTCATTCTTAAGGGTCACTCTGATATTGTGCTCGCTCTGTCCTCACACAATAACTTTTTGCTTTCCTCATCAAAGGATAACACAATTCGAATTTGGGAACTCGATCCGGGAGCATTCATAGTCCGCTGTGTAGCGAAGGGCACCAAGCACACCTCGAGCGTTGGTTCGGTGGCTTTTGGAAAGATTTCCCATACAATCTGTGTCTCGGCCAGTCAAGACACTTGTCTCAAAGTCTGGGAAGTGCCCAAGAACTTCCCAGACAGATCCTCATTCGATGAGAACGATTTGCATCCTCTGGTGTGCACATCAACTGCCATTGCTCACGAGAAAGATGTCAATTGTGTTGCGATATCACCAAACGATCAGATTATTGCAACTGCTTCTCAAGACAAAACCGCCAAGCTCTGGGACAGCAAATCGCTCTCTCTATTGGGAGTTCTGCGTGGCCATCGCCGAGGAGTGTGGTGTGTTCGATTTTCGCCCATCGATCAAATTCTTCTATCGACTTCGGCAGACTGCACCTTGCGTCTGTGGTCCCTCACCGATATGACCTGTCTGAAGACAATCGAGGGTCATGAGAGTTCGGTACTGCGAGCTGAATTCATTTCCAAGGGAATGCAATTAGTCTCGGCTGGAGGAGATGGCCTAATCAAACTTTGGAACATCAAGAACAGTGAGTGCACTTTGACTCTGGACAAACACGAAGCCAGAATATGGACTCTGGCAGTGGCCCATGGCGAGACACACTTCTTCAGTGGAGGAGCTGATTCGAAACTGATCCGCTGGAGAGACGTGACCGAGGAGAAAAAACTCAACGAAATTCAAGAACGTCAAGAAATGGCCGCCCAGGAACAAGAACTAACCAATCTTATAGCCCAGAAGAAAATGTTGAAAGCCTTACGATTAGCGCTGCGACTCGACAAACCATTTTTGACACTGAAAATCATCAATTCGGTTATTAAAACCGGCGAGTCCGGATTGGAAGAGACGATAGGTAGTCTGAACGACCTACACAAGGAGAGTTTGATGCGTCACGCGATATCGTGGAATACTAACAGTAGAAATTGTCGACCGGCCCAGCTGGTGCTGAACATTCTTATAAACTTGGTGCTTGCCAATGAGTTCCGGCCGTCGAGTTTGGGGAAAATGATAGAGGAGACGCTGCCCTACACAGAGAGGCACTTCAAGCGAATGACCGAGTACATGAAGGACTTGAAATTCATTGAGTTCACTCTCAAGTGTATGCAGCCGCACGGGGATATGGATGTTGATAAATAAAATGTGTTTAGGTTAAATTTTGTTTTATTTTTTGCTTTCATTTGGGAGAGACTCTTAAATAAAACGAATGAAAAGACAAACACAAAATTTTCTTATTTTAAAAACTATTACAATTTAATTCCTAGAACAAAAACACCAGATACAAAGGCTTCTATTTAAGACCGCCTTGTTGGTGGTTCAGAATGGACCAAATACAAAATTCATTTAAAATTATTCTGTACAGTCTGTATTTTTGTTTTAAATTAAGCCAAAATCTATTTTTTAAATAATTTTTCTTTAAAGCTAAAACGAATTCTGAAAGCGGAAAATATTTATTTATTCAGTGGGAACTAATTTTTTGTCGAAACCATCGAAATACGGATGTTCCAGAACTTCCTTGGCCGAGATACGATGCACCGGGTCGTAGACAAGCATCTTTTTGATCAAATCTAGACCGACGGCACTCAACTTTTTGACTTGATTGGCAAGCTGGTTGGTCGACCAGTAGGGGAATGTGGTTTTATAATCGGGGAGTGATGTAACTCCTGGCCAAATATCATCGGTGGGTGTGCGGAGGATGCGGAACATCCTGAATAACTGGTCGATCTCGGAATCGCCCTGGAACAACGGCTTTCGTGTGGACATCTCGGCAAATATACATCCAATTGACCAGATATCGACGGGACAAGAATACCGTGGTGAACCCAGAAGAACCTCTGGAGCCCTATACCACAGTGTGACGATCTCGTGAGTATATATACGCACAGGAATACCAAACGATCGACCCAATCCGAAATCAGCCACTTTGATGACTCCATTGTTATTGATTAGCAAGTTCTGTGGCTTCAAATCACGATGCAACACACGACGTCGATGACAGAAGAGTATTGCATTTGTTATTTGATACAAATACGATCGCACCAGCTCGGGATCCATCATTTTATCCATAGGCAGCGAATCCATATATTTCTTCAAATCCATTGATAGAAATTCAAAAATCAAGTACAATCGATTCTCTTCCATTAGCACATCTTCCAGAGAAACGATATTTGGATGTTTGAGTTCCTTGAGGAGTGAAATTTCTCTAATTGCTGTCGATGGGATTCCCTCATCTTCGGATTCGAGGCGGATTTTTTTCATGGCGACAATCTGTCCAGTGACTTTGTTGCGGCCTTTGTAAACAACACCGTAGGTTCCCTCTCCAATTTTTTCGATCTTCTGAAAGTCGTCCATGTCCGCAGTGATTTACTGTGTATATTTGTTGTATTTTTGTAAGAAATCTTTGAAAATTTTAATTTATTTCAGAAGATAAATCCACAGGAGCCACGCTATTAACGTTGAAGTTTTTAAATTACAAAAAATTGCGCTTGACAAGCAATGGCTGACAACCTGACAGCATGAAATATAAAACAAACACAAATATGCGTGAGTGAATGCATTCAGTCTTCAATTTCTTCTTTTGATTCTGGCGCTAGGATGTTGTTAACGATAATAATAAATAATAATAATGATGATAATGATGGACTGAAATACTTTTGTAGTTGAAGATTTACGCAAAAAGGAGATACAAAACATAAAAAAGTAAAAGGTAATATAAAAAATACATTCATCTTTAAAAAATGCAGATTGAAGTTCACACCTTTAAAATATGCATCTGCTAAATGCAACGTGTGTCTTTGCTTAATTTCCTATAATTTTTTCTGGTATTCTTGAAGAGAGAACAATAGAAAATTATGGGAATAACTTTACATTCCCTGACTTTTCTGACTGTCTTCAATTATCACGGTTACAATTACAAGCAGAATCGAGAGCTCGAGTTGGAATAGGGTCTAATTTTAAACCCAGGTTTTTCGTCATTTGAATTGAAAAGATGTTGAGATGATAACTGCTGGCGTCTCTCAATCATAGAGATAATATAATGCAGCATGGAAGGTAGCCTAAAAAGTATTACATCAAATTTTGAGATAGAAGATCCTTAAAGGTATCCCTTTCTCTCTCTCTGACGTTTCCTTTTTAAAAATCGAAATTTTCAAGTAAGACACATTTTATTCTGAAACTGTAAAAAAATGGTTTTTACAGCTTTTTTCATTTTTTTTTTTACATATATTTAACTTTTGTTGGTCATTTCAATTGAGCAGCAATCCTGCGACGGAGCAAAAACTTTAGTTCTTTTTGTGTTTTTTACAATAAATTCATCCATAATACCCTCCAAACCGAGTTTTTCTGCTAACTCATGGTAGACGTGTGTAAAATCGCAACATTATTTAGTCGTTTCCGACCAATTGTGGAGCGCAAATAGGATGTGAGTCTTTTCAGTGTCGAAAAACTTCTCTCATTCGGACAAGACGATGCAGGGATCGTCAATAATAACACTGGTCAACAGCATTTTTGCCACAAGGATGAGGCACATCATTTCTAGTAGATTTTTTGATGCTGAAACTGAATCTGGACACAGAATTGTTCTAGCACGTCAGGTTTTGGAGATATGCTTATCTCAAAGTCCAAAAAACACGGTTTTTGGCGATGTTTGAAGTAATTTTTTGAGGACAGAAAATTTTTATAGACAATTGTAACTACAGCATTTTTTAGAAATACTCTTTATCTTTCAAACCCATCTTAGTTTGTTTCGCTACTAGTCTTTTTTCTCAAGAAATTAAATTTTAGCTACAGTACTTCGATATTACCTATGTTATATTTTGCAATTTTGTACTAGCCAACTGCGTTATGAAAATAAAATGGTATATCTGGAGAAAAAAAAATCGTAACGAAACAAACTAAAATGGCTTTGAAAGATAAGGATTAGTTCTAATACATGCTGTAGTTACAAATGTCTATAAAAATTTTCTTTCCTCAAAAAATTACTTCAAAAACCGTGTTTTTTGGACATTGAGATAAGCATATCTCCAAAACCTGACGTGCTAGAACAATTCTGTGTCCGGATTCAGTTTCAGCATCACAAAATCTACTAGAAATGATGTGTCTCATCCTTGTGGCAATTAAAATATGAAATTTTGTTGACCAGTGTAATTTCACGAATCGAATTAATTCAGGGACAAGGCTCTTGCACCATGGATGTTCTTGTATGAAAACTACAATTTCCCCAAGATTCTTTAATTGCACTTCTTTTCTGCGAGCCAAATCCAGAAATGTGTTTCTAATCACTGAGATCATTTCCATAAATCGTAATAATTTCATCAACCCGCGTATCATCGCCTAGTACGAACGCCTCAAGATCTCAAAAACACTTAGCCGAATCTGTTCCAAACCTAATTTTCAAAGATGAGAGAACTTGATCGTACACTTCATAATAGACTTTTCTGTATAGTGGAGTCAATGAAGCTCACAAAAGGGCCTTTTCAGAAAGTCCTCAGAAACAGCTCGGATTTGGAATTTTTCTTTTTTTTAATTTTTTGTTTTTTATATTGTTTAAAATCTGAAACATTTCATTCGGGGGAAATAATTGCTTATATTGTTTAAACAATTTGTATATTGTTTATAAAGGGTGATCCACGAGCGATGTTTTTGCGTATTTGGAGTGTGTTGGTTGCATTAAGACAAGAAAAAACTCATGTGGAAGGGGGGTCTATTGCCCCCGGTCTTTTTGTTTTCGAGAAATTAAGGAAAAACCAAAACCACTCAGAAAAAAATTCACAAACTTACTTGTTAAGTGTAATTTTTTCGAAAAAATATCATAAAAATTTTCTGAGTGTTTTCGGTTTTTCCTTAATTTCTCACTGAGAACTACTGACAGCATTTAATTGTCAAAAAATGAGTACCTAATTTCATAAAATTTCGAAAAAAAAATTAGTTCGAAGTTAAACAAAAAAGTTGAAAGTTTCGATATTTTGACTTTGAAGATGAATTTTTCGAGAACTATTCCTGAAAACAGTTTTATTTAGATGCAAGAAGGTTTAACATGGCTTTGTGGATAAAGCCCTTAATTTTTAGTATTTATTTGAAAAATAGGCTTTTAAGCGGAAAACACAAAGCTGCTTTGCTGATAGCGCTGACTCCGTTACGCTTCTATACTTTGGATTGAACTTTGACTGACATCTGTAATTTTACTTATTTTATTTTATGTTCGTCAAACATATTTTCTCCAAAATTTCATTTTTTTTTTTTTGAAAACAAACCGACAGCTGAAGCGAAAAGGAAGTAAAAATCAAGTAAAATTTTCACACAAACAAACAAGAAAACATGTCGGTGAGCAAATTCATATGAAAAAGTAGAAAACATTTCTCATTGACTTACTATATATGGACTGCTAGTCGTCTAAATTGTCCATACAAAATTCGAATAAAAATGGTTCCACTTGAAATTAGCTACACTAGCATTGCCTGAGACAGTGGCAAAAAAAGTAAGTAAAAAATTTAGTGACATCTGTTTTCTTTTAGTTGAGATAAGCTTTGATCGCATAGAAAGTACTGACATCTAGTTTAATTTGTTGAAGTTATCTTCTAATAGAGATCTGTGTGTATTTAACCAAAGATGTACTTATTTTGAGTTTTTTGATTTGCCGAAGAAGAAATTGGCAAAATAAGTGGGGAGACCCCCTAACATCAACATTTCCATCCAATAGGCGTTTGTTTACCTTTTCTCTGTCGACTAGTTTAGCAGGAAAGGACTTCTCTTCTACAATCATTGATTCAACGTTGGCCATCTTCATTTCGATTTAATATTTTTGATTGCAAATTGACTAACTATATTTGGGGCTATTCTGTCATTTCTGTTATTCTGTTATGAATTTTCTGTTATGAATCATAAGGTATGTTCAGCGACACTGTTCTGCACACTTTGGCACAGTTTGGAACAGAAAAGTACAGCTTTTTGGTGTTCATTGACACATTTGCTGTTCCAAACTGTTCTGCTTTCGTGTTCATTGAGTCTGTCTAGAACAGTTTGGAACAGTTTAGGACAGGATTTTCTGTTCCATCTTTTTAGGTAGAACACATTTTCTGTTCTAAACTGTTCCAAACTGTTCTGACATTTCTCATGCAGCTGTGCTGTACTGTGCTGTCTTTTTTCTCGCTGAACAAAGCTATAAAAGATTTAGAAATAACAGATCTTTTATAATTGGTATTCAGAACTTCGAACTTTTAAAAAATTCTGTTATGATTTTTTCGAAAAAGAAATCTGTTATGAGACATCTGTCATTTATCAGCTGTTACCTAAATAAATTGTGTGATTTGTCATTCAATTCAGAATTGGTAAATGAATTTGTGAAAAATATGGATATCCAAGACTGATGGTAAGTTTAATTTCTATTCAATTCAGTTTTAATTTATCTATTTTATATATAGATGCCATTTTTCCAGAAACCAGCCCCTGCATTTTCCGGAACTGCTGTATGGCCAGTTTCCTGAAATCTCCTTATCGAATTACAAGAACAAGAATGTTGTTTTGTTCTTCTATCAATTGGACTTCACAAGAACGAAATGTTGAAGGGTATGTAATGATTCGATTTTTTAAGAAAGCTTTCAAAACCTTTTCGTTTTCTTAGCAATGCAAACGTCGAACAAAATCCTGAAAAAGGATCGCAACAGTTTGGACATCAATGTTTTAGTGAGCCACATGGCAAAAATGAAGACTCAAGAGCTGCATGAAGTTACTGAGTTAGAAGAAAAGGCAGATGCATTTGGCAAAGAGCCAACAGAGGATCCACAGGTGCTCGAGCTGAAGGCCGAACTGGCTAAAATCAAAGAAGAACGCGACTATTTGCAGAGTCAGCTCAAATTTCAGGTGCAAGTGAATTCCGAGCTGAAGGGACTACTTGTGGCTTCGGTTGGTGAGGATCTCCAGACGAGGGTAAATGTCCTGACCGAAGATAAACTTCAACTGGCAAAAGCTCTCTTAGACACCGCAAACAATCTGACTACTCACACGGTAAGACTTTTGATGCTGGTTTAAATCTCGATTTCAATAAAAACTCGACTCTTTTAGGAACAAATTGAATTCCTCGCCAGCCAGTGCGAAGTGTGGGGCAGTAAATTCCTCGCCAGCAGTGTCATGGTTGAGGAACTTGCCCGCTGGAAGGCTGATTTATCGCAGGAAAACCAACTGCTCACTGAATAAACCAAACGTCTTCTCCGCTTAACCTCCGAAACCCGCAAAACTCAACTGGATATTCTGAAAAACCTCAAATTCATGGCCAAAATCAAATATCTCAATTTGCCAGCAACAGGCGTAACAAGTCTCGGTTCGGAGTGTTTGAATATTCTGCAACAAATGGCACTCCATTCGGGTGTCGGCATCCCGGATAATCTCTATTTAAGCAATGACAATCAGCAGACCACGCACGACGAACAATACACCAGATGTCCTCTTGCAATGGGTGAGGCGAGACTTGGCTATGTACAAGGCCTACAAGGAAAAATCAGTTATAATGGCTGCGAGGTCGCTGATCACACTATATCGAGAACAGTTGCCAGCGCTGTTGCAGAAGAAGGACCGTAATCGACAGACAGAAGCTCAAGCGTAGACAAAAATCAAAGAGTACGGAAAGATTCAGGCGCATTAGAGTGTTTCTGGAGTCAGCTCCAGTTGCTAAAGAAATCCAAGACTATCGATTTAGCGATGATGACGAAGATTCGGATTCTAATGATGGCCAGTGGGTGGATGTTTCTGATGCCGAGGAGGAGTCGAACTCGGAAGACGATATTGACGAAAGCGACGATGAAGATGAGGACAAGGAAGGCGATGAGGATGATGATGAAAACGATGAGGAGGACGAAGAGGATTCTGGAGAAGATGAAGAAGAATCGGCGGATGAAGAAGTGAAATCTGAAAAGCCAACAGTCGAAACCAAACAAAAGAAACAAAAGCTTCCGATGGAAGTAAGACTTCTAAATGAAAAACAAGCCCATGAACTCGCCCTGACACATATTTTCACCGATGAAGACTTCAAACGAATCGACATGGCCAACATCAAGAAATGCGTCGCTGCTTCTTGTTTTTAAAAGATTATTATATGAAAATAACGTTGGAAATAAAATACCAAAATAAAATAAAATGTTTTATTTACGATTTCATTTTGATACCGTTTTGGTGGTAGCCTTGACACGATACACTTCTCCGCTATAGCGTAGCCTTTGTATGGTCCGGATCAAGTTGCAGAGCACGTTCAAAATGCAAAATATCTTTTTCTAGATTGTCACTGTAGTCGAGCCACAATTAACGAACATAAAAAGCATCGGCTGATGTGGTATCGTTCTTCCTGATATTGCCGAGGAAGGTGCAGCATTTGGCATTGCGAACGTATTCCTTTTCGAACTTGGATCGATTGGAATGAATGTGCGCTCATCGCCCAGTGTATTGTGATAGTTGCAGAACATCATTTGGTATGCAACACGATTGCCTTAGTAGGCGGCCGAATCGGGGCATAGTAAAATTGCATCCGAGTATAGTTTTAGTGCAGCCTGGTAGTTTTGTGATTTATTTTGGTAATTGCCCTGCTTCTCCACACACTCCATTGTGACAACGTCGCCTCTGAAAGTTAAAAGTGATATTTCCTGTGTAATGCATAAAACTTAAAAGACACGTTGGTCTTAAGTTGGCAGTAGTAACTTGCCCGCAAATGCCCATCATCACTGGCTACCAAAACATTTTGAAACGACCATTCTGGCTAAAACCTCGAACCTTCTCAACTGTCGATACGTACAAATTTATACTTTCACTTCACTGGAAATAATTAAAACCACTAAAAACATAAAACAATTGGATTAAACATAAAATTTTACCATTTTATGTACTTATGAACGAGCTGTGTCTTCCGCGCTTCAAATTTAAGTATTAAAAAAAATTATTTTTAACTGAAAGCGTAGTACTTATTGAAATCTTTTATCATAAAAGTCCCAAAAAGTTGTCTGTTATTCTGTTATGATTTGTAACAGATTTCTTAAAAGATTTTGGCTTGCTGAATACCAAATAGGCGATTTATAAAAGATTTTCAGTATGTTCGAATTTTTTGACAGTTCATAACAGATTTCTTAACAGATTTGGCTTGCCGAATACCAAATCTGTTATTCAAAAAAGATTTTTTGACAAATAAAACTTTTGTATGGGAATTCATAACAGAATAACAGAATAAAAGATTTCGCCGAATAGCCCCAATTGTGATAGTTGCAGAACATCATTTGGCATGCAGCACGATTGCCGTAGCGGGCAGCAGTGAAATTGCATCCGAGTATAGTTTAAAGTTTAAGGGCAGTCTGGTAGTTTTGTGCTTGGTATCGGTCTTTACCCTGCTTCTCCACACACTCCATTTATACAGCGTCGCCTCTGAAAGAAAAAAAATTCACAAAGTAAGGAAAACCACAGAAAAAATTAAATAGAATCCGATAGTGTAGCACTTACATAATGTAGATTCGCGATTCAATTAGTCCAATTTAACAAAAGTTTGTTTTTCTTTTGTGTAGCTGTGACAAACAAAATAAATAAGAAAAAAAATAAAGAAGCGCCATTTTCAATTGTCAAAAATGTTACACGATTTTTCCGCTCGGAACAGGCGGCGTCCGTGAAAAGTGGAATCATCGTGAAGTTGGCCACTGGCAGTCCATGTATAATGAGTCATTACATTTCTACTTTTGCTACAGCTTTTGAGACGTTAAGTTTATGTTACGGGATTCTACAGTATGTCAAATTAAAGTTTGAGCAACAAAGCTGCTTTGTGATAGCTTGTTAGCAATTCCTATGCTTGAACTTTATACGTCACTCAACGCTAACAGCAAAGCAGCTTTGCGTTTTCCGCATTATTGTTATAAAATCGCCCCTGCTGGCTAAACGGGGGGCAATAGACCCCCCTTCCATATGATTTTTTTCTTGTCTTAATGCAACCAACACACTCCAATTACCAAAAACATCGCTCGTGGATCACCCTTTATAAACAATATAAAAATTGTTTAAACAATATAAAAATTGTTTAAACAATATAAGCAATTATTTCCCCAGAATGAAATGTTTCAGATTTTAAACAATATAAGCCTAGTATACAGTTCTTAAAAAAAAAATAAACTAATGTATTTCTTATGGGAGAGATTTTTGCCGAAAAAAAATATTTTTCATTTCACCACTGTGTCATCCGAGCTGTAAACCAAAATCGAAAAAAAAATGTATACTCACCTCGAATTTTTTTCACACAAAACAATGTGAATCTCATTGTTTTGGCAGAAAAAAAATTAAATATTCGACATAAGTTTCACAGTTTCACAGCTTATTAATTAATTTAGAATTGCAATCGTTCTCGGTGAAAATGGACCCCAGCGCGTGCGGTATCTGGGGGGGAAAGAGGCGTGGGAATAAAAAAAAAAAAAATTTCATGAACAAAAATTTTTGTTTCACCTCTTATTTTTTATTTTTCGCAAAGAACTGTATGCTATAAAAATCAAAAAAATTGAAAAAAAAATCAAAATCCGAGTTGTTTCTGAGGACTTTCTGAAAAAAGCTTCATTGACTCCACTAGTAGGTACATATCTTTTGGATTCGAGAAAACATAGTTTTCTGTGTCAGAATTTTCATTCAAACGCTTAGGAATTCTTTTTCGTCGTGGCAATTCAGCTTCTTTGATGTCAAATTTTTTAACATTTTCGTTTGTTTCATTCCAATTTTTTTCAAATTTTGCATCGCGGGACAATTGCAAAGAGTACGATACAGCTTCAACTTTTCTATAACGCTCAATTGAGAACTTTGTAACGCTTCATTCAAATAATAGGCCCAAATGAAAATGCTTATTGCATACCTACCAGAGATTAAAATGAGTATGTTTGAACAGTTCGAACACATCCAAATTTTTCTTGTGTGCTTGTTCATACTCGTTCGATTGCAACCCTTATTTATGAATAATTTAACTCATAAATAAAAAGGCTTGTAAGTCAAACCAAGCAAGCAGAGGAAACTCGTAAATATTTTTCGTTTTCGATCATTTCAAGTCAAATTGATTCACAAGCAATTCGCTTGCTTGTACTTACTCAAACATGTTCGAGTTTTCGGGTAAAATTGATTGGATGTTTCAATTTTTTTTTCTCTACGAAGGAAAAATAGAAAGATGCAGGCTTTGTATGGGTTGTAATTTAACGAATAGAAATATTTATAAATGAGTTAGGTGGCTGGTGGCTGGATTTGCATTCATAAATATAATAATCCGCACTGAAAACATAATTTTTCACATTAATTAAAGAAAGGATTTATTAATGAATGCATATATACCTCAATGTGGGTTAGGTTTGTATACCTAAATAGAAAATAGTGATTGACGAAGATTATGTCGTGGGAATACCTGCTTCCGGTTGGTAGAGAATGCAGTTTTGTTAAGATGTTTTAAATATTGTTAATCTTTTTATAACATATCTGACGTTCCTATAACCAAGCTACCTACTACTTTCTGGATAATATGTAATCCTTTTCTAGGGTAGGATGTTGGCTTTTTAAAATTAGAGTAATAAAACAAAAAAAGAAGTATGAATGAACATTTTGAGGTCAAGCTATGAATGAATTAGTTTCAGTAATAATTTTTGGTTTTTACGCATCTTTTTTTTATAAAAAAAGGATTTTTTTGTTTCAATGAGTACATTTTTAAATACTAAGAAAATGAAATCATGAAATAAAACTTTGAATATTATATATGTTACAAACATTTCTTTTTAATCAAAATATGTAGATTTCCTTATTTCTATTTTGTTCGATTTTTTTTACATTGATTCCACTCAGCACACAAATCTCAAAGAAACCAAGCATTATTTTTCGATTTACTTACAAGCGCCATGAATAATGGAGTGGTGATTGTAAGTGATTTTACTTTCAATTAGTAAACTTGTTTGAAGATATTACGAATCCATAATCATTAATTTTTTTGCTGGAGAAAATTCAACTGACAACGCGGATTCATTTGCTCATGATTAATCCTAATGTATATTGAAAATTTGAAACCCATACACAAGGTCCTGTTTAAATTTTACAATGGTGTTTCGATCACAAAAAATCAAAATAATCAAAATATGTGGATTTATTTATTTCTATTCGTATCTATCTATTTTATTCGACACAGCGATACAAAAATTTGAGAATGAAACAAATCAACGATAAAAATAAACCTCCTTGCCATAGATTACCTACATTTCCACACAGCACACAAATCTCAAACAAACCAAACATTATTTTTCGATTTACTTACAAGCGCCATGAATAATTGAGTGGTGATTGCAAGCGATCTCACCCATGGAAAAGTTGGTACAATTGTACCAAATTCGATACAATTGAGTTTGTTGAAGTACAAAAGTACAATTTGTCTCTATTTGGTACAATTTGCTAATGTGAAATTTGAATCGTTTAAAAAAAAAAGATTTGTTTGATAAAAATTACTTTTTTCTGTAACATTAACAGGCTTGTTAATAGCACAGATAATAAATTTATACAGATGTCTCATCCCTGCAGAAAAAAATGAAACATATTTTGCTCTTAACAGACAACGCCTTAACAGACAAGGAGCTTTTTGAAGCTTTTTTCTTGCCTAAATATTCATTTATGGCCAATGAGGCGAGCGAAAATAGATTTTTAATGCATTAAGTGAATGCGTTAAAGCTTTTGGAAAAAGCTTTTTTTTTGGTATCTTTCAGTTTCATATATCATTTCTCGTCATAAAGGTGAGACATCTGTATAAATGTATTATCTGTGTTAATAGGTTTTTCTGTTAGCTCTATATGAATTTATTAAAATATTAAAAGTCTCGGATGCAAGCCCTTAAAAATCTTTCATCATTTTCAAAACTAGATAGCAGAAGCGTTGCCAAAAAATATAAGTTAAATTTTTTAGAAGAATGTATGGACAAAAGAAATAAGCAAAACACTCCACTACCAGAAGCCAACTTTTCATGAAGATTCCACTTGTAACGGACAAAACACTAGACCTTGAAATTGCAAGCTTCGAATAGATTAACTGATTCGTTGAAAGCATGCGTTCTATTTCGTTCTCTCATTTGCCTTCACATTGGCATTGTTCCATTTTTGATTGAGGTAAGCGACTTGAATAGACAGATCAATATTTCTGCCGTTTTCTGCTCATAAAACCGAAAATTACCTCAACAGCATTAATAAATGAATCTTTCTACTAAGCAACTTGAAGCTTATGTCGTAAATTGTTGCTTCAGAGTTCAGACTTTCTTTGAAAATAAAAACACAACAACCACACGCTTATTTCCCTAACAATATGAACTCGCTCGACCAAAAAAGGAAGATCGGCGAGAAATAAATAAGTGAAATGAGTTATTACGGATTCTACTCCATTTATTTTCAAATTTTGTATTTTTCACATGACACGGACAGCTCATGTATGGTAAGTAAAAGGTGTTCTTCACTGAAAGTTCCGTGGAAACCTTTCTTATTCTGTTTTTTTTTTTTTTTTTAATAAAATTTTTAAATTTGTCGATTTCATCGGAAAATAGTTTTTGGTACAATTTGGTACAATTTGAAAAACAAATTCAATACAATTGAAAAACCTCGATTTCCATCCCTGAGCGATCTTACTTTCAACCAAAAAACTCGTTTGAAATGAGGGATGATTTGTAAATAATTTTACTCATAAATAAAAAGACTCGAAATTACTTCTTGTGCGTTGAGGCCGTGTGCGAATTCAGTTAAAAATGGGTTAAAACTTGACGTTTGGTTAAATTTTGACACTTGCGTGGTGATTAAAATTTAACTAGCTGCGGAGCAGGTTAAAATTTGACACTACTGGTTAAAATTTTGAAGTTTCTCAAAAGAGAAAAAAATATATTCAAGACAGCAACTGTAACATAAAAGTATCAATAAAAATTCAATAAAAAAAAAATCAAAGAGACGTCACTTGGCTTTAATAAAATAAAAACTGCTGCTTTTGGACTCTTGCAAGAATGAAAGCAACACTTTTCCATGGGTAGCAATAACAATAAAGAAGACGAGGAGCTGGACGATGACGAAGATGAAGATCTTGGCAATGAAGTGGCTAAAAAACCCCAAATGACGTACGCTCGCATCAAGCATCAGGGCTGTATTAATGGGGTTCGTGCAAGCAAGCTGGGCAATAGTGTTTTCGCAGCTTCATGGAGTGAACTTACAAAACAACCTCAAGCCGTGGAGGATGATCAGTTGTTGGAGCAGTACGAAGAAGAGCTGGTCAATGCAGGAGTAAAGCCAATGTTTACGTTCTTTGGACACCAGCAAGAAGGATTTGCAATGGATTGGAGTCTAGTGGCCCAGGGAGTCTTAGCCACCGGGGGGGTTGCAAAATTGTGCATAAAACTTTTCTTATTGTTTATTAAATTCAAGGTGAGACATACACATCTCGTCACCACTAGAATAAGGTGGTTCATGGAAGGTTGACCAGCGGCCACTGGTTGGTCATGTTGAGTCCGTTGAAGACTTGCAACCGAGTCTAAATCAAAAGAGTGTACTGGCATCGTGTTTTGTTGACAAGACCATTCGTATCTGGGATTGTCGAGCTGCTCCACAAAAAGCTTGTATGCTTACTTGCGAGAACGCCCACGAGAGTGATATAAATCTTATTTCCAGGAATCGCCACAATTGTTGTTCATTCATCAGGGAAAAAAGGAAATCAAGGAACTTCATTGGCATGAGGATGCCGGGGGTTATTTTATCGACGGCGCATAGTTGAACGATAAGTGTTTTAAGTTAATCTTTTTTTATTGTACAAATAAAAATCAGGTATTTTTGAAAATACAACACATTTTGCTTTGCTTTTTTTTTTGTGTCGTCAGTGTTAGGACAAGTTGGAATGTTTGCTGCTATCATCATCGTTGTCTTCTTCTTCTGCCTCAAAATTGTATTTGTCATCCGTCGCATGTTGATCGACAATTAACAAATCCGAACCAAGACGGACAATTACGAAACACAAATATATACCAAATATTACGAATTAATTGTCTGTTTTCTATTTTGTTGACAGCTGTGAACAATGAATAAGTAGGGTTCGAAGACTGAATTAACAAACACTCGCAATGGTATTTTTGATCGTATTGAAATGGGAAATTATCGATAAAAATAAAAAGACTGTGTGTGAAATTGAGAATTTCTTACATTCTCATAAAAGAAAATTTAATTGGATAACGCTGGATTTGAATTTAGTTACAAAAAAAATTATTAATTGAACATAGAAAGAACCATTTTTGAGGGTAATTTTGCTTTATCTTGAGGGAAATTTAATCAAAGTAGTGTCAAAAAAAAGTCCCATTTAACCCATTTTAACCCAATTCGCACAGCAAAAATTTTAATGTGATCCCTTTTTAACCAAATGTCAAAATTTAATCGTGGTAGGAATTTTAACCCATTTTTTAACTGAATTTGCACACGGCCTAAATACTCGAAACTTACAAACAATACTTGACTCATTTTAATCTCTGATACCTACTATTCATATCCGCCCTTACAGTAAAAGAGAGAGATATTTCGCGTGGTGAATTTCCCATGGGGAATTTCTACGCGTGGTGAGCAATCAACACACACAACAGGGCCCATGTTCTGTAACTTATCACTCGCAAGAAAAAAGTGATAAACGCAAGGAATCGAAACAATTTCAATGTAATTTGTTTCGATTCCTTGCGTTTATCACTTTTTTCTTGCGAGTGATAAGTTACAGAACATGGGCCCAGTGTTTTTAACGCAATTCACGCAACTCGCACACGACCTTAGTTAGAAAATGCACAAGACGGACGACACACGAGTAAAAAAAAAAACCTAGCTTGTGTTCAAGTCATTTGCACTCACACAAACTTCAGACAGTTTGTCAATGCCATACCAATAACTCCTCAACTTAAGTTCTTAAGAATGAATTACGACTCGACTCCGCTCCTGAAGCGGAATCGAGTCGGTTGAAGCTCATTTCAACTCAATACTTGAAGCTCGCTTCAATACCTCTTGTAAACATGGTAAATGCTGACCTGTGTAAGTCCGTCATACATTGTTAAAAACTCGCAGGTTAACACCTACTCTCTCCAGATCTTCAAATGCACAAATAAAAATGTATAATTTCTTTATTATTCAACTAGCTGGTACCCGCGGCTTTGCCCGCGTGGTTAAGAAAAATCAACGATGAGCTGTGCAGGTATCCACAATAAAAAAATATAGATTTTTGTTGCTAAAATGGTTGTTGTTGTTGTTATATACCAAAACAAAAAAAAAATGCAAAAAAGTGTTGCTTAAATTATATACATATTTATTAAAGTAAACTTAGGTACTATTTTAATATGGTGATTTACACGATATAAAATGTTTTTTTTTATTTAGGTGAAAGAATGAAGCAGTTCAAGGGAGAGGCAAGGCTTTTCTAGGTTCTTCCCCGCTACTTTAAGTGTTTACCTTTCTCTTTCACAAATTGTCATAGCGAAACTAACTTTAATGGGGAACAGCACCCTTTTGTATTTGAATGATTATTCTAAAAAAATGGAATGGTTATATATTCACCAATTTCTACAATTCTATTGCAGCCCTAATAATGTTTCGCCCAAGTTACATATATTACACGAAGTCTTGTACCGTTACCTAATCGAGGGGCATCTAAATTTTGACTATATTGCGCCGGCTAATTTCAATTGCAGCTTATGTGAGGGCACCTCCCCCTCTCTTTTCCTCCAACCACCCTCTTACCATTCCCCTTGAACACCCTTTTTTGCTGCATTTACGAAAAAACAAAAAACGTATAATGATAGGCAACCAATAAATAAATACGATGGAGTGTCCTCTGCTCGAATGAGCTGGGAATGATATATTGTCCGCACTGAAAAGTAGCTTTAAACACTCTCCAGCTTCCTAACTACCTCCACACATAAAATGATGTCATAATATTGCTCCGCTGCGACGTGAAATACCAACAAATAAACAGACAAACAAACAAACTGACTTTCACATTATTTATAATATCAGTATTGGATATAGGATAAATGTATATATATATATAATAAGGGCCTTCAATAACAGAAAACATGACTCTCCAAAACCAAAAACTTTGGGCGTGTGGGCGATGTACAGTATTTTTTAAACATTCATATCCTTCTTAGGTTTAATCAGTAATCAGTTTTGTTCCAACCTTCGTCGCGGACGGACTGCTATTTATCAAATATATATTCTAATAATTTTCATAAGTACTGTCTTTTACTACATAAGAAACCTCCTTACATGGTGGCAGAAATGCGAAATCCCCCACGACCCACTGTTATTCCTTCAGGGCAATCTAATTGGCTATCCGACCGAGAAGCATACATATGTGCCTTATTTGCCGCGATAGTTATAAAAAAGATAAGAACCAAGGGCGGCCGACCGTTCGGTTTCTATTTCATCTTGAATCCTGCTCTGATTGTCTATGATTTGGATTTAATCCGAGATTTCTTCATCAAAGATTTCAAAAACTTCACCGGTCGAGGCAAATCCTATAGGCGACAAATTGATTTTTAGTTTCCACCTTGTCCAGAAATGTTTCCAATCTCAAGTAATATAAAAGACTTTAGTACATTGGTAATACAGCCAGTAAAGGCGCAGTTAATAAATTTAAAAAAGACTTTAAGTTTATAAACTTCCAAAAGTACTTTAACTGGAAAGGAGCATTCACCAGTCAGTACTTATTTTTTAACTTGCAGTCAATTGAATAAACTCAATAGGCTAAAACTTAATTAACTGGCTTTAGTCAGTTAAATCACTAAAAAGTCATTTAACTTTAGCGAGTTTGGAAGTCTTTTGACTGCAGTCAACTGTCATTTCAAATATAATAACGTCCAAACTGTTTAGTTGGCTCGGTGTGCGCACTTTCAGCCCAACCCGACTAAAAAATCGGCCGATAAAAAGTCTGCAGTCTGCGGGGGCCCTAACACAACTGGTCCCGTTGCTCATTATGGACCCCGAAAGACATTTCAAAACACAAAACGACATCCACGTACTCTCCCCTTACGGACACCTCTAATAACCGGATAAATTTCAAAGAACGGAAATAAATAACCGATTTTTTATATAAAAAGTTCTCCCACAACCGGACGCTCTCTTAACCGGACACAGACACCAATTTTCAAAACAATGAATAGGGCTTTTGCAGACGGTAATGTATCGTTTCAAGATTATTTCATAATAGTCTTATCATGGGTAATAGTTTTATTTGCGAAGACGATAACCTTGAAAGTTTATGCGTTGACGGTCTGGATGAAGTAGAAATCCATGAAATTGATACCCAAGAAGAAGCAGATTCCGATATGTTTGATAATAACCCGTTAAAATCTTATGAAGAGGCCCATAGTGAAATAAGGAGATTAAAAAACTTTTCGTTAGAGAAAAATGATTTAAAAGCATTTGGTTTATTGGCCGATTGGCTGAAAATATGCCATTTAGTAACCAGTATGTGCGCCAAACTAAGATTTCTAATTGTTTAAGCAAAATCATCAATTGTACTTACGTGTGTATGCACATGTGAATCTTTGTTTAAGTCTCTTAATATGAACGAAATACATTAAAAATTAATCCCAATAACACTTCTATTGTATGCATCTTAAGGAATGTAGATTTGTTTGTTCCCTTAACCGGACATCTTCCATAACCGGACAAATTTCTCGGTACCGTCAGTGTCCGGTTATGAGAGAGTTCACTGTACTTACCTATGTATAAATCCCCGTTAGCATTGCAAAGCGAACCTGTCATGTACAATTGAATGACAAAAAAATGTCAAGTATAATTTTTTTGTTTGTACAAATGAATAACAAAAATGTCAATCATAATTTTTTTTTTCGATGAAAAAAAATATTTGACGAAAATATTTGAAATAATTTTCATAAAAAATTGAGTATTCGTATATTGATATATTTTACTGAAGTGAGAAAAGCATTATTTCTTAACATTTGAACCATTTGTGATTTGAACAACATAGTTTTTTTTTGTTATTAACCTTCTTAACTTATTTCTCTTTAGTTTAAACCAAAAATTTAGAAAATCGGTCAACCGGTTGTCAATTTGAAAAGATAACATAAATTTAACGAATTAGTCTTTTATATATATAGATTATGAAATTATGGGTGTTTGGGAGCAGTTCAGACGAAAAAATGGTATTAGCAATGGTAAATACCGTAAATAACAAAGCTAGGGTACATATCCTTATTTTAAAGTCTGATTCGTCTTAACAGTATTCTCCCATTTTTCGCATGCATTAGAACTACATTAGACGTATTTTTATATGTATTTTATTCATATAATAAAAAATTAACCATTTTACAAGCAAATACTTAAATGCAAATTTCTTACTAACATTTTTATTGCACGTGCCGCTATACAAACACTCTAATAACGCAATAAATACAATCTTATCTCATGCAGAAATAGCTTAGGTAAATAACAATTACTCCTCTTTGAATCTTTTTTTAACTCGAAGCTTCCGATCATCCTCTTAAGACCCAGCGGCATGATGTCAATCGCCTTATAAATAAAAGCAAATAAGATAGGTGTATAAGAAATGAATCATTTTTTTGTTTTTCAAAGGAAATGCTCTTAACCTTAATCAAATCTTATTTGACTTAAAAATAATATGTAGCATCACGTTCCTATTATTAAATTTGCTTGTTGCTTGTAGGTATTGTTGAAGTTAAATGAATTCCAAAAATTATAACAAATGTAATTTTTTGCACATAAAAGTCAATGAGATATTTCTTTTTACTGACGCGCATAATTCAAGGAGGTAAATAATATTTTTATTTTTATTTTTTAATAACTATTCCCAAAATGTCTTCGTATTCTGCTTCTGCACGATTCTTTTTAAGGTTAAGTGTAACGACATACGAAAAAATGCATATTTGATATCAAGACGTTAAAATTATGTGTAAATATAAGGTAGGTATTTGCTTTCATTGATTTAAGACTTAAGTGTGGTATAAATTAGCATGTTTATTGTTTTAAAGTGTTTTATTTTCGTCTGTGAAGAGAGTTGAAAATTTCCCTCTCAACTTTGTACACCCCTAAAATTCTAGGTACCTACTTCAAATGTTTGGGATCCTTCTAATTTTGTATTGACTTGTAGCTAAAGAATAAAATGCTTAATTCTTGCTGTGACTAACAATCTTCTTAATTGGTCACTCTTCGACAACCTTGTTTAAAGGCAAAAATCAAAGAATAATGGTTGAAACACAAACATGCTTTAGCTTCGTCTTCGTCTGCATAACAATGCTCTCTCCAAAAACAAATAAGTTTTGTTTGTTGACTTTTTTTTACAGCTGTTGAGACAAAGCTGTTGTCAGACAAAGCAAATGTTCAGCATATTTGAACTAGAGCTTCCGTTTGGAGTTATATTACGTAACATTACGTACGAAAGTGAGGTCGAAGTTTCAAGCCAAAGCTAAAGCGTGTTTGAGTTTCAAGGGGCCGACCCATAGAATCCGTTAGCGTTGACGTTTTCAACTGACAGCACAATAGAATATACATGTTCTTATGGAACTCGTCCCATAAGTCCCATAAAGGATAGAGTTGGTTAACTTTCTACTTTGTGCGTCCGTTGATCCGTTGGCAAATAAATTTGACGAACAGTCAACTCAATGTGTTTTCACAGCAACGAGGAAAAGCAATGAATGATCAAAACTTTGTGCAAAAGTATCATTTGACACAATTTCAATGTTTTAATTGAATTTTTTTGTTCGGGGCCCTATTGCATCAACAACCTTTCACTTTTCACTTTGCAAAACTTTGCAAAATAATAATTTCCTGCAAAGTAAAAGTAAAAAGTGTTTCACCAAAAATGAAAAGTTCAATTTGCAATTTTTTATGTTTTCTTGCAAAGTGAAAAGTGTGGGCGTTTCACCAACTTAAAATGTAGCTTTTCATTTTCAGTCGTAATTTGAAAAGTTGTAAAGTGAAACATTTATAATGATTATTAGATTGGGCTTCTTGTCGTTGTTATTACAAATTAAAAACAAAAAAAAGTAAACAACTCTGCTCGCTAGTGATGAAATAAAAAAAAGTGAAAATGTCAAAAACCAAAGTTGATGACACCATGTCATATCACGTTTTCTACTTGCGACATATAGAATATATGGCAACTATTGAATTTGTAAAAAAGAAGTTGAGATTTTGATGAGATATGACATTACGATGACAGAGAAGTCGAAAAAAGTGAGTCCGGCGATTCCGTCCGTCCGTCTGTCTGTCTGTCTGTACAGCCTTAACCACTCGTCCGATTGACTCACAACTTGGAAATTAGAGTTTTGAACAGATACGCGTGGGTAGTTTTTTTTTTTTTTTTAAGATGAAAATTTAGGGCCAATGAAGTTTCAATTTTTTCAAAAACGGCTCCTACATAAATTTTTTTTCGGAACACTCATGTATGTATTTTATGTAAAAAAAATATTTTTGTATGCTTCAAAACGGTACCTTTCATAGAACCGTTTTTTTATAATTTTTTATCGAAAAATAAAAGTCCGATCAGCGTATTTTTTTTTTCTAAAAGTACTTATAGGTACATATATTGCCCAAATAATATTTTGATTTCAAAAATATTAAAACAAAAATTTGTGTATTTAAAAAATATTTTTTAACTTTTTTTTCAAAATTCTCTATCACGGAAACGGATCAATATTAAAAATCGAAATTCCATTTTGAAATGTATATTTACATATTCTTGAATACTGCATACCGAAATCAATTTTAAGACATTTTTGAAAAAATTTATGTATTAAAATTAATTTTAAAAAACCGCTGCAAGGATTTCTGTTTTTAAATTAAAAAATCAAATATTTCTTAAGAAAGCATATGACAACTATATGAGGTAAATATTTCAATTTAAATTTTTGTATATGAATTATAATTACATGTTTTTATTTATAATCCAGAAGCAGATTCGTATGAATACGTGTACCTACAATTTATTTTTGAAAACCAAAGATTTTTTCGAGTCTTCCATCAAGGGCTTTTTATTTTTCCATTCCATATAAACGATTCTCGAACAAAAATTTTCACGCAAAAAATGAAGTTTTCGATCTATGTTTGATTTTTCCAGTTGTCCGACTCCTTGAATGAAACTTTACCATGAAAATTTCATAAACATTGGTTTGACTAGTTCAGAGTCCATACCGGACTTAATACACACAAACATAGAAACATGCATCCATTTTTATATATTCTGTATATTAATTATTCAAAATAATAACGAAATTAAATAATAAATTGAATAAAAAACAAAAATAACCGAACTTATCACGACAAATGACAATCTGCAAATGAAATTTTTGCTTTGCATATTATTGAAAAGCTTTTCAGTATTTAAAATGCAAAGTGCAAAGTTTTTACGTTTGGTGAAACGAAATCGAAGAATTCTTTGCAAATTCACAAAACTTTTCACTTTTCAGAAAAGTACTATTCACTTTGCAAATTTGCGGTTGGTGAAACAAAATTTGCAAAGAAGGATATTTTTGTTTAATTTTCAAAAAATTAATTTCCTCTTCGCAAATTAGCGTTTGATGAAACCGAATTTTCAAAGTTAAAGTGAAAAGTTGCAAAGTGAAAAATGAAAAGTGGTTGGTGCAATAGGGCCCGGATTTGAGGTTTTGTGAATAAGTTTTACACCAAGCAAATGAAACTGTCTATGGGACGTATTCTATGGGACGGTTCCCTCCGGCAAATACGTTGGCAACAACGTTTACGTCAACGCTGCCGGATTGACGGATTCTATGGGTCGGCCCCTTCAGTCTTAATGCCGTCAACCTTACAAAGCCACGAGAAGTGGAAGGATAAACGGTTTGGAGAAGAAAAGTGAATTGAAAAGTGGCTAAGCATGTTGAAATTTAACTTTAGTTTGGAATTATTGCTCTATAGCTTCATTAATCAAAGAGATTAACGCAACGTTAAAGCCTAGAAATTAAATGACATAACTATGTAAATATTATATCGAATGATGAATCAACAAAGAGTAAAAAAAAAAGATTTCCTTGTCACACCTTTTAAGTCTTGAATTCATCTGAACCTCCATCAAAAATAATAAAATTGAATAATCACTTTTTAAAGGTGTGATTGCTACAGCTATGATTTTAAAACAAAAACAACTGAATTAATAATGCTAATGCACTATAGCATCAGTAAAAAAGTAGAGTTGACACATGTGTCACGTTACACATTTTTGCCTAGTCAATAAACTTTAAGAGGACGAATTTTCTTAAAAACAAGAGGTAAACACCAATTTGCAAAAGAAAACTATAATTTTGTACCAATATATGTAAATACAATTATAAGACGCGATTCATATATGCCATAAAAGTTTATAACAAAAATGACAAATTGATTGACATTTGAAGTAGTATGATTTAAATGGAATAAATTTATGACTCCAGTTCATTTTCTGACAAGTAGGTAATGTCATCATCATTAATGTCAGCACGTACAAAATGCAACAATAAATCTGATAAACCTTTTTTTCGCTTTCAAAACTAGTTAACCATCTCAGAATACAAGTTATTGTTTTCCTAAAACGATAAGGCAGCAAAAATACCTACAGAAGTCAATTGCCTTCAAGTGTCATACGTATGGAAAATGGAAGTGAAGTTGAAGTTCAAGTGCAATGTGCTTCAGAAAAAGTGTAATCATAATTAGTAGTAGATTGACAAAAAGTTATTTTTGTTTTTTTTTTTATATAAATATTGCAAAGCCTTATCAGACTGGCTTCAGGGCGTTTACCTCTTCTGTTCAAGTGCGAGCTTAAATGTGTGTCGTTAATTTATTTATTTTTAATGCAAAATAGTTATTGTTATCAATACGTATAAGGTTTTCTATGAAACGATTGAAGGAGACTGAAAAAGGGAAAAAGATATTTAATACGAAAAATTTAATTCCAATTTCAAAAGCAAATTCATTCGCTTATGTAACATGATGGTGGAAAACTAAAGTTAGTTGCTCCATCATGATCGGAAAACACCCTGCGGGTATATTGATGACAAAAAAGTCGTTACACAAGGCAATGAAATGAAATTTCCAAGAAAGTAGGTACATATTTCTATTGAAATATCAATCTGCAGAGGATCTTCCTTCGTTCCCATTAATCTTTTCCTTTCGAAAAGTAAAACAATATTCCCACAACCTGAATCATTGATCAAGGCTTACATACTAAGTAACTGCTCATCATCAATCTTTTTTAAACATATTTAAAAGCCTACTTTATTGAGCTATTAAGCAAGGTCTTTATCGCCAAATTAGCTACCGCGTTCGTTCACACTTTCAGCGACTTTTCGTTTATCATTTGTTAATCGATCCATTGCATTTAAACATCAAGTTAACATAAAAAAAAACAGTACAAGTTAAGTATTTCAATGAATTTACTTGCGCCACCACCCTCAAGTTTTGTGTTTTACGAGTTTGTGAAATAAAAATCTCATACCAAGCTCTGTTCTTCCGGTATCTGGCAAGTATATTCTTAAAGTACATCCTCAATTCTTATCACGTAGTCCCATGTGAGCCCAGAGTCGCACCCGTTCTGGTAATTGTATGGGCAAGTTCAAGTAAAAACAATAGCCTATAATGGATTCGCCAATTTACTCCCTTTTATCAGCAATTATTAAACAAACTATTTGTTGAAGTCGAGCTATAATTATATTATCTTTGCTTTGTGCACTAACAACTGAACCGAAAATAAAGAAAAACAGTAGTTCCAAATAAAAGGCGAGACGCAAACATTAATAATTATTATTGCAAAACCAAAAATAAAACGGCGATCATCAGATACGAAAATCACGAGGTAAACACAGTAAAATTGGCGACACCACTGCGTATACGTATCTTTTTTTCCTGTAGCTTGTTATATGACTTTTCGGTCGTATGGCGGTTCCTTTTGATTGTAACGCCATCTGTTTGCATTTGGCTTTAAACAATTTTACGTAATTTATACTGTTCTCAATTTAAAACACAAAATGTAAATAAACTGTTATTTTTGTCTATTGACATTTTTGTGCAGTGCATACATTAATATCCCACCAACCCGTTATCATAATTTCAAATTGTAATTAAAAATGCTGACTTCCAATTAAAAACCTAATTTTTGGTAGGTAAATAAAAATGGTCATGCGACAAAGTGTTGTAGGTTATTCGGGCTCCTTGAAAAATTGCGGATATGTACTTGAGGTGTGTTTATTTGTGGCAATGGTGAAGGTGAATTGTTGGCAAATTTTGACTGTTCTTTTTGTTTTGATACAACACACTTAACATTCATAATGGTCTTCGTCTTCTTTTTGATCATCCAAATTAAATGACAATTAATGACAAACATATCCTACATTCGTCTTTTCTTATGTTTTGTGAACACCTGTACGAGCTGTCAGATTAAGTGTCACATTTACTCTGGACGAGCAGAATTTCCTCAACTGTTGGCAAGAAAATACAAATTTCTCATTAAATTTCAAATCGGGAAAGTTATGACACATGACCTTTTAAGAAGATGCTCGTTTGACATGTTATGGAATATCAATCTCTGAACAACGGCCCTGTTTACACAGGATTAAGACTTGGGAAGTGTTTTGACATCTAGTCAGCCTGTCTCGGTTTTCCAAATTACAAAAGCATGTTAAGGCGACCTCAACAAAAAGTCAAAAGTATGGGTTTTCTACGAACATGGCCAAATTCGGTAGGGAAAATTTGGCAGCTAACATCAGCAAACTCCTTTTTTTACATTTACCGACTTTTCTTATAATATATACATACCAAAAGAATGGCCAACTTTTAAAGGCATCCAAGATCCAACGCTTTTAATCCGTCATCCCTTCATTCAAGAACACAAAGTGGGTTTTGGAAAAGTCAAAACATGTATATAAATACGCTGGGAGTTTTATTAAGAACAAGAAACAAACTGTCGAAAAAGGTAAAACCCTATTTTACCTTAATTAAGTGTCGTCAATGCTTGAGGAATATATCCCACATTCTCCTGTCACTCGTCATATTGAGCACATCGAGCAACAAAACGACTATTGCAAAGAAAACTGGTTCCAAAAGGGAAATCCACAATTTTGCATACCAGATTCACCACCACAAAGCACCAGACACTTGTAATCATAAAAATGATCGAGCTTCAAAGATAAAAAAGTATAACATAGAGCAGACAATTATATACCCCCACTGTCCAACCTACTCGCATAAACTTATCATTTACACGTACTAAAAACTTACTCGCGTATAGAACCATTCATAAAGCTTGTTGATAAGACTAAGCGCACGCCGTGACATTCTACCGCTATCACCGCCACCGCTGCCGGCCGGCAGTATTATTTCAAGATTTACATATCAATTTCTTGGGATTTTACACACCCCGAATGCTTTTTAACCAATAACTCTCTTTCTTGTGTTTATTAACAATGTTTTTACTACTGCTGTTTTATTAATTGTGTTTGTTGTTCTATTTGTTTTTAATATTTTGCATGAGTGTTAATATAATATGTAGATACACAAAGTTGGAATTATTCTCTTTCTCACTGGCAGCGACAAAAAAAATTGTCTGGTTTTGGTGGTTTTTAAGTTTTCTACATTACCTGAAGTTAATTCAGTTTCCACCTGTAGCTTGAACGATTTGAACGCGCTACTACCTGAGCTCTAACATAATTCGCATTGTCATTAAATTCATGTACTTCAACCTAAAATATTACTGATAGCAACGGCCGGTGAGAAATTTGTATTTGAATTCGAAAGTTGGTTAACGGCCGCTTCAAGGCGCGCGAAAGGATCTTAACTCGGTTTTTACTATTTTTCGCGAGTGTTAAGTTTAGTGACCCAACTGAGAAAGAAAACAACAAAACAATGGTGAATTTATACTTTATAACGGTATCGATTGCGATTTTCGTACAAATTGCCCCGATCTTTGCAACTACAAAGGTGATCATTAAACAAGAAGGCGAAGAAATTCAACCTCCAGTTCAACACTTTATACGAACAACAAATGGAACCGAATTTCCGCTTATCATCGATGAAGACCCACTTGCCACTTCAACACCGTTTTTCGACGATCCAACGGAAGTTCCACTTGAATCGGAATCGATAGTTCTCGGTGGATCATCAAAATCTGATGGCGGGAACTCATTGAAATCACCTGGTGGTAAAGACTCGAAAATCGGTGTGACAGCACGAGATCATAACGACATGAAAAATTCGACAATTGCACCACCCACAGTTACCGACGGCGGCACTGATGGCCAAACAATTGTAGTAAGCATTTCGACGAATAACGGAACAGACGCAGTTTTTACAACAGTTACTGACGAATATGAACAAGACGAACATGGACTTATTCCAACTGCAAAAGTTAATGCCAGCATTCATCTGTCAAAGCCAACGGGAGAGATCATTTTCAGGTAAGTGTTGACACTTAAATTTATTGAACTGTGAAAGAGAATTTCTTGAAAAATTAGATGTATCATCTGAAAATGATTAAAAGACCTTGTTTTGCGAGTTGAAATGAAATCAATCGAGTGGTTTAAGGCCGACTTCAGGCATGTGAGTTATCACATGATTGGGCTCATTATATATTCTGTCGTCATAAATTTTTAACCAGTGTGGTGAATTTTCTTGAGCTCATTTACATATTTGACTTTCTAAATATGATGAAAGTCCTTGAATAGTTATTAATTTTCTTGCAATTAGTTTATGTTTTCATTAGAGTTGCATCGTTGAGCCAATAAGAAATATTGCATGAAGCTTATAGATAGTGCACTTATACAAAATGGTGGCGATAACTGATTGAATTAGAAAACAAGTATATTTACTTTAGTTTTTTAACTAGTGTGTGTGCTTTCTTTAAAGCCATATTTTTATATTGGTTTTGTTCCCGGTGTTTGAAATTAACACAAATATCAAATTCAAAGTGACATTAACCTGTCAATGACAGTTCTCCAGATGGACAAAAAGATCACTTCTTGTTTTGAAACCAGAAACAAATTTATTTGAACACTTTTATTTTGGTAACAGTGACTACATTTTTGGGTTTCTTTGTCAAATTAGAATGGCATCCATGATCGCAGAGTTCTTCCATTTTTCCGGACTACCAAATCATTTGACACTTCATCATCGTTGTTTCCTTTTGTATTGATTCAATACAATTAATATTCATAAAATTAATTGCTTGACAATAAAGTGCTCAACAGACAAATCCATCTATAAATCACATAAGAACGTCTAAATTGATTTACACACCGTTCAATCAATTAAAAACACATAGAACGTATAAAACGTATGTTAATGAACTGATCATTCGATATTAATACTAATAGGGATAGATTGATTTTCGATTTAAATGAATAATAACCTTTTTTAACTATTGAATATTTATGCTAAACATATCGGCTGCTAGGTATCGAACATTCTAAAAAATGCTATTGGTCATCAAAAACAACTGAACGAAATTCGATTCTTATGTTTTAATTAAACAATATGTGAACTTATTTTAACAAATAATATTGATACCACTTATGATGTCTAGTGTTCTTAATTTCCGTTAAAAACTGATATATTTGGTTTAATTTAATTGAGGCTCAGATGTTAGTTTTTACAATAAAAAAAGGGATTTGAGAAAAATTTAAGTAAAAGGACATCAAACGCTCAATTAAAATTTCCCTTAAAAAGCTGCCAGAAAATTCTCTGTATAAGTGGGTTCAATCGGAGAGCTAAGATCGAACTGAAAATATAAAACAGTTGTTGTTATCAAGTGTTATCTGTTTTGTATATCGTCTTCTTTTAACGAATACACTCTTGCGTTTTGTTTATATAGAACACTTGTATGACTAGAACATACAAAATACCTACAGACGTTAAGTATAATATTAACAATTAAGTACCTACTGTTTAACAGTTGTTCTTAATTACAGCTCTCTTTCAAATTGAAGGCAAAATTTAGCACATAAGTCTTTATTACTCGCTTCGCTTCGGAAGTGTCATGGTTATTTTGTGACTGTGATTTATTTTAATATTCTTAACATAAATTTAAGTGCGTCTCCAAAAATCCAAAAACTTTGGAGGATTCTTCGAACAAAAGTTTGGGATTTTGTCTTTTGCTGTCTTATGTGTTTTTTTTTTTTTTAATTTTAACAAAAAATAGTTTAAGAACGACCTTGTCATTATGGTGAAGTCCAGGGTGAAACTTCTCATCGCACTTTTGATCTGTTTTACAACAACAAAAATAAAATATGTCCTGTAAGTTGATTTGCTATCAAAAGAATTAAACTAATATAGGTAATTATTGTATATTGTTATATCATTTCTAAGGAAGTATAAAATTAAGTCACTTGTCAATGCAATCATAAAATGGTTCATTTTTTGCACAAAAGCCTCAAAAGTGGAAAATTAGATTTTACAGTTTAAATTGCCGTTACATTGAAGTGTTTATAGGCTGATGGGACGCATCAATTACTCAGCATTTTTAATATTCGATCATATTTATGCATTTTGCTTCTGTAAAATGGCGCTCCCTTTTTTGGTCTTTATCTTTTACAGGATTTTCGCAAAGAATCGTTTGATGCTCACAAATAGTTCTGGATAGGGTTTTGTATATGCAACATTAGCAGGCTTGTTATTGTTCCCAAGTTGTTTTTAAAGGACACATACTCGCTTTTTTGTTGATGGACCCGTAGACGGGCATTCATTCTTCCTGTCATGCTTGTAAATGCAGCTGATTCCGATTATTTTCCCTCGCAAGTTCAAATAGCCCTTGACAGATCTAGGTCACGAGACTATGATCTTTTGCAGATTTTTTGGTCTAGGAATAGCGTTTTGTTTAAATCAAAGCTGGTTTATTGTTCGAAAGCTTAAAAACCTTGAAAATATTGATTGAAAGCACGCGTTCTGATAAATAATTAATTTTCAATTAATTTGTATTTAAATAACGCATCCGTTGTCTCTATTGTTAGGCGTTCAACAATGGCCTCTTATCATTTTTCTCTTTGTTTATTTCTTTTATTTTAATTAAGGAAATAATCTAACAGCAAAATGAACCCGAATCTGTAAATTGTCGTCCTCTTTCTTTCGGCTTTTTGTACAAACAGAGATTTCTGCAACAAATATCGTTCCAAATGTTAAACATTGTTACAGTTTAATTGACAAAGCGATAAAATTCAAATGATAACAATTTTGGTTGTTTGTCATCAAAGGCAATCGATTAACTCTTCGTTATTTTTTTTTTGCCTTTTTTCTCTACAATTGTTATCATCAACCCATCTATGTGGGTATATAGATAAATGTTGTGGTAAGGAATAAGATTGATCTATTTGCGAGGAACCTGTAGAAATTTCTGTGGTTTCCCGGAGTTTCTCATAAATTTGTATACAAACATGTTAATGCACTGAAAACATTTTAATTTCAAAAGAATATTGTGAGATGTAATCGATTAATGTGACATTGTATTTAGGGGTGAAAAGTTCATTGATGAAAAATGGGTGAGTTCATTGCTTGTAGCACAACTTGTCACTTAATTATTAAAAAAAAAAAAATCTGACGTAAAAATTAACTTATAATAAGTAGAATTTTGTATTTCTTGTACTTTTCCAAAAAAATCTTAACTTTTCATAACTGTTTGGGTAGAATAAGTTTACGCTATAGAAGATTGTCAAAATTACTTTTTGGACGACTTTGAATGATTATAACATTAACATATTTTTATGAATTTGATTATCACTTTATTTGGAGCGAAAAAAAATCCACTCCTGCTCTGTAACACATCATAACAAATTACTGTACCCGTCAAAATCTGACTCTGCTCTTTACTCTTACCAATTTGTTTTTTAAATTTTCGGTTTTAAATACAAAAACTCTAAAAAGAAAGAATTTTATCAAAATCTGTAAATTGGTTGCTAATGAATATTCAAAATATTTAAATAAACAAATTGAACATATCTATAGTGGGAATTTTTTGACAGACATTGATTTTAATGCAGTAATTAGAGAGTCAACAGATAAAATGACATTTACATTTATATTTGACAATATTGAATCACACCTAATAGATTTGAGACGTTGCCGACAAAACAAGTTTGTTTTTATGACGACTTCCATCAAGCTCCAAAATATAAATATAAAATGTGATGTCGATACTCGATACCCGCATTATACCAAACCATTGGAATGATTTAACCTCATGAATTAACTTAGAGATCTACTCAAAAACGCACTTAATAACTAACTAGCTAACTAGATGGACTGATCACTTTGGACTTAATATTAATCCTCGTCCTTATTACACGGAAATATATAATTCCAGAAATTGTACCTCCTTCAATTCAAGGCGTACTACAAATTTTTACCAATGAAGCCCAATATCTTGGTCTGATATTAGACAAAAAATTAAGTTGGATTCCTAACATTCAAGAAAGAGTTAATAAAGCTACAGTAGTTCTTTTTTCCTGCAAGAAAGCCATAGGAGGCAAATGGGGTTTTCAACCTCGCATAACCTATTGGCTATATACATACATCGGTCATCCGACCAATACTCATGTACGGGGTTGCAGTATGTGCACTAGAGAAAGTCACCTACTGCGACAAACTCAGAAGAGTCCAACGCACTGCATGTCTCTGCATAAGCGGGGCATTGAGAACCACACCCTCAGCGGCGCTAGACACTCTCCTCCATCTGACACCCCTCGACATTTTCAGCAAACAAGTGGCAGCGAGTACAGCTAAGACTCAACGCCTCCTCTCAATGGACCAACAATAATGTGGGACATTCCATCATTTTGAACTTTTTCGGTTCTATACCAAAGTACATAGACAAAAGCATTCATTTTTATACAGATGGATCCAGACAAATAATGGTGTTGGTAGTGGTGTGTACTCAGAAAAGCTTAATCTAAGCCTCTCACTCCGCCTCCCTAATCATTGCAGCGTCTTCCAAGCGGAAATTTTGGCGATCAAAGAGGTTCTATCCTGGCTAAGAGAAAACGTGATATCAACTTCGGATATCCGCATCTTCTCTGACAGTCAGGCTGCTATTAAATCTCTCTCAAACGGCCCTCGATTGTTGATAATTTTGTTGGGTGCCAGGCCACGGAGACATCACAGGAAATTGTAGAGCCGATGAACTCGCTAAAAATGGAACGGTCATACCCATCTCAACTGAAAGGGAAAACATAGGTGCACCGATAGCTACATGTAAACTTATATGCTAAAAAAAAACAGCCTCAGCGATAACAAACTCAAGGTGATAAAATTTACCAACGTGTGCAGGCACAAAACTTATATGGCCTTCACTTGACCTAAAGCGCTCCAAAGACTTGTTATCTCAAAGCAGATTTCATATTAGTTCCCTAATAGGTGTCCTTACGGGACTCTGTCTTATAGGCAGACACGCAATACGACTTGATGTAGCCTCAAATGACTTCTGCAGGAGCTGTATGAACGAAGAAGAAGAAAAAATCTCTCACTTTCTCGGCACTTGCCCTGCTCTTTCACTAAGACGCAAACTTCATCCTGGAGAATATTTTTACAATTATCCCAGTAAACTAGCTAACAAGGATATCAAATATCTTCTTCGCTTTATAAAAAGCCCAAATTGGTTCGACTAGTAAGAAGTAATTCTCTAGATTCATGTGGTATCACAATGGGCCTTTTCCTTTGGCCTAAGTGTGTAGATCCTGTATCCGCAGCCACTTTAATCTAACCTAACATAACCTCAAATTAAGAGTTGAAGTTTCTTAAACGTGAATCAATGGACTTGTTTCTTGCAGAACAGCTGTCAAAAACCCATCCATCTGATAAGTGCAGCGGCAAAACGTCATATAGACATCGAACACTTACAATCTGAAATACTAATTGGCCACACATTTTCAATTTATTGACTAAGTCCTCAAGTTAACAATTTGCCTTCCCAGATAATTTAATGACACAAGTAAACTGATTGAACTTCTTTTGCGTTGAATCAAACTGACAGTGACTAGATTCTTTGCAACATTATTGAGGTTCAACCAGAAAGAATGAGTAGCTTTCAAATATTTACCTGTCAGTAATGACATTTAATCAGACAGGTCTGGTATGCTATCTCTATTGATTGACTGCACATCTTATTCAATTAATCAAACAGCGTGGAGTTTGTTTATATTGTAGATATTATTTACTTTGCGCATATAGCAATATTATTATTTGTAAGATAAATTTAAATTTAGGTATGTTCAGTTAACAACCTATCAGAATTCAACAAGATCTCTTCAGAAGTGACGACAGAAGATGTTTTGTTTAATATTACTGTTAAAACACAATTGTTCAAACACGTTCATCAGATGATCTTAATTATTTTATTTTAAAATGAAAACAAACAATATTGTATATTCATACATCATGTAAGGGGGTTAATTAAAATATCGCAAAATTTAAGAGTAGAACTGTCTTATCAGCAGTGAACGTGCGAAAATAAAAGTTAAGACAACTTAACACTAAAGAAGATTAATGTGTTGAAAATACAGGCCTTATTGTTTTCTCAGAATATGGTCTAACCTTACCCGAGCCCGCCCTAAAGCTTAAATTATATTTTGTTTGAAATTCAAATCGTGGCGCTGGCGCTGTTAAATTCATTATAACAGTAATTTTACTGCGGTGACTCACAAAATGGTGCGTGATCATTGTTTTTTTCCGCACGAGAAATCCTCTTTTAAAAGATCAAGAAAAAACCTAAGGATTGCTATTTTGACGAATGATTTGTTTATTCTGCAGATCGGATGAAGAATGCCCAACTCTGGTCGATGCAGACAGTTTGTCACAAACACAACTACTCCAAAGACTGACAGCTCCTTGTCGTTACGATCGACTTGAAAGGCCAATAAGTAAGTTATTAAAATTTATTTACCATAATTAACAACTTGAATTCATACCATTTTATGGCAAATCAATTTGTTGATAATAATTTGACAAGTAATAAAATTAAAAATGTTGCAGTATAATGATTGTTTTCTTCATTAAAATGTGTTTATTGACATTAAAAATGCCGTACCGTTTTATTTTTGTTTTTCGAAATGAATTGAACATATGGAACACCATCTCTCTTAATTTTTCATTAAATCACGTATTGTTCCATAAGCAAATAAGAATCTTTTGCGTTACGCAACGTCAAGGACATTATAAACAACAAAACAAATTGATAATTTGATGTTTGTTTTCAGCTTTCAATGAAAAAGGCGCACGCCTACCGGTCGATGTACACACTCGTGCCTATGTTTACTTTATGCAAAATTTAGAAGCTCACGATTTGCAATTTAAAATGCATGCATTATTGCAATTGCGTTTTGTTGATCCTCGATTGGTATTCAAAGAAGTTGCTCCCAAAAGAAAACAACCAATTTTGGGCGAGAAATCATTGAGGGACACACTATGGGTGCCGCATATTTTCTTTGCCAACGAACGAGACTCGAGTATTTTAGGAACAGCGGAAAAGGATATTCTTACATCGATCTCACCGGATGGCACTGTGATTATTTCAACAAGAATTCAGGCGACATTGTATTGCTGGATGAACTTACAAAAGTTTCCCTTCGATGAACAGTCTTGTTCGACGGTCTTGGAGAGCTGTAAGAGCTATAATTGAAGTGTGGTTGTGTAACGGTCTTTTATCATGTTGATTTTTGCAGGGATGTACAATACGTCAGAGCTGGTTCTTCATTGGGAAACGAAATCACCAGTGACATTTGATCCTGATCTACATTTGACTGAATATGTTCTGGTTAGTTCTTGGGTAAATGAAACTGTAGTTAATGCGGACTTGAACGATTTAAGGCATGGAGCTTTTGGTAAGATTTGATTCTATTCATCTATTGATTTGCATTTTTTTTTTTCAAGTATTTGACAGATGTGTCATTAATTTTATTCAGAATACATGGCCTAATGCATATCCACCGGTCACTTGTGTTACTCCCACGTGTTTCAAAGGCAACACCTCGAAAAACTGTTGGAAAAAGTTGAAGTTCAAATTTTAAGGAATAATATAGACATTATTTATCAATCAGTTATGCACTTCATTTTATAGAAGATTCTCTTGAGGACGTATAGCTCATCTCAAAATTTGAATGCCTACAGTGACATTCCAAGCTCTGTTGATGTTTTGCATAACCACTTAATAAACGTCACTCCTGTCACTGCGTTAATTCATTCAAATATCTAATGTGAGGAAGAAACTTGAATTTAATTTACCGGTTATTACATCTGTCAAAAAAACTTGAATGTCGAACTAAATTAATCATTGATTTCACGTTTAAATATATATTTTCCTGGGAAAAAAACTCTTCGGAAGGAAGTTGTATTTGGGTTATTACATGGAAGTTAAATTTAAACAGAATGCAGCACTTAAACTTTAGTGTTTTTCGATAATTAACTTTAGTATCTGTAAAGGTACACTTTAGTGCAAATTTATAGACATTTATAGGCGAATTTCTTCAGCATAAAGCTCTTAAGCCAACTGACAGAGATAATTTGAGTGAACTGAAGCCATTTAGTCTATTGTTCTTATCGCGATTCATAAAATAAGATTGATTGTCGTATAGAGTCATAAAGTTTTAATATGAGTTGGTAAATAATTTTAAATTCGTCATGGTGCGCATAGTGTGTTAAACGTTGACAGTATCATTGCGATTTCAAAAATATAAAATAATCATCTTGAATCAAGTCTTAATTTAGAATGTGGTGTAATTTAAAATTTTTGTCTGTTTATTTATTTTCATTTTTTAGCTGGCAACTATAGTTCTTTGAGTTTCACAGTACATTTGACACGTGAAGTAGGATACTATCTTATGGATTACTTCCTGCCTTCGATGATGATTGTTGCAATTTCATGGGTGTCATTTTGGCTACAGGCCGATCAATCTGCGCCAAGAATTATGTTAGGTAAATTACTATTCATATTAAAAAAAAAATGTTCCACATACGCCATGTATGACCACATTAAATTTTAGAATTCAAATGCAAATGTAACAGTGTTTTTCTCACTTTTATTTTAGGAACAAGCACTATGTTGACGTTTATCACGCTAGCTTCGGCACAAGGGAAAACTTTGCCCAAGGTCAGTTACATTAAGGTTTCAGAAGTTTGGTTTTTGGGTTGCACGTTGTTCATCTTTGGAAGTTTGGTTGAATTTGCTTTTGTCAACACGATTTGGCGACGAAAGAAGAATGTTGAATTAAAGAAAATCAACAGTAAATACATTTTGAAGTCAACACTTACACCTCGGCTAGCCCGCAAGGAGATGGGAATGCAAAAGTCAAGATCATGTTCGAGCTTAAACGATGGCCAATCAGAGCATAGTAATCGGGAGTCACAGAATTACAACAATTATTTGACAGTTCATGTAAGCTCAAGGAAATTTGTCCACCAGTCTGGCAATTTTGACATTTGTATTATTGCAGACACTTCCAATAATAACAACCCAATGTGAAGACGATTTCTCTGGCAATGGCAATCTGACACTAGACGTTGAAAAGGGTTCCAACAATAATATGTCAAAGTGTGCTTCCATCAGTATGGATGATAACTTTGTTGGAGGAAACAAGAACAATGGCAACCAGGGTTGGACCACAATGACACCACAGGAAATTTCTATTTGGATTGACAGAAGAGCGAGATTTATATTTCCCTTGTCATTTATTTGTTTTAATGCAATTTTCTGGACATTTGTCTATTGTTTGTAAGATCTTTTCTTTCCGAATGAGGTCTAAGATGCCTTCAGGTCTTCAATTTTCTCGCTTTAAAATAGCTATTATGCCATACGTTTGCACAATCTCTTTTTTATCGAACTGAGCCATGAATTCAGGTTTTTTTTTCTACTTTTACTTATTAATTATGTTTTTGTTTTATGTATTTATTTGTATTTTATAGTAATTATTTTTATGTTGTTAGTGAAGAAGAACTTTGCTTTTGTGTTTGTGCAAAATGTTCCTAAACGGTTTTCCCAGCCATTACTATTACTTCAGAATGATTTTTAAAGTTAATGTGAAAACTGTGTATTATTAAGAATTCAAAATTCAAAGAGGGAATCGAACACAAAATGTAAATGTAATAGATTTTTTCATAAAATTATGTCATTCTTGTATAAGTATTATACCGTATTGTATTTGTAATATTTTAACTAATCTTCATACAATTTTTACATGATTTAACTTTTTATAAAAAAAAACATTAATTTTTAAGATGATGTAACCCTGAAAAGGAAGAAGTATTTTTCTGGTAAAAAGTATTAAATTTATTTGATTTTATGTTTTTAACCATTTTGAATGAGAAAATACACACATGTACATAATGTAAGAAAAATCATTGTTTTTATAAATGTAGTCAAGTCCAACCCGGCTCAAAGTTTAGCCACAAACACTCTTTTGGTGTTAATCTAAGCTGTACTACTTTTCGGCTTGAATCAGCTTGATATAAGACTCCAAGTAATAAAATTGATATGAATAATATCCATTTTAAGAGATTGATTTAGTTTAGGCCGTGTGCGAATTCAGTTAAAAAGTGGTTCAAACTTGACATTTTTTTTTATAATTAGCACACACTCAAGGGGTTTCTTATGCCCTTATTATGCCAGAGACACAGTGAGTGCTTTAGGAAGGAGGAAAGGGGTTGGAAAGGAGGTGCCGGTGTACATTGGTCTTAAATTCCTGGACATTGCAATGATTTGGAAACCCAGAGTGTGAAAGGGAGTTCCACATTCGCGTAGTACGGCTAAAGAACGATTCTCTATACTTGAGGGTACGACCGAAGTTGGGCTCGAGGGTAAACTGATGGGCATTCCTAGAAGCGCGAATATTACGGGCGAATTGTTTAAGGGGAGGAATGCAACTGGCTATTTCACTAGAGCATAAACTGTTGAAGTATCGGTAAAATAGGGTGAGGCATGAAACATTACGCCGATGTTCTAGAGACGTAAATGACTCAACGATGGTATTGTCACCAATCATTTTGAATGCTCTTCTTTAAATACTGTCCAGAAGACTTAAGTACGCTGAGCACCAGCCCAGACTTGAGAGTTGTACTCAAGCTTAGGACGTATGTAGGTTTTGTAGATGGTAGCCAGATCAGAAGGGGAAAAAAATTTCTTGCATCGCCTAAACATCTTACGGCATTTTTGGCGACTTCACATATATGCTCGTTCCACAAGAGGTGGTGTGTGATGCACATACCGAGAATCTCGAGATGTTCGGTCTCATTGTTGCAAGTGCCACTCATGGACAGTGGCAAGGGGGGTATGTCACGCTTTGACGATACAAGACAGCATTGTGTTTTCGAAGCATTAAACTCTACGCGATTTTGTGTTCCCCATTGTAAAATGCTGTTTAAGTCAGAGTTTAATGAGCTTATCATATTTTGCCGTTGCAGTTCCACATCCGAAGAGGAGGGATGTGAGTCTGGAAACGAATAAGAAAAGCTAAGGGCACTATCGTCAGCGAAACAATTTATTGGATTAGAAGTTACAGACAAGAGATCATTGATGAAAATGAGGAAGAGGGTCTGAGACAAAACGGAGCCCTGGGGCACACCAGCATTTATGTTGTGGTTTCAGACTTGAATCCGTCCAATACAACTTGTATTGAACGGTTCGAAAGAAAATTTCTAATCCAACGACGACGGAGGGATACCGAAAGCACGCATTTTCGATAAAAGAACAAGATGCCAGACTTTATCAAATGCCTTTGAAATATCAAGTGCAACAATCTTACTTTCTCCAAAACGGTGTAAAGATTTGTTACACTGTTCGGTGAGATAAACCATCAGATCACCAGTGGACCTGTTGCTGCGAAAGCCGTACTGCCGGTCATTAAGAAGCTTTCGGTCTTCGAGATATTTCTTGAGCTGATCAGCGTTTCATGACCTTAGAAAGAAGGGACGTAAGTGCAATCGGTCGATAATTGGAGGGAGGAGAAGATTCGCCTTTTTTTGGGATTGGCTGGACAAATGCTGTTTTCTAACTGCTCGGAACGAGCCCAGAAGAATAGGATAGATGGAAAAGCTTACGCAAGGGTTTTGCCAGCGTGGAAGAACACCTCTTTAGAATAATAGCGGGAATACCATCCGGACCAGTGGATTTATGTATGTTGAGATCTTTTAGGACTCTCGCTGCAGCACGAGTGCGGAAGAAGGTCCCATGGAATCATTGACGCGCTTAAGAACAGGCGGAGTCATGGCACTCTCTGGCAGCGAAGAGTAAGCGGCGAATTGCCTAGCAAATTGGTTAGCTTTCGCGAGAGAGCTAACAATTGGAGTGTCATTGTCAACGAGTGTTGGGAAGAAGAAGAATTCTTAATATTTTTAACAAATGACCAAAAATTCTTACTGCCTTTGGGACATTGCATTTTTTTTGCCTTAATTTGGTTTGGTTAAATTTTGACACTTCGCATTGAATGAAAATGTGCTTAAGTTAAGCCGTGTGCGAATTCAGTTAAAAATGGGTTAAAACTTGACGTTTGGTTAAATTTTGACACTTCGCATTGAATAAAATTATTAGACTAGCTGCGGAGCAGGTTAAAATATGACAGTAGTAGTTAAAAATTCATCCATTTTTTGACACATTTCATCCAATTCGCACACGGCCTTGCTATAAAAATGTTATAAATCAACACTCTTCTTTGCAGTTGAATTCGAAACTAGGTGTCGCTTTCTACGACAAAACAAAAACGTAAGGCTGAATGATTCCATTTGATATTTGTTTATCTGTCAAAACATTGTTTACGGAAATGGCAAGGAAAACAAAAGAACCACTTTCTCTGCGAATGAATAACAAAAAAAGAGGGGCCTACAAAAACAAAAACTAATTTATTTAGCTATACCTGTTTGCCGTTTGTATTTCGAACAAATAATTAAAGCTTCCACTTCCCTTTCAAGCCAAATGAGCTAACGTGTCCGCTCGTCACTATGCCAAACTTGTTTCCACAAAATTATCCAACTCACTTTTGAATTGTGAATTTAAATGAGCTAATTATTAGCTCAGCCCGATCGACTCCAAAGTTCGATTGAATCAGCAATCATTTTTTGGTTCGTAAACGAAAATCAATCGTTCTGCAGTGAGGTTTCGCAAATATATCAGATTTATATCAAATTTCTTGAAAGATAAGCATTTTTATTTTTGTTCAAACAAAGAACAAAAAAGAGGCATAATGAGTGTAATTGAAGATAGCAACACTCAAGACTCAGAAGGTGAACGTAGTGGTGGTCAACATCGCCATAAGCACCATCATCGTAGAACGCATCGGGAACGTACCAGCAGCAAGCGGGAACACAGAAGTCACAGAGAACGTGCAACAGAAGACACTGATCAAAGTACAAGTAGAAAGGTAAGTTTAAAACACAACTAACCCGAAAGTTTGCCGCACTACAAAAACAAAAAAGAAGTCAACATTGCATAACAATGAATTGCATATTTTACTGCACTTAGTCGATTTCTCTTTCACAGAGACACCGTCGCAGCAGGAAACCTTCGAAAATGGGTTCATTTTGGTCAAACATCTTGGCAAGTCTTATGATTGTCGTGCATATAGCACTCGACACAATTCTTGAGTTTGGTCTCGGTTGGTATTTAGGCGAGAAGAAACGTTGTCCGGCTATCAGTTGCGAGGACCAGAAGCTTTGCACAAAAAGTGCTGTCGAGTTAGCGAAATTGATTCGAGAACGAAAGCTCAAGGCTTACGATGTTGTCAAGGCTTACATCGATCGCATCAAGGAGGTCAACCCTGTGTTGAATGCCGTCGTTGATGGTCCATTCATGGAAGCTCTGGACGAGGCCAAAACAATCGACGAACAAATTGCCAGCGGGCAATTGGATGAAATCGACTTTGCCAAAAAACCATTCCTTGGGGTTCCCTTTACTACAAAAGACAGTACGTCAGTAAAGGGCAAACTCCATACTCTCGGATTGATATCTCGAAAGAACGAGAAGTCACTTGTCGACGCTGAATGTGTGCGATTGATGAAAGAAGCTGGCGCGATAATTATTGCCACTTCTAACGTTCCGGAAGTAAACAAGTGGATCGAGAGTCGGAACTCATTAATCGGACAGACTAATAATCCTTACGATACTAGACGCAGTGCAGGAGGGTCGTCTGGTGGGGAGGCCTGTCTTATTGCGGCTTGTGCAACTGGGTTTGGATTGGGTATGGTTTTCTTTTTCTTCATAATCGTTTGACTTTGCATGGCTTTGTTCTTCCAGGAACCGACATAGGAGGATCCATTCGAATACCGGCATTTAATTGTGGCATCTATGGCCATAAGCCAACAGTGGGAGCAATCAACATGAAAGGATGCACATTTCGTACTGGAAAGGAGAAGGAGACAATGGTGGCAGCAGGACCAATGTCGCGGTATGCAACCGATTTGGTCCCTCTCTTCAAGGTCCTTGTCGAACCGGAAATGGCAGCTGACTTGAAACTTGATCAAAAAGTCGATGTAACGCAATTGCGTTACTTCTATATTCCATGCAATGATATGCCTACGTGCAGCCCAGTCAATCGTGAAGCGCAATCGTTGATGTTCAAGTGAGTGGTTTTGTTTCTTGAAATTTAATAATAAATGCTATTTAATGCTGCTTTTGACTTTTCAGAGTTACGCGATATTTCTCTGATCTATCCGGTGAAGAAGTCAAACTGGCGTCACTGCCTGGAACTGAAATAACTGGCAAACTATGGCGTTACTGGATGACTCGCGAGCCGGCCGATTTTAACAAACTTCTTGGCAACGGAGCCAGTTTGAATCCATTCGTGGAACTCTTCAAGAAAATAATGGGACGCGGTGAATTCACAATGGCTGCTATATTTTCTCTCATCGATGGAATACTTCCTGCTGAAAAGGCTCCTCTCATGGAAGAGGCGACAACAAAATGCAGCGAAGCTCTAGCCGAACTGCTTGGTGACGATGGAGTTTTATTCTTTCCCAGTTCACCGCGAACCGCACCATTCCATTTTTATCCATTGATTAAAATTATGGATTTCAGTTATTTCAGTATATTCAATGTTTTGCGTGTTCCAGTTACTCAGGTGAGATGGTGGAGATTTTTATAAAATTACCGTTAGTCAAACATTTCTTCTTTTTAAAAGGTCCCAATGGGTTTGGACTCGAAAGGCATGCCTCTTGGTATACAAGTTGTGGCTGCGAAAAATTGTGATAGACTCTGTCTGGCCGTGGCTGAGGAATTGGAAAAAGAATTCGGTGGATGGGTTGCACCTTTCGAAAATAGAAATTAGTAAATAATAGAATTGTTTTTGTTAAGTGTAAGGTTGTTTTGTAATATGGTGAAAGGATTGGTTGAGACTACTTTTTAAAGTGTAAATATCTAACGGTAATTTTTTTGTTTTTTTTTGGAATTATATTATAAAATAAAGTCTACACAATGTTTTTTTTACTCTGGATCCTTTTGAAAAGGGCTTAGTTCTAGCGGTATTTGTGAAGCGTGCAGAACTACGTCTGTTCTTATTTGGTTTAATTTTTGAAGTAAAATGAACATACCGCATTAAAACTTTTAAACATAAAAGTAGTGAAACTCATGGCCATCCCTGTTATTCACCTGTCAACAAACGATACAACGCTTCCTGGCGACGAATAGGAAACACAACGAACTTTTTGACTTTTTGTCATTGCGCCGGTCTCAGCAAATTTTTAATTTTCATTTCACTAAAAAAAATTCGAGAATCGAAGAGTACAAGTATCTGACAAAAAATTTACCAGTTTTCGTTGGGCGATCATTTAAAGCGGTTGGTTCCTTCTTACGAGTGTTTATCGATCTTGAATTCTTGTGTCTGGGAAGTGAAAAATTGAATCTTATTAGAGAATATCCTCCCTCGCGGCCAATATTGCATAAACTATTTGTTTTCTTTTCGTTTATACTTTTGTTTTTGTTGTCGAATTGTTTAATCATTTCAAAGACCAAAAAGCACACCAGAGTGCACCGAAATTAACTTTAAAATAGCGTGACATTCCCTGGGCTTAGCAAAAGAAAAAAAAAACAACAAAAATAGCTGAGATCTGAGAGAAGAAACAAAAAACCTTTTTCTTTCGTCTGAAAAGTTTTTTCCTTTTTCTTTTTTTTCTGTAAATTTGTTTTAAACTTTTCTTCGTAAAATCGAACGAGGGTGGCTCACTCCTCTCACCACATCCGTCTTCTCTACCAACCGACCTAGTCGTACTTAATTTTTTCTTAATTCAATTTTTTAAGTGCAATCATTTCGGAATCCCTTTTGAGTTGCAAACATTCATCATTTTTTGTGGATAGTATCAATCCAATGTGATATAAACGAAATTGTAAGTTAATCAAATAAAAGAAAGTCGTGCATAGAAACGAAACATTAAAATCAGTGGAAAATTTTGAAGAAGCAAGGAGAAAATAACTCGTTATGGCGGCGAATGAAGTAATAAATAACAACTCCCTTCATTACTTTGAGGGGGTGGAGAAGTTACTGGAAATTTGGTTTGCACCAAACCCTAATAATAAAAATGCCGATTTGAGGAAAATTCGCAGGTAAGTCGTTGTGGATTTTGATTGTTCCTTTTCTAACTTAATCAGAAATTCATGAGAGGAGTCTCTTGGACAATCCTATTGATTTTCCAAAGAAAATTCTGTACGTCATCCCCATCGCCATCTGGTTTTTTAATGTTTGTTTCTGCGCCAAATGCCGGCTTAATCGGCAAAACCGGACTGGGAGTCTCGCTGACTTGTTCGTTTTCCGGTGTGGGATCCAGTTTTGTTCTAGAATTTGTTTCATTTTTTTGTTGATAAGAATTATTAATAAAAGGAAAGGACCGGTTTTATGTTGATATTTTTTTGTCTAATAAATCTTCGTTTGTTCCATTTTGGTTGCAGTATTTATGATTTTTGATTTTGAAGAAAAATGCATGCTTGTGAAAAAATTCATAAATGTGTCACAAATGAAGGCCGCATGTCTGGCCATTTTTTTTCGAATTAGGAAAGTATTGGATTAGGTTAGGTTAAGTGTGTACAAACATACCTAACCTACCAATAAATCATGATTATATATGTATGTACACTCAAATATTTTTTTTTACGACAATAGAAAAATCTATTAAAATTTGACTGGTTAACTGGAATACATATGTATATGACTGTAGGTAATCTTAAACGAAATCAAGTTTATCAAACCCTATTTTAGCAATTATTGGGTAAGGTCAAGTTGTCAAGATATTACCGTTAATTTGTGTGGAATTTAGCTTGCAAAAATCACTTTCGATAGGTGTTTCACTGTTTAATAACGGTACTTTACTTGCTCTGAAGTTATAATGTCGCTGCAGGCCTTTTTGGGTGACAAAAATGTTTCCAATTTGAACAGCCTATGAACTACTTATTATAAGGTCTGTTCGCGTACCCTCCTAAAACAGTCAAATTTTACGAAAAATTACGAAATTTTGCCAAATCCTGTTCGTAATTTTTCGTAAAAGAGAGCGCTCACGAGAGAGTAAAATATTGGCTCGACTTTCCTTTAGGTAAGAACTTTTTTTACATGAAACTAGTTTTATTTAAGAAAATATTTCCCAACCTACGAATTTTAGCCCAAGTCAAATTTGATTGATAATTGCAAATAAATAGGCCAGTTCCACAAACAGAGATCTCTGACTCTCTGAGCCCTCTGAGATTTTTTTTATGGAATATAAAATCTCAGCTGAGCGCTCACTTTTCTGTCAGAGATTTATGAGACGAAAAAATTTAGGATTCGATTTCTCACTCAGCTATTTTGACGTGACTGACAGATTTGCAACAACAATTTGTAAGGTTACCATTTTATCTCAATGAAAACTGAGAATTATGTTCCACCAAATGACGATGTTCACATTGGATTCTTTCCTCCGACTTATCTTGACGTCTATATGTTTTTTCTCTTTCGCACTTGCTAGTGAGAAAAAGACAACAAAGTGAGGCAGGATTTTCAAACCAAACCTTTGCATATGGAATTTATAGTATTTTCAGCCTCGAGAATTTTTGGTTGGAGAGTCGTCCCGTCTTGGCGCTGTCAGTTTCTCTATATACAAGATTTTAGTTCTGTATCGCGTTCCGGACGTCGCTGTCGTCGATTCACGAGGCTGCAACTACTATAAATTCCATATACAAAGACCAAACTAAAAATTTATGGATTTTTTTTGACATTTGGCATATGGCGTCAAATTAATTAGGCCAGTTCCACCTTCCACCTTTCAAAATCTCACTGAGATCTCAGAGATTTTTTAAGTGGAACAAAAATGAGTAATGAGATTTTTTTCTGAGATCTCTGAGATGAAAATATTTTGGATTCGATTTCTCACTCAGCGATTTCGACGCGACTGACATATGTACAATAACAATTTGTAAGGTAACTATTTTATCTCAATGAGAATTGAGAATTATGTTCCACCAAATGATTTTGCCGCAGTCAAAATGACATTGAGATCTCATGTGGCTTTTCTTACAACCCAAGAATTGATCCGTAACGTAAAAGTGGTATTTTTTTTTCCTTAAACGCATTTCTTTCACAAAGAAATTTAATTTTTTTCTCGAAGGATTGATTTCTCTTGAATCTCTTTTTGGAGACGGATTTACACATGATTGTACACGGATTTTACATATATATACTACGTGTTTGACATTTCTGAGTTTTCTGTACAAAACGATTTAACAGCTGATCAGATAACAAAGACATTCAAAAAAGGGATTGATTTTTTACACGCCAAAAACATTGAATTTCAATAGCAATTCTTCTTTGTTCTATGAAAAGCCACATCAGTGAAATGTTGTTAGGTGGAACTGGCCTATTGTCAATTTATGACAACTATAAGACGTCAAAGTGAGTCTGGAGCGTTCACACTACTTTTGTGTTTGAACACGACAGATTGGCCTTACTTCAAAATAAGTCGGCGGAAATAGTCCAATGTGAATATCGTCAATGATTTTGCCTCAGTCAATGTGACATTGAGCGCTCAGTGAGATTTTTCTTTGTGGAACTGTCCTAATAAATAAATTCAAATTCAAAGTTTGAATTTTTCATACAAAAAATCTTGACAGTTAAAATGTGGGTAAAATTTGTTGTTTTCCCGTCCGCTTACTTTTTTGTAGTTTTGTTTTTCTGGAGAGAACTTTACCACCACTCTTTAAAATGTCTCTTTTTACGAAATTAAGTGCAGAAAGTACGCGAACGGACCTATTATTAGGTAGGTTCTTTTACTTTTTCGGCAGTTTTTATAAAAACTGTCAAAAATTGAGGAGTGGGGATAAAATTTTGTGATTCTCCCAAAAAGTAAAAGAACGCTTGACAGCAAAAATCTCTTAAATGCACAAAATTATATCAAACGTCAACAAAATAAAATATACTTCTTATGGTTTGACAGAACTTACAAAAACTGCCACAGGGGAAATATTTTTTCTTCAAAAGTGACAGAACTTACAAAAATCGGGAGTAAAAGAACACAAAAGTGGGAGAACTTGGGATTTTTCAGCAGTTTTAGGGAGTAAAAGAACAGACCTAACATCTCAGATCTCTCTAAATGTCACTTTGAATGAGGATGAATAATTTGGTAGAAACGGCTAACGACTGGGTCGTACGAACTTGCTCCTGTTTTCCAAAACGTGATTTAGCTAAAACAACTTGATTTAACAAATCACATAATTTATTTCATGATTTGCCATACATTTTCAATAATTTGAAATTACCTGATTTAGCTTGTTTATTTTTTAATTAGGTATAAATCACCTCGATGATTCCAGGCTGAATGATTTCATGCTCAAGTAATGAATAAAATTCATTTTGAATTCATTTTTCTTTCTTTTTGACAGTCAAATTTCAAATTTTGTGTCATATATCTATTAATATATTTGATTGAAAAATCCAAAAGTTATGTCAAGATTAATTAAATGTCAAGCTAAATTAAGTAAAAAGTTCAGTGGGAACGCCTTTCTTGATATACAGGGTGATTCACGAGCGTTGTGCCAAAAAGCTAGAGCGTGTAGGTTGAGTTGAGACAAGAAAAAAATCGTATGGGAGGGGGGGGTCTATTCCCCCCCGTTTAGCCGGGAGGGGCAATTTTCTGAAAAATTGACTTATTTTGTTTAAAAAAATATTAAAAATCAACGGCTTCGTTTACAACACCGTGCTATACTTTTCTGAAAAGCCAAAAACTTCTTCTTTCATTTTGTTTTTAAATTAAATTGTTTTAACGAATAGTTTAAGAAAAATAAATTTTCAAACTCAAAATTTTCAAAAAAAAAGCAAAAAAAACTTTTTTGAACTAATTTTTTTCAAAATTTAATGTAATTAAGTACTAATTTTGTTTTGAAAATTCAATGTGTTTGTTAATTTTTGGTCGAACACAGAAAACCGGATGCAAAAATGTCTTCGTTTTTGAGAAATTAAGAAAAAACCAAAACCATTTTTTTCTAAAAAAATCTTTGTTTTTATTTTTACCTATCTGGACTTTTAGTTCAATTTATTAGTTAAATTTATAAATTTAATTTTTTGTAATTGAATCACCCTGTATAAATCAAATAAGCTAAATCAAGTCGGTGGGAAAAGGCTATAAAGAGCCGATTTTTCAATCATCGAACAAAAATAAAAATAAACTGGCAAATAAACTTATCTGCATATTCATCGGTCGAATAAATAAGAGCGTTTTTCTTCAGATAAAGTCTATCTGACGATTGAAAAATCAAATATTTTGTTATTTGTCGAATAAACACTATCTGCTTGTTTATCTGACGATTGAAAAATCGGCTCTAAAAAATAAAAACACGTAGGTAATTAAAATTAATAAATAAAAATTTAATTTTTATTTTTTTTTGTAGACGTCACCTGTGTGTCATAATATTTCTTAAAAAATGTTGATTTTTCAGATTAAAAAGAAAAAAACTTCCTGGAACGGTTTTATTTTAAATTTTTTATAAATTTTTTCAAAAATGTCCTAAAATGTATATGGGTAGGTATGCAGTATTCAGGATGTAAATGTAAATATGCATGCATATTATTTTTGAATTTAAATTTGTAATATTGATCCGTTTCGAGATACAGATTTTGAAAAAAAGTTTAACAATCCAAAAAAAGAAATTTTTTTGAATACAAAATACTATTTGGGCTATATATACATACGTGCTTTCAAAAAAAAAGTACTCTGATGGAACTATATTACTTTTTGAGAAAATCTCAAAAAATCAAAAAAAATCGGTTCTATGAGAGGTAGGTACCAGGGTTGATTGATTTAAATCAATTGATTTAAATCATGATTTAAATCAATGATTTAAATCAAATGATTTTTTTGAAAAAAATCATGATTTAAATCAAAATTGATTTTCTTAAACAAAATTTAAACAGAAACTTATTTTTTACTCGGCTTAAAATTATCATTTTTTTTTATTTAGGAACTAAAAAATAAATTAAACAACTGAAAACTCACACTTCAAAGCAAATTGAAAATAATTAATTTGTTGTTAAAATCTTTAAAAAGAACACAATTTTTGCTGCCTTTTCATTCCACAGATTGTATCAAAGCTAAGACAGAACCAAGCCAAGTGTAGAAAATATCATTTCCACAGACGAAGATGATGTTAAGCAACTGGTCAAAGTAAGGCATAAACTGGCCATGCTCATCATTTGTTTTTATACCCGACTGAGACTTCCACCACTGTAGTTCTTTAAATTTTGAATATAAAACTTTTTTAAAAGGTTGAGTCTTGCGTATTTGCTTTGGGCATACTAGAGGGCAGTTTTTTCTTCTTCAGCTCTCAATCTAAACAAATAAATGCCGCCTTGAATAAGAAAAGTCGTTTTTTGAGTACGGAGTAATTAGTTAAAATAAAACTATAATTTACGATGAACAATTAGACAGGTATCTTGCGAATACAAAAAAAAATCAAAAAAAATCAAATAAATCAAAAAAATCATGATTTTTTTGAAAAAATCAAAAAAATCTGTCAGAAACAAAAAAATCATGATTTTTATCAACCCTGGTAGGTACCGTTTTGGAACAAAAAAATATTTGTTTTTACATAAAATACATCAGTGTTTTGAAAAAATTCGTAGAAATCGTTTTAGAGAAAATTGAAAAAAAAATTGTATGGTGGCTAGCCTAAAGGAGAATGGGCATTTTGGCCTACGAACCAATAACAACATGCTATATATCAATGGAAAGGTTTTTCTGTTTACTTCAACTTTTTCTATGGCAGTAAGTCCCAAATCACTGTGTGGAAAAAGTTATTGCACAATAAAGTCATTCACAAGTAATAAGTGATTTCTTGTTTTCACCTTGACCTTTGACCCAATAACGACATGATGTATATCAATTGAAAGGTTTTTTTGTGGACTTTAACTTTTGTCTTGGCAAGAAGTCCCAAATCACTGAGGGGAAAAAGTTATTGCACAATTAAGTCATAGAAAAAAAAAGTGTTTTCTTGCTTTCATCATAATAGAAAAGCTTTACAAAAGAAAACAAAACATAACTTATTTTTATCCTTGAATCTCTTAATTGTGCAATTATTTTTTCCCCTCAGTGATTTGGGACTTCTTGCCAAGACAAAAGTTAAAGTCCACAAAAAAACCTTTCAATTGATATATAGCATGTTGTTATTGGTTCGTAGGCCAGATTCCATACATTTTTGCCCATTCTCCTTTTGATCTTAAAAAAAAAAACAAAAACCGACCCACGCGCATTCGCTCAAACCTCTTATTTATACAAATTTGGAGTCAATCAGACCAGTGGTTAAGGCTGTAGGTGCGTCTTCAAGCAGACAGACAGACGGACGGAATCGCCGGACCCACTTTTTTCGACTTCTCTATCATCGTTATGTCATATTTGATCAAAATCTCAGGTTTTTTTTTACGAATTCACGGGGCCTGATGGTTTACCTGCAATTGTATTAAAGAAGTGTGTAGTCAATTTGGCCCAGCCTCTTACCACTCTTTTTCAAAAATCTCTTTCTCAAAGATTTTTTCCATCTATGTGGAAAGATTCTTTTATAATACCTATTCACAAGAAAGGCTGTAAATCAGAAATTTCTAACTACAGGCCAATTGCCAAATTATCCTGCATTCCAAAATTATTCGAGAGTATTATCTTCGACACCATGTATTTTCATTGCAAATCTTTATTTTCGCCCAAACAACATGGGTTCCTTAAAGGGAAATCAACGACCACAAATTTAACTTATGCATTAAACTCAATAGAAAGTAGAAAAGAAGTTGATGTTATTGCTACGGACTTTAGCAAGGCGTTCGATAAAATATCCCACAATATTATATCTTTCAAGTTAAAGGCTCTTGGATTCCCTCCTGGTTTCATTGAGTGGATGGAATCATACCTATCCGACCGTAAATATCGCGTTTTATTTAGATCTTCAATATCAGAACCATTTACTGCGAAATCGGGGGTCCTTCAAGGTAGTCATCTAGGCCCTATTATTTTTATTCTGACTATTAATGACGTAGAATCTTTTTTTTTACTTTAAAATTTTAAAATTTTTGATTTTAAAATTTTGCATTTTTTTCTTTTTTTACTTTTTGTAAAATTTTAAATTATTTTGTTTTTCCATTTTGTACCTGCTTGCATTAAGCAGTCCATAACTCTTATCTTCCTGATATTCGTATCGCCATCACTTTTTTATTTTATTTATTACAAATAATTTGTAATTAAGTGCCGATACGACTAGCAACCGTAATTGCAATCGTACTCGGTGAAAATGGACCCCAGCGCGTGCGGTATCTGGGGGGGAAAGAGGCGTGGGAATAATTAATTATTAAAAAAAAAAAAAACTTAAAAAAAAAAATCTCGTATCTCGTCGATTCCGAAGGGCAAAGTTGAGAAGCACTTTTTCATGAAGGATTGATACTCTTGGAAGTTTTGTCAGTTCTTCGCAAGAGGCAGTAGGTACCAGTGTTCCCAGGTTGAGGGGAAAATCACCATTCTTGCCGATTTTTTTCAGCTAAAGGGGAAAAAAAGGGGACGGGGATAAGTAAGGGGAAAAAATCCAAAAAAGGGGAAAACAGCTTGAAACTTTAATGAAAACAAAACATTTTTTTTTAAATGCACAATAGAGTACCGGCGGGAAACGTCAAACGAGATGACGTCTTGTCGTCGTGGAGGGCACACAACTTCAATTGGGTCGAAATTGATGAAACAAGGAACATAAAACATACCTTTTACTGTAAAATTAATGAAAATTTATCATTTATTTAAGTTGAAAGTTTACTATTTTATCTTCTTTGTTTGTTGTTTCTGTTAAAATGTACAAAAAATTGCCTCCTTAGTGCTGTGTTTTTGGTTTTTGGTGTCCAACTTCCTTCTTTTTGCATCCAATCCCTTGCTTATACTTAAATCTTCATTTCCTGAATAAAAAATCTTTTTTAGCTACATTAATTATTGCAATATTTAGAAAAATAACAAAAAAAATTTCAAATTGTATGAAATCCCGCCATTGTTTGCCCTCCACGACCTAATATTTGACAGTTGAAATTGATCGAAATTTATGCGCTGTCAAAAGGGAAAAAGCCCTATATTCCATTTGAAAAAAATTTAGTAGCATTTGCTTCGGACGTGCCAGTGTTATGGTGGGAAAACAAAATTCTGTCTCGAAACTTTTCAAAGATGTCATTCCAAATTTTTTCATCATGCGGTGTGTGTGCCATTCGTTCCATCTCGTGGCAAACAACGCCTTGAAATTCCTGCCTGACGAAATAGAAATTTGTTGTCGCGAAATCTTCTCGCATTTCAATTGCAGTGCCAAAAGACAACATGGTTTTAAGGAATTTCAAGCCTTTTGCAACGTTAAGCCATATCGCAAACACAATGGTTGTCCCTGCATATGGTTATCAAAAGACTTATTGAGTAATACCAAGCTTTAGTATTGTATTTTTTGGAAAGTTATCTGGGTCCATGTTCTGTAACTCTCACATCGAATAAGTTTTCGCATAAACAGTGCGAATCAGAACAAAACTACGACGGAATGGGTCGAAAATCTCTTTTTCGCATTCAACTGTTTCTGTAACTTGTTTTCACTCGATCAGGAATATAATGAAATGAAATTATTGGAAATCCTGGAAAAATGTGAGTAAAACTGTGTCTATAACTCTGAAGTCGAAATAATTATTCGACTTATCAGTCAAAATAACTCGCCCACTCTCAAGCAAGTGAGATAATATTTTGAAGCTGAATTCAAGCTCGTTTATTGTTTTTACTCTATAAATTAGCTATTATTTAAGCTATAAATTCTTTATTTATTTTTTGAGGAGGAAATAAACTTTTTAAGAATTATAATTGAATTTTTTTTTACTTTTCCGTCTTGTTTGCATAACTTTTTGTTACCTGTGTGTTTTGAGGATAGTTTTATAATCATCAATTTTGATTTTTTTAGGGCGGTTTAGTTCACTCAAAGTTGAAGTCAACTTTGGGACTTTTGAATTTCTTTTTATTCAGTCAAAGGTTAGTTTTCGACTTTTAACTGTGAACTCTTGAGTTAATCAACTTTATATTTATTCAATTTTCAAAAATAGAAGAAGCTGAGAGAGAAAAACAAAGATTGTCTCTATTTTTTCAAAAGTTGAAAATGAAAGTCATAAAATTGAATTCAAATTTGAGTGAACAAAATCGCCCTTTAACTGTCACTGTGACTGGAAAACTGGAAATTGTAATTTTCACACAGGCTGTTTTCGCATCAAGTTATAGACGCAGTTTATTTTCCAAAATAGAGAAACGTTGGAATATTGTGTTCCACCTTGAATCGAATGGGAAACTTTTCGACCAAGTTACAGAACATGGATACTGGTCTGGAAGATTCTATTAACAAAATTCAATGTGAAAAAATATACGGGGTTCTTGGAAAACCAACAACGGTTTTATATTTAGAATTTTTAGATTTCTTCTTACCGTTTTTTTACGAAACTGAACCTTGAAATGCTATCGGAAGACGTTAAAATTCATATTTTATTTGACCGAGTTGAACTGACACTTAAGACACTTACTGATTATTTTTTTAAAAGCGAATATTTAAATAGTATTCCAAATATTTTTGAAATTGATTTTGTATTTCTTTAAGTTATTATCTATTCAACTCTATTGTGATGGAACTCATAAAAAATAATGTTTTTTTTGTACTGAAGTCCCCTTTTTGAATTGTTTTTCTTTTTGTATGAATATGTATGAAAAAATAAACAATAAAATTTTATAAAAATTACATGAAAATCCTAATAACTTTTTTCGGGGAAAATTAGGGATTTTTTTTTCGTTCAAGGGGAAAAATAAGTGTTTTGGTGTCAGAAAAGGGGGATTTTGTTTTTGAAAACCTGGGAACACTGGTAGGTACCCGTGAAAGATGAAATAAAAACTTTATGGGCACGATAAGAACTCGAACCCACAATGTTCTGCTTAACAGCTTAGCAGCCAACGCACACAACTACTAATCCAAGGGCACTTGCATATAACATATAACATAACATAACAGTGCATATAACACTTTAAAATACAAAAAAAAAAACAAGTAGTAGATTGACTAACTACCTACTTCATAGTTTTTTGTTTCAATCGCAATCTTGAGTCCTTTTTCTATCAAGTTCATATCACCTTCATTTATGTTAGAAAATAAGCCAAAAGTCGATAACAAATTAATTTTAATCTTAATCGTCATAAATGGCTTGAACATTACATTTTTCTGTTAGATACCTAGTGCACCAAAAGATATGTTGTCTCACTATCTTTTGGAAAAGATTACCTTCGATAACGTATTTATTAAAATTCCTGATTGTTGAAAAAAAAATATATTTTCAATTCAAAAATCAAAACTAATTAAAAAAAAACTCAGAAATCCTTAAGAAATATCTAGCTTCTCTGGATGAAACCGATATAATATGTAATTCACCTTTTCAACTAATTAAATCTTTCTGCTTAGTAAAACAACCAGACCCTTAAAAAGCTTGAGCACTTAACTGAAAAAAAAGAATCTCCCATCCCGCTTTACCCATAGTTTTATTTTCACAACAAATCATTTGTCACTTGTTATGTCAAATATTACGCAACATGAATTTTGCATTTCTTGTGTATCTATACTACACCTACAAGTATATTCAACTTGCCAGTATCATCATCAAAAGATTAAAAATAAATTAAGAAAAAAGTAAATAAATAAAAATAGGTATGTAAATAATTTCTCCTCGCTCGGCGCGCGGCTGACCACCTTGACATTGACCTCTCTCTCTCTCGCTGGCCATAGCCATTGCCATCAAGCACTCAACTTAACAATAATCCCAAAGAAATAAAAAACGACTCTGTTTTCAGTGGGTGTGGGAAATAAACATACACTCGTTCTGTTCTCATTTTCTTTTCTTTTATTGTATTTTTTTAATTTTCATACAAGACCTCTTCATTTGGATTTTGTGTTAATGTTCGTTTTTAATTTCCAACGGATTTTCTTTCGCTTTTATTATTTTCTAAGGAATCTGCTCAACAATAGAAATTAGAAACTAACAAAATAAAACAAAAAAACTTTTATAATGAATGCAAAATAGTGTATGTTACGAGTGCATTATAGGGGAACAGTATTGTATGTTTTTTATGGCAAATAAAGATTTTTTGCTGAAAATCGCTACAAATAGGATTTGGTGAAGTCTTTCTGTAGAAAATACAATACAAGCACATACTGGATATAGTTGGATTGATGATGGCTGGTGGCAGAAAAGGAGCTTCGAAAAGGAAAATACATTCCAGTTCTTTAGAGTAGGTATACCTTAAACTCTTTAATTTCAATGAAAATGAACGCTCTTTTGATCGACTTCTCATAGTGTGTGTAGTCGCAATTCCTCATGGATTTATGGATTTCTATGGTTCTCATACTTTTTCAGCAACAATATCTTTCGTAAAAGAATGTTTTCCAGCTCAATCCAAAAGAACGGACTGTGTTCTCTCGGATGAACATAAAATTGTGCACATGAACAAGAATCTTGAAAGCGAAAAAAAAACACATGTAATTTGTGATTTTGGTGGTTGGGGGAGTGATGTTAACGATTTCTATAGAAATATAGACCAAGAACTTGTTACTTGTTCATGCAGATGTGCATATCTCATATTTGAACGGAATATGTTCTGAATAAAATGTAGTTTTCACCTTCTCTTCATTATTACATATTTGGATGTGCAGTTCAGTTTTGTGGAAAAATATGAAAAACGTTTTATATGCATACATGGTTGTTGCATGTTTTTAATAATGGTTGGAAATCACTGGAAACTGGGATTAATGGAACAGCACAAAAGCTTTAGATTTTTGTGAAAATTTTAAAAAATTTTAATCAAGAACAAAATAAACAAACAAATTGTAAGGTTTTGTTACCGAAATATTTGTTTTTTCTTTTTTTTTTGCATGCAATCCGACCAAATTTTAAGACAAAATAGACAAAACGGATTCCAATTTGTCTCCATTTTGATTTAAAATGAGGACGGGATTGAAAATAACGAAATAATATCCGAATACATATTCATCGCTATATGAGGTACAAGGATTCGTTCTATAAACGTACTACACGAATGTAGAGATTTAGATTAGATTTAGATTTAGATATATTTATTTATTCATATTCAGGGTATAACATAATAATTAACAATTAACAAAGAATAAATAATAGTTATCATTCATTAACTTATAGTATATACATACATAGTTAGAGTTGAATGAAACTTACTTAACAAATAACAAAATAAATAGAAACTGGTGTGTGGGGTGACAACAGTTAGTTATATTTAGGTACTTATTAATACAAAAGAGAATAGATATAACACAAGTGAGAATGAGATGAGATTTAATGAGCTTTAGATTAACAATATAATATATTACAATATAAATAAAATAAAATCAACAATTTAGTAACAATTTTCAATATTTTCTAAGTTAATTGTGAAAAGCCAGTTCTTAACTTTGTTTAGATAAGAGTTGAAATTTACCGTTGATCTAATTGACATTGGCAACTTATTAAAAGATTTAGGTGCTGTTACGGTATAAAAGTTCGAAAATTGAGTTTTGTTAGCTGTGGGAACGGAAACAAGATTTAAGTTATTAACGCGCAAATTATAAATTTGGGAATTTCTGCTAGGAATATTACCACTCCGTAGAAAAAATTCTTTTAGCACTTTGAAAATGTAAAGGTGTCTTATAGGTAAAATTCGTAGTTCCTTATATAAGGGCCAACTACCAGTAATGCGAGTTTTATTGCAAATTATTCTAATCAAATGTTTTTGAGCGGTCAACAATGGTCTTAAGGTATTTGCATATGAACCTCCCCAACTCGACAAACCATATTGTAATTTAGAATGAGCAAGACCGTAATAGATTGAGGTTAATAGTTTTTTGGAACAGAATGGTTTTAATAGATACATTTTCCTAGTAACACCTAGAAGATAATTTCTTAAGTTTTTGGTATGATCTTTCCAATTAAGGTTTGTATCAATTGTTACACCTAGGTACTTGTAGTTTTTAACCATATCAATTTTAAAACAAGAATCGGAACACAAGTCACTGTGCACAAAATTTCGCTTGCCACAAACATGAACGGGTAAACTGAATTTATTACAATTAGAACCATGGAAGAAAAAATCATAATAACAGGGGTTCACCCCTGAGGTTTTAAATGACATTAGCTTAGTTTTCTCACTAATGATCAGCTTATGAACAAAGAACCAGTTCCTTAAGAGTTCAAGATCATGTTCAATGTATATGATGCAGTCTAATTCACAATTCGATTGATATGTTAAAGAAATATCATCTGCAAAAGCAGTTGATGCACCGTTTAATGGAAGTTTGAAGAGTGAGTTGATGTAAACTAGGAAAAACAAGGGCCCAAGAACGGAACCTTGTGGTACCCCTGTTTTGATAGTACAAGCTTCGCTCATTATTCCGTTTACACTTACCCTTTGAACTCTACCTTTCAAATATGACTTAAGCCAATCGAAAATAATACCTCTAAAGCCTATGTTGTATAATTTACTAAGAAGCAAATCGTGGTCGACCATATCGAAAGCCTTAGTCATATCTATAAAAAGAGCAAAAGTGATTTTGTTGTTATTCAAACTTTCATAAAGCTGACTACATAACCTTAGAATCGCATCTTCAGTAGACATCCCTGAACGGAAGCCAAATTGGTTTTCACTAAAATATTTAGTTTTGTTTAAGAAAGATGATATTCTCTTAGCAATTAGTTTTTCAAAAATTTTGGAAGTGGTTGGAAGAAGGGAAATCGGTCTGAAGTTAGACATATTTTTACGATCACCTTTCTTAAAAATAGGAATCACCTCGGCACATTTCAATTGCTGAGGGAAACATCCCTGTTGAACGCTGAGATTGAAGATGTAGCTCAAAATATCAGATACAAAAAATGCCACCTTTTTCAGTAATATACTTGATATTCCATCTGAAGTACAAGACAATTTGTTCTTTAAAGATAAAATAGTTTTATATGTTTCGAATGAGGAAATTGATTCAAATGCGAAACTTTGAGGTTGTGACTGTTCGCAAGCAAAATTATTGACACTTAAACAGTTACAATTAGGTTGCACATTCATTGAGGGCTTAATATTATCAGAGATATTTGTAAAATATTCATTGAATTTGTTTGCAATTGAGCAAGAATCCGTAAAAGAAACATTATTTACCATCACTGAATCTATTACATTAGATTTAACATTTTTACCTAGAATGCTGTCAATAATTTTCCACTCCTCTTTTGGATTGTTTTTATTTTGTTGCAGTAATGTTGAATAATACGTTTCGCGACTTAACTCGACTTCAGATTTGACCCTTTTACAAAGTTTCGCGTGATATTTTTTTAATTTTGAATTCATTGGATGTTTTTTAAGCTTGACACATACTTTTTTCTTTTTGTTGATTAGACTAAGTAGGCTTATGTTCATCCAAGGTTTTGAAAACTTTCTTTTTTTAGAGCGTCTCGTTGATAAAGAAGAGCAGGTTTTGATATGTTCTTGTAATATACAGGGTGATTCACGAGCGTTGTGCCAAAAAGATAGAGCGTGTAGGTTGAGTTGAGACAAGAAAAAAATCGTATGGGAGGGGGGGTCTATTCACCCCCGTTTAGCCGGGAGGGGCAATTTTCTGAAAAATTGACTTATTTTGTTTAAAAAAATATTAAAAATCAACGGCTTCGTTTACAACACCGTGCTATACCTTTCTGAAAAGCCAAAAACTTCTTCTTTCACTTTGTTTTTAAATTAAATTGTTTTAACGAAAAGTTTAAAATAAATAAATTTTCAAACTCAAAATTTTCAAAAAAAAAAGCAAAAAAAATTTTTTTGAACTCATTTTTTTCAAAATTTTATGTAATTAAGTACTTATTTTGCTTTAAAAATTCAACGTGTTTGTTAATTTTTAGTCGAAAACAGAAAACCGGATGCAAAAATGTCTTTTTGTTTTTGAGAAATTAAGAAAAAATCGAAACCATTTTTTTCTAAAAAAATCTTTGTTTTTATTTTTACCTATCTGGACTTTTAGTTTAATTTATTAGTTTAATTTATAAATGTAATTTTTTTGTAATTGGAGTTTTATGAGGACTCAATAAAGTAGAAAAGTATTACATTATCTCTGGATTAACCATTTTGTTTTGTTTTTTTTTAAATTTTGAGTTTGAAAATTTATTTATTTTAAACTTTTCGTTAAAACAATTTAATTTAAAAACAAAGTGAAAGAAGAAGTTTTTGGCTTTTCAGAAAGGTATAGCACGGTGTTGTAAACGAAGCCGTTGATTTTTAATATTTTTTTAAACAAAATAAGTCAATTTTTCAGAAAATTGCCCCTCCCGGCTAAACGGGGGGGAATAGACCCCCCCTCCCATACGATTTTTTTCTTGTCTCAACTCAACCTACACGCTCTAGCTTTTTGGCACAACGCTCGTGAATCACCCTGTAGAATTAAAGACTGCGTAGGCATCAGAAGGATCTTTTTCTAAGAAAACTGGTTCCCAAAATTCCTGTTTTAAAGCATTAACTAATAAATTGTAATCAATTAAGGGTTTTTGTGATGTTTTTGAGGCTTTTGCGACTTCTTGAAAATCATAATTTAAAGAAGTGAGTTTGTGATCCGAAATATTGAGGTCAAGAACATTACCAATAAAATTAAATTTGTTATTTTTGCTGAATCGAGAAAAAATATGGTCCATGCAAGTGCTTGAAGATTCGGTTACACGAGTAGGTTCATTAATTAAAGACTTTAAACCGTATGCCGCCATTAAAAAAAGATAACTCTCGCAATCTCTATCAAACTGGTCGAGAATGTCTATATTAATATCACCGATTATTATTAAATTATTAGATTTGCATACCTCGAGAATTTGTTTAATTTCATCTATAAAGCAACTTTTACTAAATGCATGCAATCTATAAATGCACAGCAAAGTATAGTTCTCATTTTGATAGCAAAATGATAACTTTACTATATCTGCACTTTGAACAACAATTTTTGAAAATTCATGACTAAAACGTTCACCAATATAAACTTCTACGCCACCTGATGAATAAGATTCATTGCAGCAGCTGACAAGTGCATAACCCGGTATATTATAAATGGAAATTTCATTTTCAAAAACCCAAATTTCTGTAAGAACAATTATAATTGGCAATTTTTTTAGAGACTCCAAGTGAGCAAGAAATATTGAAAAAAAATTTCTTAGGCTACGAATATTTTGTTGAATACAAAAACAGTTATCAAAACAATTGCGAAAATCTGGCGTATCACAAATACTTTGGACGAGGGGAAATATAGGACAAACATTACTCATATTTTATCAAAATCTGATATACAATTGATTCTTACTGGAATGTCACCCTCACTTTTCCTCATAAAAATATTTCCATTTCTAGTCCAAACGTATTTTACACCTTTCGTAGTTTTCATAGACAGTGCGTTTTTGTAAAGTTGACGTCTCTGGTATGATAGGCAATCCTTGATGTAAACATTCTCCGGTTTCAAAGCTCCAAAAAGTTGTTTTGTATTCAATTTTTTTCTCATCTCACGTTTTTGTGCCATAATTTTCTCTTTCATAAGATGCGAGACAAATTTAACATGCAGAATATTAGTGGGTGTTGTATTCTGTTTCCTCTTCTTAATCTGCTTAACAAAACATTGATCAAAATCGGACTCTTTTACGCTTACATTTAATGCGTCATGAAAAAAACCAACAGCTAGATCGGTGAGCGGAATGTCTTTTCTAACTGGAACATTAACTATTTCAACACTATTTGAGAGGATTTGTTGCTCAAGATGATTAATTTTTTCTTCAAGAACGAGAATTTTATTTTGTTGAGCTCTCTAAAACAGTCAGTCCGATTCTAAAAACCAATTCCCCGGGAGTTTGGTCCCTTTTCCCTACTCTCTTATTACAAACAAAAAGTCTCCGGGAAATTATTTCCTTTTTAAATTTACCAATCTTCGAAAAAGGCAAACAAATCATTGAATAAGAAGTACAGGAAGGGGTCTCATGAAAAAGAAGTGAAGCATTTTTCTAAAGTAGTGTGAGTTTCACAAACACAAACGCATTACAACAGGGCTGGTCTGCAGTTGAATGGTTAATCTCAGGGGCGCCAAGCGAAATATGATTGAATCAAGATTATATCGATTGTGAATCAATTTTATTTTTCAATTTCAATTCTTTTTTTGGACTACATGGTGTTTTAACGTTCAAGGTGTACACATGCACGCTTTTTATTATTTTTTTTTATTTTTCGTTACATTTTCTTCATTTTTCATCCTTAATTCATCATATTTATTGTCCTTTTTGGGGTCGTATTCGAAAGCGCATTCTATGAACAACTTGATCAAGTGTTAAAAAGCACAAGACATTGTGTAGCGCCTAACGATCACCAACAAAAATAAATGCGCCCCTGAACACGAGTTTTTGTTTTTTTTTTGGACAGATGAAACTACAAAACAACATTTGACCAATTACAGCTCAGCAAAATAACAGCACATGCCTTGTTTGACAGATGAGTTCCAAAATTTGACAGATGAGTTCCCAGTATTTTACATAATCAGAAATTTTTGTTGCTTCACTCACGTACACTGTACGTGTAGCTTACACCGCTTCCTGTACTTCTTACTCAATGAAACAAATTCTCCGGGAAAAAGGAGGCATTCTAAATGTCAAAAATTGGGAAAATTTTTACTCGTCTCCCGCCGAATCATTCGCATTCCCCGGAAATTTGTTGGAGAATTATAAACGAAAATGGAAGTGCATCGAAAATAAATTAAAATTTTTATAATTTTATCGATCTAAAACACCTAATAATTCACAGCTGCAAATGTTGCAGAGTTTAATGGAGATGTCGCCTTCGAATGCCAGAGCAGGCCAAAGAAAAAAGCCTCACAGTTTTGTGAGGAAAGTTGTGTTTAATGCAAAACGCCTGTTTGAAACGTGAAAAGGTTTCAAGGAATATTGTAAAGAGAATAATTGAAATATATGTAAAGCTTCTCAATTGAACGATATAACCAAAGACGTCTTACTCCAAACACATTTTTTTGAAAAAAAGCTAATTTCTTTCTAGAATTTACATGGCATTAGTTGTCATTAATTGACATTTCTTGATTTATTCCCAGTATTATCTTAAATATGATACTTAAAGATTGCAGCGCTGTCTCTTAAGTTTTAATTAGTAGTAATACTTCAACGCCAACGCAATATTTCTTTTATCTGGGGCTGTTTGACATATTTGTATCCATTGTTGACATAGCTGCTCTTCCAGGAGTTCACTAAGCACCTTACTGAAACAAGGATGGGATGAGCCAACATTAAAGCCTTTTCCAACGCCCGCCGCCGTTTGGTATGATCCCTCAGCGAAAAAACGCAAACAAGCCTTCAATTTTACAATAAGAAGAACTGAAAAACACTTTTCAACTGGTTTATTGTCTCTAATGACCATGAGTACATAATGAAATGATTAATGACACACCCAAAAAGAACTTTTTCATTAACTCTTTAACATTTTTAAAATATTAAAACCAAGACATTTATTAAAATGTAAAAAAAAAGAAAAACAAATGTACACACAGCTATTCTGGTGACTCCAAAGAATTAAATACACTCCTTTAAGAGCCTCTGGTAGCTCATTCTTCTCGTTTCATATGACAAATATTGCCAAACAGCTGTTTCGAACATTCAGAATTTTTGTTACCGCTTTCGAAGGGAAAAATAATCTCCCGAAGAATTCAAAATAAGGGAAAGAACTACCTGAGAGAGCACATCGTCCGGGGAGTACTATTCCCGGGGAATATTTAGAATTGTACTGAGTATCTTTCTCCCTCATTAATACCTAATAATCAGAATCAAAACCAATGCACATCGACACCTCCTTTAAAACTCCCCCTCCTTTTCTAATGCTCGCTCCACTTCGAAAGTAGTGTTGAAAGCTTATCTGTAATAGGCTAGCACTGTTGATTTCTTTCATCGTTGTTTAAGAATTTTTTTTTATGATAATAATTTTTGACAAAGTCTGTTATATTCCTACTGTCCTCTTCTATCTATTTACAAATTGGTTGATTGATAACTATGTTTTGAGTTTTGACTTTTTTTTACCTCAAGATTAGAATTAGTCAGAGAGAGTCTTTTTTTTTGCTGCGTGACCTACTTTTAAGGCTCTTATCTTATCAATTTGGAAAAAAAATGAATAGCTGAAGTGATAAGTCACTGAAATTCAAAATAAACTCTAAAGTTTTCTACATATTCCATTAACCTTAAACTTGAAATTCGGTTTAGGGTTTTTCATAAAAAAATTTTAGAATTCATTTGCTCCAAAGTCGATTTCCTTTATTCTTCAAGTGTCCTGTGAAAAGTTTCTTTCTTCTTTCTTAATCTTAACTTTTCAAAACGCGTGTTAATCTATCATCAGTTATGGAATCGATATTTTCCAATATCAAATCCAGAAAATCATGTTGCGTAAAGCCAGACACTTCCTTATGGTTACGGTTCAACATTCAACACGTGAAGATACTGTTATCAAATCTTATGCAAACAGTTTTCTTCTAAAGGCTTGACAACAGTTCTTTTTTTTCCTAATCAAATAATGGAAATGCAAGCAGGGTTCATTTTCTAGGGAGTTCTTAATCAAGTAATCGCTATTCGGAAATAATTAGGTGTCGCCTGATCAATTTTCTGAAAATTACCTTTATTTCTATATTATTACTTTATCTTAGAAATATATCAATAATGTTAATATTATAGGTATTAAAAATAACACCATCAAGGTTAACTGTTATAATTTAAAAACAAATTAAAAAAGGGGGAGAGGAGAAATTAGTTTCGCGTGCAATTAAGTGGGTAACACTGTATGCACTTGTACATTTGCACTTAAACAAACAGTTTAAATATTAATGTTCTCAATGATTGATGACTCACAGGTCTGGTTCGTTCTTAATTTTGTTTCTATAATTCTAATCTTGAATATTTGAACTATTAACATAAACATGATAATGAACAGAGGTACCTTTTTGTTAAAATGTTTTGAGTTATTTCCATTCAATTCATTGAAAAGAATTATATCGCTTCGATTATAATCAACAACCAGACATGTGTATAGACAATGTATTTAAGTACTTTGAAAGTTGCAAATAAATCATAAGAAAATGATGGCATGAGAATCATATAATGCTAGATTGATTGATTGGTAAAGGTTGTTGCACAACATTTTTGCAACAGTAAGCTACTTTTTCTTCAATTGCATATTGTTGCATAGTTTGAATGAATTTTATATTATCTTTAATATTGTATATTTGTGTTACCAAAAATTAGGTGACTTTCCTGAAACTCAATTATAAAACTTATAAACAAAAAAAAATTTAAATTAAATTTCCTGGAACAGATGTCAATCAAATAAATTCAAATTATAACTAGGTGCATATTACCATAAACAACTGAACGCTGGCCGGCCGGCATTGGCTTATGAATATTTATATAACTCCTAAAGTGACTGATATCTCTCAGCAAACAACTTTTATTGCTTTCGTCACGATCATATTCAGTTTTAAAGTTTAATAACCATACTAAATTTTAATATTTTTTGTTTGCTTTTTTATGTGCCTGAAAATAAGTATTTGTGGGAGGTCTGATAAACGGTTTGAGAGTAACTTCAGTAACGTAAGTAATTGTGGTTGTTTTTTTTTTTTTTTAATGGTTGGATAAACTTTAAATAATGATTAACTATATTTCCCTACAATTTTGAAGTGTCCTATGTAGGTTCAAGGACGAATAAAATAGGGGGTCAAAATTCATTAAAAAAGATGATTTCGTAGAAAATGCGTTAAATCCAGACTTGATGATATTATTTATCGTCACAAATTTCGTTTGATAAAATGAGGTAATTGTTCTCAGAACTTCAACGAAATACTTTGAAGTTATTGATGAAATGATGATTGAAATTGAACTCCCATTTCGCAGGAACAAAATTTAATTTATCCCCACTGACTTCGAAACAAAAAATTTCTTTGCAATGATACACCAAAAGAAAGGTCTTATCGAACTCTATTCATCGAAATGGGTTTCAAGTTTTTTGAACGCCTGGTAGCCGGGATATTGGTTTAAAATGTAAAATATTTGCGAACATTTTTCCCTACATTTTAAATGGATGTTACTCACAATTTTCCTCGAAAACTGTTATACAATTTGTACATTAAATGAAGGGCCATTGAAAGCGAATCTTTTTTTCAGCACTTGGTTATCTTATATATAAAAGAAAGTCTGTGTTAGTTACACTTTTTATAACTCAAGAACGGCTGAACCGATTTGGCTGAAAGTTGGTGGAGAAGTATCTAAAACACAGGAATCGGCTATAGGATAGTTTTTATTCTACTAGCTGACCCAGTAAACGTTGTTTCCCCATATAAACAATTACCTAGAACGGCTATATCGATATGGCTGAAAATTGGTATTGAGGTAGCTTATGACTAGGAAACAGATATATGAATGTTTTTATCATACTAGGTGACCCGGTAATCGTTGTTTTGCCTTGAAACTTCGAAATTTCTGTTACTTTCTGTTATATTGCAGACAAAGTTGACTGTTATACTAAAGCTTTCTATATGTAATTACTTATGTAATGTATATTAGCGTAGTTAGTTATTAAGAAGAACTCAACGCGAATGGTTGGTCCATCGCGATTTAAAAAAAATGAAGTCAAACTAAAACGCGTATATTATTTATGAAATTCTAAAGATAGAACAAATTGGCGACGAGGTCAAAAACTAAAATCAAAGAAGTGATTCAGTGTACAAAGTTTTAAAGAAAAAACTAAAAAATACAAGGACAATTTAAAAAGTGCACGTGCAAAATACAATTAAACAATAAAATGGCAGTTGCACCTAACATAACGCTTATGGCAAACATAACGCTCCCATTCAATCAATTCAACGAGGCAGAAGAGGAATGGGAAAATTATATCGAAAGATTTGAATTGTTCGTGACGGCAAATAACATTAGAACCGATCATAAAGTGAGCACCCTTCTTGCCTGCGTTGGGCCGAAAATGTATAATCTGTTAAAAACACTGTGTTCACCTGAGACACCAGTATCTAAATCGTACGAGGCGATCCACAGTGTGGCCAAAAGTAGAAAAAGTTGGCAAAAATACCTTTTTTCTCTCTTCAACTCATTAGAAAATTATTGATATGGTAAAATAGAGGTACTCTTGAGCTACACAAAATCGGTTTTTGTTTTATGATAAGTGCAGAGGAAGCAAAGTAATATTAATTTAAAGTTCGACTATTTGACAGGTTATTTGTTCTTGATATTCATGCAGTGCAAGAGGGTGTTTACCATTTTAAGTCGCATTTCTTTAAACAAAAAGCTATCAACTTGAAATAAAAAACGGATCCACAAGCATGTAGTAAGCTTTTAATTGATATCACAATTATATATGTTTTGTTTTAATATTGTGTTAAGAAATATGTTCGAATTTTAAGTTATTTAAAAGCATTATTTTAGAAAAAGTCCTTTGAAATCGTTAACAGAAAGTATATATAGACGTGAGATGGCGTAAAACTGTTTGTGTCCTGTTATGGTCCATAGAGTAGGCTTTCGTGTGAAGTTAAAATATTTTGCCCATATTTGCCCCTCTTAAAGAAAATTGTATTTTTGTGTGAGCAAAATTGCGTAAAATATTGGATAATATCAAGGGTTTACAATTTTTGTTTTAGGTTCCAACATTAGCCTATCACACAAATTTTTATTTGAAAACCTTATTCAATCAGGTAAACGTTCAATTCGAAATAAAACTTTATTTTACCCAATACATACTTGGTAAATCGGATAAATTGTTCAAAACCAAAAATGCAAGATCTGCGTTTAAAAGTGTTTTATTTTATATCCAGCTTTAAAAAAGGTGGTTGAGTTCGAAAAGTATCCGTGGTACCATTTGTCTCCTACCATGCACAAAATGTTAATTTATGGTAGTATTGTTATAAAAAAAAGCGCTTGTTCCTATAGGACATTTGAGACACAAGAGGCAATCAACAATTTCAATAAATATATATAGAGAGAACTTTTCACGCAAATACTCAAGAGAAAGACCAATGAAGATGTTCTTTGTGGACTCCTTATTTCATCTTCATATTTGTAACTAGTATGCATAAACCAATAAGCCGAAAATTCAATTTAGACTCATAGTTATAGAGATGTTAGAAGCTCCATATATCATTGACACTTCAAATTACTCGGACTCGGACTCAAATCAGAACTAGTTTTATTTTTTTCTTTAATTTTGTAATATAACTTGGTATTTTCTGGTTTTTTGTTACATATTTTCATGAATTAATTTCTTTTTATGATCTGTAATCACAAATAAATAGTTATCACAAAATACGCAGTTTTAATTGTGAGTTACATAACTACATACATATTCACGTAGGTATCCTGAAATCTTATTTTTCAATAAAAATAAAAATAAAAATAAAAACTGCAAAGATACTGATGTAGGCTAAAATTGATTTGGGGTGTTTGGATCACCCAATGCCCCCCCCCCCTTACCGACATAAAAAGTATCCTATCTGCTATTCCAGACTAAAATCTATCTCTGAGCCAAATTTTACCTAGATCCGTTCAACTGCTCTGGCGTGATTGAGCAACAAACATCTCTACCTTCACAAATCCATTCATCCAAACTTTAACATTTTTAATATCACTAGGATTTATAAATATTTATTCTCAATTTTTTAATAATTGTAATTTGAACTACTCAACATCCATTTTTCTTGAACAAAAATAAATGAAAACGAGGAAAAATAATTTTTGCCAACTTTTCATATACTTGGCCACACTGTGCGATCGTGAAATTAATCAGAGAACATTTAAACCCTGCACCATACTTCCTATCAGAACGAATGAAGTTTTCAAAACGGGACCAACAAGTAGGCGAAAGCATTGCAGAATATGTCGTGGACTTGCGAAAGCTCGCAACACATTGCAAATTCGGTAATAACTTAAATGAACAGTTACGAGACCGTTTTGTAAGTGGCATTCGTAACCCAGATGCTAAACGAAAGTTCAGAGCGGAGAAAGAAGAAGAGCTTACATTCAGTAAAGTCATCGAAATTGCAACGGGCATAGAGCTTATGGAAAGAGATGCTAATACATCATCAACATCAGCAGCAGTTAACCCAGATGCTAAACGAAAGTTCAGAGCGGAGAAAGAAGAAGAGCTTACATTCAGTAAAGTCATCGAAATTGCAACGGGCATAGAGCTTATGGAAAGAGATGCTAATACATCATCAACATCAGCAGCAGTTAATTTTATGAAACAAGACAACATGAAAAGGCGAGGAGCAGGACAGCAGCAACATCGACAGAGGCAGCAGCAGCAAACAGCAAGCAACTGGCGGCGGAATCAGAACAATGGCAAAAGCTTTGGCAGTGGAGATCAGCATACAAACGTTCAAAATGATGGCAAGGGAGACAGGTATAGTGCTTGTAAATGTTGTGGTAAAATGAACCATATGTATAAAGATTGTAAGTTCAAGAATTATAATTGTGTAGTATGTGGGCGAAAGTGCCATTTAAAAGCAGTTTGTTATAAAGAAAAAAGGCAAAATAATTTTATGGATACAGCCCAAAATAAAAATGAAAATGTAAAGGGCATTGACAAGTGCATGAATCTTTTCGCTTGTGAGCCGGTGTTTAGTCACAAAAATGTAGATCCGTTTTCAATTGAATTAAAAATCGATGGCACTCCTAGATGTATCCAAGTGGATACGGGTGCCGGTGTCTCGGTCATTTCCGAAAAGGAATATCGCGAAAAGTTTTCTCATCGTACTCTTGAGAAAAGCAATTTAGTTTTAATGTCATATACGGGAGAAAAAATCTCTCCAATCGGAATGATTGAGCTGCAGGTAGAATATAGATCGGTGGTGCTTCCATTAAAGTTGTATGTTGTTGCAGGTGGATCTCAAATGCTGCTAGGTCGTGAGTGGCTTCAGAAACTCAATATATCATTGCAGGATAAGCCAATATTTACGTGTAATGCGGAAGGTATAGAAGAAATGATAGGGAACAGTGAGTCATTTAAAGCTAAATTGTATGAAAAGTTTCCTAGTGTGTTTTGTGACAAGTTAGGGACTCTTAAAGATAGTCCAGTGAAAATCCGGGTAGTAGATGGTACGAAACCAAAATATGTCCCAGCACGCTCTCTTCCAATAGCACTCGAAGAAAAAGTTAACGTGGAGCTAGACCGCCTTCTTAGAGAGAAGATCTTGGTCAAAGTGGAGGCAAAGGGGTGGCACTCCAATAGTGCCCGTGCTAAAATCAGACGGAACAGTAAGGATATGTGGTGATTATCGGATCACCATCAATAAGCATTTGATTCCCGAAAATTCTTCAACTCCCAAAATCGATGACCTAATGACAGGTATAAAAACTGGTGGGAGTTTCACAATTCTCGATTTGAGTCACGCATATCAGCAGATGGTTTTGGATAACGAATCCAAGAACCTGGTCACGATAACGACGCTTCAAGGTGATATGACTTACAATAGGGTCCCATATGGCATCAAAGTAGCTAGCTCCTGCCATTTTTCAGAATAAAATCAGTTCGAAGTTGCGACAAGTTAAAAATGTTAGAGTTTATTTTGATGAAGTACTGATTTTCGGTGATAATGTGAAAGAGCATTATGATACTCTCTTGAAAATTTGTGAGTTGTTCAATGAAATGGGGTTGACAGTCAGCAAGCATAAATGTCAGTTTTTTAAAGACGAAATTAAGTTTTTGGGTTTCCGTATTTCCAAGGAAGGAATTTGCCCTAACGAAGACAAGGTCAAGGCTATTATAGAAGCGCCACACCCGAAAAATATAAGCGAACTTCAGTCTTTCTTAGGGCTTGTAAATTTTTATAGAAAATTTTTACCAGATCTATCAACAATTGAAGCCCCTATGTTGAATTTGTTAAAAAAAAATGTGAGGTGGAATTTTAATAAGAAATGCAGTGATGCATTTAATGAGGTGAAAAAATTGTTGACGGGTAATAAGATTTTAGTTCATTACGATCCATCGAGTCCAGTGATCCTATCTTGTGATGCATCCCAGTACGGGATAGGTGCAGTCCTGCAACACAATGTGCAGGGGACGGAAAGGCCGATAGGGTTTGCGTCCCGGACATTAACTAAATCTGAACAGCACTACAGCCAAATAGACAAGGAAGCACTGGCTATTGTGTTTGGAGTGATGAAATTCAATAGATTGTTATGGGGCCGGCACTTCACAATTCGATGTGATTGTAAGCCAATTGTAAGTATTTTTGGTCCTAAAAAGGGGATACCTCTGATGGCAGCGAGTAGGCTTCAGCGTTATTCCGTGTTTTTGTCTGGGTATGACTATGATTTAGTTTTCGTAAGATCTGAAAATAATCCAGTAGCTAACGGTTTATCGCGCGTGCCTCTCGTTTATGAAGATAACGGTGAAACTGAAGAGAAATCTTATCTGAATTTAATTGAAGAACAAAGAATTTTAGATCGCAAGCTAATCAAAAGTTGCACAGCAAAAGATAAATTATTGTCGCAAGTAGTTGGCTACGTACAATATGGATGGCCTAGGGTGGTGAACGAAGAAATTAAGCCGTTTATGCAAAGGCAAGAAGAATTAACACTAGAACAAGGAGTGTTAATGTGGGGTTATAGAGTTATTGTTCCCGAAGAGTTACGAAAACAGCTCTTGAAAGAGTTGCATTTTAACCACTTAGGAATTACAAAGATGAAATCAATTGCAAGAGGGTATTTCTGGTGGCCTTCTATGGATGAGGCAGTTATTAACATTGCAAATGACTGTGTGGAATGTCAAAAACATCGTCAAAATCCACCAAAAGATAGGTCTCATTTTTGGGAAGTTCCAAAGGGAGTTTGGAAAAGGTTACATCTAGATTTTCTGGGTCCTTTTCGGGGAAAAACTTATTTGGTGTTAGAAGATGCATTTTCGAAATGGATCGAGGTTTTTAACATGTCATCAATAGAAACAAAACATACAATAGCTAAGTTGCGAGAGGTATTTGCGAGATTCGGGTTACCTGAACATATAGTAACAGATAATGGTAGAACGTTTACTGCTCATGAATTTAAGTTGTTTATGAATTCCAATGGAATCAATCATACATTTTCTCCACCGTATCACCCTGCATCAAATGGGCAGGCTGAAAGCGCCGTTAAAATTGTAAAAAACTTCCTAAAGAAAAATGAAAGTTCAGACTCAGAAACTGCGTTAGCCAGGTTTTTGTTCGATTATAGAATTGCTACGCACTCAACAACAAACGACAGCCCAGCTAATCTTTTGTTAAAACGAAAGCTCAGAACCAGGTTTGATCTCTTAAGGCCAGATCCAAGAGAACCCATATTATTGAAACAAGATAAATTAAAACAGAATTTAGAGAGAAAGGAAAGAAAATTGAGAGGGTTGATTCAGTTTTAGTTCGAGATTATAGGAATTCAGTGAATAAGTGGGTGAACGCAGTTGTTGAGGAGCAATTAGGACCTGTTACATTTACCGTGAAAACTGATAGTGGGGAAAGATGGAAGCGGCATTCAGATCAAATGATACCTTGCAGAAGCAATAATAAAATGCCTGAACGATATGAATCAGAAGTTGACGATTATATAATCTCAAGAGTCGATGATAAAATTGAAAATAACCAGAAAGAAACTTCAACGGTTCACAAAGACAAAGAGTCTAATGTACAAGATGTCAGTGAACCTATTTCAGAAAAATTAGTGGTTGAAGAATGTAAAAGATATCCAACCAGAATAAGAAAACCTGTAGAGCGGTTCCAACCGTCTTAGAATATTTATGTATGGAAAGTATATAAATACATGTATAGGTAAGTACACCTACACATAAAATGTTACAATTTTATTTTATATGTAAGAATATGAAGTTGATTACCTAATATACAGGGTGATTCACGAGCGTTGTGCCAAAAAGCTAGAGCGTGAAGGTTGAGTTGAGACAAGAAAAAAATCGTATGGGAGGGGGGGTCTATTCCCCCCCGTTTAGCCGGGAGGGGCAATTTTCTGAAAAATTGACTTATTTTGTTTAAAAAAATATTAAAAATCAACGGCTTCGTTTACAACACCGTGCTATACCTTTCTGAAAAGCCAAAAACTTCTTCTTTCACTTTGTTTTTAAATTAAATTGTTTTAACAAATAGTTTAAAAAAAATGAATTTTCAAACTCAGAATTTACAAAAAAAAAGCAAAAAAAAAATTTTTGAACTCATTTTTTTCAAAATTTTATGTAATTAAGTACTTATTTTGTTTTAAAAATTCAACATGTTTTTTAATTTTTAGTCGAAAACAGAAAACCGGATGCAAAAATGTCTTTTCGTTTTTGAGAAATTAAGAAAAAACCGAAACCACTTTTTTCTAAAAAAATTTTTGTTTTTATTTTTACCTATCTGGACTTTTAGTTTAATTTATTAATTTAATTTATAAATTTAATTTTTTGTGATTGGAGTTTTATGAGGACTCAATAAAGTAGAAAAGTATTGGATTTTCCCTGGATTAATCATTTTTTTCATTGATAACGTCTGCCATTGACCTTTCACTTCTAGCTCTCAGCGCTCTCGTCGGCGGATTCTTGAAAACATGCTACGACTTGGGCGCCATCTATTGGGATATCTTTCAGCGTAGAGTCTTTCGGCTTCCCGATCTCGACAACAAGTTAAACCGTAGCAGAAGGTCCTGTCCGCTAACTATTCTCAAGCGTATGAGTTTGTTATTGTTATGTGTTGATGAGTCAATATTTTAATTGTAAATGGTGGTTTAGTAAATATGCGATGCCTTTTATTAACCTTTAGGTTGTTAATTGTTTTTTCATTCAAGAAAAAATGCGGTTTAATTATCTTAAGCCCCTAGCAGGTAGAACTCTTCGCCGGCGAGTGGCCGCGGCCCCAGGTAAGTAAGAAAAAATTACAGTTCAGTTTTCAGACGATATCAATGAACAAAATGGTTAATCCAGAGATAATGTAATACTTTTCTACTTTATTGAGTCCTCATAAAACTCCAATTACAAAAAATTAAATTTATAAATTAAATTAATAAATTAAACTAAAAGTCCAGATAGGTAAAAATAAAAACAAACATTTTTTTAGAAAAAAGTGGTTTCGGTTTTTTCTTAATTTCTCAAAAACGAAAAGACATTTTTGCATCCGGTTTTCTGTTTTCGACTAAAAATTAAAAACATGTTGAATTTTTAAAACAAAATTAGTACTTAATTACATAAAATTTTCAAAAAAATGAGTTCCAACATTTTTTTTTTTGCTTTTTTTTTGAAAATTTTGAGTTTGAAAATTTATTTTTTTAAAATTATTCGTTAAAACAATTTAATTTAAAAACAAAGTGAAAGAAGAAGTTTTTGGCTTTTCAGAAAGGTATAGCACGGCGTTGTAAACGAAGCCGTTGATTTTTAATATTTTTTTAAACAAAATAAGTCAATTTTTCAGAAAATTGCCCCTCCCGGCTAAACGGGGGGGAATAGACCCCCCCTCTCATACGATTTTTTTCTTGTCTCAACTCAACCTACACGCTCAAGCTTTTTGGCACAACGCTCGTGAATCACCCTGTATATAAAATGAATATAAATTAACTACTGAAATATTATCTTAAGATTATAAATTTATTATTTTTGAATTATTAAGAAATCTTTAAATTACAGGGGGAAGAATGTTATATTGCAGACAAAGTTGACTGTTATACTAAAACTTTCTTTATGTAATTACTTATGTAATGTATATTAGCGTAGTTAGTTATTAAGAAGAACTCAACGCGAATGGTTGGTCCATCGCGATTTAATAAAAATGAAGTCAAACTAAAACGCGTGTTTTATTTATGAAATTCTAAAGATAGAACACTTTCTTTCATCTAAAGGCGAACTTATCAACAAAGTATTCCCAAACATCATTTCTAACAAATTGAATAATTCATTATGAGATCATTGAAACAATGCATTCATTCAAGAAATGCAGGTGAAGCCACCAACTATCCAGATGTGCCTGGCTTACCACCACACAATTAACGCAAAAGTGTGCAACGGCAAGTGTTTGGTGGTAAATTGATGAACAATGTGATTTACGCGACGATAAAAAAAAATAGAGTGACGTGACAGCTCTTGAAGAGACAATAAGGTCTAAGTGGCTTACTCTCATCAACAATTCTCTAAGTGCGTGTGAAGAATTGAGGGGGCGTACAATTTAATGCCGATTCCTAACGGCAAAGTTTAGAAGCACTTTTTTTCATGACAGATGATACTCTTGGAACTTGTAAGTGGTGTCAGTTCTTCGCAAGAGACAGTGCCCGTGAAAGATGAAATAAAAACCTTATGGGCACGAGTAGGATTCGAAACCACAACGTTCTGCTAAGCAGCCAACGCACTACGCCACGGACACTGCGCGACGATACTCAAAAAAAAAATTCGAAGGTGAGGAAGTTCTATTTCCGAGGATTCCGATGATCCCAACCGATATTCCGTTTGCTAAAAGAATCCAATCTATAATTTTTAGTTTATTTTTTGTATTTTTTTTTCTTTTTTTTTTGTATATTCTTTTTATTTCTTTTTTTTATATTTGTTGTCCTTGTCAATGTATGTGCCACCATGCCTACTCTACTTAAACCTAAACCCAAATCCCTTAAACTAAAACAAGTATGTAAGCCGGCCAAGGCTCAAAACCCCACCCCGACTACTCATTGTCAAGTGCTGACTGAAGCCACCAGAACTGGTCCTCCTGCTTCACCCTATCAATTTGGTCCCGTTCGGACACAGTCCTACTGAACCGAAGGAGCTCTACTCCGTCTTGTGCGAGGACTTCTCGACTGTTCTTCGCCTGACGTGGTAGATTAGCGGCACTGCCAATCTGTCCTGTATCAGACCGCATTTATCTAAATGGAGGAATGCGTCTGGTGGAATGAAGAAGACACTGCCTCTCGAACACCCGAATCTTCTCCATTTGAGATGGTGCAACGTTGAACCACACTGGACAGCCATAAACGATCATCGGCCGTATAAGGGCCATGTAGCAAATAACCTTCAGTCTAGGGTCAAGCCGACTGCTGTAAAACAGCCGTTTCGTCAGAGCGAAGGCTCCTCTGGCCTTAGTCAGAGCAGCATCTATATGTCTGTCGAAATACCGATACTAGTCCAACCAGATACCGAGATACTTCACTTCACTTTTGCTCGTTAATCGCTGTCCGTGAGGCCCAACGATAACCATCTTGCGCCAATTCTTGCGCGTATCCCTCGTGGCCCCAGCTTCTTGTAATCTCATATAAAGCACATCTCCTGATGCAAATACATCAGCAACCGAAGCTCGGCATTGATCATGTTACAAAAGTTAATCTTCCGTCAGAAAAATAAATCTTAGCTACCCCTGTCAAACGCCTCAAGAAATTTAACCTCATTCGCCATCCATACCAAATTTTGATTAGATCGATTAAGCCATTTATTTCAGGATAGGTGGGTTCAGTTTACTTATCCTATTTTCGTATTTAAGAATAATACTATGCTAGCAAAAAATGATACCAAATACAAGGAAGACACTAAAAGCAAAACCATGTACAATGATAACAAGGCGTATCTAGGTGTACCTCTTGCTTGCACTTGCTACAAAGTACACACCAATGCACATTTATAAAATCTTTATTCATATTTATTTTGATTTCACCCACCACTGGTTGCATACTTGATTGTATGCTAATTTTTATTTCCGCACAAATGGGCTTATCCTGTTTGGAAAATAAAAAACACAAAAATACAATTCAAAATCGATAAAACAGAGCTATATGCTATGCATGTTCATATCTAGATCTACATATTTGTTTGGAGAAACATAAATTTGTGTTCTCTTGAATAATTTAATTCGCAAGGAAATGTTAAACGCAGGAATAACAGCAATCATGCGTGTATCTCTCTCCTTGCCAACATCTCTGACATTAAATGGAAATTTATTATGAACACATTATTATGTTCTTCATTATGAACTCGAGTTTCCAATATTCTTGCATTTTAAAGGTTAAAGGTCAAATTAAAATTTTCATTCAAAAGCATCTCTTTTTTCTTCAACCTTCCTGCAACTTGTTTTTCGACAGAAAATTGTTGAAATTAATAATTTGATTATTTATTTAAACCACGTGCGGTTTTCCTGACATGACATTTAAAAATTCGTAATACGACACACAATTAAGGTTTTTGATTCCATCTTCATTAAATGACAGACACATTTTATTTCATTTCCTTCCGCATATTTATATTGGCGTTCATGTGTGCATCGTATTGAATTTCTTAAAAAATTAAAAAAAAAAAAAAAACTGAAGGAAAAATTATGTGAAAAATTCGATATTTTCTTTTTTTTTAAAGTCAAGCAACGTCACTTTTTCTTAGTTTTAGGTGCTAACTAGGCAAATTGTTGATTGTTTATTTGGCGACTGTTATATGACTCAACCTGTTAATTTTGTTTAAGTTTGAAACCGTTGAATAAATGTTTCCACTGAAAGGTTAGTGCAAGGTTGTCATCTTCAATTTGACAATTATGTATGGATAACTCAGGGCATTTATGACAAAAAACACATTTTCTTTGTTTTTCAATTCACTTACCTAATTTGATTACTAGCTAACAGTTGTTATTACGAAACAACATTTGAATTAGCCAGAAATTGAATTGAGCAACATTTATTTCAAAAATTATTATTTTTTCTCTCTCTTTTCAGACCAATGTGGGATGCACTCCTAAAGTCGGTTCGTTGCGAAATAATCAGCTTCTCGCGTAATGACCAAATTGATGCTTATGTCCTAAGGTAAATCATAATCCTATTTTTCATCTATTTCGATATAAATTCTGTCCCATTTAAAATCACGAACGTTTATAATGTTGAAAACAACTTTGAAATACCGCATCCTAAACACAGCAAATGTTTGAGTTATTTTTAAATATTTGACGGATGCTTAAGATGATGACCTTTTCGATTATAAGTATGGGGCTTATTTTTATAAATCGTAAACACTCTCTATCTCTCTCTTAGACTTTTTTTTAACTCTTGATGTGCTAATTGTATGTACACAAACGCATCTCCATCTGATGCCAAAATTTGCAGACTTGTTTGTCATCACAAACTAAAAAAATACGAGAGAGACATTTTGTGCGTCAGGTATACAAAGTTGTTGCCAAAAATCTTTTGACCGATAAATAAATAAAAAAAAGAAAATAGATACAAACACAGAATCAGCTAAAACACTTTATCATGTTACTTTCCGTCATTCACATCATCGACCTGCTAAAGAAAACGAAAACAAAAACTCTTAGAAGCGATTGCTATAGTCATGTTAAGTAATCATCTGTTCTTTTTTTTTGAAAATGTCAACTCACTTCTTTTCCTTAACATAAAAAGTGTCAACATTGGACTTTCTTTTCTGTTTTGTGTAGAGGTAATTCAAATTTTGTATTTATTACCTCTTTTAGCGAGAGCAGCATGTTTGTTTCGAAGCGTCGTTGGATATTGAAGACTTGTGGCAATACCACTCCATTGCAATGTCTCGAGCCACTACTAGAGATGGCTGAAGAAATTGGCTACACTGACGTGGAAGACCTTTTCTATTCTCGAAAGAACTTCAAACGTCCTGAATTGCAGGTAATGCACCCTTATACAATATAACAACTCCTCTTCCTAAACTTATAACTTTGTTTCGTTTTTCTACTTTGTTATAAAACAGATTTCTCCCCATCGTGGTTTCGACGAAGAAGTAGCACTATTGGATTCAATTTTCGACGATGGACGAGCCTATTGTTTAGGTTCGGTTAATCGGGAATGTTGGTATTTGTATACATTGAGCCGCGGGGGAGGAACACGAGGCGATCGAATTTCTCGATGCATTCAAGATTCACATAATATGCCAGATCCAGATCAAACAATTGAAATATTGATGACCGAATTAGATCCAAAAGTTATGGCGATTTTTTCGAAGGACGAATGTTCAAGTGGAATTGAAGCCACTGAAGTGAGTGAAGCAAAATTAATTAATTAATCTCATTAAAAGGGTTAAGGATGAATGCGTAGATACATTCTCTTAGATATGAAGCATCTTTTGCATAATGTAGTTGAAGTAGGGCTTCTCTAATTACGTTGATTAATCGTATTTTAGCAGAGATTTTGTGATTAATTTGTATAATCATTTCACAAGAGATGACTTAACTACTACTCAAGGGTTATGTTACTCAATTTAATTGGAAGGAAAACGTTTTGAATAGTTAAAAAGTAGATGGATCTGCTGGAAAGAAAGATGAAAACGACACATACAGGGTGATTCACGAGCGTTGTGCCAAAAAGCTAGAGCGTGTGGGTTGAATTGAGACAAGAAAAAAATCGTGTGGGAGGGGGGTCTATTCCCCCCCGTTTAGCCGGGAGGGGCAATTTTCTGAAAAATTGACTTATTTTGTTTAAAAAAATATTAAAAATCAACGGCTTCGTTTACAACACCGTGCTATACCTTTCTGAAAAGCCAAAAACTACTTCTTTCACTTTGTTTTTAAATTAAATTGTTTTAACGAATAGTTTAAAAAAAAAATAAATTTTCAAACTCAAAATTTTCAAAAAAAAGCAAAAAAAAACATTTTTGAACTAATTTTTTTCAAAATTTCATGTAATTAAGTACTAATTTTGTTTTAAAAATTCAGTGTGTTTGTTAATTTTTAGTCAAAAACAGAAAACCGGATGCAAAAATGTTTCTTCGTTTTTGAGAAATTAAGAAAAAAATCAAAACCACTTTTTTCTAAAAAATCTTTGTTTTTATTTTTACCTATCTGGACTTTTAGTTTAATTTATTAGTTTAATTTATAAATTTAATTTTTTGTGATTGGAGTTTCATGAGGACTCAATAAAGTAGAAAAGTATTGGATTTTCCCTGGATTAATCATTTTTTTCATTGATAACGTCTGCCATTGACCTTTCACTTCTAGCTCTCAGTGCTCTCGTCGGCGGATTCTTGAAAACATGCTACGACTTGGGCGCCATCTATTGGGATATCTTTCAGCGTAGAGTCTTTCAGCTTCCCGATCTCGGCAATAAGTTAAACCGTAGCAGAAGTTCCTGTCCGCTAACTCGAGCGTATGAGTTTGTTATTGTTATGTGTTGATGAGTTAATATTTTAGTTGTAAATGGTTGTTTAGTAAATATGCGATGCCTTTTATTTACCTATAGGTTGTTAATTGTTTTTTCATTCAAGAAAAAATGCGGTTTAATTATCTTAAGCCCCTAGCAGGTAGAACACTTCGCCAGTGAGTGGCCGCGGCCCCAGGTATAGTAAGAAAAAATTACAGGTCAGTTTTCAGACGTTATCAATGAACAAAATGGTTAATCCAGGGATAATGTAATACTTTTCTACTTTATTGAGTCCTCATAAAACTCCAATTACAAAAAATTAAATTTATAAATTAAACTAATAAATTAAACTAAAAGTCCAGATAGGTAAAAATAAAAACAAAGATTTTTTTAGAAAAAAGTGGTTTCGGTTTTTTCTTAATTTCTCAAAAACGAAGACATTTTTGCATCCGGTTTTCTGTTTTCGACTAAAAATTAACAAACACATTGAATTTTAAAAACAAAATTAGTACTTAATTACATAAAATTTTGAAAAAAATTAGTTCAAAAATGTTTTTTTTGCTTTTTTTTTTTGAAAATTTTGAGTTTGAAAATTTATTTTTTTTAAACTATTCGTTAAAACAATTTAATTTAAAAACAAAGTGAAAGAAGTAGTTTTTGGCTTTTCAGAAAGGTATAGCACGGTGTTGTAAACGAAGCCGTTGATTTTTAATATTTTTTTAAACAAAATAAGTCAATTTTTCAGAAAATTGCCCCTCCCGGCTAAACGGGGGGGGGAATAGACCCCCCTCCCATACGATTTTTTTCTTGTCTCAACTCAACCTACACGCTCTAGCTTTTTGGCACAACGCTCGTGAATCACCCTGTATACTTGCCTCAAAATTATCAAGTTTTGTTTAGATATACGAAACATGATAATGAAATAAAAAACAAAGGTTTCAATGAAGAAACATTGAGCAGAAGAGACACGACTAAATGATGAATTCCTTGTAACTTCATAAAGTCGAGAAAATTGATACTCCGTGGATTGCCTTTTCTTTAAGTTTTACGAACTAATTTCGACTAAATTGAGTTTTATTTTGTTAGAAACATTTAAATAAATCAATGAACCAAATCAAACAAAAAACAAGTATACGCCAGAGTGACTTTTGTTGCCGCGAAATAACGCTTCCAATGGGCCAATGAGGACTTTCAAACTGTGACAGTGGATAGCGGCCATGTTGTTGCTACTACATCTGTCAAAATAGCTGTCATTCTTGATTATTCCAAATGATAAATTTGTACTGCCAGAATGAGGGTTCTGTTGAGACTACTTTTTGTCAGGTTTGCCCGTTGTATGGTCATCCATTCATCATAATCATTTTTAGCGATGAAGCCCATTTATGGATGTCGTTTCATTTAAGTTTGAAGTTGAAAAGCGCTTAATAAAAGACCCTTTACATTTAGTCGCCATAGTATTGAAGTGCCTTATACGGTATACGCCATTTATACATTTTTGGGAAATCGCTTTTGAATGTTTTGAAGTCTATTACGAAAAAACTAACCGCTGAAAAAAATTTTGATTTTTTTTGTATGATATATAGTTAAGGATTCTCTTTCATAAACATGTTATTTATCATCCGTTAGTCTTTTAGTTTTTAAAATATTTAAATATTTGTCTAAAATGAGTTTGCCCTTTACGCCATCAAAATCAGAAGTTATTTTCCTTTTCATACACACACGTCAAAAAAATAAAAATAAGATTCTGTGTTCTCACTTTGTACAGGATCGAACTCAAGCACATTTTTAACCCCCCATAACTTTTGAACACATAGAGTTAGAAGTTTCAAATTTAAATTACAAAACAAAGGCCCAGTAAAAAAATAATTTCTCAGAACCACAACTTCCTGAGACTGAGATATTGAACAGTAAAAATTTTAAAAACCGTACTTGACTCACTCACTGACTCACTAGTCATCAAAATTATGAAGCACTTCTAATAACAGCAGAGTCTTGAAATTTGGTACAATGGTAGGTTTTCGGGTCTTTACAAAGGAAAAAATCGAAAATTTCAATTTGCTCATTCAGGGGGCGTGGTATCTGCCCACTTTTTAAAAATGGTCGTAGGATGTTGAAATTCGGAATTCTAATAGGGTTTTGGTTGAACGACATGGAAAAAATGAGAAAAAAATCTATTTCCATTTAGGGGCGTGGTATCCGCCCACTTTATCAAAATGGTCGAAAACATTTAAATTCGAAATTCTGTTAGGGTGAATACAAGAGAAAATATAAGTATAAAATGTAGTTTCATTAAAGGGGCGTGGTTGCCGCCAACTTTCTTAAAATTGTCATATAGGATGTTGAAATTTAAAATTCTGGTTTGTTTAAGTTCATAACACTCCCATGAGTGTGGTTTCACAATGGACCTTTGTCAATATGTGAAACATTTGAATAAAACTTCATTCCATATGAATTTATGTAATTCTTACAAAAGAAGTTCCGCATTAGTATCAGGCACTGGAGAATTCATTTTCGCACGTCCTCTCTTCATGGGGCTTAGCAGACTGATAAATATTTTTCGTCCAGTAGTCGAGTATTCACATCGACAAATGAAAAATAAAATATTTTTCGTGACTGTTACGTATGTATATACGATTTCTAAGCATTATACTGAAATTTGTATGCACATACGTCAAATCAATACTGAACGATCCTTTGATTTTCGATGACTTATGTTCTTAGACAATAGACGTACGTCAGAACAATGCTCAAAATTTTTTTTTCATAAATTGCATGAAAAATTTGCCGTAAATGCCAAAATTTGGCGTTTACGTTAAAACAATACTTGAACTTGTTGATTTTGATGGATATACATATGTACGTCAAAACCATTCTGAATATCTCAGCAACGAAAAGAGATACAAAAAAACGGACAACAGATTTGAAAAGAGCGCCCTCGAAAATATAAGACTGCATACCCAGTTCAAAATATGAATTTTGGCGTATACGGCACTTCAATGCTAGGGCGACGATTTATAAAACTGTCAAAAACGTGCCAACGCCGCCGATTCTCACTTTTTAAAAACTTCAAACATGTCACATCAGCCTTAGGGTTGTCTGAAAGAGATTAGGTCCGTTCTTTTACGTTTTCGGCAGTTTTTGTAAAAACTGTCAAAAATCGAGGAGCAGGGATGGAATTTTGTGATTCTCCCAAAAATTAAAGCAGTTGCCCGTAGCTAAGTTAGTAAGTGCGTTGGCTGCTAAGCAAAACATCGTTGGTTCGAGTCCTACTCAGGCCAAGTTTTTATTTCATCTTTCACGGGCACTGCTTCTTGCGAAGACCTGACAAATCTTCCAAGAGTATCAATCTTTCATGAAAAAGTGCTTCTCAACTCTGCCGTTCGGAATCGGCATTAAATTGTAGGTCCCATCAATTCTTCACACGCACTCAGAGAATTGTTGATTAGAGTAAGCCACTTAGGTCTTGGCTCTTCAAAAGCTGTCGCGCCACTCTATTTATTTTTTTTTTTTTTTTTTATTCCCAAAAAGTAAAAGAACACTCTCCCAAATGGACAAAATTATATCAAACGTCAACCAAATTCAATGTACTTCTTATGGTTTGACAAAACTTGCAAAAACTGCTACAAGAAAATTTTGTGGCTAAAATCGGGAGATAGGGGAAATATTTTTCTGACAGAAATTACAAAAATCGGGAGTAAAAGAACAGAAAAGTGGGAGGATTTGGGAGTTGTCGGCAGTTTTAGGGAGTAAAAGAACAGACCTATTAATATTGAATTCGGGTGCTAATTTCATACCTTTCAACTAAATGTCAAATAACTTGATTTTTTCAGAGAGCCGGCATACATAAGCTCATACCAGGAATGGTTATTGACGATTATCTCTTCGATCCATGCGGTTATTCCATGAATGGTATAGCCAAAAATGTGAGTTCAATTTATTTTCAAAAAATTAAGTTAACTTGAATTAAATGTGAATACAATTATTTCTTTTCTTACCTCTGAATCGGATTTGTTAATATTAAAGATTTCTGGAAATTATCCGCAAGTAAGTTGAGTGCAGCATTAGTTGTTCGTTTTGATTTTTTTTTTTTTTTATTCACGCGAGTTGTTTTGTTTTGCTCAGTTTGCGTTTCCCATTTTTCAAAATTTGCTTTTTTGTTTTGTTTTCCAGGGTTGCTACATGACAATTCACATAACTCCGGAACCAGATTTCTCATATGTTAGCTTCGAGAGCAACGTGGCATCATCCAATTACTCTGATTTGATCTCGCGAGTTATTAAGACATTCCAACCGGGAAAATTCGTTGTGACCATTTTTGCTAATAAGGTAAGACTCTTCTTTTTACACTTTTTAAAAAGTTCCAATAATTATTCTTGTGTTTTTTTGTTTGCAGTCATCACCAGCATACACGGCCTTCCGTGAAATTGATAACGCCTCAAATTTGGCCGAATGGAAACGTCGCGACATTCAATATTGCCGTTTCCCGTCTTACGATTTGACTTATGCGCACTACTGCAAATTTCCCAGCTGAGGGTTACAGGTCAAGCCTTGCCTTGTTGGCGGGGTTAATACCCATCAATTCCCCCCATCATCGGCAACACATCAACTTTCAACTACAAACCGAACACCAGCTCCAACTTCAATTTCCAACACTTCATCAGTATTCTCGACACCGTTATCCACTCCAAAACACTGTGCAATTTCCAATAAATTCAGCAATTTGATCTTCAGCTCATCCATTGCCGATGAAAGCACAAAACTTCAACATTCGTGCTATCCTCCATCATCAACTCTACATCCATCGATTGTTTCTGCAGCTGCAACAAAACCATCGCGACGCATTGATTCATTGAAACGCATTGACAGTCTACTTATCGGAACTCTCTTGCTATTGCAAATATATTCATGGGTATTCTATATTGATTTGGATGAGTACTCTCCGTTGGTTCTGTTCTCATGGTGGCGCAATAAGATCTCTTGAAATTGCCTAAGACATATCCAACATTTGATCATCATTTAATAATTATTGAGTATTTTAATTGCATTGCAAATGAAGTACTGCACCGCAACACATTTCAAAAACAACAACAGCAACAAAATCAACAAACAATACAACATCATCAGTCTTGTCTCTTACTCTTACTCTTATAAAATTAATCTTAAAATTACAAAACGAAAATCAACAATGTTTTTCAACAACATCGGTTTTCATTTAAAAATGAAGTTAAATTTAATGAAAAGACGATTTTTCATAATTCTATGGAAATTATTACAGAAGACTATTTATAACGGTAAGAGGATGAGATAGCGAATGTCTCCTTGCGCCCGTTAATGCGTTTTATTTTATTGATTTTTTTCCAATTTATATTTTTTTTGCTGTTCAATTAATTTTGAATGGAAAATTCTTATTGCATTTCAGTTTTTGTTTTTCAAAATTTTGTATACTTATTTTTAGTCGAATACAAAAGTTGTAAATTTGTATTTTTTTTTTTTTCGAATAATAAAATATTAGTTTTGATGGACTTTACTACATAAACATTTGTTCGATAATTATTTTTTGTTTAAATGTTTTGTTTGCAGGGCGCAAGGAATATCGAAACATAAAATGATGTAAATGGGGTGTAAGTCAATAGATTTGAAAAGAAGTGCTTATAAAAAAAGAGGAATTGATTGATTGTATTTTTTTTTATGCGCACAGAAAGCCTTGATTGATTGTATATATGCTTTGTAAATTTTGAAATTTATTTGTTAAACTAGTTTGTATTGAGGATAGATATTTATGAAGAACAGTATATCAGTGTCAATACTCATTCTGTTGGCCAAGAAGCAAACATCCCGCTCAATTTAAAATAAATACAGTGAACATTGGAACGTGAACACCTCAAAACGTGATCACTGATCACTGTATTATTTAGAGTCAGGGCATAGCTTTCATTGGTTTCAATCATTGGAAAAAATCAGTAGAATTTTTTTGAATGTTTTTGACAGGTCTGGCATAGCTCTCATTGAAATGTTATGTCATTGAACAAAAATGTCAGTGAAATGGAGAATGGAGTCCTTCGCATATAGTCTTTGGAAATTTTTTACCTCTTGTATTAATTTGGTCTCAAATTTTCTAATTTTTGATGATTTTTGTGTAAGTTCACAAACGCCAAATTTCTGTGCAGTGATTCCGCATCACTGCTTTTTCTGCGATGCTGATCGTTTATTTATTTGACGTTAAAAAACACATTTTTTCTTTTATTTATTAATGATGGAACAAAACAAAAGAATCTTCAATAAATATCTAGTTTCTATATAATTGCTATTAAATCATACTTACTTTTCGTTTTCCTTCTCCATATTTTCAAAATAATATATGGAATCAAAAACTAATCAGTCTGTAGCAGTGATGCTTTTTTGTTTAGTTTTTGCGCATCAGTTTGCAATAGTGAACAGTTGACGAGAAAAATGATGCAAAAATTTGCGTTTGTGAACGTTTGACTTTGAATGATTTTGCATCATGACTGCAGTGATGCGTTAATGAATTTACACTTTATTTTCTTTTTGTTGTCGATTAGAATTAGATCATTGACACTGACAGTCTGGAACAAAAATAAATTCGAAGATTTTCATTGGTCCGCTGGTACTGTGAAACATGGAATGACAAATCAGCTGATCACTGAAAACGATTAAATAATTGAAAAAATTAAAGTGAATTTTAAACAAAATGTTTGGGCTCAGTTAAATGTTTAAATTGATAAGAAAATTCTTGACCTCTAAACCTTCATTTTGGTACCAAACTTAATAATTACTTCTTGTTTTATTGCTTTTAAAACCTGAATGAAAATTATCAATGACGAAAACCAATGAAAGCTATGCCCTGACCCTTACATTGACTTCTCTTAAACGTGAACAAAACTAAAAGCTCTAAAACGAACCGATTTTTTGTCAACATTTCTATACAAAAATGCACCAATGGCCGATCAGTGTTTAAGTTTATTTTTAAAAATGTGCAAGGAAAGTGAAAGTTTTAACACTTAGGCCGTGTGCGAATTGGATGAATTGTGGTTAAAAAATAAAAATGGATGAATTTTTAACCACTACTGCCATTTTTTAACCTGCTCAGCAGCTAGTCAAATAATGCGAAGTGTCAAAATTTAACCAAACGTCAATTTTTAACCCATTTTTAACTGAATTCGCACACGGCCTTAAGCACTATTCACATGAGCACGACCAACGAACGACGAATGAATGAAGAAAAGTGATTTTACATACGTTTGAAGCCTTATTTTCTTGCAAATTCTCAACAAAACGATAAAAGTATAGTTTAAGTTTTATTTTTGATGCATAAATTAACTTTTTAATCTCAATTGTTAATAAATTTGAGAAAACAAGTTTATTCGTCGCGAAAAGAATTGTAGTTGATACGAACTGTCAAACTCTATTCGCGTTCCACACACTATCCACACTCCCAACGAACAAAATATTCGCGCGCGTATAACCTCAAAAATCATTCCTGCTTTGAGTTTTGGTTGTTCATTCGCGACGAATTAAAAACTCTCATGTGAAAGAAATGTCAAAATCGACGAATATTCGTTCATTCGTTGGTCGTCGTTCGTGCTCATGTGAATAGTGCTTTAGGCCGTGTGCGAATTCAGTTAAAAATGGGTTAAAACTTGACGTTTGGTTAAATTTTGACACTTCGCATTGAATAAAATTATTAGACTAGCTGCGGAGCAGGCCTTAGGCCGTGTGCGAATTGGATGAATTGTGGTTAAAAAATAAAAATGGATGAATTTTTAACCACTACTGTCATATTTTAACCTGCTCAGCAGCTAGTCAAATAATGCGAAGTGTCAAAATTTAACCAAACGTCAATTTTTAACCCATTTTTAACTGAATTCGCACACGGCCTAATAAAATTTGAATAGCTGCCGTGTGAGAATTGGATGAATTGGGTTAAAAATGGATGAATTTTTAACTACTACTGTCATATTTTAACCTGGTCCGCAGCTAGTCTAATTTTAACACATTTTATTTCAATGCGAAATGTAAAATTTTAACAAACGTCAAGTTTTAACCACTTTTTAACTGAATTCGCACACGGCCTCAATCAAACAACAGAGATTTTGGAAAGTTTTAGAAGAGGGGTAAGCGTGACATATTTGTCAAAAAAATATGGTGTCGCTAAGTCAACAATATGAAGCGTTAAAATGTTGAGGAAAATTGAACAATCCAAAAAACTCGTTATTTTGTTGTATAAACTAAATGGAGAGATAATTTATAATAAAGTGTGTTTTTTTTTTAAAGAAAAATAGCAGGACAATATGGCAGGAATACAATTTGAATATCAAAATCTTACATTCCAAAACATGAACACCCTCGGTTTTTATTTGAATTAGTTCACGTTTTCCAATGTTCACTGTAATATGTAGTTAAATTTAAGAGCTTTTCGTTGGAAAAAAAATCCCGCAAATTGTTGGTTAAGAATGTCCTACCAGTGCTACAAATTTGCACTGAATATCTTTTAAAGTGCAACCTGTGGTGTGATCCGTCTTATTGAATTATGGAAATAAACATTGATATTTCGCCAGCTTATCTGAGGCCACCTGTGCGATAACATATGTTATGTCAAATCTAAGGCCGTGTGCGAATTGAATGAACTGTGGTTAAAAATAGATGAATTTTTAACCACTACTGTCATATTTTAACTTGCTCCGCAGCTAGTCAAATTTTATTTAATGCGAAACGTCAAAATTTAACCCATTTTTCGCACACGGCCTAAGTCTCCTCGTCTGAGCCACGTAGGTTTCTGTTAAGTGTGCTTTCTTTCTATGTGTCTATCTGTCCCTCTCTCTCTCTCTGTTGTATTAATGTCTTGTTCTGTCCCAGCCGATGGCCTCAGTCGCCAGTGACGCTATGTGTCTGTAGTTCGTTACATTCATGTGCGAAGTACTGTGAAATGTCAATGTCAAACATTGATATTGGTTTTCTACTGTTTGGAGGTGCAATAGAATTGTAGGCAATTCTTACGATCTCATTCTGATTGCCCATCGAAAACAGTTTTCTCCGATTCACTGCAAAACCTGCCGTGTTGATAGTAGGCGGTAAAATTTTGATTTACAATTATTAATAAATAAGATTCCCTATGGACAACAGAATGATGATAACAACGCAATGCAAAGGATAGTTTGCAAATAGTCTTCCACAGGCCAACACTTTACTTGAAAGCTACGTTATGATTATTTCTACCACAATAAAGCAAACATTTTCGAAGCGCCAATTTATTTCATTAAAATACTTTATTTAATATTGAATGAAACGTTTGCTCCGCTTTTAAGGTGCTACACACTCAACAGCACGGTTGACAAGTTTGCTTTTACCATCTTTTTGTACAAGCAAGCTGTAACGTCTGTAGGGATATTTTGCACAATGAATTTTTATTCGTGCCTACGAAAATCAGTCGTGTCTTTGGCGAATAAAATCTGCCGAATATCATGATGGGATGAAGAGGGATGCAACGTACAAAATCTTACTTGATAAGTATAGATTATGTAACTCAGTGAAATTATGGTCCAATATTTAAGATCTTCATAGCTCCTTCCGGTTGAGAGAAATCTTAATCTCGTGGGGAGTAATAGCTTGTCTCATAATCGTATTTTTTGCTTCTTAATTAAAGGTATTACGAGCGACAAAAGCTTCAGATATGTTTCTTCACTCATTCTGCGATAATTATGCCAATCACGCGGATATATCTTCAATTCACTCAGTAAATTGATATGGGAGTAGCTTCTTCTCTTCAGAAACCACACGTTTCTTTTTTACGGATAAGATAAAAAGCAGCCAAATCAAGAAAGTCGTCGTTCGAATCACAGATCACACATTTTCGCATCATAAACTGAAAAATGTTCGAACATGTTGGTATCGTGTGGAGGAGAAATGAAAAATTAGCACGCTTGTACAAACAGATTGTACAAGCAAACTTGTCAAGCATGCTGTTGTGTGTGTAGCGACCTTTAGGAATAATTAGATGAAAATATATTTGATTGATTTAAAAAAAAAAATGAGAATATTAAAAACATACACAAATTTTACTAAGACACAATTGAAAATAAAGACATAAATAAAAATATTAAACTTAAATATCAATATTATATTTACCATAAAAAAATCTTTAGACACAGCAAATCTCAAAATCCTTGTCTTATCTCTTCTCAAAGAATAAAATCGTATTTCATTTTCTCCATTTCACTGAAGAAAATAAATAAAAAATATGAACATTATATTAATTTAAGATATTACTTTCAATGTGTGTGAGTAGGTGCTGTAACGCAAAAAATGTCTCCTAAAATTAAGATTGAATAAATTTTAAGAAAATGTTGATTTATGTATATTTCATAATTATTAAATATTATTATTGTCTATTAAATTTTGCTTAGAGATTTATTGAATGAAGAATTGAAAAATACAAACAAATATGATATAATTTTATCAGTTTTAAATTAAGTATAAAATTGAAATCGATAAGAACGATATGATAAAAATCCAAGTGATAACGTTTAGAATTTAATTATTCTTTTTCTTTATTATTTAAAAAAAAAATATTAAATAGAAATTAGTAAATAAAAATAAAAAAAGACAAATTACAAAATACAAAACACGTTAAATTATGCATTTCAAATGAAATCATTTTACTGTAAGACTTTAATATAATATTAAAACAAATTACTTATTAATGTCAATGTTTTAATGTTGTAATATTCGATGAATAAAAATATCAAATAAATAACTGTCAAAAATACCAGCAATTTCGATTTTCAATAGCGTAGGTACTGTCAGTTCATTGATGGTAAGATTTTAACTATTCAAAATGGGAGAAATGCACCCATTTTGAATAACTGTCATCATCTCGTCACAGTCATTCAAGTCGATAAAGTTCTTTCCAGGCGCAACAAGTTTTTCCACCTATGTATGTTTTTCCACCGTCGCGTCGTATGCACCAACCTATACATTAATGAAATGGAAAATGCACACAAATGTTCTGCAGAGACGAGACATCTGTATAAGTTAATTATCTGTGCTATAATTCAAGCGTACCTGTCCTTACTATAATTTGCACTTCTGAAGATATCTTTATGTCTGCTATTCCCTTTTTCTGGAGTACACTTAATTGTTAGAATTTTGAATTCTTTTTTCGCATTTCTTTAAAAACAAACTTACGATAGTAAATCGACCTTCTTATACGTTTTATAAATCTTAAAATACAATTAGTGCAAAAAATAAACAAATCAATTTTACTCAAGACATCCCTGGAAAGAAGATTTGTTTTGGAATTCGGACTATTCGGATTCGCAAATCGCAATGCACTATGCACCGGCATTTGAGACAAGGACAAAAGTATTTCTCTCACTATATGAAAGAAAAAGACAACACGAGTATAAAATCTAAGTGTCAAATTGAAACAAACAAGAATTTTCTTGTTGGCAAAAAAATCATTTATACTGCCGATGTGGCTCTGCTATTAAAAACAAATTTAATACAAAAGACTACTCGAAATAATCAAATTCTTAATAATCTACAAAAAGAAAAGAAAATTCAACACTTTGTGAATGTTTTGCAGTCGATACAACGCCGTTTCAGCGTGAAAAAATGAAATGAAAACTCTTGTGAAAAAGGTGTTCCCATTGATAGATGATAAAAATTTTCAAGTATACAAATTGTTAGATTACTGCTGAACTCTTCATACCAATTGGATTTTCTTTTTCAAACAAAATAAGTAAAACAGTCGCCTACAAAAACTACGGTTTGTTTATTGTTTTGATTTTTGCATGCACATAAATTTTTAAAAAGTAAACAATGGAAACACCAAGAGTTGGGGAAGTTCAGAGTGTGAGTGTTGCATCAGCTACGTCGACAACCGCTCCGCAGGAGGGTACCCGTCAAAATAGCCTCCAACGCATCCAGCAACGCAAACAGAAAGCCTTCAATTTGCCACTTCCACAGCAACTAGCCAAGCTATCGATGTACTCTGCCTGTCAGGTGGAGAATTGTCGCTGTACAGGCTGGAAAACACTCCAAGAAAATCGTCAACGCAATGTCGAGAGTTCATATTGTCCAGAATTTACCGAGGAGTGTCGCAACACTGTCTGCAAGCATCCATTGCAAAATCACATCTCCCATCTGGACGGCATCTCAAGCGAACAAATGAACGAACTCCTCGGAGCCATCATTGACATGGAAAACTTGTTTATGAGTATGCAGCGAGTCGAGGATGAAGACACCAAGAAGGTATATCTGTATCTCTTTCGCTTGTTGAGACAATGTGTGATTTCGCGACAAAAGGCTGTAATTCGCGGACCACTTGGCGATCCACCCTTCGAAGCTCCTTGCATCGCAAAGGCGATCTCAAGTTTTGTCTTCTACAAATACAATCATCTCAGCCAATCGGAGCTGAGCACCATGACCGAGGTAGCCAAGACATTCCTTAACTTTCTGAATCACTACAATTTCGAACCGCCATCCGTTCGACGAGCTGACTTGACACACGAAGACGCAGCCACTTACAAAATCAACTACACTCGCTGGCTGGTATTCTGCCATGTGCCGGCATTCTGCAACTCCTTCAGGCATTTCGACACCTCCCTGGTATTCGGGCGGACACTCCTGAAGACAGTGTTTGTAGGCATGGCTCAACAGCTAAAGAAGAAGTGCATCACCGAACGGGATCGTTTGCCTGCTGAAAAACGTGCCATTATCACACAAATGCCCAAATTCCTTGAGGCCCTCAAGGGAGAAATTTTAAAAGATGATTCACCGATTTGGGATCAGTCGTATCGGCCACCAAACACGTTTCTCTCGCAACAGAGAAAACGTCAACAGGAAGCCGCCGCCGGTGCACTTAAACGTCCTGCCGAACCAGCACACAAACGACCCAAAAAAGAAACCGATCGGGAGTCGGACAATGAAGATTTGTCCGATGAGATGGTCTTAAGAGCAATTAAAACTATTTCAGAAACGAAAGCTCTCACAAAAACCGAAGTACTTTTCCCAGTGAACGTGTCTCGCGATGAAATTGTCGAGGCCGAGAATCAGGGACAAATTCAGTTCCATATTGTCGGAAATTCGTTGTCTCAACCAGTTGAAAAGCAGACTATGTTATGGCTTCTGGGTAAGTGGAATTAATTGATGTCTACCAGACCACGAAACTCATTCCTCTTCTTTTATAGGTCTTCACAGTGTATTTGCTCATCAACTGGTCAAAATGCCTCGTGAATACATCAGCCAATTGGTCTTCGACACCAAGCACAAAACCCTGGCTCTTATCGAGGATAACCAGCCAATTGGTGGCATTTGTTTTAGACCATTCCCCACTCAGGGTTTCACCGAGATCGTATTTTGTGCTGTGACCGGCAGCAAACAAGAAAAAGGCTACGGATCGCACCTGATGAATCACCTCAAAGACTACAGCATTCGGCGAGGTCTGCGGCATTTCCTCACCTACGCCGATGAGTTTGCAATTGGCTACTTCAAGAAACAAGGCTTCTCCAAGGACATCAAACTGGCCCGACCCATCTATGCTGGCTATATCAAAGAATACGACGGCGCCTTTCTAATGCATTGCGAACTTCACCCGAGCATTGTGTACACACAATTCATTTCGGTGATTCAAAAACAGCGTGAAATTCTCAAAGAACTAATAGCCCAACGCCACAAGGAAGTGCAAAAGATCCGAGCCGGACTGACTTGCTTCAAGGAGGGAGTACGATCGATTCCCGTCGAATCGATTCCGGGTCTGCGTGAAATCGGTTGGAAGCCGCAAATGCGAGCACAACGACAATCACGTCCACTCGAAGAGTCTGCGGATCCGGATAAATTGGCAACTGCATTTGCTGCGGTCTTGCAGGCAGTCAGACAGCATTCATCCGCATGGCCATTCCTCAAGCCAGTGGTCGCGTCCGATGTTCCCGACTATTACGACCACATAAAGTATCCCATGGACATGAAAACAATGGGCGAACGTCTGAAGAAAGGCTACTACGTTACTCGGCGGCTTTTTATGGCCGACATGGCAAGGATTTTCTCGAATTGTCGATTTTATAATCAACCGGATACGAATTATTATCGTTGCGCGAATTCAGTTGAACGATATTTCCAGGCCAAGATGAGAGAACTTGGCTTGTGGGACAAATGAAACGATGTAGATGGAGAGCCGAGAAGCGCAGAAGGTGATTTTACTGATTCTAATTTAAGTTAAAATAATGTTTAAATGAATTCAATGATAAATGACAAAGTTAAAACAAAAAATGAAAGAAAAGTGAAACTGAAATGAACTCGTTGGCATTTATCATCATTTTTCTTAGTGCATAGTTCTTGATAGACGATTGGAAATCCTGATTGCGCTTGATCAAGGCCACTGTTTGAAAGCGCAATGAATGCTACTTGAAAGGTTTGCTAAAAAGGGAAACAAATTTCACATTTTAATACATTTGTACTTTTTTATTAAATAATTTGAAAAATTAGGTTCTTTCTGAGATCATATTTATAATAAGTGTTCATCATGTAGCCACCGAGGATTTACGTCGCAATAGAAATCATAAAACTCTTGGAAAAAATCTATATCGGTCGAATGGTGTATCAAATCAATATCTGGCTCTGGACATGCATATTCCATCGGTGGTAGTGGATCTAGAAAGTCCCTCAAGTCCGGAGTAGGAGCTTTTTCATTCGTATACTTCTTACGGATTGATGGTCTTTTCTTCGGTAGCAAGATCGAGTCGTTTACATTGATTGGAATGAGATCACGGAATATAACCTTGTCAGGAGGAAAGTTGAGCCTTTTTGAGATCTGTAAGGCAGGGAAAAATAAATTAGATTAGCCGAAAGTCCTATTCAAAACTAACCTTTGGGATAACAATTGCTTTTGATCGTGGAGAAAGTGCGTCCAAGCTGGACAAAGTTCGCATTGGTTGTCTGTTCAGTTGCAGGGATTGCATTTGTCGGTTTAGTTCGAGAATTGTGTTCAAAACGGGCTCATCATAATTGCCATTGTTTTCTTTGTTTGCTATCTCTTTGTAGATACGATTGGTTGCTTCTTCACCCAAATCGGTCTCGGAAACGGGATGTCGAATCACTAGGCATTTGGTGCATTTGTTCACTGGAATTGTACAACAACGACGAACTTCGATGTTGGATACGGTTTTCCGGCTGTCTTTGGAATGTTTGTTGGTGTTTTTTGACATGTTTTATTTATATTTGGAATGTTGAAATGAGTATTTTTCTTCAAAAGAAGTTATTAAATAGGATAGATGTGGGCGACAGATATTTCTTGCTTATTTTTTTGTTGTAGAAATGTCAAACAAACAAAAGCGCCCCCTTTGTTTGAAATTTAAGCAATTCATTAGAAAATATATAAGTCGATCTCTAGATGGGCAAATAATAATTGTTTTGTAAGTTCTGAGTAAGATAAATCAAAATCAGTGAAAATAGAACTGTCATTTGTTATTTTTGTCTGACATGTACTTATTTCTATCTCTATTTCTCCGTTTTCATCTGCCGTTAATCCGAGATTAAGCGAAGTTAAGGTTCTATATTGTTGAACTTCAGTATATTCGTTAAAACTTGGATATTTGTTGGCATTCTTCTTTGTGATAGTTTCAAATGACACCTTAATATGCTGATTCCACTGACAATAATCACGAGATTTCGCGAAGTAAATTAAGAACAAATCTCGACTTCGATAGGATTTAGGGTACTTGTTCGTAGGTCAAAACGTAGAATAATAGAACATTTGTTATAAAACTACGTTTTATCTACCCCAAATCCCAGAAAAGTCGGAATTTGTTCTTAATCTACTTCGCTAAATCTCGTGATTAGCGTCAGTGGAAACAGCATATTAAGCATGGTTAAATCGATTGAAAACCCCATCTTGATTAGATTACCAAACATCAGCCATCGCGATTTATGATTCCACCCCTGAATAGGCCCTCAATGCTGTTGATGCATAAATTCTCTTAAAACCGAAAGAATTAACAGCTGTTAATCTACCACCACCACAAAAAAAATGTACAACTTTTCCTTTATGTATTTTCCCTTTAAACATCATTGAATAGATAATACACATAAAAAAGAAAAAAAACATCTCAAAAGGAATGAAATGCATTTAAAATTTGAAATACACGCCACGAATAAGAACAAAGTGTATGCAGCTCTTGTTTACAATTTCTTTTGCTTTGTTTTTGTTTTTCTTTTTTTACCGCTCTTGTTTCTTGTACCTTGCAAGAATGGATTACATTGTGCAGAAAAACTCAAATGTTTTTTGAGTTGTTTATGTAGTTTTAACTCAAAATATATCTTAATTCTGAGTGAATGGACTTTGTACTCTTGTTTCTCGAAGATCATGTAGGTGGATTACGTTTACAGAACAGATTCCTGTTCAATTAAAACAACAAAACTACTCTGTTAAATCACTCAAATTCGAAAAAAGTACACACCCCCTGATCAATTTTGCTTCGGTAAATTTGAAACAAGAAAAAGCGCAACCACTTTTCATTGAAATTAAATTGGGATCACCTTCGACCTAGTTTCTTTCTCTCGCCTTTTTTCCTCTTATTTTGTAGCCAGTTTTTCTCTACCATCTTGAACGTGATCGGTTATTTTGCCTGCTGTTTTTTTTCTCTTTTTTGAGTAAGAAAATGTGAAACCAAAATAAACGAATACAAAAATATGAGTGAAAACAGAACTTATATATATTTTTCTTTCTGTTGTAAAAACGAGAAAAGGTATATAGCGTTGAGCGTGGTGACAGTTTGTTTTTAGTTATCGCTTGAATTTTGTTAAGTTCGATCGGTGATTTTATTTGTTCTTATCAATTTAATTCGTTTTGTGCTTTGTTGTGCGAAAAGTCTTACAATATTTATTTGAAAAAAACCATTAAGCTGGCTAAAAAAGAATCGTTTTGTTTAAAAAACACCTGTGATTGTAACCGAAAAAATTTGGTCCTTCACTTGAACGGAGGTAAATGCCGAGCTAGTCGCCTATTACATGGAATGAGGAAAGATCTACAAACGTCAATACGTCACACAAGCTCTGACCATTTTTCCGAACAGATTTGTGCTAAATTTATATTTAATAAAGTGATAATTTGAGTTTATTTTGTTTTCTTCTTATTTTAATTTTTTATTTTTGTGTAATTACGTTTATATTTGTTTAAAATTATCTGCAAAGTGTGGCCAAAATAACTACAAAATTTCTTACCTCCATTTTTCATACCTACAATCATTTTGTACTGAAACGAATAAAAAACGTGTCCGGTTTGATTGTTTCCATTCGCGTGTGACAAACAAAAAATTAATAATCTTTGAAACCATAACAAGAAGTTGATCAGTGTCAGTGAAGGAATTAAAATTATTTTCATCTTCGCAAACTATATTTATATACAAAGCGAGAGCTATAAATAAACAAGGCAAGATCACATTAAGGTTATTGCTGTAACTCGAAAGTGTTTTATTTTTGTGAATAATCCTTATTTTGAAATGGCCCCAATCGCTGTTTACGGGAAGGTCAATAACATCGCCGAAAACAGTGACAGTAGCAAGAACGAAATGGATGCGTCTATTCCTAATGGCAATAGTAACGGTAAGTTCACAGGCAACAATCAAATATTGTCATATTCTTAAGGGTCAACTTTCATGTAGCAAGCGGCCCTTTTTTCATTTTAGATATTTCGCGCTGAATTAAAAATGTAAATTATTATGTGTATAGATTTGTAGTGGCATAGTCAAAATAAATGAGTTATTAGGCCTGTTCCACGGTTCCATCTAAAAAGATCTCACTGAGATCTCAATGTCAATTTGACTGAGGCAAAATCATTTGGTGGAACATAAATCTCAGTTTTCATTGAGATAAAGTGGTTACCTCACAAATTGTTGGTGTACATTATGTCAGTCACCAGCGATGCCGCGAAGAAAAAATTTGTAAGGGCCGAGGGCCATTTCCAAAATGTGCGGGCCACTAGTCCACTACCCTAGAGAAAAAGAAAAATAAAGCGACTCAACGTCAAAGCGTTATAGGTCTTTTGAGTGCGACAAGCCTGACGCGAAAAGGCAGAAGGTGCATTCCAGCAGCACAACAGCCTTCAATAAACATCTTTCATTTAGCGACGCGTTCAAAGGCAAGATCATAGCCGCGGTCATTGAAAGGGGTCATGTGGATGGTAACATCTCTCATGATCAATGGGCAGACGTCAAGGCTCATCTCGGTTTCAGATTTTTATCTGTCATCGAAGAGAATCCGGGACCTCTCCTAGACAGCCGATGCAGAATGGTACCAAAATCGTATCAAACTCATAGCCTGTGGAGATAAGAAATCTTACGATCTGTACAGGGCTGCTGTCAATGGCTTGCCAGATGTCTGGCCGGTTGCCAAGCTCGAGGTTGTCACAAGGGAGAATATTCCTTTAAGACCAAGAGCATGCATAATGGTCCCGGCTCCACACAACTGCCCAAATATGATCATGAAACTGATTAAAATGAGTAATCCAAACCTGCCTACTAACGACTGGAAAGTCCCAAAGGTTGAGGAGAAGAAGACAGTGGGTCGCTATAGATCAGCTATCTTGGTGATCAACAGGGAATCACTGGCTCCACTGGCCGCGACCGATGGCGTTATTAAGTACGGTTTCGAAGAAATCATGGTCCGTATTTACAAGAAAGACGAAGACTCGCTAAATGCAACCCCTCCAGAGGCTCCTTCAGCGAAAAATCCTTCGAAGCTTCCACCTGACGTGGAAGCTGATCTCGCAGACGACAGTAATTCCGACATGTAAACTGAAGACTATACTTAAGGCATCACTCTAAGCGAGGAATGAAAACGCCGATAATACAGTGGTGGAGGTTGATCTGGCTAAAAGTAGCAGTGCTGCGATTAGTTCAGATGAAAGCGTGATGAACGCCATTATGGCTTCTACAAACCTTTTACTCCGGCTGCATAAAACCAGAGAGGACATCGTCCTCAAACAGGAGTCGTGGGTCTCAAAATCCACTATCAACGTGGCTCAGGATAATTACAGTAAACGTATGACAATGACAAAACAAACAGACGAGATATGCGTAATAATAATTTTGTTATCCAAAATATTTTCATCTCAGATATCCACTTAAAAAAATCTCTGAGATCTCAGTGAGAATTTGTTAGGTGGAACTGGCCTATTCTCTTAAATTATTAAAAAAAAAAACAAGCATTTTTTAATTTAATTGAAAATGTGGGTTTTCGTATAAAAAGAACTTCGATTCTGCAAAGAGGTTAAGATAATAAACCACTCCAACGGATTAACGGATTACCACAGCACGATCAACGATTACAATTGATAAGATATTTTGACGTTAGACGTCAGAAATAACGCAGGCTTTTTCAAAACTGTCATTCCATTTTTAGTGCATTGAACCATTTCAAATATCCATTATTTTTTCAAATTGAAACATTATTTTAATTAAATTATTTAATGATGAAATTCGGAACACCGTGGCGTAAGAAAACGAATAAAAATGTCGGCGATAATATTTCTTGTTTTTTTTTTTTATTACAAAAAGAATAATCAAAACGAGCAACGTTAGCTTATGTTTGTGAAATCATTTAATGCGATTTCCGATTTCTGATCGGTTCTAAAAAGTTTGAACATGTGAACTTTTTTTTCGAAAATTGCAGCCTTCAGCTGTCAATTTTAACACTGCTAAAATATTAATGGACATACTCATTCGATGCTTTTTTGACGTTTCATAAGTCAATTTTGCATCTTAAATGGGTAGAACGCAAGGTGGAAATTTGCGTCAGTCTTTCCATTGTATATGAAACCACCTAGTACAATCAAGAATGGGTTTTTCGATTTTTTGCGCCAGATCGAAACCAAAAAAAAAAAAAAATCCCAATACAAAACCTATGTAAAAAGAGTTAGCGCTGCGCCAGAACTCAAGATGGCACTACAATCGATTGCCAGGTCGCGGGTACTAGCTAGATAGAAATACAATGAGTCTTTCAAAAAAATTAAAATTCATGAGATTATTTTTGACATATTATGGCTGTCAGAATACAGTTTTGATTAAATTTAAATGTATTTTTCTTTTTCATCCTTAAAAACATCTTATTAAGATTTGCTTTCGTCATTAGAAAATCAGTCTAAATAAAAATCAACAAAACGCAACAAAAAATGTTTGGAACTGAAAAAGAACGTGCCATTTTAATCAGATAAAGTTCAAAGAGCGAATTTTTATGTCGTTATATTGCCGCATGTCGGTGGTGGCTCGCTAGATAATTTCTTCAGCCGAAACAAAAACAAGTTACGGATTCTATGACCAAAAATATTTTAGCTGTTTTAATTTAGATAGGTACCTAAATGACATGAAACTGGTTATACAACAAATAGGATTTGATTTATACTACGCCTGTCAGTTTTGACGAGTTAGTGACGTCTTTAAGAAGTTCTTGAAGCTTGAGTAACTTTATATTTGCATATGATGCTCACTGAACAGGAACACGCGTTCCGCGGGACCTTATCTAGCCTTAATCTTAAACCTACAAAACACTTGCGATTAAATGCATATTATAAATTATGAAATTTGTATGGTTGTAAATCTTAAAGAAATTGATAAGCTAACCAATGTATTTGCAATGCATTTACGTATTTATACATTTAGTACTTAATCCAAAAGAGAAATAAAACGGAATGGCTCAGTAAAAGCAATTTAATTTTTAATGGCAAATCATGCCATTGAACTCGTATCTCGTATGCGTTATCGTGACAAATGAAAATAAATTTGTCAATCAATAGACCGAGTCTTACGGAATGTAATTAACATATTAACGGGATGTAATTACAATTAAACGTCAACCTTTCATTTTAGATTCTATTCTTTTTCTGTAAATTTAACTTTTCGCGTAAAAAATGATGTGATTGATAATTGAATTTGATCGTAAATATACGATATAACCAATATTTCATTAACTAAACTTCCCAAAAATTTGACGCAAACTATACGAATAGAATTCGTTGAGTCCTTAATTTCTTTGCGATACAATTTGCTCATTAAAAAAACGATATGACCAGCATCTAAGGAATTCGATCGTGTAAAACTACGATTTTGAGTTATTTAACGCTTTAAATGCTTAACTCTTCTACTTTTTCTAATTTTTCAATTGTTAAGCACTTAGAAGCCTTGAAAAAAAACGCTGTTACGTACTTATGTATATCAAGAAATAAAAAAATGTGCTTTCATCATTCTGTGTCAACGAATATAGTTTCACACATTGTTATCTCTCTGTTTGACAGATAAGAGCTTTTTTTCTGACTCCTCGACAACAACAGCGAAAAACAGACTTATTGTCTACGAAAACAACAAATTCTAAGAATTGTCGATACAAGCTTGTACCTAAAAATAAACGTGTGCCTAAGAAACACTTCTTATTTTATTTTATTTTATTTTCAATTAGTTAGGTACCTTCGTTTTCAACAATCAAAAATAATTAGCAGTTGAAAAGGCATTAATTATAAAAATCAATCAAAGTTATTATTCAATATGATTCCTCGCGTAATTGAATGAGCAATATGTAATCACTAGTGAAACTGTATAATTAAGTTCTCAATGCGGTAGGTTAAAAATTAAACCTTGTTTGAAGACACTTGTTCATTGCTTTTAGGGGCCAACAGGGGAACTTCGATTCTACTGTAAAATTCTTGTTCTTTATTGCCTCAACCATATTGCTTCTTTCAATATTTTCAAACGAAAATGTAAGAAAATGTGTTTTGGACTTTGGAAGGAAGATTTAAATAGATTGATACAATAAAGTGGGTCATTTTCCGAGAAAAGTAATCACAATGAGTGACAAACTTATTTTTAGATTTCGCTTATAATAAACAAAATTTGCATTTCAATTTTTTGTTCTAAATAAATATCACAATTTATTGTTGATACTTTTTACCGCAAATCGAATTCGACGAAATTAAAATATAGTAGGTAATTTATTCAACTTTTCAGCAATATTGATACCTGAAATCAGTTCATTTCGATTTCAATCATTTTTTATTATTAATCAAAAGATTGTTTGATTTTTAAATTAACGCGCATTCAAAAATGTTATTCCCTGCGTCAATTGATATGTTAATCATTTTGAATCAACAAGCAAACAATATGCATTATTGTTGTTGATTTTTTTAATCAACAATATCAAAAGATGTGGAAATTTACGATATTCAATATTTTGCTTCAAATAATACAAGAAACATAACATTCTACACATAAAAAGAGAAATCCTTGCATGGTTTATTTGTTGAACAAAACAAATGCTTTTTTAGTTGCTCATTTTAAGAAACATTTTGAAATATCGTATTTTTACGATTTCACAATCCACTTTCTCTGGCATGCCGTATTTTCCAAATAGATCATATCAGTAGATTCCACAAAATTATAAAATGGAAAACTTCTATCAATAAATGACTGTCGGGTTGGTGACGTTTTCCCCAAGCCAATATCCCCAAACGAAAATCCCCAAACCCAAAATCCCCAAACTGAAATCTCCAGCAGCGAAATCTCCAAAGAGAGAATCCCCATGGACAAAATCTCCATGCCATGCGCGATTTAATCGCATGATTCACTACTTGAACATATTTGTTTTGGAGATATTATTGTATTCAGTTAAGGTTGTTTAAGAAATAAACGTGTAATTCATTTTAAATGACAAACTGTCATGTCATAACAGTGTCATGCACATGTCGTGAGAGGAACGGTGTAAGTAGACGTACCTGAATATTGGAGATTTGGAGATTTCAAGGAGATTTTGGCAAAAAGTATTTTTTCTTTGGGGATTTTTTCCGTGGGGATTTTGTCGTGGAGATTTTGGCAAGTTGGATTTTTTTTTTTGGAGATTTTGTCCCCATGGTGATTTTGTCTTTTGGGGATTTCGTACCACTCCCTCACTGTCTATAGCTACCTTGAAATGTGGAAAACCTTTATTCCGATTTATGTAGAATGTAGATGTATCCAATCTTACTCATTGCCCTTATCTGGTCAACATACATCATTTTTGGCTCATAGAAAGAATAATCGAAGAATGTATTAATTTGTTGATTACTCTTTTTTCACTAAATACAACGATTTTTCAATCAACGTTATCGAAATATGTATAATATCGTATTTTTCCAGACTCCTTTCATAACAAAGTTTCCAAGAAGACCCTGTTGTCGAAATATGGACGATATCGTTTTTTTACGATAAATATTTCCCAACAATTTCTGGCAAGTTGCCCTCCTCATTTTTTTTTGTTTTTTCCGACTAAATTCATAATGCATAGGCATAACTCATCCCAACGAAAAATACGATACTGTCATGTGTTTTCCAACTTTTTTTTTTTTGAATACTATAGCAAGCTTATTCTTAACCCTCTATAGCATATTGTAGACTAGAGGCAACATTCCGTTTAAACCCTCATAATTCTCCAACTGCTAATTATTTAACCTTTTCACGCATTGTAGAATGTCGTCTACATACCTTTCTTTCAATCAAATACGATCAAAATAATCTAGCGGTCACTTCGTTTTTCAAATGACGAATTTCATTGAATAAAGTGAAAATTTTGAAAGAGTGCACGTGTGATAAAAAAAAGGAAAAATAATAAAAAAATTAATTTACGTTTGTTTGTGCATATTTTTTTTAAATCTATAAGAAAAGGAACTTCCACTTATCGTAAATGATTTAGTTTCGAATCAAAATATTTTTCCTTTCTTCTTTATGGACATTAAAATGCAATGTTGCCTATAAGCTAAACACCCTCTTTTTCTATATTATCCGTTATAAATAAAAAAAAAATAAAAATTTAAAAAACAATGTATTTTTTGTTATTTATAAACCTATCTAAATCCACAAAAAAACTTTAATTTGAAGATGTTGAGTTATAGAGGGTTAAAAGTTAACTTGAAACAAGCTATGAGACATCAATGTATTAGCGATTACAATCCTTTGGGTTTTTTTTCTAATCTACTCGTACTAAAATTAAGAAATAAAAACGAGCACTAAAAAAATTAAACAAAATGGCACGAGCTCGTGCAATAACTTATTTATTTGATCAATAAAAACAAATCAACTTTGAATACATAATAATTGACCTGTAAAAAAACTCTCGTAATTTGCGTCCATTCAACTGATTAACGACACAAATACAAAACAATATAATTGTCAAACTGACAATTCTTATGATTAAAATAAATTGTCGTTTCATGTCTTTATCTTCTTCTCGAAGCTCGAAAACAACACGAGGCACACATGACACACCCCTTTATTCAAGACTATGCGTTCTCAGCTTCAGCACTTATTGAGAATAGAATCGAGAAAGAATGAAGCGCCCTGCAAAGAGCGAACTCTGTTCGCCTTTTATCATCTGCCTCCGTGGCGCAATTGGCTAGCGCGTTCGGCTGTTAACCGAAAGGTTGGTGGTTCGAGCCCACCCGGGGGCGCTTCTTTTTTTTTATTTCTTATCAATTATCAAACAAAAAACTCAAGTTGGTGTCACAGTTGGTATCGAAAAATGCCCAAAATATTTGAAGGTCTCGTTCTCGGAATATCCTAACGAGATTTGTATTTAGTCACGTACATAGGTACCTACTACATTATTATTTGTTATCTTCTTTTTTGTAATTTTTCATTTATTATCTAATCTTTACTTCTTTGGTCGTAAAATAGATTGCAAAATTCATTAAAAGTATACCCGCCATTGTCTTGAAGGAAAAAATTACTGTTGACAGAATGGCGAGCCTACTTCTTGCGTAATTGATTGACATTCTGGTGAAATATACCACACAAAATCAAAACGTCGCTTTTATGGAACTAATGAAATATTAATTAAACCTTAAATTCATATTGTACGATTGGAATAGTTAATCATTTCTGTTGAAGTTTTAAATAAAATTAAATTGCAATTAAATATTCATTTTCATATGTCATTGGTTGACATGATATTCTTTGTTTTTGATAATTCATGACAGACGAGACGATATGTACATATATATCCTTATAGCTCAACTTCAACGTAAACAGCGACTCGTGTCAAGATGTTAAACCAGTTTGTTCGGTGAACCATTTTGTACCTACCTTAAGATTCAATAAAACTAAAATTCTGCATTTATAAACACTCCGTGTCGTTAAATTAAAGATTGACCCCAATATGACATTTTTAAACGAAAGGAATTTAACAGGCATTCCTTCGTCCATGAGCTGTTAACTGTCAAATAAATGTCAAAACATAATTGTCAATTTTATATGCAATCCATGTCCTTATATAAATGCTGTCGTAACCTTATAAAACAACTGTGTCATCGCAAAACGACCAGAGTGTTTTTCCATTAAAACAACATAAAAATATAAAAACAAAAATTATATCCACGTCTGGTTTGTTGGCTGTCTATTTAAATGAGGTCCAAAGTCCAAATGAATTCAAGCATTTAACTCATTTATGGAAAGTCCATGTAGTGATGTAGTGTGCATGTGCATGTTGAGAGACTCCAACAGACGTCATCGAATTGTCGTTGTTCTTCTCAAGTAGCTTTGAGTTAGCGAGCATGTCAAGTTTTTTTTGTTTCGTTTTATTGCTTTACAGTAATTTGTGGGAATCAAATAAAATGCACGCAACTTGAACGCATCTTGGAAATTACTAGAGAGAATAATGGAACTGGTAAAGTGGGTTCTAAATAAAGTTTTCTTTCTTCTTTCATATGATACAGTTCAAGAGAGTGCAAGATGATCTAAGATTCATATTTTACGGTTATTAGAAATGTAAGCAGGGTTTTATGCGAACTTAAACACTGTCGGCTGTCACAACTGTCAATTATTGTCTTTTTGGAACATTGCACATCTATATTTATGTATGCATATTCAATTACCTACGCATACAAGAAAAAGCTAATTTTCTTGTTTTTTACTATAAGCGAATGACTTTAACACCTTAAGTAAGTAAGAATGACTTTAATTGCCAATGATTCAATTTAATTTTGTTGATATAAAAGAAAAAGACAAAAAGTCGAAAGAACTGATCTAAATTAGTTTGTGTTAAAATTTTGAAGGAATACATTCAAATTCATCCATATATTCATTTGGACAACATTGAGATATTTTTATAAAAAATTTCATGAGCAGAAAGCTAAGCAGTTACGCCTATAAAATATTAATAGACTGGGTGCTTGAAAATTGTGAAATTATTTTTTTCTCAAAACTTAATTCAAACATTTCATGAAAACAAAAGTCATCGGTCTTAAGGTCAACACAACAAGAATGAAAATTTACAAAAAAAAAAAAAATAATAATAGAGTGGTAGAACAGGTACCCGAAACAAATATTCATGGGTGTATCTCTTTGTATTTAAAAGTATTTAAAAGTTGTTCCTTAATTCCGGAACTGAATTCGTTCACAACGATTGATATTTATGTAGTTCTTTGTATTATTTTCGTGAAAAGACATTTTCTTTTCATTTGACAAACTCACTGAAGGTCATTTAAATTTATAAAATTCAAGAAATATTAAATCTTGTATCAAGTCAACAAAGCAGCTGAATTGGCACATCACGAAAAGCTAAGCTCTTCGGAGATAACTTTTTTCGTGGACAGCCAGGCCGCTATCAAAGCTTTAGCCAGTGAGACCATAAGATCAAAAGCAGTTTTAAACTGTAAGAAGGAATTAAATAAAATCTGCCACACTAACCAGGTAAAGCTCTGCTGGGTTCCTGGACATAGCAATATAGAAGGGAACGAAATAGTAGATGAACTAGCCAGGAAAGGGTCAGAAGCAGACGCAAGTAGTAGCGACCACTCAGTTAGGGGACCACTTGTCCCAATTGGGGTACTCAAGAGGAAGATAGACCTTAAATCAAAAGAGAAAATCAATAACTCTTGGAAATCCAGGGACGATTGCGTAATCTCGAGAAGTTTATGGCCTAGCACAAATGAAAAGGAAACTCGGTATATTTTATCGCTGAGTAAAAAGAACATTAAGATCTTGATAGGTGTACTAACGGGTCACTGTGCCATTGGCACAATGGCCAACAAGATAGGGGCATTTGCACCCGATTTTTGTAGGAGCTGTCAGGATGAGGAGGAAATAGAAACCATTAAACACCTGCTTTGTGACTGTCCGAACCTCCAAACCAGCCGACTCCGTCATTTCGGAAACAGGTTTGTTGGAGAACTGGATGATCTAGCACAGGTCTCAATGGCAAACATGAGGAAATTTATAGATAGCACAGGCTGGTTCGTTAACGAGCCAGTCTACGTTAATCGACCTTGAGTAGCATCGATGCTAACTTTTATTTTTATAGGAGATCACAATGGACCAATAGGCCCCCGTGTACGCAACAACTCACGCTGTGCATACCCCTCATAACCTAACCTAACCTAACCTAAGTCAATAATAATTTTTGGATGTTGATTGATTTAAAGACCACCCATTATACCATTTGTTTCTATGGTCATTTAAATCATTTTTAATCAATTTCTTATTGTCACTGGATATTCCGGTTTGGAGTCTTTCTAATTTAAACTTTCTATGTAAAGATGAAGATGAATTTAAGAATGATTAAAACCTTGATCCAAAAAATTAGTCTACTTTTTCTTAGTACCTACATAGAGTCAAAACAAAACTGACATCGAAACGGTTTAATTAAAATTCGGGAAGTCAATTTAAAAGAGGACATTATTTTATAAACCTTTATATTTTTTATTTGCAAAAAACACCCATATATTAATAATAATAATTTGATCAATTAAGCACAACGAGTTCGACTGTTTTGTTTTGTTGCCAAGTCAGTGGGATTGTATAAAATTGAAGGCTCGTCTGTTTTATTGACTATTTGAACAACGAGTCCACCAGAGAAGATAAAAAAAACTATTTTTAGTTTCTGAACTCAGTGTTTAAATAAAAGCATTGAGATGTTGCTTTAATTAATTGAGAGAAAAAGCTTGAATCGAATCATGCGTGTGTTTCGTATGAGAAGTGTCGTAAAGTGACATGCTAATTTTGATAATCTAAAATTGAAAAAAAAACATTTTGTTCTAATAAAGATCACATTTAGTTTCCATGATTCTTAGAATTTTGTTTAAAGTTTAGATAAATGTGCACACATTTCAGTTACCCTACCTGAAGCTGAAGCAACTTAATTATTTCATTTATTAAAGTCAAGTTTGGATGAAACTTGTTGTTTTATTGACTAAATTATACAGAATGGCAAAGATGGTGTTCATTTTTCATGAAAAAGTCGATTATTCACTTTATCATCAAAAATAAGAAGAGGCCAAAAGTTTTAGACTTAATAAATTATCTTTAAATTGTTTAATACGGTATGAAGATTTGAGCAGTAGGTAGGTACCTTAAAATGAAAACAGCAGCTAAGGTTCTTCTGGAAATACATAAAACAAATTCTTTAATTTCTAGAGAGGAGAGAGGCAAGGCAAGGCAAGAAACTGTTCTGTGGTACAAAAACCGTGTGCAAATTGCGTTAAAAAGTTCGCTAAAACTTGATGTTTGGTTAAATTCAGGGTTGGCACGATTTAATCATTTTGATTTAAATCATGATTTGAATCACGATTTAAATCAACTGATTTTTTCAATAAAAATCAATGATTTCAAAAATGATTAATTTCACTTTCATTCACAGAAATAAAAATAAACATCAGATTTTTAAATTTTAATTAAGTTACAAACTAGTGTCGTTAAAATCTGAGAAACCAATAAAATCATTTATTATAATATTTGAATAAAAATCTATCGCGCCAAACAACTGCTTCACCACTGGACAAATGTTTGACTGTCCCTCTTATAAATTCAGCCATATCGTCGTGGAAACTTACGATAGTAAAAAGTCCTGATTATAACATTTATTTGACCATCTTCCGTTAAGAAAATATTGACGTGTTATAATGATATTCATATACATCGTACCCCAAATGTTCCGCCACAATTTAGCTGTCGGAACAATCTGAGATGCATAAAAAACCAAATAATCGCATTTCGCTTGCGTTAGTTGTCTTTTTACTTTTTACCGCATGAAATCGCAATGTTTTGACCTGAGTTTGACATTTCAACGCAAAATTGAAATTTTTTCTGCATACGTCGAAACACCTATTTCGTACGTGCGTTAGTAAAGTATCGGCTTCAATATATAACTAGGTAGATATAATCTTCCACTGACATCTTTACGACCATATTTTCAACTTTTACTCTAAAAATAAGATATGGATTCAGGGCGCGTTCCGTTTGAGCAAAACTATAGTTTAATTTAGTAATCAAACGAAAAAATCAAAAAAATCGTGATTAATTGGATTTTTTCAAAAAAAATCGTGATTAAATCGATTTTTTGAAAAAAAACATGATTTTTTCCAATCCTGGTTAAATTTTGACAGTACCAAGTGGTTAAATTTAAACAGTATTTTTAACGCAATTCGCCCAATTCGCACACGGCCTAACAAAACATATAATAATCGTATTTTTTTATATGATTTTTATTGGATATAAACGAAAAATAAAAAAGCTTGAAAATTCATTTATTTACTGTTCAACGCCAAAACAATTCTTTTTGTTTCTAGAGTAAAATGTATTGCCAATTTATTGCAATGATTGTTTAGGTGATTCAAGTTTCAAAAGAAAATAAAAATAGAATTTTCGTTTATTGCTTCTAAGAACAAATTTTTAGATCATAGGCCTCATCTGTTGGTGATGTGATGATAATCGTAGAACAAGAACTTAAATTGAAGCCGAGTGACAATGCAATTAAAATACATAATTCGTAAGGAAAAGGTTGTCGAAACCAGGAGAAAAATGTAGGCATATACAAATGTACATAGTCATTGTAAATACAATTTTTCTCGACATCGATCAGTTCATACGAATGAAAACCAGATAGGTAGGAATATCAGCTTTTGTTTTCCTGATTGATTTAGAAGAAGTGATTGATTTTGCCACAATTGCGTACCAGGAATTTGACAATCCGACGTGTTTTTGTCCAAAATAACTCTTTCATCCTCTTTCCTCGCAACAAAAGGATGTATAAATCTCGAAAATTCACATCTCGAAAAAACTCAGCAAAATTATTTGCTTAGCTTGTTTCATCTTTTGACAGATTCCACTGTCGATAAATCTAATTAGCATATCCGTCATCGGAGATCGGAGTGTTTGTTTTCGAACCAGTCGGTTCTTTGTTTCTGGTTTTTCGAAAGAGAAAAGAAATTGCAACACCCATATATTAAAATTGCGTTGGACTTTAACCCTCGAGAAGAATAACGAGCCAAATTGTTAGCAGCTGAATTTGTTTTATTTATCTACTTCTATACATGCATATAATCAGCCGTATTTATAAACCGAACAATGTATGAATGTATTTGTGTTCTATATCTATTCTTAGAACTTGATTATTTACATTAGAATGTTTGTTTATAAGTACATACATAAATAGTTACCTACATTTACATAAATGTTGCTTGAAAACAGAAAGAAATATTGAATGGGGTCGCGCTCGTACCAAGTTCCTATACAAAATTGAAAACAGAGTTTAGATGGTTCAAGGCCATAGAAGTGATCGAAAATGTCGAATTTCAAAAGTAAACTGTTGTTATTACTTCTCTTCTTCTTGATGGCACGAAGTTAAGGCCTAGACAACACGGAATTAATTTGTCACTTTCATTCAACTACGTTTGTCATCATGTTAGACTCGTCATTAAAAACTTTCCGCTTAATAAAGTTGTTTATTCATATTTTCCAAATTTGTTTTCATAAATTTTTCAATTTTCCCCTGAATAGGAAATTATTTCAAGGCCAGCAAGTAAAATCGAAATTTCATGAGCTGAGCAGTACTGTGTGTGACATACTTAATGAATTTGTTTGTCTTTTTCATGATAAACACCGAACTACTTAATTATCCCATTAATAATAAAAACAATGAAAAACAATTAAGTTGGGCCCTTCATTTACAAAGTCTCCTCTTTTTATTTATTTGTTTTGTCATTTTTTTTTCTGTAGATAATAATTGTTATGGGTACTCGTGGATTTGTTTGTATTATGAAAATTATAAAACTATTGACAAACTATCACTATCAAGCCTTGGACTTTGGCACTGCATTTATTCATTGGCATTCTATTCATGTCGAGAGAAATTTCTCTGAATGCACTTAACCTCAAGTAGAAAACTGATTGCATGTGTTTTTTTTTCGTGCAACTGATAAAGGTAAATCAAAATTAAAAATCAAAACAAATCAATAAATCGAACCAACAACAAAAATAAACCTATGAATTTTTCAATCACGTGAAATGAAGTAGTTGCAGATTTTTGTTTTTTTTTTGTATTCAAAATTTATTTGAACTTGTTTTCGAAAACAAACATTGTTGTAAAATAATTATTGATGATTCAACTTCAACTTGGCAAATAAAAAGAACAAGAAAAAAATGTCTATGAACATTTTATTTGTTTCCCATTCCACAATGGAAAATGACACCAAACGTCATAAAAAAATGTTGTCAATGTCATCATAATTTCTACAAACAAAACAATATTATGTACCTGAACCAAATCAACATCCTATGTTGTGATCACGTACACCACTATTTGGCTGTGACGTTTTGTTTACTTCGTCTGTAAAATTGTTTATTTGTTGGAAGAACAAAAACAAAAACTTAAATTGATGGTTGTTCTTTTTTTTTTGTAGATCGATCACCCTAAAGTGGTTACATGTTGAAAAGTACTTATTTTGTTCAGGTAATAAAGCTACCGTAAAATTTCAAGAGTTTCCATTAAGTATGCAACTGCTTATTTATGAGGAATTAAGATACAAAAAGGTTGTATAGACTAGACATTTTATGAAAGTCTTATATAATATGCTAGTACAAAGAATGACATGAATAGTCAGTTTAAGTAGGTATCTAAGCCCTCTCAAATGTGTATAAGTACATATAAGCGGTACTTGTACTTAATTATTCTGCTTTTGGAGCTTAAAAAACCATTTGCCAGTATTTGATACTCAAGTATTGAGTAAAGTACCAGTACTTCCCAGTAGTTTAGCAAGTTTAATCAAATGAAGGTGCAAGTACTGGTACTGCGAAAAAGAAAAACTAGTTTTTTTGTGAAAGTAGTGGTCCTGGTTGCAAAAAAGAATTTAAGTATCGATTAGGTACTTAAGTACCAATTAATACATGAAAATACTGGTCATAACTCATTTTGTTTGTCAAGAATCGATTCATATGTTGCCATAAGCGAAATTTTCATTTATGTTTTATATTTTTTAAGTCTTTGCCTTAAAATAATTTGCCAATTATTCAGAATCTATCGAATTTTTAAGTAGTTTTTGTTGAATTGTCTCGAAGTTTCGCCAAAGGGAAGTGGAACGCCTTTATACCGGCAATTTGTAAGATGCTGTCGGAAGTATCTTCAACAATTCTCGCCCGGTTAAGCAAGATTTTGCCCCTTACTCCAAGCACATATAAATAGAGCTCCATCTATAGGTAGCGGTAAGTGTAACGTTTTGACCGAAGCGACGGGGGTGTTTAGCCGTCGATCTTTCTTAAGCGAGGTTGTTGTGGGAGGTCCAATTTGGTGGAAACGGTACGGGATTCCAGTTTTGTCTTGTTGCAATTTTTAAAAGATAAATTTTGTAATTTTGATTGGAACTTAAATTTTGTCTAGAGCACGACTAAAATCAATGTTTGTCAAACGTACGCTCGTATAAAAAAAAGCATAATTCCGATTATTGTCTATAAATTTTCTAGTAATTTTTCATTTTGTTTCTGTAAGTAATGTCATATTTTCTGAATTGCTATGGCTATCCCAAGTAACAATTTAACTTCTATAAGGCTTAAGCGAAGCTATTTCATGATTTGTATCTTGCTTGTATGAAACCTTATACAAATACGTTTGGCGCAAGTTATGCAAGCCATTGATTCTTTAAATCAATTATGACAAGGCCTTATATCAATTGATTTAAAGAAGTAATAGCTTCTCGGAAGAAATCTCTATAAGGTCTTATAACAGTTAATTTAAGGAAGCAATAGCTTCTTTCAAGAATTGCGAATAAGACCTTACAACAGCTCGATACAGAAAGCAATAGTTTCCTTGAAACCGTAAAGATAAGGCCTTATGCAAGTTATTGCAAAAGTAGAGAAAAATTTATTTTCAACATGAAATTGTTTTTCTTTTGCGATCCTCTGTTGTTTGCTGCTTTTATTTCTGATGTGACCATGGGGGCATTCGGTTATTTTTATCATTAATTATATTTGTTTGTACAATGAGAATAAATATTAGAGTTTACCTATGGGATTTGAACTCGAGACCCTACGCTTATCAGTCGAGCATTCATCCACTGCGCTATTGCGACCCCTTTGTTATGAGTAGCAAACTTGAAAATAGTTGTTGCAACTCATTTCTCTCAAACTTTATGGCACAAAATGTATAATGTTACTAAATTGAATAATAAGAAAGTTGTGGATTAAAGGGTGTCCATCCATCCAGATTAGATACAGAAGATAGCTTTATTGGAAACTGACTTGAACACATAAAATGCATAAAATATCTACTCTTCTCTAAAGTTGATTCAAAAAGTAGTGAAATTATATATAGTTTTAATTTATTTTTTAGAAAACAAAATTGATCAATTACCATCAATTCAGGTGATAACCTTACATACGATACCACACTTTTTGCTTGAGACATCATGATAATAATAGCCTTTCCATTCAATAACAAAAAAAAAAGAACATGCCATGAGATTTGAACTCGGATAACTTGACATTCCTAAGAGTGTCCGCTTTCTTAAGTGAGCAATAATTATCATAAGGAAACCAGAGTACGCATGTATTGAAATGAACAATCAAAAAACAATCACACATACATACGCGAAGTAACAAGATTGACATTTCGTTTGTTATAATTTGCACAAGGAGGCCTTATTTGTGTTATCAATTGCAGATTGTTATTAGGAAACAAATAAAAGGCCTTATATTAGCTATTTTAAATGTGCTTTCACGAGGAAGCAAAGCGAGGCCTTATGTGATTTCTTTAAATCAATCTCGTGCAAGCAGTTTGTTATAATTTGCACAAGGAGGCCTTACCTGTGTTATGAATTGCAGATTGTTATTAGGAAACAAATAAAAGGCCTTATACTAGCTATTTTAAATGTGCTTTCACGAGGAAGCAAAGCGAGGCCTTATGTGATTTCGGTAAATCAATCTCGTGCAAGCAGTTTGTTATAGTTTGCACAAGGAGGCCTTACTTGTGTTATCAATTGCAGATTGTTATTAGGAAACAAATAAAAGGCCTTATACTAGCTATTTTAAATGTGCTTTCACAAGGAAGCAAAGCGAAGGCCTTATGTGATTTCGGTAAATCAATCTCGTGCAAGAAGTTTGTTATAATTTGCACAAGGAGGCCTTATCTTTGTTATCAAATTGCAGACTGTTATAAGTAAATTACAAAAGGTCTTATTTAAGCAAAATAAAAACAATCATCCTTAAATAAGTCTTAAAATAACACTATGGAAGCTATTGCTTCTAAATATTCAGGAATCTGACCTTATACAAGATAAATTGTTACTTGGGATATTATATAAATAAATATTGTGTAAAACGACAAATGTCGAATGGAAAACCCCGATTTATCATTTTGAATTTAGTGTCGGCCAATAGCTCAATCGAAGATTGAGGCAATATTTCAGGGGGGACTAAGGTAAGCGAAGGGGAGTGACGAGAAGATGGCTTGAAGAGCGGCGACGACGATTTAGCGACGTGTCGTTTTAGGGGGATCCGACCAAAATCAGGCCTACCGGATTCCAAAGGTGGGGTGGGAAAAAGGAGGCCAAGCTGCACCAACATCAGCAGCCCCCGAGGTATGGTGACAACACATGGTGGTGGTTTCTTATCGTTTCGTTCCGGCATGTTTTATGTTTTTGAGGTAAGAGGAGATCCAGCTGCGGTGGCAAGACCCCCCCCCCCCGTGTTCCGACGAGCAGAGCCGAGCCCCGCGAGCATGCCACGACCGCCGCAGTGGATTCAAAGTGTTGTGTTGGTTGTCCTGCTTTTCATTTTCTCTACTATCTTTCCTTCCTATTCTTTTCTACCTCTTTCGTCTTTCATTTTCCTTCACTGACATTCTCCATGTCATTCATTCATTTCTTCTCTAGTTTCTTTTGCTGATTTCTTTCCTCTTCGACTTCATCCTGGTGGTGGCAGACCTGTCAGCTTTGACACTTCTTCCGATCTTGTCTTTGCTTTTTTCTTTTTCAGCGGCAGACATCCAGCATCGAGAAGTCTCCATCTATAACACTCTCTCTCTGATTTCAAATGGCCGCGAGATGACAATCGATTGTAGTGCCATCTTGAGATCTGGCGCAAAGCTATTTTTTCCCAATACCAAACTAATGTAAACAAAAATAGCACTGCGCCAGATCTCAAGATGGCACTACAATCGATTGTCATCTCGCGGGTACTTGCTAGATAGAAATACAATGGTTGTCAGTTAAGAGCAAAATATGTTTAATTTTTTTCTCCAGGGATGAGACATCTGTATGAATTTATTATCTGTGGTAGTACTGTTTAATGAAGAAAAACCAGATCAGAACAGCACAAGTAAATGAAAACTGTCAGAACAAGTAAGAACAGAAAAGATCAGCTCCCTATTTAATCTTTTTGACAGAATAAAATCAGCTGTTAAATAAATATTCCAAGTCAAATCAAGATGAAGAAAATTTTCATTTGTTGGAAACAAGATTCTGAATAGCTTGTTTCATATTTGCGCGACATTTTTACTTGGGATTATAGTAGTAATATTTTTACTTCCTCGGAAAACTCGTCAATCGAGATAGTTTCAAAAAATTGTTTGATTGGAAAAAAATAAAAATAATTTGGCGTTTGAAATTTTGACATTTGATAGTTTTCACAAAGCTGCACCATCAAAAAAGTAGGAGCAGAAAATTTTTTACTAAACTGAGATGGACAAGTTCATGGAACACAAAATGACAGATTGTAGAACAGTTTGGGGCAAGGTTTTTACTCATGGAACACACAAACGTGTACTTTTTGGATCTTTTCTGTTCTTTTCTGTGCGGAACAGATTCATTAAACAGACCTTGTATGTGACATTATGAATCCGTTGTACCAAAAAGGTGTAATTGTTTTGAATTTTTGATAGTTCTCTGCTTTTAAAATAATATTTGTCTGCACTAACATTGTATTTATGTAATTTGCAACTGTCAAAAATGGAATATGAAGGTAAGATAGATAGGAATAGAAATATTCCTGTGAACTATTCATTCTGTAATAACCTTGTCAGATAAGAAGTTAATTTTTACTTGGATTTCGTAGTAAAAAAAAACTCACCAATTAATGTCTTAGGTAATAGATAAGGCGAATATAGTTAAATTTTATTCTTTCACGCTAAATAAACATAAAATGTGTCTACTATAAAATTTAATAACAACACTTATATTGTCTAGGCTTCTGTCACAAATAAAATCAAAACAGTCTCAAGGTAACCTTATCATTATGAAGTTTTCTTTAAATAAGGTTCCAAAGTTCAATCCTACTAAATCAAAAAAAAAAAAAACTGCTAAATGTAGTTTCCCTGCAAGCACATGTACGTCAGCTTTCTAAGAAACTGATCGCTAAGCAAAAGGTTATCACACAAGACTGAAAAAGTTCCTCTTGCTTCTTAAAGTTTTCTAAAACCTCAAAAACTGATTGCATGATATTTTGCACGGTTTAGAGTTTTGCTTAGTGACACAAAAAAGTAATGAAAACAACTCTTTAAATACATAAATCAATGGGCGTACTTTTGTTTATTTTGTCGTTGTTGTTTTTTCTTAATATAATAGTTAATTTAACCAAAAAAATAAAGGGATCTACACAGATTGAAATAATAGAGAGACAGGAAAAAAATTCAAAGACATAAAATGGCTTTCCTCGTTTTGTTTACAATTTTTTTTTTCGTTGACAAAACCTCTCTGCTTGGTAAAAATAGTTCGGCAGTCAACAAATAGATGGCTCTTATTATTTCACATGGAAATACGATAGCGGATTATAGGGCGTTCTCGTAAAACGTTCCGGTTGGACATCGGCTCGCAGAATTACTACACCGGAAGGATTTACTTTCACTTTAATTTTTGTCTGTGGGCTCAATACGCCATAGTCGACATCTTCATAAAGATCCTGTGATAAAAATAAAATTTATAGTTTTGCACCGATATGTCACTACAATCGAATTTGCTTACCTCAACTCTGTATCCGGTGGGTGAAGTAAGGCCAAGTTCACGAAGTGTTACAGCAACATCGGATGGTGTGCCATCTGTGCGACGGTTAACAAAAGCAACAGCATAGGAGTAATATGTTTGATAAATTGGTGCTATTGGTCTTGACCAAATTTCGATGCCCTTGTGTTTGTAGATTCTTCGTCCTTGAATGCCCAAAGGATCCTGATCAACGGCGATAATTTTTCTGTTCTGGAGGATAGCCTTGAATTCAGGGCGAATAGTTCTCAGATCGACCGACATTAAAAGAGGCGCGGCAAGTATGGCCCACAATGCGAATTGTGTCTTGGATTGTTCATAACTCAAACCGAAATTTCCAATGATCAACTGAAAGCACATTTTGAATTCTTGTTATACAGGGATTCAAATCAACAAACTTACCATATCGGGATCGTTCCAATGTCCAGGTCCTGCATTTGGAGCAATTACATCCTGATTGTTGCCATAATAATCAATAATACTTTCCACCGAAGCCCATGAATCTTGAATATCATCGAAATTTCTCCACATATTACAATGTTCGATAATCGATGAGAAATTCGGACTGATTCCGGCATAAATTTGATAAACGGGCCAGCTGCACGAGTAGATCATTTGGCGTCCAGTTCTATTTAGATGCCTTCCGAAATCTGGATAGCCAATATCCATATCCAACGGCAGTGAATAACATCCATCAAGTTTTACATAATCGACATTCCAATCGGCGAACAACTCGGCATCGAGTCGCTGATAGCCGATGATGCCAGGATAACCTGCACAGGTATAGTTTCCGAAGTCCTCATAAATACCGAATTTCAAACCTCGCGAGTGAATCTATACGAACGTTATTAAATGTCATACTAATGTTATGATCATTGTGAAGAAAAGCAACTCACGTAATCTGACAGAGCTTTCATTCCACTGGGGAATCGTCTGCGGTCTGGTACCAATTGGCCTTGTGGTCCACGAGATTTTTCCAGCCAGCAGTCGTCGACGTTTATGTACTCGTATCCAACTGCTGCATACCCTTCAGATATGACAAGATCTGTCATTGTGCGGAAAAGGTTCTCACTGTGAATTTGAAAATTATAAATGTCGTTATTTAGAGATACCGCTATGTGCAGACAGAAGTATGCACCAAACGATGGAGTTTGAAGATTCAAAACTGTGGTTTAATTTGTTGTTGCATACTTTTCTGTGCTATAATTTTTATCTGTCAAACAAGGGAAATTCCTACTGTTTGACAGGCACTGTTGCTGATGCTTGCACATTTTTTTTCGCGCAGTTATGTATGCAATGTTTTATTTTGCATGTAAATAATCTAGATTTGAATCGTTGCATGGCTTTTTCAAAACAATGAGTAACAAAATAAACGATGTGACTAACTGTTGCAGCCAAAAACGTAGTCCCTAAGTTATTCCATTAGTTGCATTTTTATTACTAAACGCATAAGTTTACCACATAAAATGTGTCCCTGTCCATTCATCAATTCGGTCATTTAAATTTATAATTTTGTCATAATTTTTCTACTTGACAGATTAGTAAATTGGTTATTGGGCACTACCCAATAATTTAATGCATTTGACATTAAAATTTCTTAATTTGCTTGGGATATTTTTAATGTGATTATTGTGTTAGGTATTGTACACGTTAGCCGTTTGATATCTAATAAAATACGTAACTACCTTAACTTAAATTCAATTTAACGCTCAATTTAACACCAACATAATGTTTTATATGCTCGAGGCAAAAAACAAGCTGTCAAGTCCAAGAGGAGATCAATTCAAGCCTTTGTGGTTTGTCTCATGACAATGGCGTGAAATTGAAGTTGAAATTGAATTAAATCAAATAAAGAAGTCGAAAAAAAGGAACATTGTTCAAGAGTGAAGGTGAGTTTTTAGGAAACCACCCAGAAAAATTAAATTTGCTTGAAATCATTTATGGGAGCGAAATTATCTTTTTCCGAACGCTCCCTCGTTATGCTTTGTTTACTGTTTAACTATGATGATAAATTGCAACACAAGTCTTGATTGTTTTCGATATAAATACACACAAATATAATGGAAGACTTTTACAAAACCTTGTGCATTGCATGGGCGTTTAAAAATTAAAACTCAAAGAGCTTTGTTTACGCACCAATTCATCGCTATTCATTGTAGAATATAATCGGATATTTCAAAACTAAACATACAAATGCTAATAATGTGAATTACTTATTCACCTTAACCCTATTTTGGTGGTGGTTTTCTATCTGTCAAAAACAAAAGAGTTCTGTCATAAATAAAGAAACGAATTCGAATTAAAACGTCATAAATATTCACATTGTCGACAATAGTAATAAAAGGAACGAGTTGGATTCCTCGATTTGAACGGATTTCAAGCAAGGCCGACATAAATTGTTGAATGGTAATAAACTTGGAATGTAACTCCTCAAAAGAAAACCAAAACATAATGCCAAAGTAGATTTCCCTGAAAGCCTTTGAACCGCAACGGTTAATTTGCAATTTTCATTGCATTTGCCTGCTTGCATTTTCTATTTGACGTTCCTTGCGGAGAAACCAAAGAGCCAAATCATGCGAAACAAAATTGTTTTTTCTTTCTTATTAAGCTTGTTGTGTTTCCGACCTTATTATAGGTTTCTACTTTAGTTCTGATTTCTACTTGACGTTTATCGGTTCCGGGAGTAGGTAATAAAAAGGAACTTGATAAACTGGCAGCGATTGTGCTCGCGCATAACTGTATTTTTTTATCGTTACAGCGGTAATAAATCAAAAGGTAACCCACGCTTATCTTGACTTTTGTGTGAAAACATTTTATGTGATTGTGAACTATTTTTATAGATCACAATAACCTCTTAAATAGATCATAACAATAATCCAGATTTAAGCGTTATAAAACATAACGTTTTGCTATAAAAAAAACTTCTTAAAGTTTCAACGATTCAAAGAAAGTTGTGGCGAAAGTTTTTATCAAAAACATATTGCTTTAACATTTTGCCAACAAGAACAGAACGCATTCACAATCAAATAATGAAAAAAATAGTAAAAAAGCAAAACGATTTAACAGCAAGTTACTATAAAAGCAGGTTCAATTGGTTAAAAGAATCAAATAACAAAACGATGCTTAATCGATATTTAATTGGTTAAAACAAAAATTTTCAAGATGTCATTTGCATACAAAAATAAAAAACAAAATGTCATTTAACCAGTTCATTTAGAACAATAAACCAAAATTACCTATAATTATCCTTCACTTTATGCTAATTCTGTCACTAGACATAAAAATACTCCCTTAAAAAAAAAAAAAACTCCTTTCACCAGACATAAAAGCCGTTGAACTCGCAACCTATCCTGAACAATTAGAATTAAAAGCCAAATTTGGCTGAACACGTTCGATGCATAAACACTTCTGTTGAAAAAAAAACTTATTTTGCCTGCGATCTTTATGGTAATATTTCATCTTGAAGACGAGACGATTCCATTTATAGCTCTGTTTGTTTGCTCTTTAAGAGGCTATGACATTTTTCACTCAACAATATTCAAGTAGGATTCAAGAAGGGATTTTATTTTTGTTGCTCTTTTTTAACTGAGCACATACTCATCATTGAAGCATTAAAAAAAAAAAAAACACTCAATAAAAACCAGTTAGGGAAATAAACTGTAAACAAATATTTATGGTTGAAAACGAAAGTTTGATGTACAAATAACTCGGAATGTCAAGAACTCTTCAAAGTGTTAATGTCATCGAACTAGCAAGAAAACTAAGAGGATCACTACATTATTGACAGCAAATTTTCAACACGAAATAATTAAACTAGTTTAATTTATGATAATTATTCAGTTTTTTTTTAATTTATTATATAAATTTGACCTTCAACAATAATAAAACTTAAATCACAAAAAAGAAAATTATTTTCTTTTTTTTATTTGTTTATCAATATTATCTAGTTTGGACTACGGAAAAAAATCTGAACCAAAAACTTTAAGCCCTTATATCTCGAAACAATGCAAATGTCACTTACCCCCTTCTTCCACTAAACGCTTCAATTCTATTAAAAGTGGATTATCTTTTTTATATGGCTATTGAACAGAATTTCGTACATAGTTTGACTAAATTTGAATAACTAATAATAACTCGTGGATATCTGTCTTGAAATTTTGAAGTTTCATTTGTCACAGTTTAATTAATTTGACGCTCAACCAATTTACGGTTATAAGCGTGAATTAATGACTGAAAAGAAACGGATAATAATTGTGTGCAAATGGTATCGAGCATTCATTTTGTTTTGGCAGATGCAAAATGGATTTGCTTAAATAATTAATTAAACATTTTAAATAAGACAGATTAGCAACTTTTTTTTCGTAAAGTTAAGTTTCGAAAAAGCCAAACAAAGGTGCATTGTTTGAGAAATGTATTTTTATGAATGGAGTTCATTGTGATCTAACAAAAATTGCAACTCAAGGTTATATAGATTCACAATAGGTGTCGTAGGAATTTGAACTCGCTGAGTTTGATAAATGCGAGAGAAAATTAAGTGTCTTTAAATGAATATAAACATCGGAAAGGAAAAAAATAAAAACGACTTTATTCTTTGAACAGATTTAAGAATTAAGAAGGCCCATTTTGTTCTCCAACACTCCAACTGTCAAATTTTGCACTTATTACTTCGTGACAAGATCACAATACACTTATATTTTTAATCGTCATTTTTCGAAACGACTAATTTTGATTTCTGTTTATTTTTTTAGGTCAAAATGGCTTCAAATCCGGTAAGAATCTTTAATTTAAAATTTACAGTCACTTTCAGAACAAACAACACCTAGTTCCAAGCTTCGTTGCATGTTCAATTAAATAGACACACAAACAAAAAATTAAATTATAAAATCGAAACCCTCACCTTATGCAATTGTCTGGATCACCTTCACAATCTGTATTGCAACGAAATCGCTCCCACGACAGCCATCCCATGGGTGGTGTTCTCGCTACACCATTCTCCAAAGCATCAGTCCGATGAATTAAATTACATCCAAGCAGGAGAAGGAAACAAACTATGGACTTTGGTATCACAGTGCATTGCGACGCAGATGACGGCGAAGCAACTCGTCGGCTTGAAAACATCGTTGATGATGTTTTGTTGTTTTTTTTTTCTTTGTTAGGTCTTAACCAGTTTTTTGTTGTTTTGTCGATTTGTCTAATTCTAATGCAATTTGAAGTTAACGAATCTGTAATGAAAAGAAGAATCAGAGTTATAAACTTATTTTTATTAACAAAAAAAAGTGCAATAAACTTTATGTAACTATTGTCAACCCTTATGGTAGTTTGACATTGCGTTGTCATGTCAAACAAATTTACATTAGTTCATAATGAAGTAAATTCAATCACAATAAACTGACTTCGTTACACATGCCTATTTCTAATATTACCTACAGAAATAGGAAGACACGAAACATTGCATCGCCTTGATTTCCCATCTTCGTGTTCGACTTGCACTTTTCAATTCGTGACCCCCTATGTGTGTTGCACATTTTTTGTTTATGTTTTTCTTTTTTTGTATTCATTTCAACAAAATTCGTTGAAATTTACATTTTTAATGTGCTCGGTTGTGGTTGTGCATATAAAATAGAAGCAGCAATAAATTAGTAGTTCAGGCAAAAAAAAAAAAAGCTGTAAGGCGCATTGATACTGTTGCTCATCGTGCTGGTGGCACATTTCCTGAAATAACGATATTGATGTGCGCCTTACAACTTTATACCTACAATGATGTTTCAAGATCTAAACGTGACGTATGAAACTTGCAAAACGGATTAAAGCAATATGCATTCGTTTCTGAATGAATGGGTTTTGAAAGCTATTCCTGTTTGTTTAATCTTAAGAATTGCTAACGGTAATCAGAGCACTCTTAAAGATCTGTGGTTTACAGATATGTGAGTTTTAAATGTCAAAATAGCATAGAGTGATTTTGAAAGAAGCTTGTCAGTGGTAAATGTCAGAAGGAAAATTAAACTTTGATATTTGCTAAGGCAAGTTATTAGGATAACAGGTTTATTTATTTTTTTAAAGATTTAATCATTTAATTTATGGAAAGATTCAGCCATTTTGAAAAACGTCATAATCTGTCACAATTGACATCTAATTAATGTAATGACGCAGTGCTGTCAAGCCTTTTATTTTTGAAAAGACAAAGTAAGAAATTAAATTAATAACACCATGAGTACTTAATTAATATATTTGAAGTGAAGTCGCTCCCAAAACGATGATTTAAAAAATGGTCACATTTCTACAAGACATCGTTTTGGTATTTCGATTTTTTTTTTTATTAACGATCGTTATTTGTCTTCACTACCTGCCAAGGTGGATAAACCTACTTTCAATTTGAAGTTTGATAAATTGGGAATAATTGAAATCAATCAATATCTAGTTTTTGTCTGCAGAAATAACAACAACAACAAGAAACATTCGCATTCATCATTGTTTTTATTTTGCAATCGTCATGGCAGTTTAATGTCTATTCTATCTTTTAAACGTAAGTGAATTCAATAAGTGAATCTATAAGACTTCACTGTTGGCTGATAACCACTATTGCTGTGAGACTAATGCTACGTTACGGATTCTCTCACGAATGCCCCCAGAGGCTGGGGTATGTTCATACCAATGAGCTCGTCGGATGGACCTTATTTTAAGTTGAAAAGATCATTGGAAAACTGGTTGAGTCTTGGGTGTTGCTAGAGATATGGGATGGATGAAAGAGTACTTATTTGCCGTTTTCCAGCAACATCTCAGGGAAGCATGATGATGCTTGGTTCAGTTAAGTGGAGGTAAGCTTGTTGTCGTATACCATATAGAGTCAAAGTCGACATTAACAAAAAAAAAAATAGAAGCACGAATTCATTGATCTGGATGCTACACCAAAGATGGTTATGCAATTTAAGATCTAAATGTAATTTGTGTAGGCGGGTGTGGAACGAATTGCATAGGATTATAATGTTATTTAACCGCGATGAGGGTACGTTAAGGTTCGTTGCTGTAGAGAATGCAACAGATAAAATGGAATGAAAACGTATGCGATGAACTCTGAACAAAGGTTGTCAAATTATCATTTATGTGCTATTCAATATTTATATCGGCCGTGGAAAATGTATAAAATAGAAAGAACAGCAAAACGAAAATTGCTTTTATCGCTCTCAATAGTTTTTGTTTCCGGTTGTGATATGTGACATGTCAATCTCAGAAAGCACTGCACTCGTTAGATAAAAAAAAGCCTTATAGGAACCGACAACTGTGACAACGTTACGTTAAGTGGGAACATCTTTTGACAACTCCAATTAACTGCAAGTCAGATCTTATACCATAATTAGATGAACACATTTTAAACTGCGGTTATTTATACCTTGACTACAAAACTATTTAAGGTAACACATGCAATTAAGACATCGTGTTGCCATCATAGTCCTACATGTGCTCACAATGTTAAACTACCTGTAAGCGCTTCGATTGTTAAATTACACAATTTTAACAATGCCGTGTCGTATTCATTCAATCCAACTTAGTAAACCGCAGCGCCACCAGTCAGCCAATGACATTTGTGACCGCAAAATATGATCTCGAATTTCGCATTAGGATCATTTTAATGTTCGAACATTTTGTGTTAAATGTCATCGCCGCTTTCGGCAATGACGATGTCGATCTAATTCAGTGACAAACACACAGACAACACGACAAAAAATACAGATTACATATCCATCGATTTAGATTGGATCAAGTGTAGTGGTCATGATATACCTCTTCATGAGCACTACACTTGATCTGTGTTGTTGTTGTTCGTATAGCCATCGATGTCCCCCTAATTAGCCTATAATCAGCGGTAGGAGTAATAATAATAAACTGTCATTGTCGACAGCATTTTTTTCGTTTTTACATTTTCGCTTGTGACCCAGAGCGAGGCTTAAGCTCACAAAACGTGACTAAACAAATAGGGAACGCCAGTGGTGACGAAAGCAAGAGAAGTTGATAGAAGAAGCACTGACACTGGCATTTCGTGGTTATGTTGCGTAATCGGAAATTGTTAAACATAAGTGAAATAACAAACGTGCATAGATTTTTTTCTTCTTCAGCATATTCTAGATCACCAGATGCGACGAAGTGCCAAAGAGCATGGTGGATTTATCTTTATGTCATCCGGTGTGGAATATCTATTGCAGTTGTCTGCATTAATGTTCTTGGTCGATCATTGATCATTATAATGCTACCACAACATCCGTTCCAATCCAGATAATCGGATTAAGTGATTGCTGAAGTTGGAAATGTCGAGTGTCAAGGAGAAACTTTGATGTAATGTTATAACATTCACTTTGAAAATCAAGGCATAAACAGTTTAATATTAGTGATTCTGAGTGTAATAAAATAATATTCTATTACTTGAATCTTGTATTGATGACAGTTCAAAGAAAAAAAAAGTAGTAGAATCCCAATTGATCTCTATATTAATTTGCATAGTTTGTTGGACTTAAAATATTATATTTATGTCTTTCCATAATGACTGCCTGATTTATTAAATACGTATTAATTGGCTATATGATTAAGATCGTGCTCAATCAATGACAGATGCAAATCACTACCAGTTAAAATGTCAAGTTCAGGAGCTGTCATTATTAAAAGCCGCGTTCATGTGCCTGAAATCCTAACGACAAGTCTTTTATTACCATTTGAAGGTTCTTTTCAACTGTTGAAAGACCAAATGTCATGAAACTAGATTCTAAATCATCCTTTCTGCATAATATGTGCATTATTTATTACAAAACTGAAATAAATTGATTGCGAAAATGCATCATCATCGTCGGTGAATTCATGAGATAAACTTTTAAAAAAGTCAAACTAGATGAAAGTCAGCATTAGACACATACATGCATAGGTACATAAATAAATCATGCCTGCCGGCATATAGCGATGAGCGAAAAGAACTCTTAATCGTTTCTCATGCATCTTGACTATGACTAGACGACGTACGACCAAAACCAACCGACCGACGGCGACGGTGAATGGCTAAACAACGATGAACTCGTGCGTTGGTCGTCGTCGTTGACTTGCCATTGCCATAAATGAAGTCTTCGTCCCACACACATGGCTGTACTTTAAAGGCTAACATGCACATAAGCTTCATGATGTAGCGAAATGCCAAACGCAATTCGTTAATATACCTAACTGTAAATGATGAAATAGACAAAATGCTTCTGGTCCAAACGACCGACGACGCATAAACTCTGGTGAACTTTTAACATAGACTTTGACATTAGTTACATTAACCACCAAAAATATGCTGTCACTTTTGAAAGATCTCGCATTTGTTTGACACTTTGAGGGCAGTTTTGACACTTGATAGTGAGAATATGTAATATAACATGAGTTAATATTGTTAACAGAGCAAAGCCATTAAAAATCATAATTCCCTGTTGAAATGAGTTTTCAACACGAATTTATTACGTGATATCGCGTTATACACACCTGTCAAACTCATTAAAAGCAGCCAACAATGTGTTCCTTTGTAAGCATAATCGGTTTTTATGTGGCTCTTTTTAAAATCGGAAAATCACCATAACCGCCTAGCCTAGCGGCATTTTAATCGATTTTGCATTTTAAATGTGGTAAAATTAAGCATTCACAAAAATTAACACAGTTGACGCTTTTGTTCCGATCTGACAAATGATGTGTTGGTTATATTTTACCAAAAGAAATGGTTTAGAAAGAGACAAATATACTTAAATAGACATAAAATAATGACAGAGACGAAATTTAAGAAGTCAATTACAATCAAAATGGCCTTCGAGACGTAGCATTTTTTGCGGTTTACTCGGTTTTAACTCGGTGTTATATTTAACTTCAATCTCCTTGGCCCATAAATTTCATAACCCTTCAAAGTTCTATTGTTCTCAAAAAAAATGATTTCGAAATCACTCAGATCTATCTACTACTGTCTTGTATGTCACTCACCTGCAGCAAATAATGTCATATAATATCTTTCGCTGCAATCGTGCAATAAACTATCTCATTAAACCGTCTCGTCTGGCAGTCGTTGTCCCCGTGTTTGTTTCTTTCACGCATATTCTTCAATATTCATACGTCTTACTGTGTATAACAGCACTGTAATATAATAATAAATGACAGTTGATGCAGTAGTAGATTGCTATTTGGATAGTAGAATGGATAGATATTGCGAAAAAGTGTACTCACTTTAAAGTGCAACGGGGGTGTAACACAGTTTCCCAGAATTGTTGAGATTCTCATATTTCTTGTGCAGACTACAATTTGAATTGCACAGCTTCGTTTTATTTTCATTAAATTCGCGCGCTTTTTTCTGTTCAACTTGTGTTGTATTGTTCACAAGTGATAGTTACATCATGGTTTATGGTTTTTTCTTTTTTTTTTTGGAAAGATGTCCCCCACCTGTCTATTATTCAAAGTCGGTTAGTGGGAGTGGTGGGTGTGTTTGTATAGTCTGTTTAGTTAAGAACCTCATTGTGGACGAGGGTTAAGTTGATTGCGTAAGTGGGAAACAAAACAAACCTAGATGTCATGAATCATACTGATTGTTCACATTTCTGTTCGCTTGATCTACAATTTACGTTGTGGTTAACTGCAGACAGCAACAATCATTACTTGCTGTTATATTTATGAACTTTTGCGAGATTTGATGAGAAAATGTCTTGTAAAAACATTAAAGATGTGAGACCGGTGGCAAAGTAATTGGTAGTTTGCAAAAAGCCATAATTCACTTTAATGGATGGGAAAAACAATTAAGTGGCTTTTTAACAGAAATTCGGTGTTGGTGTAGGTACAATGCTTTTCTGAGATTAATAGTTATGCTCACAATGAAATTGTTAATATTTTATGGAATATCTTGTCGAAGTGACAATCGAACTCCCCATTCATAATAAGTGTCAATACTTGACGTTTAAAATGTCCCAAAACCTTGCAAGAAAAATGGCTTTTAGACCTGTCATCTTCGAAAAGTCATCGGAAATTGCTGTATGGGTTTTTATTTGTTGACAAGAGTTTTACATTTTTTTCTTTATTTTCAATGTCAAGGTTGATAGTGTCAATTTCAATGCTAAAATGATGAAAGTAATTATTGTTAAATGTGAGCATTAACCGCATTGTTAAAACACAATAAAATAAAACGTGATAAGCAATAAAAATTGAAAACCGAGAAGAATGTCATTGAAGGAAAATAGTGTATAGATAACGTCCATTGATTTCAAATACAATTTATTTGTTTTTACATTTCAAATCAAATCCAAACAACTTCATAACAATTGAGTGGCAAATAATAACTGCTCGTTTTTTTGTTCCCATCACTTCACATAATTTGTTTTGATTGCCCCTTTTAGAGATTTACGTTAATCTTATCAATAAATAAAAACAAAACCCAAATTAACACAAACAAGTCAAACGAAAATAAATAAATCAGTTCAAAACGATCTATTTTTGAAAATAAAGCATCGGTAAGCATTCACTCGATTGATTTGCACCGTGAATGTCACACTTTACGTCCGTCAAACGGCATTTCCCGCTTCCTAATTAAAACCGAATGATGGGTGTTTTCAATTGATTTGGCTAAGTGCCGACTTAGCTTTAAGCAGAAAAAAAAAACAAGTGTACCTTGGAGAAGAATTTGAACAACAGAAAACAATCACTTAAAGTTTTGGGTTTAATAAACAACATTTTCGAAGTTCCTGAAATCGCTCAGTTATTTTTGTGATTGTGATAAAACCAGTTCCGTTAATTTTTTGCTGCGTTTTTTTATCGCGTTTGATACTTAAAAATGAAGATATTAAGTAAGTTTTTTTATTGTTTAATACTTAAATAATATTTCCAAAAAATAATAACTTAAATAAATTTGAATGAACTTACTATGCAAATTCAATGAAGAAGTAAGACTTTAGAAGTGAACAGTTGACAGTTGGACCGGTATCAGACCCATTGAGACTTGAACTTAGACTAATTTCAAGAGTAGAATGGAGGTTCTGACTTTGACTTGCAGGTTTAAACCAGAAAACAATGAAAAACATATTTTATAAGAGATATCAGCTTGGGCTGCTTTTATAGGGTAAACGTACATTTTATGTTTAGAAATGTTGCCTCAGAAAATTAAAAGCTTCCTTAAAAGTCTTGACTTATTGAACTCTCTGGTCTATTGAAGTTTTTTGACGTATACAGAACCAGACAATTGTCATTGTGATGTTTGTGATATCCATGACTGTCAAATATCACATAACCTGCAACTTTTATGTTATGTGTAGTTTCTCTTTATGTTTTCTCATTTGATTCATTTCATAATTTATTTTTAAACATTCTGTTACGCCTCTAACTGTAAATTTGCATTGTTGTATATTTTGTCATATAATGTACATACATGTTCACCACAATCAATAATTGAAACAGAAGGAAAGAAAAAGTAGTTATCAAGCTATAATGTAAACGAAAAAAAAATTGCTTGCCTTGCACTTGGTTGGCAGATAAGGTTTCAAATTTTCTTACACATGGATGTTTAAAGTTACTTAACCTATTTATAAAATACGGGGTGTGTTCTTTCTTTACAGATAATTATAATTGTCAGAACTTATTGATAGGAATTGAATTTTTATTGATTGAGTCTGGCGTACATGGATATTGATCTAAATGATGGGAAAATATACCTGTCACTAAGCAAATACTGCATAGTTTAAATATAAATACAGGCTAAGCTCTGTTTTTTTTTTTTGTAAAAGGTTGTCTTTGCATTTGTTTGACAAATTAATCCCTCAAAACATTTCATTAGCTGGACACGTTATCTTAATATAAGAAAAAAAACCAATAGAACTGAAAGTTCATTCAACTTTCGTGTCAGGGACATTACGTACGTACAAATTCATTTATTCGTGATGTAAGAACTAATACGCTTATTAGAATTACCATGTCAAGAAATATATAAAATAATTGCTTTCGAGTCTCGATTGATTGAAAAAAAGCAACTGGCAACGCTTACAACAGCAAAAACTGATCGAGTGCAACAAAACTATAGTTCACTCTAAAGCTAATTTTAAAGTGGCCTCATTGGCAATACTTGATGAAGTAATTACCGACAGTGAGACATTCTTTGAATACTCAATTGCAAACGAAATTTTAACAACAACTTAAAAGGAGGGTTAATCACTTCATTTCAGCATTATTTCCTTCTTGGCATTTGGTGCGGGCGTATTGCATAATTGTTTGTATTGTTTAAACTTTGGAAACATGCGTCAAATGGCCCTCATTTACAAACAAATTGTGTTTTACGTCTTGTAACACCAAATTGATCGGTAAACATTTGATGACGCGTCTTTCTTTTCAAGGCCAAACAATCAGAATTGCACCTCAAATCACAAACGTCATTGAGTGACGTTTTTTGGCACAAGATTTTCAAATTTAATGAAGAGCAGCAAATGAGTTATGGTTTTATTGCAGTTGTATTTTATTTGTTTAAGGGTTTCACAGTTAAATTTAAAATTGAGTGACTAGACAAACTGTCGAATAATTGTGTATGTTTTTTCCGTTGCTGATAATAAGGACTGGGAGTAGAAATGACATGTTTAGTGTCGGGGTACCTTTATTTAACGTTAACCTGCTTGTATACCCGTACAACTACGGGTGGACCGAAATACTGTTAAACGTCAAACCATCAATATTTATCGAAGCATATTTACATTTGACCTAACCACAATAATAGCCGCGTTTTATTATCCTCACTAACCCATATGGGTTACCCCATCATAATAAAACGATCTGGGTTAAAAAGGTAAAAGTTTAAGCTATTTTTTTTATCCGAGACGCAACCCACAGTAAAATTTTATTTTGCTTTTCCAAAAACAACTTGTTTTTATTAATTAATTGGATTGACTCTTATCCTATGGCTTTATAAAACTGTGGCTAAGATTTGAATACGCGTAATTTGTTATGAATATGGCTGAAATTAATAAATCTTTCTACAATAAGTTCTTGTTTGTCTCACACTCGCCATCTATCCGCCATATTTAGAACATAGTTTTTGAGTTACAAAATAAACCCCGATAGCTATCGGGGTTTCAGATTGTTTTTGTTTTGTGTACAAAAAATAAACCCATATGGGTTAGTGAGGATAATAAAACGCGGCTAATATACAAAATATAGAATCAAACCGATTCTGTAATGACGCAAATAATACGAGGGTCTTTTATTCCCTACGGCCTACGTCATATCCTTCTCATCTTTTGCCATTTTGCCAACCTACAAGACCATTCAATTTACTAATTGAGATTTATTTCGGATTGCATTCAATCGGATACCATACTTTTTCATATGTAACTATTACCTATAAAGTGGCTATTACACCGTACTCAGAGATGTATCTCTTTTTGCATCCCATGTAAGGCTACGGAATTGAACTGCCAATTTGCCATTTATTGCAACATCAATAAATATGTTCGCCACAGAGAAGAAAAGATTATTAAGGCTAAATTATATTCAATTTCGTGATGTTAGGCTTTTGTGTTGAGGTCTCGTTTATTTTTATGTCTGGTGGGTTTTTTTTTCAGTACCTTCGTGTTGTAGTTGGACGTGAATTGTGTTGATCTAATCAATTACTACAGATAAGAATAAAAATAGAAATTGGTAAGAAAAGGAAAAAAAGATCAAAACATTTATTTTGTTGACTCATCATGAGTCTTACTCTTTTACGTTCTTAATAGTTTCTAAAGTTTAAACCTGATTCCACTTATGACGTCAAAAAGGTATTTCGCTCTCCTATTATTGAAAAAAATTAAGTAAAAAAACAAAAAAAAATCAATTTTGCTACGAACTTTTTTTCCTACCATCCTCACTACCATCCCTGCTCTCAATATTTTCATCTGATCTTCACGAACTTTAAATTCTGACAACATAATTGATGCGAGGAAGTTAGCAAACAGTTCCCTTTTCTGTCAATCAACACTCAACAGTGTCATACACAAGAAGTATGTAATTTGTATTTACATTTGCGCCAAGTGTAAATAGTATAGGCGAACAAAAACGACAGTTACACACAAAATCCTATCATAAAACCGATGACAACCTCACAGGGAAAACTGAGCTTTGTGTGTCAATCTACTGAATATTCTGTTTATTTAGCATTTCAAGTTGCCAGCAGTGTCGATCTTTTGAAACCATTAGGAGAAATGAACAGTCATTATGTACATTTCTGATCTCACGATTCTTGAATCAATTCTTCCAAGAAAAGCTTTGAAATCAACCCCACAAACAAACAAAAAGTTATATAAATTACCGTTAATAAGTATCACTAATTCGAATGCAACGAAATCGAATTTAAGCGTTCATTTTCATTTTCAACTTAAATAATGAAGTAGATTATGTAAAGAGCAGGAATTAATTTCCGGATGGACATTGCTACAATCTATAGGCATTCCTGTTTAATTTCAATTACAAGCACTGGTCTCAAATTCGTCTCGCAAACAAACTGGAAAATTTAATTTGTCAATTTGACAGAAACTGTGTTATGGAAGTAATACAAACTGTAAAAACTGGATCCTCAGTTTGGCTTAAACCAATTTGATGATTTGGTTTATTTTACTACTTTTGATAGCATTGATTTGGTAATACTGAAAATTCGGGAGATGGAGGTGAAAGCTATACCTTCCAGTTGCATGATTAGTTGTGATGTGCAGAAAAAATTGTGATTTCCAAAAGGAAATGGTTTCTATTTTTGTATGTCTTTCGATCCATCATAATTTAATGTGTCCAAGACAATTGATCCCATTGTTCATCATGCAATAATTGTAATAATTGTTATTTTTCGATATAAATATGGGGAAAAAACAAATTGAACTTAACACAAAAATTGTTATGACAACATAACATCGCTGTGCCAATTCCCATCATAATTTGTCATATATTATCTAAACAGTGGCACAGTGGCGCCCTCTTACAATGGAATTTCGCTTTCAAACGTAAAGCATAATTTGTTTTGTATCTAACAGCACTATTAATCTACTTGTGAACATTTTTTTTTTTGTTAACACAGTCTCCTTTCGATAATGATGACAAAGTTTTTCGAGTTAAATGACGTCTCGCAAACACGCAATCGTTAAGAGATTGAGAGAAAAAAACTTAAAAGTAAAGTCTGACGTTCGGACAAGAGGAAAATTCACTTACGTAACACTTTCTTTTTCTCTGTTACGATTTTTCTTCACTCAGCAGAATGATTTGTGTGCGAATTTAGTGGCAAGAAACGTCAATTGAAATTTTAGCACAATATACGCACTATCATGCAATTGTTCATCAAAATGACTGTGTGGCTGTGGATAATTTGAAATAGTTGGATGTCATTTTTGTTAGTTGAGAATTAGACCTGTTTGGGTCGTTGATGGAAATTGCTTTTCGTTTCATTTTTTTTTATCTAATTTTCGAAAAAAGTTTCTGTCTTTTACGTGAAAACACATACATTTTCTATTCTTCTTTCTATTTTCCGTGTTCAAATGTCAGAATCAGAACTGACACATTTCTCTCAATTAGATGTCAACAAACATCGATTTCATGACAGGACAATTTTTTGTTCACCCTCAACACCAATACATCAGTCAAACAAAACAACTCATAAAAATAGCAATACATCTTTCTCTTTACTGAAACTTCAAAACAAGAAAGTCAACGCGTATACGCTGCTGACACAGAGGACCATTCTCATGTGTCTGCAGCTCTATGCGAAGTGAAATGCTTCGCTACACGCAAAGTGCAATTACCTCTTTCCACTGAATGGCATCAGCTGCAGTTGGTCAATAACATAACGTTACAGTCCGCCATCCGAATGCTGCAGTATGGAAAACTATTTTTTGATTTGAACCATTCAAAGGTTATTAAGTGATTACATATTTAAGTAGTTTCAGACTGAAAACTGCTGAGAACGGTGGCGGCGGTGCAAATAATAACTTGATTGTCTTTGTCATAAAATGACAAGTTCTCTTCAAAACAATCACTTTAATGTTAAGATTGTCCGTTAAAAATTCACTCGCAGAGTTAAAACCATAATTAATTTCTTATAACTAACCAGTTTTAAGTTAATGGTAGTCGAGTTATGTACTCGGAGAAAAAAATGCTTAAATTTTCTTTTTACTATGACTGCGAGAGTTTAAGAAAAAAAAAAACCTGATTGTGCAGCGGCCAAGGAGGACCTGACCAAGTGATCCGGTCATTATTTCTTGTACATGAAGCACCATCTATGGGTGAAGTAAGTTGTTTCTTTTTTTCTTTATTTTTCTATTTTTAAAGGGACAAAGTGTGCGCGCGCATGTTTGTTGTGTAGTGATGCCTTCGGTGGGAATATTACCGGCTTTTTTTCCAATTTCCGCTTTGCAGATCACAGCGTGTGTATTTAAATTTTGTAATGTTGATGTTGGACAACAACAACGGTCCAATGACCGTTTGAATTTGTATGCAATTGGTTTTAATTGCTTAACGGACATGAGTCATTATGATCTTGAAGAGTGACTGTTAAATTGAATTCAGTTGGTGTCGGTTTGGATGCTAATTGGAAAGACATGAGATAACTTAATTGAACATCAAGATAAACCAATGGCTATTAATTGAAGAGGCAGCACAGATTTAGTAGCATAAATAGTTGCTTCTAAAGGTGGCAGTTATTCTCTATTTGAAACCCTCTTTCACGTTGTATATTTTGCAAGTTATGATAGTTGCTTGACAGATCCAAAGCTTCTTAACCTCTTTTGAAATGATTTTACCATACAACAAAAAAAGGTATAAATAAATTTTGGCAACTAACCCGGTGCCCTAGATTGTCTTCCCAAATTGCAGAAACTATTAATCAAAGATAAAAAACAAGAGGGAAATTCTTTTTCACAAATTACCACCACGAGCAAAATTTTAATTACCTCAGAAATGAAGAATGCGATGCGTATAGCCTATTTCTTCAGGCGTGAAGAAAAAAAAATGATCACATCGCGTCTTTTTCATCGGGAAGTAAAACAAAAAAGAATTCACAAAATCAAAACACATCTGTTTGATGAAGAGTCAGAAAATTTTGATTTTGGCAATGTTTTATTGACAGCCAAGAACGCGACCAGAATTCAAGTATTTTTGTTTTTCTTCTCCCATACCTACTGTATCCAATAAATCTATACCTTCTTTCGTCGCTATGAGAGAGTCTGTCACTTGTTTTGTATATATTTTTATCATACGGGCGTCCGTTCGTTCAAATGTCATTGAACCGTGCATTATGGAGATCACATCACAAATTAGCAGTCCAACGATAGTTTTTCAAATCAACTTAAATGAATCGAGTCGAGTAGAACGCACGATAAAGTAGTAGCATCAGATTCTAAATTATAGTGCGCGTTACCAGAATTAATTTGGTAAAGTTATTTGTTTTTTCTTTAAGAATACATAATATCTACTTAAAGAGATACAAAGTACCTATATTTGTTGATGTTGATGTAGAAAGTTTTTGCGAGACTAAAGAGCTGCTTATATATGTAGTTTGACAGATTTATTTGCAGTGTTCAGTCACAGTCAGCTATATGAAAACAGTATAATAATGATTATTCTGTGACGGCATCGTTATGTCAAATTAAATTGCAACAAAACTAATGGACACATTTTTTTTGAGTCAGTTACTTTTTAAATGTTAAGTTAACCTTTATTACCCAGAATCTATTTAAACACTATTTATGACACAACGTAATAGTAATGCAAATGAAATTTATGACGTTTTACTTGTCACTTGAGTTAAAATTGAGATGAAAATATTACGTAGGTTTAATGAGTTTTTTGCTCATAAAATAAGAATGCATTCATAAATGTAGTATTTCTTTTGTGTAGATAAATGAAATCTTTGAATGAAAAAACACTTGTCAAAATTGACAGCAGGTGTCAAAATAAATGCCATGTCATGGCATTGTTAATTGTTCCATTCAAAGGAAGGCATTGAAATGCTCTGTTTATATTTCTGAAATTCGAAATGGCTTTCTTTTGTGAGAACACAAAAATGACGCATCCAGAAACGTAGGTACATATTCATATTTGTCATTGTTTCAAAAATAAATGGAAAATTAAAACAATTACACTTTCTTTCAAAAAGGCGTTTTTTATTTTTTATTTATGTTATATTTACCCAGGCAGATTTAATGAATATTTTTGACATTTGCATTTTGAATACGAAGTCTATAAAAGCATTTTATGGCACAAAGGGTTTTCCAGTAATAGGTTTCATTTTGAAAACAAAAAAACTGTAAGCAGCTGTCACTTTTGAATCTATTATCTTTTAACAAGTTCGTAGAATTATATGAATCGTAAGTTATAGAAGTTGCCCGTGGTTAAGTGGTTAGGTGCGTTGCTGCTAAGCAGAACGTCGAGGGTTAGAGTCCTACTTGTGTAAAGTTTTTATTTCATCTTTCAGGGGTACTCCCTCTTGTAAAGAACTGACAAAACTTCCAAGAGTGTCAATCTGTCATGAAAAAGTGCTTTTCAACTTTGCCATTCGGAATCGGCGTTAAATTGTAGGTCCCTCTCAATAAGAGTCGCGCGATTCTATTTATTTATTTTTAAGTAATAGAAGAGGTGATTACAATTGACCACAGACATCCGACATCTTGTGATGTAACACCTGTTGACTGTTTTCTTTGGGACCAAGGGAAACTTAAATTCCTATTTTGGCTTTTCAAGCATAAGCAATATAAATTCGCAATGTGTCTTATATAAAAACTTAATCCAACTGTTATAATCTTTATTTAGAAAAAAGTCCGGCCATTGTTGGAAAGTGTCTTCTTTTCGCCATCAAGATGAGGAAGATACATTAATTGTTTTTTTTTTTTAAGAAAAAATCACTTCCTGTCGGATCTACTTCTCGTTTCTAAGATCAATCTGAACGTTGCCGATGATGACTGCACTTTATGTCCATGCAACGGATATTTATTAACATCAGATTAACTTCCAAATAGTATCTGATTATCAACAAAAGATATTAGAAAATATTTTTGATTTAAATGTTTCCTTCCGTTCAGGAAGAATGCAATCAGAAAGGTGAATTTAAAAAAAAAAACTATAAAAGCTTTATTTAGGTCAGCAGTCAAATTCAAACAATCAATCATTGATGTCGGCTTCTTTGACAATTATGAAGTTTTCATTTCCGACGAACATAAAATCTGTAACACCAAAAAAGTCAAAATAATTGCCAGTTCACATTTCCAAAAACAAACTTTCAAGACCATCTGTACAATAAAAACTCCTCGAAGCAATATCTTCCCAATTTAATATTCACATTGAGTTCTAATTATCCCGATGCCCACTTAAACCGCCAAACACAGAGTTTGTTCTTGAAATCAATTTTATCTCAAACTTGAATCTATCTCAAATTATAAAGAAAAGGAACAAAGCAACACTACACAACCACCCCGCATCCACAAAACGACATTTAAGTCACTTAGGTATTTATATTGTTTTTTTTATGTGTGCATCGGTGAGGATTTAACTTTTATTGTCAATTAAGGCGAACATAAACCGGTACAGAAATGATTTGTTCAAACAAAAAAAATAATAACAATAAATCTCTCTAACTCATCGAATGAATCTGATGAAACAGAAATCGTGGAAAAACCATCAACATTAATCGATAAATATGTAGATAGTTTTTCGCTCCTCCACTCACTTTCACCTTCATTGAATTTTTCTTTCTTTTCATCTTAACATATTTTTTTCTTAGATCGAAATATGCAAAGAAACATAATAATTTTATATAAATACAAAAAAGTGAATGTTACCTCGAATGACAGTTGAAAAAAAGAACAGGAAGATACAACTTTTCTATATTTCCTACAACAAGTAATATTCACGACTTTACACTTTTGTAATTTTCCACTGGATTTAAGCGATTCTTATCACTTCTAATAAATTAAAATTTGCTTGCATATAAATGCTTAACTTAATTGAATTATGAGATTCGAATGACACAAAACTATACTTGGCGACAAAATAAAACGTAAAACGAGATGATTTGAAGCCGAATCGAAACAGATGCGCACACTAGCGATTTAATTTTTATGCAAATTGAAATAAAAATTGCATAAAGAGCAAAATGTATCCACACATTAAATAATTTTTTGTTTCTATTATTTTTTTGTCGTTTTTGTTGGGCAGGCACGAACTCGCGTGTGTGTCTCTAATAAAATACAGCGACTGTAATAACGAGAAGAGTTTTTTTTATTTTCTACAAACGAACGCTGGAACTCGATGATCACTCGTAACCAATGCGACCGTCAACGAGACTGTCTTAACTCTGTCTGAAGTCTTAAGTTTGGCTTAAAGCGCAGCTGAGTTACGCCTATGGAGATTTTAGAGTATGGAGTATCTTTTCAGTTCATATACACAAAGCAATGTAGACTCACGAAAAACGTGTGTCGAGTGTTTTTTTATTACTTTTGTTTCTGTTCGTGTTTTAAATATTCATCCTCGGCTTTGGCGGTTGGATTTGAATTTAGTTTGTGTTTATGTGTTTTTTTTTCGCGCGATCGGCCTAGAAGTTGTCTTTTCGATTTTGAGAGGTCTACTTTGGTCTTTCTTTGTATTCTCCTTAACGACGATTAAACTAGTATCAACATAGCAGCTCTCATCTTCTGTGACTTTATGCACATGTTACTGCAGTTTCACTCAAATAATTTGAGTGAATATGCAAAATTGAAGCTTTAAACTTTTTATTAGTGATTTTGTTTTTGTTAACTATATCCCTTTTGAAATTATTTTTTTGGTGGCTCTCTAAAAATATGTTTAGTTGAGTTTACACCTTTCGTGGGGTTTGGGTTTCATTTTGAGTTTTTTTTTTCAAAAAAAAAAAACGTATCAAGTATCGTTTTAAATGCAAAAAGGTCAATTGAAACGCGAAAACCACAAAACAATCGTCTAAACTGTATCGTATTTTTTGTGCCTATGTGTTTTGAAATTGAATTAGTTGAATTGAACGCGAACATGTGCAATTATGTTGATTTTGGCGAATGAAATAGTGGACTTTCGAAATACCCAAAATTAACTTCACAAGCCTCACGAAAGGTGACATGACAAGGATCAAGGTTTGACGTGAAGAATATCTTATTTTCGCTTTTAAGAAAATGCAATATTTAAGAGAAACAGGTAATTTAGAACTAAGCGATATTTAAAAGACGATTTGAATAGAATTATGTTAATGTATTTAAGTTTTTTAGCACCTTTAAAACTTATAAATATTTATGAGTAGATTTTAAAGTTTCACCTCTGAAAATGCTTTAGTTTTTGAATTGTTATACAATAATCCAAAAGAAGGTGTGTGGCCAATCGCGAAAGACTGGTTATTGAAACAAAAATAATACGAGATTAAATTAAATTTTTAGTCGAATTTTAACTACCTAAACACAGCAGGGTGATGAAAAATTGTGAAATACAAAACTGTTCCACATTTTAGTTCTAAAAAAAATAGTAAGTATACGCCATGTATGCCGAAAATTTGTTTTCTTCCTATTTTTCTTTCATATTATTTTTGACGATTCAATGTTTGATCATTTCATAATCCTCCTCAAATAAGATTTCTTATTTAAATTCAAATTTTGAACATTTAATTCACGGCCTAAGAATTTCGTATTCCGGTCACGTATTCAAGTCTTTTTGTTTTATGTGTTTATGTTATTTGGGCGTAATTTCACACCTTCCAGTGGCAGATTAAAAAACTCACCTTGGCCTACTTTAGAAAAAAAGGTCACTCGCCTACCCGAAGAAATTATCATTCCTAATCAAAGATCATTAAACATGATTCCTGTCCCTCATGTTTCGCAACATCAAAACTTTATCAACCTCAAAGTACGAACAAACTCAGAGATCAAAACATTAAAGCAATTAAATATACATCTAACGTTATAGTAATTATATTATTTACCCCACGCAAACATATAATTTGTATTTAATATAAACAAAAAAATCTACAACAATCTTGAAAAGTCAAATGAAAAAATTCACACTAAATTACTTAAAATTACACTTTGAAATGAGTTGAATTGAACAAAAAAACCAAACAAAAGGAACAACAGCAAAATAGAAGAAACACGAACAACATTTCTCACAAAGCTTTACAGATTCGATTCTTTATAATCTTAGGCGGACACGAAACGCGTGAAAATCTGTTCAATTTACTTTGAATTTTCCACTTTTAGGAAATCACATTTTCGAGGTCATCCCACGAGTTTTAAGAAAGAACTCAGAAAAAACATTAAAAAAAACCTTACAATTGATTTAATCGCAGATTTGGAGAAGACTTTAAAGTGTCATTATGTATATGCCTTGTCCGGTTAGACATTTAAATATTCTGATCCATGATGACCTTAGTACTTTCGATTCACGAAAGCAATTTAACTTATTCAAATGACTGAGTGCCTTATTTGTAGCTTAAAAGCTGAATAATTTCCTTTAAATTCTTCTTTGAGGATGTTTAGTCAAAATTGCTTTGTTATTTTGCTGTTAATGACAATTCAAGATTTTAGCAAATGCAAGGAATTCAATTGTTCATTTCAAGATGATTCGATAAATTGAATACAATCGATTGTTATACGATATCTACTATCGATCGAAGTCTGATCTTTGGCTGTAATAAAAAAAGAGTTGCCTTTTTGACGTTACCGAATGTGACATTAATTTCTGCTTTTTGAAAATCAAGGAAAGAAATTTTTATGTCATAGTAAATCAAACAGGCATCGAGACTTTGCTGCGTTTGAGTTAGCAAGTGACATAAGTTTCTGTCATTCGAAGATGAATTGGTCAAACAGATATCCGACCTTGATCTTCAGGTTAAATCTTTGTCCTTTTTGACGTAACATTAATATGTATTCCGTTCGGTCAGTGGTTAGAATTAAGAACCCGAACTGGGCGTCCCGAAAACCGTTTTTCCTTTTTAGCGTTTCCAAATGTGACATTAGTCTCTGTCATTTGGAAAACAAAGAAAGATTGAATTTAAAGCCTAAGTGTAAAAAATAGGTGATTTATTTGTTTCCAAATAACGCTTCTGTCATTCGAAGGTCAACCAAAGAAATTTTTATTTGACAGCTGGATCAATCAAATACCCGAACTTGGTTTTAAAAATTGTGCTCCTTGACGTTTACAAATATTTCAATAGATTCTGGTATCTGTCATTCGATGGTAAAACGTCAAAGATCTAATTATCCAGTTCACTTGTCTTTTTCTTTTTTTAATGATAAAGCGATCCTGAAATGAACGTTTGTGTTGCATTTGTTGCTTGGCGTCTTAAGTTAGTATTGGAATTGGAACCTTTGTGACACTTGTTGTTTTTAAGCTTCGTTTCCTAAACTCAGAACCGATCTTATGTGAATTTACCTATGAACTGTTAATTTTAACCTCAATTATACTACAAGACCCAAGGCTTTTCCCTCTAACTTTAGACACAAAACAGTTTCTAATCGCTTTGGTTCTAACGACCGCTATCTGTGAAATGGACTGAATCATTAAGCGTGTGGCACGTTTATTTTAATTTCACTTTTGTTTGCAAATTTTGTTCTCCTATTTCACTCTTCATTAAAAAAAAATTAAAAAAAGCAATAATATGAGGTCAGGTAACACAGAGCTTCATTAATTTTTTGTGAAAGGAATTGAATGGCCCGAAAATGAGGTTGTTATTATTCTGATGGAAAATAAAAGTTAAAAAAAAAAACTTGAAGACGGTAATTCTGGAAGTAATAAAATCTTATCAGATTGTCCAATGTGTGTACAAATTAACTTCTCTAATTAGTTTTGGTGGCGGCTGTCACGTCATATGTGAGAACCCAGCTGACAGCTTATGTAGCGGTGAAACCAGGAAATAACTTAATTTTGTGATTGTTTAAGATGGATGAGATTTTCGATAGGTAGGTCAAGAGGCTAACAGATGAAGGTGACTTTTTTTTGGAATTTCCATTTTTTCAGGAAATATGACACTTCACTTTTGATGAATTTCATGATGGTTGGATAACGCATTGTCTTTTAGTGCAAAATCATCTTAAAGCTGCTACTTTATCCATAACGCAACTGACTCTCCGAAATAGAAGAAGTAACCTCCTACTTTTACTTGCCCTAAAAAATCTACCTTCTCTTAATATTCCCCCTTTAACAAGATTAAACAGATTGTTGCTAATTTTATTGGCTTTCATCTAAAGCTCATTATTTGTTTCCAATTTTCAGCTGTGAAATCATAACCCGAGGCAAATCGATTTTGTTTTTTCTCAGTCTGTTGTAAATTCGAAGACCTCAATGAAACATGCTTTTACTTTCAGCGGCTTGAAGTTAAAAAAAAAAAAAACAAAAGACGAACTCGAAGATCATTATCAATTTATTTAGGTCCGAGAAAATGACTTTGAAAATGGCCATTGAATTTTTGTTCATAAATTAAACTAAAGCTAATGATGATGATGATGTTTTTTTTTTTTTTGAAAAAAGTAGCGCATAAAATTTCGGGTTCGTCGAACACATCTCTAATCTTCATACCCACACAAGCTGTCTGGTTTGTTTTCGCTTCATATTTGTCAAACATAACTTTGTACGCTCACCTGGGGTTTAATGTCGATGCAAGTGTTGTGTGCATTGTAGGAAAATGAGTCTCCAGTGCTGTTTGATATGGACTGTGCTCTGTGCTGGAGTTTGGTATAAAAGATTCACTCGTAATTTATTAAAATCGAATTGAACTTGAAACTACCAGTTGAGTGCACAACTTTCCCCTTCACATTCACCCGAGGCGCGATTCATTTTCCATTTTTTTTTTCAATTTTTGTCTTATCCATATGAACTGCATGCCCGCTTTTTTCTACATTAATTTAAATATGCATTTAAGTTTAATTGAAAAAAAGCAAAACAAATGAATGTAAACAAAAATAGGAGCAAAATGTTTTCATGTGTGATTCAACTCGTTTGAAAGCTATATTAAGAGAGGTGCTCAAGACACCTAGCATATTTAAGACATCTTATTCTCAACCACAATTGTTACATACCAACTTTAGGCTGGTGTGGTGCTACAGTCCATATCGGTCTAGTAATACATTTTTCTTCAGTATTAGGCCTCTACCATATTCGCCCTATTCGCTCACAAATTATCAGAGACACGACCGAGAAAAGTCTGACGTTAATACTTGTATTGGATCTGGATATCCAGAGACCAATCCCTTAATTACGTTTGATATTCCAGGAATTAAACAAAAAAATAATTTTTATTCGCAAAAGCAGACATGTTTTTTGCGCTAATCCTTTAATTTTAGGTTTTATTTACTATATTTAAGAACTAACAACAAAACACAAAATTCAAACACTCCTGGCAATGCTGTAAGAATTACCTTTCTCTTAGTACCTGAAAGTATGCTATTCAAATAAATTAAGCACTGCAAACGATTTTTTTAACTATTTAGTTTAAAAACAAAACACTTCTTCTCAAAAAAACAGCTTTCCCAACTTTTTGGCTGCTTTAGAAGCATTTTAATGAAAAACAAAGAAAAACATTACCTGCACTTTTACTCGCGCAGGCTCTCTTCAAAGTTTCTGTCTCGGTTTCCTAGCGGCTCTTTGTTTTATTAATGTTTGCCAACAAAATGAAATCAAAAGTTCATTTGCTGTCCTTCCCCGAGTCTCAAAAAGTTCTTTTAAGAAAACATAAACATTATGAATATAAATGTCATTTATCATGACAAGTCGATTTCCCTTTCGTTTATTAGCCATGAGCTATGACGTTCTGACGTTTTCCAATTGCAAGAAGAAAGAGAGGCCATTGCTCTGATTTTTGTTGAACTTTTCGTTACCTTGTTTGTGTTCTGGCAAGGTGTATGAATCCCAAAAAGCTTACCTTATTTTCAGTTTGGCATTTGACCGCGCTTTTCACAAGTCCGAAATTAGCATTTCCTTGAGTGTTTTGTTTTCATTTAATATTGACAAAAAATAGACATTTTCTCACCGTGCGAAAGTCCAAATCAAAACAAAGAAAAAAACAAAAAAAGCAAATGTTTTCTATTTTTTATTTTGTTCGAGTTGGGGAAACACAAATTCCGAAAACCAATAACATTCACAATGGCAGGCGCTTTTCTTGATTTTGACAGAATGGCATAGATAAAAGTTTGGCACGAAATGTCAAGTAGCGTGCATTTGTTCTCTCTACCATCATCATTATCATCCTCATCGACTATCACATTGACTGGTTCCGGGTCGTTGTAATAGGACGCAAGCAAAGTCGGTGTTTTTTCGAAAACAGTGTTTTTTTTCTCTTAAGTGTTTTTCAATCACATAAAATTGATGGCGGTTTTTAGAAAGCAAAGTGACAAACGCGCATTTGTTTTGTCAATTTATTGTTAAGGTTTTTATTTGTTTTGTAAAATTTGAGAGAGCGAAAAGCTACAAAATGTCAGAAAGTGAAGATACCCAAAGTGAGAAGATTATTTCACCACTTATGAACGAAGATAAATTATTGACTGAGTCAGTCGACAACGTTGAAGGAAAAGGTAAATAAAATTACAGGAGCAAATATTTTGTTTAGCTTTATTTAGGTTTTGTATGTTTAGAAAGAGAAAGAAAAAGGAGATTGTTGCAATCACTGAAGGAATTTGTTGTGATAGGGAAGTAAACAAAGGACATCTGAAGGGTATCGATGTCGTTATGCGGTGTAGGATTATGTTTGGAAAGTTCTGGTTTGGGGGGTTTGGGTGGATTTTTATTTATTTTCGCAATACAACATGAAAAACACTTGTTTGAACTTACATCATTTACGAATTATTGTTTTTCAAGCAATTTTTAACATCTTGTTGTTAATTCTGTTGCAAATAAAAACAGATTTTGTAAATAAAAAGAAAAACAAATCTTTAAGGATGACGCTTAAACTTATTTCTGGTCTTTAAGCATCTTTCTTTTAATGAATTTTTCTTTCATCTTCTTTTCTAAACGAAATTTCAGTCTTACGAAAATCAAAATGTCTTAACCATAGAGTGAATTACCTTCAAAAACGCCCACAACCACGCCTTTTATCCGAAATCACATTATTTTTGAATTATTCTAAAGGGGTATGCTCATTTTCGGCCCGGAGTGTACACTAATGAGTTTGGTATCAAATTAAAGGTAGTTCTAAGCCGGATATATTTGCAAAAATATTTTGTCGATAACTCATGGGAGATCCGAGATATTTGAGATTGAATTTCGAAAAGTGCAAACATTCAAAATCAGCACTTTCTTGACATAAATGCCAATATCTTTGGACTTAAAAAAGCCAGGAAAATCATAGTGGTACTAAATTAAAGGTGTCAAACATATCTTTCAAGTGAAACAACTATTATATTTATATGATTTATATATTTTGAGATATTTTTAATTGAAGCTTTGAAAAACAGTTGTTTTTAGGCAAACTTTTATGCGATAATATCTTTTAAGATTCAATGACGACACTTATTTTTTTTTTGGCACCGTTAAAAAGTTTAGTCCACAACCTTTATTTTCATATACAATTTATCGGGGTTTCTTTAACAATTTCTTCATTTTGACAATAATAGATAAGAAATATGCTGTCAAAATGCAGAAAAAAATCTCATGACACTAAAATAAAATATAAAAATAATTAGTACAGTAATGGTGGAAAAATTAAAACAATAAGTAAATAATATCTTTGAGAATGGTATGAAAATTGATAGAAAAATAAATAAATTTAATGGTAATGGGCTTGGCAAAACATAGGTTTTTCTAATCTGAATCATTAGTTATTAAAAGGTTAAAAGGTCTTGCCTAACTTAAAAACCATATCATAGTCATACCACGAGCGCAGCGGCCAACCGTTCTTTGACCTACTAGATAATTGCAGTAACATTGAACAACCGCTTCTATATCCTGTTGAAAATCATCATAACACACGTGTTATGAGTTAAATTCATTTATTCCATACTTTTTGAAGGATAAAAGCAAAATGAATTGTTCTTTGCATTCAAATACTTAATAAAATTAATCTGACATTAAAAACTAAAACAAGCTTCCCCGACTTTTTACAAAATATCTTTCCTAAAAGATTCATAACGCTTCGCAATATGAACGAAATCTTTTTTAGTTTTGATTATTTAAAATAGGTATCCAGATCCATAGCGCTTGCAAGTTCAAAAACTAATTTTGAAAGCCTATTAAGTGTGTGTTATAGCTTATAAGAATATGTTAATTCTTTAAGGCCCCTACAAATTACGAAGCTGTGGGCGGTCATGAACTTACAATACACAAGAAAAAATGGAAGCGACGTCATATTTTTTTTAGGAAAAACTTTTGTTTCTCTTTTTAGTCAGAACCCCGAGAAATTAAATAAAATTGTTTAACTATTCAAATGACCTAAAAGATATACAATTGCAAAGACAAAAATAGAAGAGAATTTAGATTCACACAAAAAAAAAAGTTTTTCGTTGACAAAATAACGTTTCTCGGGTCAGCTAGTTAATTCATAAACTATGCACAAAATATACTTTCCGGCTTAAGCGTATGCTTGGAATCCTACCACATAATAATTAAGAATATATTGTTAAGGGTTATAACCTGCTGGGAGATTGTTGGTTTTGTCCTTGTTTATTATAAGGGTCATAATTTCGTATATACTCCCCGTAATAAGAAAGTGCTTGTTTTAATTAATAAGTTGCACAACTGAACAAAATATGGTTATTATTACTAAAACGAGTTAAAAAACATTTATAATCGTAAAATAAATTCGTCTCCTATTTAAATTGTTTTCTATACAAAAATCTGATAGAATATAATTCATGTATAGATAATAGCGTGAGTGCTGCAAAGTGGTTAAAACTATCTAGTATGATAGGCTTATGCCACTGAATGCCATGAAGGTTATCAAAATCAACTCAGCTTCTTCTGAGTTTTCAGGAACTATTTCATGGTACTGCTCAAGGTGTTTTAAGTACCTTTTCAAAAATGCATGTTTACATAACATAATATTATAAGAATAACTAAACAAGAGAAACTTCATAATGTTTACGTTTGAGGCATATTTTGAAAGATTTGTTGCTTATAATCAAAAATTATTGAAGAAAATCCCGATAAATTGTATATGAAAACAAAGGTTGTGGACTAGACTTTTTAACGGTGCCAAAAAAAAATAAATGTCGTCATTGAATCTTAAAAGATATTATCGCATAAAAGTTTGCCTAAAAACAACTGTTTTTCAAAGCTTCAATTAAAAATATCTCAAAATATATAAATCATATAAATATAATAGTTGTTTCACTTGAAAGATATGTTTGACACCTTTAATTTAGTACCACTATGATTTTCCTGGCTTTTTTAAGTCCAAAGATATTGGCATTTATGTCAAAAAAGTGCTGATTTTGAATGTTTGCTCTTTTCGAATTTCAGTCTCAAATATCTTGGTTCTCCCATGAGTTATCGACAAAATATTTTTGCAGATATATCCGGCTTAGAACAACCTTTAATTTGATACCAAACTCATTGGTGTACACTCCGGGCCGGATGCCCCGTATAAAATGAGCAATCCCCTTTAATTATCTTAAATATATAAAGATTATTGAGAAAAACTGGATTCCTCAAAGATTTAATTTGAATCTGCATAGAACCACGCCCCTTTTGTAAATTTTTTTTATTGAAATGTTTAAATTTAACTATTTTATAAATATTTCATTGTAAAAAGTGTTAAAAATGCTGCAAAGCACTGCCAGAGTAATAGATAAACTTCCCACAATTTTTTCCAACCCCAAGCATTTCCCACTATTTATTTATTTATTTTGTTTTCTTCTTCTCATTTCAGACCTTGGAGTTGGTAACTATGTTAAAACCGTGACACCATGTCCATTGCGTGCACCGCTTGTCGTTACAATCGTTGGACTACCATGTCGCGGCAAATCATTTTCTGCCCACAAAATTGCCCGTCATCTCTGCTGGAAGGGTGAAATGGCTAAAGGTAAGTTTTAAAAATAATAATTAAATTAATTCAAGAATAAAAAAAAAAAAAACTAGGGGACACCCGGGTTTGAACCGGGGACCTCTCGATCTGCAGTCGAATGCTCTACCACTGAGCTATATCCCCACCTTGGAACTACTATGGCAAAGTTCTTTATTGAAGTTGTTGCCGTCTGTTCTTTTCATAGAACTTTCAATCAGAAGAAAAGAAAATTGAAATCAAGATAAGAAAAATGTTCAGAAAATGATATTATTTTTTTGTCACTGAGTAAATAAGAAGGGGATATAGCTCAGTGGTAGAGCATTCGACTGCAGATCGAGAGGTCCCCGGTTCAAACCCGGGTGTCCCCTTTGGATTTCATTTTGCTGGTTCTAAAATGCAGTTTGCAATGTTGGGGGAGAAAGAATTATTTACTGTAAAAGCAAAGAGTGATTTGATTGCTTCGATTTTTTAAGCTTATTTTCCTTGATGGAGAGAAAATATTTTCTAAAAATAACTTCCGGTTAAGGGGAGGAATCCTGCTTCCTGCGTGATTTTTGGCAAATGAATTTGCTTTATTAATGGTCCGTAAATCTTCATTGACGGGAACAAATACAAAAACGCGCGCATAAAACTTTGTACACGTCAATCGTTAGCCATTGAATGAATTCAGTTCTTAGTTAAAGCCAAAGTGAACTTCCTCTCCCGTACTTCACCGGAACCTTTACATATCCGTTTTGATTAAAAAAAAAAAAACTTATTTCCTTTTTTCAGTGTTTCCAGTTGAACAAAATGCTACCTCAGAGACCTTAAACGATATCTCAGATTGGTTTCTCGATGGCAATAATGTTGCTGTAAGTTTGATAGCTTCTTCAAAGTCAAAGAACTTGCAATCAATTGTTTTTTTCTTCTGTAGATCATTGATGGCATGCATTTAAGTCGTCAATCTCGCCAATTGGTTGCGAATTTTTGCAATGACCGCATCTACCATCATTTAATTGTTGAATTCGATTGTGATGAAAAGAATCTCGAATCGAATATCAAAGAGATGGTTCGATATTTTGAAAGAACAAGCGGTCACAATAAGGATTGGAAAAAGTTATTCACTGAAAAGGTACTATATGCGGCTAATAAGACTACGACTTTCTTTTACTAACATTGAGTTTGTAGGTTCGTGAGTGTTCGTCGATGTTTGAAAAATGCCTACCATTCGAAAGTCCTTTGATCACTGTAAATAATTCAGAAAATCCTTACTTGCATTCGGTGATGTCACGAGGAGTGCAAGGAGCTTTACAAACATCAATATTGGGTGTTCTATCACATCCGGTTATAAGAGAGCAACTTTTCTACTTCAGTCGAGTAAGTTCTTTAATGCAAATCGATTGATCTTAGAATAAAACGATCCTTATGAATATAGCACGGTGAATCGGACTACAATGTGGTCGGAAGGATTGGCGGCAATGCGGATTTATCGCCGCGTGGCTGGAAATATGCTGAGCGCTTGACACGTTTATTCAAAGAGAATCAATTGACACTTCCCGGTCCTCAATTGGTGAGTTTCCCTTTTCTTCTTATCAAGAATGAATTTTATGAACTTTCTTTCACAGATCTGGACTTCAGAATTTATTCGGACAATTCACACCGTTCGAGATATTCCTGGACCAAGAGCTGCTGTTAACGATTTGAATGAAATTAATGCTGTAAGTTGTTTAATTCCCTTTCAATCCGCTGTAGATTGAATTTAAATTGATTTTTTTTTTCAGGGTATCTGCGAAGGATTAACTTATGAAGAAATTCAAGAAAAATTCCCCCAAGAATTCGCATGGCGCGATCAAGACAAATTCAAATACCGCTACCCCCCATGGCGAGTCATATTTGGATCTGTTGCAGCGTGTCGATAGTGTCATTCAGGGATTGCTCACCAAAACTCAAGTTTTAGTCGTTTCGCATCAGGCTGTTTTGAGATGTGTGATGGCGTATTTCAATGGCACGAAGCCAGGTAAATATTTGTATTTTTGTTTCCTTTTGACGTTTTAAACGAGAATGCATTTATTGATGCACTTCACACAATGTTTCATGGATGATACCAACTTGAACAGAATATGTTTATTTATAGAAGACGAACAGAGGATGAAAATTACTTAAAACGTGACAAGTTCATTTCATTTTATTGCTGGCCCTCCACTTTGATGTAGATTTTCTGAGTAAAACCTCGAATAGGCTCTACGTAGGAGAAAATAAAGATTCTATTTTTAAAACGAAGGAAAATCAAATTTTAAGTTGATGTAAGAAGAAATTGAATTCGTTGTATGGGAGCTACTTCTCGTGCAAATTATTATAAGCTAAGAGGCAGACAAAACTACTGCAGAGAGCTGCTGTGCTGTGGGGTAGGTTTCATTAGGTGCGTTGATTAAAATGACAGAAAAGCAGCTTGATATTTTTGACAGCTAAGTCTGTTCTTCAGAAACAAATCTGAATATTCTGACAACGTTTTCAGGACATAATTTTTCCACAGTGCACATGCTTCAGACCTGTGAATAAAAAAGAAAAGACTCCTAGTGCGTTCTTTTTTGCTAATGAGCCGCTGTATAAGAAACATTATAAGGAATATAAGCTTTATTCAGCGAGAAAAAAGACAGCACAATACAGCACAGCTTCATGAGAAATGTCAGAACACTTTGCAACAAGTTCGAATACTCAACTTTTTGACATTTTTTGACAGAAAATGTCTCAATGAACACCAAAAAGCTGTACTTTTCTATTCCAAACAGTTTCAAACTGTGCGGAACTGTATCGCCGAATATACCTAAAGTTCTTTACAGCCTTTCTATTAAAATACCTATATCTACCGATCCATGTGGCGCCATTTTTTTGCTTTCAACTGCTAGATAAATTAAATTTACCTCTTCTTTTTTGTTGTTAAATTCATGGTACCTATATTTCTTGTATTAATTTTAAATAAATAAATATTTTCAGATCAAGTCCCCTACATAAATGTACCGTTACATACACTTCTGGTCGTACGCACAAACGGTTTTAACTTCGAGGTCGAAGAGATTCCACTTCATGTCGAATGTGTGAACACATACCGTGTCAAACCTAAGGTAAAATCAATTTTTTTTTTATATAAATGAGAAAAACAAAAATTAATCTAAATTCAATTACAATCATTCACACATAACTTTTACTTTTTACACTGCATACACAAAAATAACCCACACACGCAAAACTAATACTTTACCTTATTTTTTAGAACTGCAATATAGAACGTACCAGTTCAGATGCCCTAGGTACAGTGCCCGCTCACTTTGATGCACCTCTGCCAAAAGTTACTCAAGGCCTTACAAGTCGTTAAAAACAATTTCAATTAAAACAAACAACTTAAGCACAACAAACTTCTATTTTATCATCCAACATGCTGCATAAGTTAAGTTCAGGTTATACAAGTTAATTTTTGATAAAAAAAAAAAAATAACACACTCATTGGTCTCAAAAGAAAATCATTAAAATATTTGTTCTTATTTTTTCTTAATTCATTTTCCGTTTACACTTTTAAAAATCTGTTTTATTTATTGAGAAATAAAAGTAATGATAGTTTTTTTACACCCCACTATATTGAAATAAGTTTTAATAAGTTTAACACAGTAGAATCCAGAATTAAGTGAACTCGTTCAAAAAATTAAAAACATAAAACGAAACTATGCGTACTAAATTAATACATATGCAATTTAATATGTATGTGTTTCATGAAAAACATTAAAGAGATGAACTGTTCGTTTTATCGAGAATCTACTGTAAATTCTTAAAAAGATTTTTAATATTTTTATTTCGTTTCCATAAAAAAAATCTATAAGGAAAATGAAACCTCAATTTTTTTATACAAAAAATACATAAATTAAAAAAAAGAAGAAAACAAAAGCAAACTCAAGACGACATAATGCATTTTTTTATTATTTAGAGTTAATATTAATATTTAGCTTAAAGGAATTTGATTTGTAAAAGAAAGTAATATGTTTGAATAAAAATTTATATAAATAAGTTATCACTGGAAAAATGTTAAGTATTGTATTTCTCGTGCATTGAAAATTGTTTAAAAAAATTATACAAACGAACTAGATTTTTGACATATAAATGGTGTTTTAGAAAGTTTTATAAAAAGAAAAATTAATAAATTTTTGCATGGCAGAAATAACTTAAATTGAACAATGAAATAACTTTGGCAGGAATATAAGTAAACTTAATAATGTCAGAAATTAAATTTTCAATGAGAAAAATCTTTAAAAAAAAGAAGTTTAAAGGTTAAATTTTAAAAAATAAAATGTATTGGTAATTATAATTATGTATTTTAATTATTGTAGTAAACATAAACTATGTATAAGCAAATGACAGATGTTTTCTAGAGTAAAATAAAAAAAGTATATTTTAACTAAAAAAAGGGTGTCGTTTTTCTTATGTGTTTACTTAGTTCGGATGTGGTAAGTATGAAAAACAAGATGTCTAGATGAAGAAAGAAATAGGCTTCTTTTTGACATTTAAAAAAAGAAAGAAAACAAATTGAGCGAAATAAAAAAAAATGAGAGACACATTTATAAATAGGCTGACTCAAATTATTCGAGCCCAGAACCAGAACTCGTAAATTATCGAATGAGCAAAAACCTACCTTTCTTTGGTTAAAGTGGCTATTAGGTAAGCTACACAGTACACACTATCATTTTTTTCACCGATGAGGATGATGATGAGGAAAATGATGGATATCAAAATTTGTTGTGGGTATGAAATGATGAAATGAAATTATTGTATGTGGGAAACATATCATTTTTGTGTGTAGGTTTTTTTGCCCAAAATAAATAGGGTCGTGGCACCAGTTACCGAACAGTTTACGGACTATGAGGAAAGAACATGTTGCAAAAAATACTTTAATTGAGAAGTATTATAATTTTGGTTTTTTTTCTGAAATATCAGCCGTGTTTTTTTCAATACCCAGTAGCCAGCACATCAAAATTTCCCTTGGCAAACAAAAACAATTTGGATTACAGTCAATAAAAAGGCCAGTAAAAAAATGACAGTTGTGCCGGCGATAGAACTTTCAATTATTGAAATGAAGATAGCGCTGATAGCGTTGAAAAGAATTATTTTGCTACGCAAATCTAATGAAATAGCTTCTCTGAACTCACTTAGATTGAAGTATTTGCTAATTTTTGTACTCCGAGACGCAACCCTCAGGTCCATCTTGCCATACAAATTGAATTTGACAGATAAAGTGAGTTGGAGCGTTTTATTCGCACTTGATTACTTTACTGGCTACTGAGTAGTGAAAAAAACACGACTATCATCTCAAATTGAAAATAAGCATTTTTTCCTATTCTCGAACACCTTATTTTTATTGTTTCCTAAACCCGAACACGGAGTTTTCTATTTTCGAACACTGGAACCAAAAAGCCGTTAGTGGTAAAAAAAAACATTTTAAAGCCAAAATTATCGTTTTTATTGCATAGTTTGTACTATACAAAAATGTAAATGATAGTAGGACCCATTGGAAAAAATTAAATATATAAAAATAACATTTGGAATAGTACCATCTTAAAAATAAATATATGTACTTTAATTCTATTTTTTTAAGTATTCAGTGCAATTTATAATAATTGTGATCCACTTTCAAATATTCAAAATAGGTAGTAGTTGCCACATAAAGTTTCAAGAAAAAAAAATTGTGTAAATAATAGTTAAGCGGGATATACACAGTTCAAATGCTTGTCAAGCAGGTTCAATTGTATTTGTGAAAAAAAAATTACACGTATAGATGCTTGAAGCAAAATCATAGGTGCGATTTTTTCACTAAAACACTTGTTCGTGCATGACAAGCATTTGAACTGTGTATATCCGGCTTTACATAGGGGCTTGAGAGCTTTTTTTTTAAAAAAACAACATTTTTCAATCACTTAATTTTTTTAATTTAATACTACCCTTTTTAATTTAATACATCTCTTAGCAAACGTTCTTTTCTTTCATGGATTTGACCATAAGTCAACCGAAACTGACTTATCAATTTAAAGCCATTCTCTTCGCAGAGCTTCCTTAAGCTCTTCTATAGATCCGTAGCTGTTTCCTTCACCATAAATTCCCCCGTCTTTGATTTCCCAAAGATTCTGTTGGAATCGGGCAGTTGCATTAAGGTCATCGAATTAAGTTCCAACCAATAAGTTGTTTCCCGATTTGTGTGAATGTTGTTAGTGTCCCGCTGAAAAATCACAGTGATCTGCCAAAACAGGTACCAAACTGCTGCGCAGCACTTAAGCATAATCCCGACTGTTGATTTTTGATGACGTAAATCGAATTTCTAAGCACCTTACTGAAGAGAAAGCTCCCCATGTCATCAGTGAACCACCACCAAAATTAGGTCATTCGAAATGTTTCGGCTCCTTTCGTAAATCACTCGAGTATCCATGTAACCCTTCAGGATCATCTAGGTTCAATTTCTTTTCATCAGAAAAAATGTCCTTTAATCAAATTTGAAGGCACATGTTGAAAAAACTTCTTATTGAAACTTACAGATTCTAATCCCGATCTCGAACATGAAAGAAAAGGGTGTTCGAAAATAGGATTTTGTCTTTTTTCACTGTTTCCTATTTCCGAACACACTTGTTCGAGTACACACTTGTTCCTCGAACAGTTAAAATTTATATATACATATATATTATAATATCTATATATATAAAAGACTAATTCGTTAAGTTCCTGTTATCTTTTCAGTTGACAACCGGTTGACCGATTTTCTAAATTTTTTTCTAAACCAAAGGGGAATAACTGTAGAAGGTTTATAACAAAACAAAATTATATTTTTCAGACCACAAATAATGCAAAAGTTAAAAAATAATGCTTTTTCCACTTCAGAAAAATATATCAATATACGAATACTCAATTTTGTATGAAAATTATTTCAAATATTTTCGTCAAATATTGTTTTTATCGAAAAAAAAAAACAAAAACAAAAAACTTATACTTGACATTATGTTTGAACAAAGACGGAAGCAACACAGAAGAAGCAAGGAATCATAAGGTTTGTTCGATGTGCGCACTGAGGATTCTGATTTCGTACTGAGCTGTCCGATTATTTTCGGGACGAGAATTTCTGACCGGTTCGAATCAGCTGTTTCCATTAGTATGAAACAAAGAAAAAAAAACAGAGCCCTACTAATGCGTTCGATGTGAATCAAAACCCAGAGAAATTTTCAATTTTTTTCGACAGCACCGCTCAGGACAGTGCCATCCACCGGAACGCCCAGGGGCTGGTTACATCGATCAAACATAACTCTTTGGAAAATCATGAGGAAATCAATTTCACTAGATTCTGCATATTTCTTATCTTATTCTATATTTCTGTTCTTATTATCCTAAGCTTTCCTCTTAAAGCAAAACTCAATTCCGAGCCCTGGTTGCCAAAATATATGATCGTAACATTTATTTTGTTCAAGGTATCCGTTTCGTAAACGAAATAATGACGTGTAATAACGCATGTCGTACCGCTGTCGGAACAATCGGATACGCATAAAACAAACTAATCGCGTTACTCTTAGTTTTACATTTCGACGCGAATTTGAATTTTTTTCTGGGGTGTAGACGATTTAACAATCGGAACCCTTAGGACGATACCAATTTCGTATATTTAGTACAAATCGGATAGAATTTTGTTACGATCGGCTACGATAATAGGGCTGATTATTTACATATATGGGATTAAGATTCTAGCTAAGGACAAAAACCAATAAAAATGGTTTTGGGATCATAACTCGGTAACCAGGCGCACAGATCTTTGTTTTCGTTTATCATTTAATATGGACTTCCTGAGAAAATTAAGAGATCTGGCGAATTGAAATCACGGGCAATTTTCTTAAGCCGGAAATCAAAACAAATTGTTTATTTTATTCATAACTTAACATTTGTGATCTTTAGCAAAGTCGTTTTGCATGAGCCCATGAAAGTTCTGTATAAGCGGATGACAATTAGAAACCAAACAAAATTAATTTCATACAAAGCAGTGCGTCATATACCCAAAAAAAAAGAGATACCTAATAGATAAGAAAACTGCACCAAGAAAATTATATCGGTCAAGGCAGTCGAAAATAGCAAGGAACAGCCTCACTTACGTATGACGAAATGCTCAAGAACCATTCGACTATGCGGTAATCCCTTGCACTTGCACATTACTTTTTAAAGACAAAAATAAAATTAACTCAAGTCAATATTCCCAATTAGGTATAATTTCTTAGTCGTGGGAACAAACAGAAATGAAATGCGGGTACAACGTCCCGCGGGTCGGCTAGTATATTATAATATTCTTTTTTAAATTATTTTAAAATGCTGGGAAAAGTACTTTCTCAAATAATTTTTCTTCAAAACAACTTTTCAGGGATTCCTAATTTAGTTTTGTTTTTCTTGAAAAACGTATTAAATCCGTATCGAATAAAACCTACCACTGAACTGAGTTTTTTGCTCTCTTAAGATAAATTTTTTTAATGAGTTGTCTTACCTATTCGTACAGAAAGAATGCCCACACATTTATATGAAGTTTGGAAAAATAAGGAAATTACATCCATTTTCCTTCGGTAACTGGGAATGTTCGGTAACAGGTGCCACTACCCTATTTGCATCAATTACGATACGATCCTTGGTCGAGAGAAATAAATGAAACCATCAAAAAATTAAGTTTTTAAAAATGTTCTTTGACAGTCTTCGTTTGCATAATATTTGTGCTAAAAGCTGAAATAAAAACTCTACTGTAATTTGAAAAAAGAGATGAAATTCAGTCTGATTGCATATTTGTGTAGACCTTAGGGTGGATTTTGAAAAAGAATTAATAAATCAATATTTGAAGAATTGGAACATTAAAGCCCATAAGTTGCCCATAACTTGGCAGCTATAGCAAATATTTGAGAAATGTCAGTGGTATCATCATTATCAGATATAGTGGTGTACCATTTACAACTGATATTTCTTGGTTGAATCGAATATTTTTCATCCAACAGCCGATATTGCTGCTTAGCTTTGGATTTATATCCATTTCCCAACGACCTCATATGAAATTCTAGTATGAAACGATTCCAAAACGACCACCAAGAAGTTAGTCGGACGGTTCTTTAATTAATTAACTCGAGATGTGAACCTAGAAATTAACCAGGTGCTTTTGTGTAGGCTTATGCCCAAGTATTGACAATATTGGTTGACAAACATTTTTATATTGTGATTGGACACAAAAAACGTAAGGCTCGGAAACAAAACGTAAAAAAAAGAATAAAATAAAAAAGGATATAAAAAACACGTATACGCCCGAGTGTACATTTTCATTGCATCCGTAGTAGAATACGAAAACTCTCTATATATCTCTACATATTTATAAAAATGGATGTTTGTTTATATGTCCGTTATGGACTCCTAAATGGCTCAACGGTTATTTGTAAAATTTGTATGGTATAATACAGTTCTATTCAGGGACCATCCGGAAGAGTCGAATAACGTGAAAAAATCATTAATCAACATCCGAAGTTCCTTAACGTAGCGAGAAACCTAACCGTTACTGTAAGTCTCTCTCGGTTGGATTGATTGTAGAACTAACTACAGTAGAAGTAGAAAATGCGTGCATTTTTTTCGTGATTAAATATACGCTTGTCCTTGCACACGCACCGATTATTCCGACCATTCCATTCGACAACTCTCGCTTCATTCAGTGTGTGAAATTGTAGGTATATACTACTACAACTACAACTGATTGTAAGACCGGTAAGAATCCGGTGAGTGTGCTAGCAAACTACTACCGGTAAAATGTCGGCCGATTTTATACTCGCCGTTCAAAATCGGTGTGTGTGCAATTAGCCATACTGTGTAGCATGAAAGGAAATGTTTAAAAATTACAGTTTTTGGAATGATGGAAAAAATGATAATGTGCACCTTATTTTAGGGTATGGACACACTAAGGTCAATCATTGTAAAAAGAAAAACGAAGAAAACGTAACAATTACGAAACCGGTGCAGTCGAGACTTATTTTTGTCCCCTTGGCCCAGAAAATGGTCGTCTTTGCGTTTTGCTACGTGCTTTGTTGTTTTTTAACATCGTTTAAAATATATGTACGCACTTGTGCATATAGCAAATGAAAAAAGTTTTTTATGCAACAGTACGTATACGCCGTAGTGAATGAAAACGTAAGCATTATTCCGTCTAAAAATAAGACTAAGGCCGTGTGCGAATTGGATGAATTGTGGTTAAAAATGGATGAATTTTTAACCACTATTGTCAAATTTTAACCTGCTCCGCAGCTAGTCAAATTTTATTCAATGCGAAATGTAAAAATTTAACCATACATCAAGTTTTAACCACTTTTCATCTCAATTCGCACACGGCCTAAGAATGGTGTTATCATTCCTGTCTTTAAATGATTTCAAAATACGGCATATTGTAATAAGTTCATAGCTGACTTTGAAGCCATGTTTTTTAGGCTTTGGAATGATTCGTATCGTGGACAGCGGCGACACCGAATGTAGTGACCGGATTCGTAAATTTATTTATGTAAGGTCAATGTAAAAAAAAAATAACTCAGAATAACTGAACATCTATTTACTCGTAGTACATTTTTAAAAGTCCAAGTAAAATTCATCAACTGACCGATGCCATTCGCCATTGATTGCATTGCGATGCAGTGATGTGCCACTGAACGATGCATTTTCAAAATTTCTGTTGCAATTTTAAAATGTGCCATTTGCAGTTTGTAAAGCTGTTTCTAATGAAAAATAAAGTCATACTTCATACGCAATTGACGTCACTACCTCTTGAGAAATTAGAAGTGAATAAGTAATTTGAAAGCAAAAACGATGATACATACACTGAAGAGAAATATTTCAGATTTGTCATGAAATATATTTGACCTTGTCAGTGTCCTCTGATTGTAATACAAACCATTAACTTTCATCAGAATGTCTACCGCTGAAAATACCCTCCAGCCCGCAACCACCCGTTAATTTCATTTTATCAATGTTTTGGAAATTTGGCCATTTCATTTCCTATTCCTACGCGCTACGCTTGGCTCTACCAATATAATACATACATACATATTTTTTTCTACGTGCGATTCGGAAAGTGTTTTCAAAGTCAACGAAAGAATAAAAGCTTTTGTCTTCTTTTCATTCCAATAAGAAATATTGCTGTTTCGGTATCGGTTTATTTACAGTTAGCCTGTTTCCTCCTCTTTAAAAAAGGAAACCTCTTCTTCCAGTTGCAATAACACTACTGCGTTAAAAATGAAAGCACTTTCTGATTTTGCTCTGAAAAAATGTGCTTTGTCTGATTCAAAATTTTAAGTTCTTTGGATTTCAGAAAAATTGAACGTCATTTCTTCAACCAACTAGATATGATTTGTCTATTTATAAAAACGACTCCCCTCGCCCTCATCGTTGTAATTGAAAATGAGAAGTAAAAGAGATTGTTGAAAATTATTTTTTAGTGGGACAGATGGAAATGTGTCTTTAGGTGGAAAGGCCATTTCCTCAACAACATTAACAGGGATAGGTACTGGGTGAATTTGATAAAGTGGCTGTCTAGATGTTGTTGACTTGCTTAAACCAGAACTATAATGAACGGAACGGCGTGGACGGAGTCGTCTGTAATTGAGCGAGAACAAGAAATTCATATATTGTGCCCTAAATAGCGGATTGCTCCGTTTCGTCAATTTTCGATCAGTTTTGCTTACGGGCTTAAACTGTGCTCCCTTTCGCTTTTTAAGGCCGAAAATTTGACAACTGACTGGATTTATTTATTTTTCTGAAGAGAAAGTCGATTTGTTGTCGATTTTAAGTAATTATTTCTTTTAAAAGGTTTATTCGTTGTATGACGTCAAAATTCGCAGACTATTGTTTTATTTTGAAATATACTTCCGTACATTACATTGCTTACTTGAAAGTTCGGAAGGGAACGTTTCGTTCGGTTCTGACACTAGCTTCCTTTTGCTTCCGTTCATTATAATTAGCCTTTTAGACCTCAAGGGTCCATTGTGATACCATTAAAGAAGTTACTCATGGGAGAGTAATGAACATAAACAAACCATTTTGTACTTTTAATGAAATTAAAGAGACATCTTGTGTCGATCGTTGCTAGTTCACTGGGATTACAAAAGATAGTTATTCCTTCTGACATGTACATAGAAGGTGTTAGACTGTTTCCTCTTCCTCCTCGCCATTCAGCTTCTACAGAAGTCATTAGTGTAGACCCCTTGCCTCTTAGCATGTCTGCCTATGCGGCAGTGTCATGTTATGACTCCAATTGTGGAGCTTATACTTTGTCTGCTCAGGGAAATCAAGCCTTTTCACCGCTTGAGGTTAGTTGCTAGACAGGTGGTACTCTATGACCATCTAGCATTTGTTGATTCTAGAGCATATTGTTTGTGTTCCAGGCAGAAGTTGTAGGCGATAATTTATTAGTAGTCACTATTCTTGCAAGCCATACTGTTCTTTTTCTTATACTTGCAATATTTTGTCGTCAAGCTAAGTAAATAGAAACCAATTCCGTTGCTTTGATTTCAATGATAATGATCGTATGATCTTCAAGATTACATATAATGTACCGTATTATGCTAAATGTTATAAAAGCTACGGTCGATAGCTGTATTAAGACGATTCTTAAATAAACTGCCATATAGTTAAGATCTCGTGTTTTGTGTTTTATTGATTTTAAAGACTCTACGCCACAGTTTTCAGAAGTGGAATCTAACCACAGTGTCATTTTGAGTTTAATTTTTAAATTTCGAGAATATTTAACAAGTTAATATGCCAGAAGAATTCGATCAGTTCCTAGAAGTAGCAACTGTTGCTATTCTCAAAAATGTGTTGCGTTCTTTGAATATGCAAACTAATGGTAGTAAAGCGACGTTAAGACTTCGTGTAGAGGAAGCAGTTGCAGGCTATGAAGAGGAAGATCTTTCAAGATTGGTTCAAGAACATAGGCCTGAAGGAGCTAGGAACATGGAAGAGGAACACGTGTCTAATGATGATAGCGAGGATATCGATGAGGAGCTAAACCTTCTTCGAGAAGCTTGTAGAAAGAAAGAGGAGATAATTCAACTTAAGCAGAAACTTAGACAATTGCAGATGGACGACGCAGACTCAAACCAAAAGTCACATGCTTCGCATAATTTCAAGGATATGGAAGATTTACTGTGTCCATTTAGTGGAGATGATAACTTCCCTATTGATCGGTGGGTTGAACATTTCAATGAGTATGCAGAAATTCTTCATTTAGACGACCGCACAAAGTTTATATATGGGAAGAGACTCCTAATTGGTACAGCAAGGCTTTTTGTGAGAACCCTGAAATTACGCAGCTGGACAGAACTGAGAGACGCACTCGTTGGTGAGTTTAAGTGTTATGTAACAAAAGCTGATATCTTTCGTGAACTTAGCTCAAGAAAACGACGACGAGATGAAACTGTTCAACAATATGTTTTGTGTATGCAAGAAATCGCGTCCCATAATCCCGTAGAAGAAGAAGACCTAATCCAATTTATTATCAAAGGCATTGCCGACACAGAAGTCAACAAAAGCATTCTTTACAACGCCAACACCATCGAACAGCTCAAGCTCGCGTTACGAAAGTATGAGAAATACAAGAACAACAGTCGTGACAATTTGCCTGCAAAGCCCAGTACATCACATCAAGTGTACAATCGCAGCAAACAACAAAACAATACATTTCGGACAAGTAATCGCCCAACAACAACAGAACGTGACGCAAATGTTGCTCCAGCTAGTGGCTCTTATCATCAGAAGAAAGAGTTCACTTGTTTCAAGTGTGGTTGCCGGGGACACATTGCCAACAACTGTCCCAGCAAGAAACCGGTTATGACACTTCAAGATGATACCAGCAAGATGAATCCAGCAGTCAACAACAATGTTTCGCATCATGCATCCAGCAGTTCTGGAAAACAATGTTCGTCAGCAGCTAATGATTTCGAGAAAGATGTTTTTTATAAGTTTGTACATGGCCATGCAGAAAGTTCGATCACTTTAACAACGCTTTTGGACTCGGGGAGTCCAATAAGTTTTATTCAAGAGAAATTTTTGTCACCGTTTATGATCGCACCGTTGGAACCAAACAGTCGCTCCTACTGCGGCGTCAACAGCAGCCCACTTAGTGTCTTGGGAAGTGTTAACTCTCTCATATTTTTTGATAAGTTTCCAACTAATCTCTCTTTACTTGTAGTTAAAAATCATTCGATGAGCTATCCTGTTGTGCTCGGTAGAAACTTCATTGAGAAAATTGGTATGGTGCTGCAAAGAACCAGCGAAGTAGCTGAGAGTCAAGAGAATGAACTATCAACAGAATCTGTCAATGTCCAGAGTCATCGTGTTTCAAGTCTGTCGTTGCCGTCGTCGTCAAGTGATTGTCAACAAACGCATGCTATTGTCAATAAGTCTGTTATGTCGTCGAGTCAATGTCATCAATTGCATGGATCTGTAAGTAATGTTAATGATGGTGTAGATTTTGTTTCCCAAATATTAAATATTGACGTCAGTGATGAGCATTCAGAGTTTGAAATTAAAGTGAATGAAGATTTACCTTTTAATATTCGGAAAAGTGTTGTAGAGATAGTAAGACCAGTTTTTCGCCCGAGTTCTGATAAAATTTGTTTGAAAGAAAGTCAATTTAAGATGAGGATAGTTTTGTCGAGAGATATTTTGCTTCATTGCCCTCCGCGAAGATTGCCTTTTGCACACAAAATTGAACTTGAAAAGATTCTTAAAGATTTGTTAGATAAGGGCATAATTCGAGAATCTAGTTCACAATACGCGTCCCCTATCGTGCTTGTCGAAAAGAAAAATAAAGAGTTCAGGCTGTGTGTTGACTTTAGGGAGTTGAACAAAATTACTCAGCGTGACAACTACCCGTTACCTCTGATTGAGGATAATATTGACAGGTTAAAAGATAAAAAGTTTTATACAACCCTAGATTTAAGGAACGGATTTTATCACGTTCCGCTGGAAGATGATTCAATGAAGTATACTTCATTTACTACTCCCATTGGTCAGTTCGAATTCACAAGGATGCCTTTCGGGCTTCGAAATGCTCCTTCTGTTTTTGAACGATATATGAAGTATTTGTTTGGGAAATTGATTTCACAATCAAAAATCATGACCTATTTAGATGATATACTTATTGCCACCGAAACCATTGAAGAGCACATGGAGATTCTTAGAGAAGTCATAAATATAGTCGTTGAAAAGGGTTTGCAACTCAGGTTGGACAAATGTCTTTTCTTACAAAAAGAAATTACTTATTTAGGTTACAGAATAACCGGAGCTGGTGTCAGCACAAACGATGCAAATCTCAAAGCTATTCAAAATTTTCCAACACCGACTTCAACTAAAGATGTTCATAGCTTTCTCGGACTGTGTTCTTATTTTAGAAAATTTATTTATCGATTTGCAAACATAGCAAAGCCTCTATACGACCTTCTTAAAAAGGATGCTTCATTCATTTTTGGTTTTAGGGAAATAGAAGTTTTTAAATTATTAAAAAACAAATTGATTTCAGCCCCAGTTTTATCAATTTACAGTCCACATAACATCACAGAGTTGCACTGTGATGCAAGTGCGCAAGGCTTCGGAGCGGTGTTGCTTCAAAAACAAAGTGATGGAAGATTCCATCCGGTATTTTACTTTTCCAAGCGTACGACACCTGCTGAAAGTAAATTCCACAGCTACGAGCTGGAGACATTGTCTATAATATATGCATTAAAACGATTCAGAATATATCTTCTCGGAATTCCGTTCAAGGTTGTGACCGATTGTCAGGCTCTAGTGCAGACCTTAAACAAAAAATCGTTGAATCCTTGTATTTCAAGGTGGGCGTTGGAGCTGCAAGCGTACGATTATTCGGTCGAGCATAGGAAAAGTGATCGCATGTCACATGTGGATTCCTTGAGCAGATCTTTTAATATCATGCATATAGACGATGAATCTTTTGAATTTGTCCTAGCCGCTGCCCAGAAACTTGACCCTAAGATAATTTCAATTGCTGCAGAGTTGAGTAAGACTGAAAGCCCTTTGTATGAAATGGTTGATGGGTTGATTTATCGAAAGATTAAAGATAAAATAGTTTTTTACGTCCCATCTCATATGGAGGATCAGGTCATTAGAACACACCACGAAGCGCTTTGCCATTTAGGGGTCGAGAAATGTTTTGCACACCTGTCCGGATTGTATTGGTTTCCTAAAATGAAGGACAAGATCAAGACTTTTATTAAGGGGTGTCTTAAATGCATCTATTTCTCCCCTGGGTCAGGGAAAACCGAAGGAGTTCTGCACTCTATACCAAAAGGAAAGCTTCCCTTTGATACCATACATATCGACCATCTCGGTCCTTTCCCTAACTCCCGTTCTAGCAAAAAACATATTCTTGTGGTAGTTGATGGTTTTACAAAATTTGTAAAGTTATATGCGACTAAAAGCACTCAGAGTAAAGAAGCTATATCTTGTTTAGAAACATATTTTACCAACTTTTCAAGACCAAATCGCATAATATCAGATCGTGGAACTTGTTTCACCTCAAAGGAGTTTGCCGAGTATATGGAAGCCAACAACATTCAACATGTTAAAGTGGCAACTCACTCCCCACAATCAAATGGTCAGGTTGAACGCCTTAACCGCATAATAACACCTATGCTTGCGAAAGAGTGTGAAGCCTCATCGACCAGTGGTTGGGAAAGACATTTGGATAAAGTTTAGTTTGCCATCAACAACAGTGTGAACCGAAGCACCGGTTTTACTCCAAGCACCTTATTATTTGGTAGAAATCAGAAAGGAGAGTTTTGTGACAAGGTCAGAGAATATTTAGTTAAAAACGTAGCCTCTGAAGGAATGATTTTGGAAGACATTAGGGATGAAGCTGAAGTCAATATTGAAAGGGAACAAAAGCGAAATAAAACTTATTATGACAATCATCATAAAAGTCCGACAAAATATAAACCTGGTGATTACATTATGGTAAAAAATGTCGTCACCACTCCGGGAATAAATAAAAAACTGTTGGCCAAATATCGAGGACCATATGAGGTTAAAAGCGTCCTACCTAATGACAGATATGCTATTGGTGACATCGACGGCTTACAATTATCACGGCTACCTTACAAAGGTATAAGCTCTCCCAGCAATATGAGATTGTATGCGGTACCCAACGCTGACTTGAGGCATGATGAAGATGTGAATGCATCTTAAGAATAAAAGTCAACTTAATAAAGCTTATTAATTTTATCATGCGCCTACACTAATAATCTCAATGGATTTACTATCGACAAATAATTTTTTTTATAATTTAACTTTTTATTCTTAATTGCTTTGAATGTGATTTGTAATTTTCTTTATTTAAATGTTCATTTAATTTCATTTCTTTTTTACATTTTCTATGTATTTACACGAAATTTATAAGTTCTTACACGATTGACATGCCAAATGATTTTATAAGTTCTCAAGAATTTATTATCGATATTATCTTATTTTTATTTTTGTATTATGTAATCGGGACGATTTCACGATCAGGATGGCCGATCTGTAGGCGATAATTTATTAGTAGTCACTATTCTTGCAAGCCATACTGTTCTTTTTCTTATACTTGCAATATTTTGTCGTCAAGCTAAGTAAATAGAAACCAATTCCGTTGCTTTGATTTCAATGATAATGATCGTATGATCTTCAAGATTACATATAATGTACCGTATTATGCTAAATGTTATAAAAGCTACTGTCGATAGCTGTATTAAGACGATTCTTAAATAAACTGCCATATAGTTAAGATCTCGTGTTTTGTGTTTTATTGATTTTAAAGACTCTACGCCACAAAGTTATGACGATAAAAGAGGCACTATCCTGGCTCAAAGAAAATGTTATATCTTGCAAGGATATACGTATCTTCTCGAACAGCCAAGCCGTTCTCAAATCTCTCGCGTGTCTCTACAAACTCTCTTATAGTCCAGGACTGTCGATCATCTCTGAATGAGATGACAGAACAGTTTAACATTCACCTCATTTGGGTGCCGGGCCACAGAGACATTCCGGGAAATTGCAAAGCTGATGAGCTCGCCAAAACCGGAACATTTCTGCCCACAGTTAGACAAAGTGAATTTGATTTACAAAAGGGTGAATTTATTTTGCAAATGGATGAATTTTAAATTAAAAGATTGTATAAAGTATAATATCTCATAGATAATTCTATTCCTTTTGAAAAGTGCTCCCATATGTCTCCTACTGTTAATTTTCATCTCCGACAAGAACTTTATACGACTTACGAACGACACTATAAACGAGACTGAGACAACAGAAAATCGTCATTTCAAAAGAACAGCACAGAAAATTATGCACCGGTAACTTTCGTTCAAAAGCTCTATCGAGGGAAAAATTAAGATGAAAAATTTGCCCTTGATTTGACACTCGTCGTCAATCAGTCGTAGAGTGAAGTTGTGCATTTTGTCGGTTCTATTTATTAGTGAATTTGGTAAGTACTTTTTTTTCCATAAATTAATTAAATGTGCAAAGTGCTTTAAAATTCAAATACTATATTGTTGCAAGTTTAATTTTTGTTTATTTGTTAACTTTGTCGTCTCCTCTTACACTCGAGGGAGTACCAGAAGGCATTTTAAATTGACAAATTATGTAATTGAGCATTCTTTCGCTTTTATCTCGATTTTTCATTTGTCTAAAGTCATTAAAATGTTCCGTTTTGTTCTAAATACGTTATGTTTCATAAATTGCGCGAAATAATCCCGTAAAATTGTCGATTTGTCCAGAGTTCTCGCAATGACCTTTAATGACCTTCCTGCTCGGCCAAAAATGTGTTTCAATTTTTTGCCTTAGCGGGGTGTGTTACTTGCTTTTATTGAATCAATTTCATGACGTCTTGAAGTTATTACTTCACTTTAATTGAATTATCTCATAATTTGCAATTCTTTAGCCGGTGATTTTTGCAATCAAGTCGAACCAGTTGTATTTTATTTCAAAAAGTTCCATTTTCTTCTCCATTTATGCAAAACTTTCCACTCCTCGATTTCATTTTCCATTTAATTCCACGCGATTAGATGAACACAATTCTACAGGGTGATTTAGATGAAAGGAAATTAATAATCGGCAGAAAATAAAATTGTAGGCTTCTCATTGCATTTTCAAGAAGGGGCTTGGCAGAATGTCTATATATATGTACATTTAACGGTTTCTTTTTGACCTTGCTTCCATTTCAATGTTATACCTACAGAAGTTTGAAACAAAGTGTAAGAAATACATATAAGAACCAGCATTTTTGTCTTTCGATTTACAGTTTTAAAAACACCAAGTCATCATGTCGAAAATTGGAATTAACGGTTTCGGACGTATCGGACGTTTGGTCCTTCGTGCCGCCATCGCCAAGGGTGCCACCGTTGTCGCTGTCAACGATCCCTTCATCGATGTCAACTACATGGTCTACTTGTTCAAATTCGATTCGACCCACGGTCGTTTCAAGGGAACCGTCTCCGCCGAAGGTGGCTGCCTGGTCGTCAACGGACAAAAAATCGCCGTCTTCAGCGAACGTGACCCCAAGGACATCAAATGGTCCAGCGCTGGCGCTGAATACATTGTCGAATCGACTGGTGTCTTCACAACCATTGAGAAGGCTTCAGTTCATTTGAACGGTGGCGCAAAGAAGGTCATCATTTCTGCCCCATCAGCTGATGCACCAATGTTTGTGTGCGGTGTCAACTTGGAAGCCTACGATCCAAAAATGACTGTTGTGTCAAATGCCAGTTGTACCACCAACTGCTTGGCTCCATTGGCCAAGGTCATTCATGACAACTTCGAAATTGTTGAAGGTCTGATGACCACCGTTCACGCAACCACCGCTACCCAAAAGACCGTCGATGGTCCATCTGGTAAATTGTGGCGTGATGGTCGTGGTGCTGCCCAGAACATCATCCCAGCTGCTACCGGTGCTGCCAAGGCTGTTGGCAAAGTCATTCCAGCCTTGAATGGCAAACTCACTGGCATGGCCTTCCGTGTCCCAACTGCCAACGTTTCGGTTGTCGACTTGACTGTCCGTTTGGGCAAACCAGCCTCATACGAAGCCATCAAACAGAAGGTCAAGGAAGCCGCCAATGGACCACTCAAGGGAATTCTCGACTACACCGAAGAGGAAGTTGTATCATCCGATTTCATCAGTGACGATCATTCATCGATCTTTGATGCCAAGGCCGGTATCTCATTGAACGATAACTTCGTCAAATTGATCTCATGGTACGACAACGAGTACGGCTACTCCAACCGTGTTATTGACTTGATCAAGCACATGCAAAGCAAGGATTAAACATCTACCTTGAGAGAGAGAAGCTAAAATCACACAAAAACTCAGCATTGAACGACAGTTTCCATCAAATCGTTGCGCTCTCATTTTAAATTATAAAAAAATTCAATTTTAATAATCGTAAGCATTGTTATGTTACAAAAGAAAACAAAAAAAATATTTTAAAGATGCATTCGTTCGAGTTGCAAAGTGTTGAGTATAAATTAATATTCTATTATTATTATTAAAAGAAAAAAGATAAAAACACAAGTTTACTGTATTTCCATCAACACACTTAAGAGTAAACAAAACCATTACTTGTAGAAGATGCGTTTTAAGTTTCTGATTGTCGGAAATAAATTATGTGTCGTAAGGTAAAAAGTCGTATGTTTTGAGTTTCTTTTTTTTACTTTCGCTATCAATCAAATTGGACCTTTAGAACTTGTCTAGGAAGATAAACGTCAATCTGCCGAGCCTTCAAAAAGAGTCTATTTTGGAAGCAAAATAAAGTCAGAGGTTATCAATTGCGAGTGCGACGAGACATCGTGCGATTTGGCGTCGTGACGTTGGTCCAAACTGTAAAATATTTAGTTTTAGCACAGAAAAGGGATTAAGAACAGTTTATTTGCTTCACTGTTCGGTTCATTCCAAACTCCTTAGGCTTTCAATAGTAAGCCGCAACGAGCAGAGACCTCATCGAATAAAACCATCCATCCAAGCGTCTCCCATACAGCGGCACCTGAGTCACGGTTTTCCTGTCCTGCAATCAGGAAGATAGAGCATATAACCTGTAGATTTGCTCTTCATAACACAGCCATCTAAGTCGTGCTTCGCTGTCATTGATTGATCATGCTGACGGGACCAAAGATTACTCTAAGAATTTTTCTCGAGGCAATCGAAACCGAACCGAACTTCAAATCGATACCTACCACCTCGATTTCAAGGCCGCGTATGACAGCGTCTATAGAGACCAAATAGAGCGATGTCTAGTTTTGGCATCCCAGAAAAACTTGTCCGTCTGTGTAAGATAAAACCTAATGGACGCTTTTGATGTCAAAAAAGGTTTTAGACAAGGCGATGCGTTGTCATTCGATTTCTTCAACATCATTCTTGAAAAGATTGTGCAAAGCTCCAACGTCAACACCAGAGGCACAATCTCAAAAGTCCGTCCAGCTACTAGGATACGCAGACGACATTGACATAATTGAAAGAACACAGCGTGATGTCAGTGGAGCGTTTGTGCGTCTTGAGACGGAGGCCATGAAGATGGGTCTAGCGGTTAACGAGGACAAGATCAAGTTAATGCTGTCAACAAGAAAGGACAACCAACATCGACGTCTTGGGGCAAACGTCAACATAAACAGATTTAACTTCGAGGTAGTTAAGGACTTTGGCTACCTAATCCGCTATCAACTAAGACAACAACACCAGCGCTGAAATCAAACGAAGAATCACTCTTGCCAATCGCTGCTTCTTTGAAGGCAATTGAGTAGTAAAGTCCTCTCCCGAGCAACTAAAGTGATACTCTACAAAACCCTCATCATCCCGGTCCTCATGTATGGTGCAGAGACATGGACCATGACAACATCCGATGAAAACGCTTTGGGCTGCTTTGAGAGAAAAATTCTTCGAGTGATTTTTGGTCATAAATGGAGAATGGAGACGAAGATTCAACCAAGAACTGTACCTGTACGAGCTGTACAGCGACACTGACCTAGCCAGAAAAGTTAAGGTCGAACGACTTAAATGGTTGGGTCATGTTGAGCGAATGGAAAATAATGCTCCGGCTTGTAGAGTCTTCAAATCCAACCCGGTAGGACTTCGCAGAAGAGGAAGACCGCAACTCAGGTGGAGCACACATGTGGTAGACGGCTAGCTAGGGACCGAGCTGGCTGGAGATGTTTGTTGGGTGAGGCCCTGGTCCGACCTGGAGTATAGCGCCACCATAAGTAAGTAATAGCGTTTTTTTTTGGTAATCAGGAATTGTACACAGAACTGTCCGATTCCGGATTCCAAACGAACAGGCAAACACATTTTTTTGCTTCTGAGGGTTGAATGGTTGTGTATTTGTGAATCCTCATATGAAGAATCGCAGATGACATGACATTGTTTTTATGTATTTCCTTTATTTGTAAACATGGCAGTGAGTACGTATATGCGAGTGTGTGCATGTATGCGTGATTCTGTTTTTGATTCTGACTTCAAATTCGGAATCGTTTTTCTGTTCTATTCAGAACAAGAACTGTCATCTTGTGCCAAGTGAACGAGTACAGGACTGTTCGGAACAGTTCCGGACGACCAAAAAAAAAACGCTATAAGTAAGTTATAAAAACCATGTCTTGTACGTCAAGGTCCGTCGTCTTAATGCATTGTCAGGGGCGGCAGAACACTTTTTGTTTAGGTAGGGTGCAAAAAAAATATTTGATCTTATTCAAAAATTGAATTTTTTCGGCGCCTACTACGATTCTCGATATCAATAAAAAAAAATTCTTTGGCTTCGACCAAAACTTCGGCCTAGTATATACCGAAGCCGAAGATTTGGCCGAATGTTGTTTTTTTGGCCGAATTCGACCGAAGCCGAAGGTTCGGTCAGACACTAACTAAAATCAAGCAGAAAAAAAAGATAAAAAATAATTCATGATGTTGAGCCTTTGACCGATGGATAAATAAATCAAATCACTTGGTCAGTCTCAGTCAATTAATCGAGAATTATTGCAACAATATTCATAATTTCATAACATTTTTTTTCCTCAAATAACTTAAAAAAAATTGGTATATTTCCAAAGCCAGAAGGTGGGGTGCACCCCATGCTCAGAAATTTTAGGTGGGGTCCATACCCCACCCACCCCATACCTTCTGCCGCCCCTGTGCATTGTGGGACCTTGGTGGATAAAGTCCCTAGCTACCTCGAAGCTAGAACTGTCTAAATATGTCGATGTTTGGTCTAAGATCTTGTAATCGACGTTTTGGGAACTCGTTGTCCGCTAGGTATGTTTCCATCTGAACAAGTCTTGCAAGCTGCTGGAGCTTGATACTCTGTAACAAATAGGAATACGACAACATAGCTGTCTGCCCAGCGGCTTGGTTGGACAAACTTCAATATTGCTATTTTCTCTTCCTCGAAATTTTCGGTTTGCGATTTGAATCCTCAGATGCTCATCTCTGGTCGTAGACACAGACCTTTAAGTCTGTTTTTTTCTGTCGACGATGTGAAACCTAGCAATGACGTAAGTTGACTTGACTGATAGCAAGCGATTTCTCATAGGAGAATATTGGAGAAGACTCACGATCATAATGATTAAAGGGATACCACTATGGATTAAAGGGATTCAAACTCAAAGTCGAAGTCTCGATACAAAATTTGAATTTTGTAGGAATATCAACGTCATTTGGAAAAGCAAGTAGCGCAAACCGAACAATTTTGAATGGACAACTTAATCAGCAGTTGCCCGTAGCTTAGTTGGTAAGTGCGTTGGCTGCTAAGCAGAACGTCGTTGGCTCGAGTCCTACTCAGGCCAAGTTTTTATTTCATCTTTCACGGGTAATGCCTCTTGCGAAGACCTGAAAAATCTTCCAAGAGTATCAGTCTGTCATGAAAAAGTGCTTCTCAACTTTGCTGTTCGGAATCGGCGTTAAATTGTAGGTCCCCTCAATTCTTCACACGCACTCAGAGAATTGTTGATGAGAGTAAGCCACTTAGGCCTTGGCTCTTCAATAGCTGTCACGCCACAATTTATTTTTAACTTAATCATCCTATTTTATTGAGGTCCATGCTTCTTCACCACAGCAGGCCAGGGATGATGAGGGTGTTGTACAGCTTAACCTTAGTTGCTCGAGAGAGGACTTTTCCTCTCAATTGCTTTCTTAGCCCAAAGAAACAGCGATTAGCAAGAGTTATTCTTCGTCTTATCTCGGTGCTGGTGTTATTGCCCGTGTTAATAGCGGAGCCTAGGTAGACGAAATCCTCGTTCTGTCCGAGCCGTCGGTGTTGGGCGTCCTTTCTCGAAAACAGCATATACTTTTTTCCCTCATTTACCGCTAAACCCATTTTTGCTGCTTCTGTCTCAAATCTCACAAAGGCGCCATTGACATCACGCTGTGTTCTTCCCATTACATCAATATCATCAGCGTACGTGAGAAGTTGAACAGACTTTTTGAAGATAGTGCAACTGGTGTTGACGGTGGAGTTTTGGACTATCTTCTCAAGAACGATGTTAAAGAAATCGCACGACAGTGCATCGCCTTGTCTGAATCCTTTTTTGACGTCCAAAGCTCGTTGTCAACCTTGATAGGGCAGCGTGAGTTCTCCATCGTCATTTTGCACAAGCGAACGAACTGGGCAGGGATGCCAAAGCTTTATACAGTTCGTCTCTGCAGATGAAAAGGTGGTGGGTATCGATTTGGAGTTCATAGGTTTTTTCCAGAATCTGCCGCAACGTGAAAATTTGGTCGATGGTTGACGAAAGGCTTCAGACATTCATATATTACGGCAGAGAGGATCTTGAAGGCGATGGTAAGTAGGCTGATTCCTCTGTAGTTGGCGCAGTTTAGAGGATCTCCCCTTTTCAGGATCGGGCAAACAATGCTGAGGTTCCATTCATCGGGCATGCAATTCCGACCATATCTTACAGATGATTTGGTGCTTGCTCCTATCTAGATCGTCGCCTGCTGCTTTGAACAGCTCGGCTAAACCATCTGCTCCGGTGGCTTACAGAAGTCATCTTTTGCAAATAAAAACGACACGGATTCCCCAGTCAAAGCAGGAGTTGTATTCCAAAAACGAAAGGAATTTTATTTTAACATTTTGTTCTCTCTAAGATTTAACAGAAGTTTAATATTTTACAATCTAGGTTCTACCTAACTCCAAGGCTTAAAATCTAATCCAGAAATACAAAGATTAAAGAACTACGACAAAGCTGTCCTTTGTATCTACAAAATTTGTTTTAAGTTTTAAAAATATTTTAATGTACTTGTCCTGTTTTCTTAAAATAGGTAAGAAGAAAATTTGTTAACGGTGCATTCTACGGACATCCTGCACTCTAGCTGACTACAATGTTACTTAGTTGAAGCATCTTTGTGCTGATGAATATTTGTCTAATTAAATAATTGTTCTCTGTGACTCCAGAGTAAAACAAATTGTACACAGTGGCGGTGGTGATATACATAAATACACATACTCTTCTCTTATTTTCTCTGACAAAATAGACATACTCGCTCGTATAAATAAATTAGCGTTTATATTTTGTTTGTATCTTTTTAAGGCGGCAACGATGATCTTTGATATTTGTAACTTTAAGAAAAAGTAAAAAAACCTAGTCAAGTTCTATGCGGCTGTCGACATACAGACTGCCGGTGTGCATTTTGGACTCTTTCAATTTGTCGTAAGACTTCATCATATCTTCCATTGATATCGAGATCAATTCGTTCGGTGTGGACGCTTGTAGTTCTTGAGCGCTGGTCGCTGCATTTAGTGCATTCTCGTTTGTGCGCATAAATTCACGCATTCTATACACGGACGCATTGCGGCACATTTCACGCAAATCCGAGCCCGAGAAGCCATTCGTAAGCTTAGCCAGACGATTGAAGTCAACCGAATTGCTGACGTTCTCCGAACTGAGGATGAGCTTTAGAATCTGGAGACGCTGGCTTTCTGTGGGCAGGCTGATGTGGAATTGAGCGGGCATGCGGCGTATAATTGCCTTGTCCAGATCCTGCGGACGATTGGTTGCTCCCATGACGATGACAGTCGAGCCAGCTTGTGTGCTAAGACCATCCCAGAGCATCATGAATTGTGTTTTCATCATGGCGGTGGCCTCGTGGTCGTTTGAACTGCGACTGCGGAGGAACGAATCGATTTCGTCGATGAAAATTATGCACGGCTGCAATTTAATAGCGAGCGAGAATACTGCCGACGCCAGTTTCTGTGATTCGCCATACCTGGAAAGAGATTTTCAGTTACATAACACCACTTCTCGATTATTGAGCTCACCATTTGTCAGTGAGGATAGCAACATCCAAATTGATGAATCTCATCCCAGCTTCTTTAGCTGTTGCTTTGGCAATCAAAGTTTTGCCACAGCCTGGTGGTCCATGGAGTAAAACCCCCTTAGGAGCTTCCCATAACTTTGATTGATTAAACAAATCTCGATGCCTAACAGGCAACACAACTGATTCTCGTAATTCCTGAATTACACTATCCAAACCAGCGATATCCTTCCAGCTAACTGGAATATCATCGGGCACAACCAAATGTGATGCAATCATCAGCTCATAGTCGCTGAGAATTTGAGTGTTTATTGTGAAGCCATTTCCTTCGCCAAGTCTAGGGATATTAATGCACTGTCATAACAAAATGTCAATTTCATCATCAGTTCCCTGCTTTCTTACCTTTTCAGTTGCTCTTCGGCACGTATTTTGGCCTTTTTCTTATTCTTGCTTGTGGGATCCAATTGGTTCATCATCCACTTGACCGAATAAAATGTAACCACCGATGCAAGTGACACACGAAGGATCAATTGCAGGATTTCATTGCGAGATAATTGAGAATTACCAAAGCTGATGTTGTTCATTTTGAATTCTTAAATTTGATCTTTATTGAAAAATAAACTTATTATTAAACGAAATATTCGTTTATGTGTGCCGAGAACGTTTCTTTTTACTTCCGCAAAAAAAGGATTCCTATTTTTTTCTTCAAATTTGCACTTTCCTCCTGCTCAGCTACCTTGCAAAATTTTGATGTAAGATGACAGCTCGACATTGTCAGAAATGTCAAAAAAAATTTGGGAATCCGAATTAAGGTTTGTTTGATTTAGTTTTTCTTCTTGTCCCAGTAGATCAGCAGTATTGCTACGTTTTGGAATATGTAATGTGTTTCATTATTTTACTGTTATTTCTTTCGCATATAAATCCATGTGTATATCGACGACAAGTTTCAAGTGATGAGTAAAATGGAATTAATTTTGTTTAACTACAAGGTAATCTTCAGTATATAGTCAGTAAAATGAAAACACGTCCTGTGTGAAAAAGTTTTTTGAAAGTTATACATTTGTCTTTGTTGCTGCTATTACAAGGTGACTCTGTTGAAATTTATTTTATTAAAAAGAAAATTCCAGAGCTTTAGCAAAAACGAAGTCGTTCTATGAAAATAAGTGAATTTATTGTGTCAAATATAAAGGTTGAGAGATTACAAACTGTAGCAGTGCTGCCACATTCAATCTTAATTTCCAACACTCCCACTAGATTGAATTCCCATCGAAAATGTGAATATGTTGAACTTGACTGATGGCAACGCTTTTGTGAGTGAGTCTGCTATCATTTCGTGTTGATGACTTTCTTTCCGGGAGGTAAATCAACAGCTTCCCAAGTATCGTTCTCAATCAGAGCAGCATACTCTTCTTCGATAGCCTTCTTCCAGTGAGTCTTATAAAATCTTGAACACGCTTCGTCAAATGTAACTGGATCATAGGAATCATCTGAAGTCATTTGATAACATATGTAATCGTCGAAATTTGCTGGTCGTCTAGGCTGCCTTTTTGATGTTCTCGGTGAATTGTCTTGAACCAAGTCGGAAGTTGAAGGAGAGTCTACGTTGAAATTTCCATCATTTTCGCTGCTGGCAAGGCAATCAGTCTCATTTGCATCTAGCAAAATCTCTTCAATATATGTGCCATTCTGATCCTCTGCGTCTTCCCATTCGTCTATTTCATTGCTGACATCTATCTTGTTGTCAAGTTCTATCAAGACATTATTTCTTATGGTATCTCCCACTGAATCCTGAAAGTACATTACGTCTTCGAAGAAACTCACATCTCGACTGAAGATTATCTTCTTGGATTCAGGATGATATAAACGGTATCCTTTCTTTTCTTCACTATACCCAACCATAATACACTTTGAAGATTTGGAGTCCCATTTCTGTCGTTTTTGTTTCGGTACGTAAACCATTGCTGTCGATCCAAAAACTCTAAGATGTTCAACGTTTGTTCTTCTTCCTGACCAAATCTCTTCTGGGGACTTTGATAATTCGGATGTTCTTGTCACTGTACGATTAATTAAGTATGCAGCTGTCGACACAGCCTCTGCCCAAAAACGCTTATGCATGCACGCATCTATAAGTAAGCATCTTGCTTTCTCGACTATTGTGCGGTTCATTCGCTCCGCTTTGCCATTCTGTTGCGGCGTATATGCATTTGTTGTCTCATGCTTGATGCCACTGCTACGTAGTACATTTGCGAATTTGTGATTACAAAATTCTGTACCATTATCCGAGCGGAATTTCTGAATTTTGTATGATGTTTGATTTTCAACAAAATTTTTGAATTGGACGAACTTATCTATTACCTGACTCTTCAAATGGATAAAGTAGACAAAAATCTTTCCTGAGAAATCATCCAGAAACAATAGAAAGTATCGTGAACCTCCTATCGATGTATGCTCCATAGGCCCGCATACGTCTGAGTGTACCAACTCAAGTGGCCTACTTGTTGTGGATTCGGACAATTTAAACGGTTGCCGAAATTGTTTGCCTTTGAGACATACTTCACATCCATCAGATCTATCGCTTGCATCACTACAAATTCCATCCACCAAACCATCGTTGGACATCTTATTCAATGTTTGATAATTGATGTGGCCGAGACGTCGGTGCCACAAATCAGAACTTAGTTTCGCAATGTTCACTATTTGAGAAGGCCTGTCCAATTTGAATGTATTGTTGTGCAAACTTGCAGTCGCAATCAGCTTGTTGTTTTTATTGAAAATAGAACAACCATCTGAGCCGAACACAACACGATTACCATTTTTTACCATCTGCACCACCGACAACAAATTCACGCATAAGCTTGGGACAAACAAAACATCTTTTGCTATGACATCACCACATGAAACCTTCAATGACACATCTCCTCTTGCCGTTGCCTTCAATTTATTATTATCTGCAACTATAACGTCATCGCAAACAACCGTAGAATTCTCAAGCCAATCATGTTTGAACGTCATATGTGAAGAAGCGCCAGAGTCGACAACCCATTCTTCACCACCAATTTGTTGTGCAGCAAAACTCGTATAAAGAACCTTAGAACGGCTAGCATCTGTTCCTGTTTTTTGCTTCTGTGAACAGTTCTTTGCTATATGGCCATATTGATTGCACACAAAACATCTAGGACCATTCTTCTTTGCAGGTTTATTAAAACGTTTCTTAAAATTCTTGTTTTCACCATAAAAAGCTGAGCCAGACTGCTCATTCGAAATGCAATCATCTTTGACGTCTTGCAACAGTTTCGTTTTAATTGAGTCCGCCGAAATCTTCACCCCAGAACTTTCAATTCCCATAATCATGGGCTTATACTCTTCTGGTAAGCCAGCAAGTAGCAACGTGCCGACCCACTCGTCTGAGACTGGCATCCCAATAGAATTGAGCTTATGTGCGGTTGAGATAATTTTGGTAACTAATTCTCTACACCACCACTGTTTTGCAAATTGGTAGTTATGAGGCATCGCAACAAACCTACTCTTCTCGTCAACCCACTATCGTCGAAAGCTACTCTCAATCGATCCCAAACTTCCTTCGCAGTTTTGGCGTCCTTGACGTGAACGTAATTAACTGCTTCGATGAGCAAAATAATTGTGGATTTTGCTTTGGAAATTTTCAGTGCGTCTGTCTCAACTCCGAGAACACAATTCCATAACTCCTGGTGTTCCAAATAATTCTGGACAGCGAATTGCCAGTCGTCGTAGTTTTCCCGCCCTTTTAATTTTTCTATGGTGCTGAGAATGCCGGCCATCATTGACGAAATTAGTTGAACAAAAAAAAAAAAATTAAACTGTGCTCAAACCAAACTATTCACTTTACGGATTTCAAAGATTTTTTACTTTAACAGAAAGCTTGAATTACTTTTACGTGGCCTGGTGCCCATAACCTGTTGAAATTTATTTTATTAAAAAGAAAATTCCAGAGCTTTAGCAAAAACGAAGTCGTTCTATGAAAATAAGTGAATTTATTGTGTCAAATATAAAGGTTGAGAGATTACAAACTGTAGCAGTGCTGCCACATTCAATCTTAATTTCCAACAGACTCATGAGTCAGACTCTTTTTTCGAATTCTCTTTTAAGGCCGTGTGAATTGTGGTTAAAAATGGATGAATTTTTAACCACTGCTGTCATATTTTAACCTGCTCCGCAGCTCCAGCTAGTCAAATTTTAACACTACGTTTTCACCTGCACCTAAATCACCTTTTTCGAGATTTAGAGCTAAATCTTCTTCTAAATCTCGAGATTTACCATACAAATTTTAAATCTCCTTGTAATAACGAATCAAACATACCTAATTTCGGGAACTTATTCAGTTGAATGTTTTTTTTTCTTGACAATCTGTCAAATCGATTTGGTGGAAGAAAGCGGGTAGGCAAAACAATTGTTTTATTTTATTGTTATGTTTCATTGAATTTTTTTCTTTTTTCATTTAAGGGCTTCCTTTTTCTCAGACATTGACGATTGAGGATGCTGATATTGATAACGTTGAAGAAATTGTTCTCTCCATGTCCAACGATCCAGGGCCATCATCCAGGGTATCCATTCCAAGCTCGCAAAATATTAAATAAGAATTGTTGACGTTTTTTCCTATATGTATGAATTCGTCTATCAAGAGCATTGCTAATTACAACAGCACTGCTTTGTAGAGTCAACAAAATGTGATAGCAATGAACAAAAATAAATTTTTATTTTTATGAAATCCTTTTTTCCTTTTGTGAATTGTGAAATGTCATAAATATAACGGGAAAATAAATCTTGCAAAAGACAAGCTAACAGCCCTATTCTGAAGTTGTGATGCTCACAAATCACAATTTCTTATGAGGTTGTTTTTGTGAGGTTTCTTATGAGGTTGTCACAATTTTGTATTCTGCGAAAAACCTCATAAGAAACCTCACAACACATCCACCACAGGAAGGTGAGTTTCTTTTTATGACTTCCAGCTGATTTGTCAAAACAAATCAGTAAAAAAAAAACAAGAGTTTTGTGAAATCATAAGAATGAAATCTATTGGTAAGAAATTATTTTTATTATTATTATTCTGTATTTAACTTCCATCTTGGAATTTATTTGTATAGTCCATTCGATTCACGCCAGCAACGACAAAGAAATGCTTCAACTAAACAGTTACAAAAAATCAATCCTCTCTGACCGCTTGTCAACAATTGCAGATTCCTATTTGAGGAATTCCTTGAAGAATTCCAAAACCAGGTGGTGGCAAGCAGTTTCGTCATATCGTTCACTTCACCGACGAATACACTGTCCAGCCGCTTAAAATAAGTCACTTAGCAGGTCGAGATCCGGAGACTGGACTCATGGTAGCAAAAGGTATTGGTGGAGGAATCAAACAAAAATACCACTGGGTTAAGTGGGTCAGAGATGGTCCACTCGGTAGATAGTCGTTGATGTCATTAATGATGGTTGCAAGACTTCCAAAGTTGCCCTCGTTGCAATTGAGGACGAACTCAAATACATTTTGGCAACAGAAAACATGAAACCGGGTGATGTAAGAAAACCTCCAGGTTCATTCCGAGAATACCAGGTAAGAATTTAATCAGCTGGTACCACTGCTGTTATATAACGTTCAAAATCGATGCATTTTGTAATTCTAGTTCGTCCAAATGAGGGGGATGCATTTCCGCTTGGCTCACTTCCAACAGTCACAAGAATTCACTGCCTCGAGAAAAACCCTAGCCAACCATGTCATTTGATTCATGCGGCAGGAACTTTCGGAACGATTTTGCTAAAATTCGACGATCGTGTAGTGTCACAACTGCCCTCTAAAACAAAACATGCATGGCCACTGTTGGTAGGTTCTGAGAGGAATTTTCTTTTTATCTATAAATAGGAAATAAATTCTATTTCAATGCAGGTCGTGTGTCCAATATTGAACACAACAAGGAACATGTTGGCAGTGCTCAGAAAATGAGGGAAATGGGTTTATAATCTTAATATGTGTTATATTCGGTGGCATTTGGTATGAAAATATCAACATACAAAAGTGGATTGTGTTGTCTTCCCAAACATCGAGTGAAATGGACCAAGGAATTTCAACGCGACGACGGCGACGGTGTCGTTCGCTTAATACACAAAACATTACTTTGTGATCTCATCTTAAGTATATTGCTAGGATTTTTGGGGATAGATCGGTTTTGTTTGGGGCAGACGGAAGCCGCTGTTTGCAATTCTTGACGGTGGGTGGTATTGTTGACTCAGGGTGGCACCAAGTTGAATCCGTATGTGTATTGAAAGGCAAAGGTTGCGATTTAGTTATAAACTGATAAAAATGTGAAATAATGTAAAAGAAATTATTAGAAAATAAAAAAATCGAGGGAAAACAAATTTGATATAAAAAGAATTTATTTAACTCTTTCAAAACAAATTCCCATATAAAAAAATCAATTTTTCAAGGTCAATGAAATCTTTAAACTTTTAACAGCAGGCAATCCAGCTGAAATTTGCAGCTCAATTCCGCAATGATCGCTGCCACGAAGGATTTTGAAGGTTCCCTTATCATCCCACTCGGTATTCCAAGAATTGGCAATCAGCAAATAGGGTGCATCGTTCTGCAAGAACTTGGTACACTCTTATTAAAATTTATTGGCAAAGTGTAAACATTTAAAAGAAAGCTTCTTTTGACTTTCCTTCCTGTCTACAGGAATGGTGTAGTTGTTTCCTACACACTTTTGGTAAGATCCATGGACCAGAAAAAAGCACTGAAAGAAACTATTTTCTAGATAATTGATTTTGATCAAAACACAACAAAACAATTACTGTACTCGAATAGTGAATGGCAATGAACTGCATTGATCATCATGTGACTTGAGTTCCTGAATTATGTCCCAACACAGAGTTTTTGGAAAACGAAGGGAAAACGGATCGTTCACATCCCTTAGTTTTCTCCTTTGGTTCTCCTTTGCTATAATCAACAGATGAATGATTATTTACTTTTATCGGTATTTTAATTTTTACCTTTGATATCTAAATATATTTTCTTCAAACAGATTTATCAATTTAATTCCATGTTTTTGCACTTCTTTTTAAAGTTTTCAGTGTCAGCATATCAAGTTCCTGAATTATGATCTGCCAACGAGCACATCATAATTTTGAGATATTTATGAGGGTCATAAGTTGTGAGGATTTTGCTAGAAAACGAAAAAGTCACTATATAAAGTTCACCTCAAGTTATGAGGTTATTGTGAGGGTCACAAGTTGTGAGGTTTTTGTCAGAATACGAAAAAGTCACAAAATCAGGTTCCTCACCAGTTATGAGGTCATTGTGATTTATGAGGTATCAGTGAGGTTGCCAGAATAGGGCTGTAAATCTTATTGGGCCAGTGAAAACACTTCGAGATTTATTTTAAATCTTCTTCGCTATCTCGGATTTAGGGTAGGTGAAAACGTAGTATAACACATTTTATTCAATGCGAAATGTCAAAATTTAACCAAAAGTCAAGTTTTAACCCATTTTAACTGAATTCGCTCACGGCCTAAAATTCCCTCCTTTGGGTCGAACACTATTATACCATGACTCTTCATTCAAGACTCAAATTTTGTTATCTTTTCTTTTCCACCAACGTGAGGGGTCGTACAGTCTTACTTGCAGAAGCTGGCGCATAACACTTGCAACAAATTATCAAATTTTATCCTTTTCATCCTTGCACAAAACATAAAAAGGTTGGGTATTAGAATAACCGGGATATGAATACACATGACTAATTTTTACAAACAATTTAATTTCAATGTGTGTCCACCTTTGAATTAAAAGCAAGGAAAATTGTTACTTTATGAATCAAACAAACCTTTTTCAAACCAAATTTGACAATAGAATTTTGTATTCGTTTTCCGATTTTATTCCGGCTGTTCAAACTAAAACAATCGGGCTCGAGCACGATAATTAATTATTTTTCTTGTTTGACGTAGAAAAAAAGAAGGAAAAGCCACGTTTGCCGTAAAATTCTAAAATTCCGCGATGAGCGATTTTTCCGTATTTACTGGATCTCAGATAAGTCGTAGTGAGGTCTTCCAATTCCTCCTGCGTGTATCTCTTGCCTCCGTTGCCACATACTTCTCAGTAAAATGGATGATGAAGCAATTGGACCCAACAAGCAAGAACAAGCGCAAAGCTAAAGTCCGTGCCGAAGAGCAGTTAAAAAAGTAAGTTTTAAGCTTAAAAAATTCTTGCCTATTTTTTAATTTTTCTGACCAATTTGATAGACTCACAGACAACAGTGATTTTCAAATAAAAACACAGACCTTAAACGATTACGAATTGATGATCGCATCACATCTGGTTGTGCCCGATGATATCCCAGTCAGCTGGAATGATATCGCCGGTTTGGACAGTGTCATCCAGGAATTGAGGGAATCGGTGGTTTTGCCAGTGAGACATCGCAATCTGTTCAGCCAATCAAAGCTATGGGAAGCACCAAAGGGAGTATTGTTGCATGGACCGCCCGGTTGCGGAAAAACTCTAATTGCCAAAGCAACAGCCAAGGAAGCGGGAATGAGATTCATCAATTTGGATGTTTCCATCCTTACAGATAAATGGTAAATTTAATTCGGGACTTCCCGTACTTAGCTAATACATAAACCTCTGCATTCTTGTTTGGAGTGTCAGGGCTGGCCAAAAAGTACTTTATTGAATTCAAATTTCATTTTAGGTATGGTGAATCACAGAAACTGGCTTCGGCTGTCTTTTCGCTTGCTTCCAAGTTACAACCTTGTATTATCTTCATCGACGAGATCGACTCGTTTCTACGCAGTCGCAACTCAAATGACCACGAAGCCACAGCCATGATGAAAACACAATTCATGATGCTCTGGGATGGACTAAACACTCAAGCCGGTTCAACTGTCATCGTAATGGGAGCAACCAATCGACCTTCGGACCTTGACAAGGCAATTCTGCGTCGAATGCCAGCTCAATTCCATATTGGTCTGCCAAGTGACGCACAACGCCTGCAAATCCTGAAGCTCGTTCTTGAATCTGAGAATCTCAATGAATCGGTTGACTTCAATCATCTCGCGAAACTGACAAAAGGCTTTTCAGGTTCTGATTTGAGAGAAATGTGTCGTAATGCTTCGGTTCTTAGAATGAGACAATTTATGCGCGAAAATGATGAAGTTTTAAGTTCGTCGGAATCAGCAAATGATTTGCAAGCCGTAACGTCGTCGTGTGAACTGCTGGCGATCTCAATGGATGACATGTTGAAATCGTATGAACGAATGAAGAATTCAAAGAAGCACACCTCAAGTCATTTTGTCGAAAATCACATTGAAGTCGATTAATATTTCGGAATTAGGGATAACTTTGAGAACATTTCTGTGTCATATGTATACACGATAAAATAAAATATTCCTTACAACCATGAAACTCGGCGTTTTGCCTTTCTCGTACCCGTTGAGGAACACTTACAATCGTATAAAAGGTCGATCGTATACAACGATGGGGCTGACTGATTCGGTCTACTATCCAATACGGAACTAGCTGTACCCTGTGGCGTTGTTGCGCCACCCCACTTCATTTTGATTCTTTTTTATTTATATGGCAAAACAGCGTTTGCTTGGTCAGCTAGTTAGGTCCTACCAACTCAAAAAACTTCGTGGGCTCATGCACATCACCTTTATTCAAGATCTTCGCATGGTCAAATGCATAGGTTACGTTCCTATAGCGAAAATGAGGTGTCCACGTTTTAGGCCTTTTCTCATGAACGGCTTGGTAGATTTTGTACAAAATACTTAAAACCCATCTACACAGTCCTCAACGGATTTGCATGAGATTTTTATATATTTAGATTGTTCGTTGGGCACTTCAGTGACTCAAGTTGAATTTCGGTGCTTTGACATGATCCAGAGGATTTCTGGTTTCTGCACGATAAGTTGAACAGACCTAATATTTGCTTTGCATTAAAATAAGTCTGTTCAATGAGTCTGTGCTGGACTGTATTGGACAGAAAAGTACAACATTTTCCTGTTCAATGACACTTTTTCTGTGCTAGAGTGTTCTAGAACAGTCTAGTTTGCTGTTCAATGACTTTTTCTAGAACAGTTTAGCGTAGGTTAGCGTAAAAAAGAACAGGATTTTCTGTACTTGCTTTTGAGGAAGAGTAACCTAGAACAGAATCATGACAACTGTCAAAGTGTTGTTGTTTCTTTTTTTCTTTGTTATTGTTTTGTGTTTTGAGGTTAAGTGAATTAATTCACTTGAGGCAATAATGAAAGATTTTTTGATTTTGCTAATAAAATAGTAAATATTTATTTGATTGATTTTTTAAAGATCTAATTCCTTAAATAAATTACATTTTCAAACATATGTTGAAGAAAACAATGCAGGAAGTTTTTTTTTCTGATTTTAGTTTTCACAGCTGACGTTTCGATGACTGTTCTAACTTGTCTGACATTTCTGTGCTGATCTGTTCTGTTATAACCTACACTTTTTCTTATTGAACAGTCTTAATATATTAATGTAGATTTATAAATAAACCTCAACATTTATTATAAAAATCCTTAATCCTCAATTCCCTTAATCTCGATTTATGGGTGTTGGCAGCACTTTTTGGGAAATATTTTCAACGAACCACACACGAAAGCAGAATCTCCAAAAATATGCCTCATTGGGAAGCAAAAAAGAAACAGACTATATTTTCATTGCCCAAGCGATTGTACGCTTAAGAGAGACAAGTATCAATACCCAGTGCAATAATTGCATATGTATGTGTGAAGATTTTCTGGCTGCTAAATCCCCAAGTGATGCCAATTTAATTTAAGCTCATCCAATAGAAATAGAAAAACGAACTGAACTGACGGACGCCATTCGTGTGTGAAGCTGTGAAGTGTTCGCAAAGTATTTAGTGTTTTTTTTAGTTTATTAAAATTGAAATTTTCTTCCCATGGAGAATTTTGAAATTTTCCTCGAACATTCAATATCCGACCAAGCAAATTACATTTCCGTGCATCGAACGTAATTATTTTGTCGTGTGCGTTATAGCAAACTCAATTCTCGGATAGTGAGTGTGAGTGCAGTAAGTGCTGTGTGAACGAAGAAAAAAATAATTGGCCAAGAAAAAAAATTATAAGAAACAAAAAAAAATAATAGAATAGCCAACCAAAAGAATAAAAAAAAATCGGTGAGGAATATATACACAGGAGAAAGAGAAAGAGAGAGTGAAATGGTACTAGAGTTGTATAAAAGATAGATAAAGACAAAGGCAGTTGCATTGAAAAACGAGAACGACTGACAGAAAGGAAGGCCATGATAAATACTCGACGACGTATGTAAGCTCGTTTTTTTCTTACCCATTTCATCTCGTCGTTCGTTTCTTAAATTTTCTTATTGTACATTTGTACCTCCTTTGGTGTGTCTATCTACTCCTAGTGCTTTTGCTGCTCTTGCTCGTTGCTCCATCAGCAGTCTTTTTTTTTCGGAGTAAAGTCGACAAGACAACGACGATCGGGCGATGGACTCGTTATGTATTTTTCGTTTTCAATAAATTTTTTTCTCATAATTTTAATCGTTCGAAATTGTGGTCAAGACTCAGGAATCCAAATAACGTCCCAGAGAAAATGAATTTCTTTTCGTTAAGTTGTGAAGTGAACGATAAAAGTGGCATGTAAAATGTGCGTTTAAAAAAAAACCGAGTGAAATAATTACAGGGAATAAATAGTGAGACGTAAAGAGTGAAGAACCAGAAGGAGAATAAAAAAATGGAATTGGAGATAAATAACGAAAGAGAATCAAATACGCACAAGTGATCCACTGACTGACGTTTGTTTTTTTTTTTGACATTTCAAGAGTGTGATGAAGAATGAGCCAACTGTTCTGTGATTATTTTCCGTGTTTGCCAGTAAGAGACGCATTGAAAATAACGTGTAAGAGAGATAAACATAACTCCGAATACTACTGACGAAGAGATCGACACTATTTCTTATTCGTTGGTTATTCTCTACCTGTGTAATTTTTATTAATATTTTTTTTTTGCTTTTGTATAATTCTTTTTTTCATTGTTTGCAATGCGAAGGGAACACAATTATTTAATAAATCAAAAGTACAGAATTAAAGAAACAATAATTTATCTTTCTTTCTCAAGTGTTGTTTTTTCTGATTCCGAAATTCGAAAATCTTAAATATTGTGCCATAGTGTTGTGGTGAAGTTGAAAGAAGAAAAATATATCCGAGTAAAAAAAAAATAAAGGAGAAAATGTGAGAACACACGAGGAGAAGAAAGAAAACTCTGTGATGTGATAAATAGAATTTATATAGGAAGAAGAAAAATTAGAGTTTTCGCGAGACTGAAAATCTACCTACAGTTTATAAAGAAATTCAAGGGATCCTTTAATTTGTTTAAACTTAATTTAAATTCCAATTTGCCAGTCGCAGAAGGCCAACAAATTTGCAAAAAGAAATTGTCGTCGAAATCCAAACACGGATAGCAAACACAACATTAACAATGGTATGTTCTTTCTTTTGATTTATTTGAAAAATTTCGACCCAAAGAATAACTTTTTTCAATTTCGTTAGCCAAAAAGGAAAAAAGAGTTGTTAATTTTTTTTATTCATGTGCTACTTCGTCGGCTATGGGGCTACGGCTACGGCAAAGCAGCAAGCAGAAGCAAGGCTAGCCAATGTCTTTTCTAATAGATAGAGTGTTGAATTGGGCGAGGGAAGGGGAGAGAAAGGAGAGGAAACAAAAATCTGTGTACACCGACCGACCGACCGTGTATCCAGGCGAAAAATATTCTTTTTTTTTGTTCTCTTTTTTTTTTCGTTTAATATTCGATGAGATGTGGTTCTGTCTCGTTTCGTCGCAACTCGTTTTAACTATTTACTTACAGCAACAACACTGCAAATGCATTAGGCTCTTTTAGGTGAAACGATGACACCTAAAGAGGAGGAAAATTATTGTTGATTTTTTTTTTGTTCTTTTGGTTGGTTGGTTGGTTAAAAATTTTCACTTGGATTGGAGGAGTTGGATGGATTTTGAATGAATGGAGGATAAAATTACTTTTTTTTAATCCAAAAAAGGAAAATCGATTTTTATGAAGACTGTTGTAGGTGAACTTTATTAAAAAAGTCAAAAGGTACCTACAATTTTGTGAAATGATGAAAAAAAAGGTCCAAAACTACATTTGATCAGTGGACTAAAGTTTGAGTTTGATGGGTTTTGCAGTCCTATGTATTGATTTAATCACAGAATCGCTTGACGAAAATAAGAACCAAATGTAGAGCAGGCTTAAACTTATTTGGTACAGGGGCCGGTCGAATTGATTCCATGCTAAACCAGAGTTTTGTGTATAGGCTTTAAAATTCTATTCTTATGTCGTTTTCCATTGGTCGTCCAGAAGCATTCGGAAGAGTCCAGGAGTCTTCTGAAACCATTCCATTGAACTGACTTTGACAGACGGAATGCTTCTGAGAAGAGAAGAACTCTTCTGTTTTGAAAACAGAATCGTCCGAAGAATGACACATATGTACATCATAACCCGTTCCATTGGAGGTAGAAGAAGAAACGTAAAAAAAAAGACCAATGGAAAACGACATTAAACATTAGACAGAAATATGAACCCTGGACTTTTTCTAGGAGAACTGAAATGAAGGTTTAGAGCAAAACTCAGTAGGTGCCTCCTGATCCTAATCTGCTTTAGTGGTTTATTGAAAACATTCTGAAGTATGAATGAATTTGATATATGTATTACTTGGTGACTGATCAAATTAATAAAATTTTCTGAAAAATTCGACACTTACTTATGATGGCGCTACAGTCCAGGTTGGACCAGGGCCTCATCCAACTTACGTCTCCAGCCAGCTCGGTCCCTAGCTAGCTGTCTCCAGTTATGCACCTCAAGTTGGTTCAGGTCCTCTACTAACTACCACCTGTGTGCTCCACCGGAGTCGCGGTCTTCCTCTTCTGCGACGTCCTTCCGGGTTAGATTCGAAGACCCTACGAGCCGGAGCATTATTTTCCATTCGGTCTACATGATCCAACCATCTAAGTCTTTTGGACCTTAACTTTTCTGGCAAGGTCAGTGTCGCTGAACAGCTCGTACAGTTCTTGATTGAATTTTCGTCAAAACGCTCAAAGCGTTTTTATCGGATGTTGTCATGGTCCATGTCTCTGCACTCAACATTAGGACCGGGATGATGAGGGTTTTCTACAGTGACACTTTAGCTGCTCGAGAGAGGACTTTAATACTCAATTGCCTTCTAAGTCCAAAGAAGTAGCGATTGGCAAGAGTGATTCTTTGTTTGAAAACAGCGCAGGTGTTGACTGACTTGATAGGGGATCCTAGCTAGACAAAGTCCTTAACTACCTCGAAGTTAAATCTGTCTATGTTGACGCTTGCTCCAATACGTCGATGTTGGTTGTCTTTTCTTGTTGACAGCATAAACTTGGTCTTGCCCCCGTTAACCACTAGACCCATCTTCCTAGCCGCCGTCTCAAGACTCACAAACGCTCCACTGACATCACGCTGTGTTCTTCCAATTATGTCAATGTCGTCTGCGAATCCTAGTAGCTGGACGGACTTTTGAAAGATTGTGCCTCTGGTGTTGACGTTGGAGTTTTGCACCATTTTCTCAAGAATGATGAAGAAGAAATCGCATGAGAGTGTATCGCCTTTTGTAAAACCTTCTTCAACATCAAATGCGTTTTTTTCCGACCATGATGGAAAAGCGTGAGTTTTCCATTGTCATCTTACACAGACGGACGAGTTTTTCTGAGATGCCGAAACTAGACATTGCTCTGTATATTTGGTCTCTATAGACACTGTCATACGCGGCCTTGAAGTCGATGAAAAGGTGGTAGGTATCGATTTGAAGTTCCTGGGTTTTCTCCATGATCTGCCGTAAAGTGATGGTGGACTTTCCGGGTCTGAAGCCACATTGATAAGGACTTATCAGGTTGTTGACAAAAGGCTTCAAACGTTCACACAGCACGACAGACAAGGTCTTGTACTTGTAGGCGATGTTTAGGAGACTTATACCTTTGTAGTTGGTGCAGTTCAGTGGATTTCCTTTCTTGAAGTTGGTTGAATTTAAAATTCAAAACGTTTTTGCATGAGTAAGTAGTTTTTGTTTTCATCTTTCATGGGATTTCGCTCTTGCTCCTTCGTCCTTCATTCAACAAACACTTTCGGAGAGACACGAACCCTTACGCCCTTACTCTACAATCCTACAATGTTTTAGTTTAAATACCTATGTTACTTATTTGAGAAGGCCTTTGACCGAGTTAACCGAGAATGTATATGGAGATCACTTCTTGGTAGAGGAATTCCGCCAAAAATCGTTGCCATTATAAAGGAGTCCTACAACAATGCAAGGTGTTTCGTGTTGCATAATGGGCAGCTATCCGACTCTTTCGAGGTGCGTCAGGGTGTGAGACAAGGGGATGTTTTATCGCCAATTCTTTTTCTGCTGGCGATAGATGATGTTTTGACGGCCAGCGTCGGTACAACTGAGAGGCAGGGTATTCAATGGAGAACGTTTGAAAGGCTTAGACATTTAGACTATGCCGACGATATATGTCTCATGGCAAATAACATCAGTGGGCTGAACGAGATGTGTCAAACTTTACGGGTGAAAGGAGAATCGTGCGGTCTTAAAATAAATAGCAAAAAGACAAACATAATGCTAACAAGCCCCACAACACAACATCGTATTATTCTGCACGACACGCCTGTTGAAGAGGTCGAACAATTTAATTACCTCGGAAGTTTTGATCAGCAAACGGTGGTACGGATCTGGACGTAAAAAGCAGAATAAACAAAGCTCGCGTTGCCTTTGGTGCTCTGTCCCAAATTTGGAAATCCAGTCAAGTCTCCTTACGCACTAAACTAAGATTCTTCGAATCCAATGTGAAATCCGTGCTATTATATGCTTGTGAAACATGGAAAGTCTCGGCCACCATCTCGAGAAAATCACAGGCTTTTGTGAACCGCTGTCTGCGTCACATCCTGAAAATTTGCTGGCCACAAACAATATCCAACCAGGAATTGTGGCGTAGGACAGGTCAGAGGCGCTTGGACATCGACATCAGAAAGCGCAAATGGCAAGGGATTGGTCACACACTGAGGAAACCAAACGATGATATTGCGAAGCAGTCCTTTGAATGAAATCCTCAGGGGTCACGGCGGGTTGAAAGACCAAGAACAACATGGAAATCTACAGTGATATCAGAAGCTAATTCCCAGAGAAAGACGTGGCCACAGTTAAGGTATCTAGCTGCAGATCGAGAAGGATGGAGACGTTTTGTTGACGCCCTATGCCCCGAGCGGGGTTACAGGACCTGATGACCTATGTTACTTGGTAGTTTCCTTATTATCGACCCTCTATGTAGGATATCAGACTCTGAAATTCTAGAGTCTTACAACAAAAAAATCAAGCGTTCCGGCAAGTCATCAGCAATACTTTGATCTTTATGGTCGTTTCGAACCTGGCTCAAGCGTAATTGTATAAAACCTCGATGAGGCTAGCCAGTGTAGTACCCGAGTTTTTCACGTCTTTTTTTAGTCTAAAACTTAGCGTTGAGGAGTTTCGAATCCATATGCTGAAAAGCTAGCGCTTGGCTAGCGATATTATTCTCCAGACTTCCAATAAAGTGTTGTTTGTGGGTTTGTATTTGTTCCTCAATAAATTATTGCTACAAACGGTTACATTAAGACCTTTGCGTTCAAGACGTTGTACTCATGTACCACAAATGATTTTTGTCCGTCTTTCAATATTGCTGTGAAGGACACAGGATTAAATCAAGTATGCCGCGTAACCAGAAATATGTTAATGAAATCTCAAGACAGCGCGTCGCTTTGTCTCTTAATGAGCTACTCTAATATAATGTACAGTTAAATAAATCAGTTACAGTTATTATTGGTTTTCGTCATGGAAACAAATCGTTAGACATTCAATGGCAAGTCGGTTATAACTGTTAAAGAAACACATCACAATCTCGATGAACAGGTGTAAAGCGTTGCAGTACTTTTGTCTTTTGTGGCGTCAAATCGGCTGAATAATTGGCCATTACCTACACGGCGGATGAGAGAATGTTGCTTTCTTCGGAGCACGTTCGCTACTGAAGCCCATTTTTTCGATTGCTCCCTGGTCTGTGATGTGTACCAGTGGTTTAGATTGCGTTAATGCAGCGTCAAACACTCCTCTGATGTGATCTTACGGTTGTACTTTGTCGTCCGGAGTAGGCAAACGTGGTACCCATCGCATCGCGCCAACACCTTCTCATGCCAAAATATCTGGGCGTAATACTAGACACCAAATTAAACTGGAAGCTTAACATTGAAGGAAGGGTGAGGAAGGCGTGTGTCGCCTTCTACGCCTGCAACAAAACATTCGGCAAAAGTGGGGCCTCCAGTCCAAAATGATAGAATTGACATACACAGCGGTTGTAAGACCGATACTTGTTTATGGTTCCATTGTGTGGTGGCCCGCTCCCAGCAAAGCTTACATAGTAAACAAGCTTACAAAGGTGCAGAGAAATGCTTGTGTAGAGATATCAGAGGCAAGCAGGTCCTGTCCAAAGGATGCACTCAACGTCATTCTGGACCTTCTTCAGATTGACCTCTTTATTAAATATCAGGTGTCCTGCAGTATCTTGAGACTCAAATAAATAGGCTGCTGGAAACCTAGATCCTACGGGCACTGCAACCAAACAAGCCTGATACCATCAGACATCCTATCCACAACCACCGATTACTGCATCCCTGCCCTTAACATCTCAAAGAAGTTTAGAGTCTTGCTCCCGTCAAGAATTGACTGGGAGGAAGGCGATGTGACGAAAGACTTCGACAAAACTATCTTCACGGATGGTTCGAAGATGGAATGCGGTGTTGGTGCGGGTTTCTTCTGTGAATCTCTTGAGATTTCAAAATCCTATAGACTTCCCGATTTTTCCAGCGTATTCCAGGCTAGGGTTGCCAGATGAATTTTAGAGCTAAGCGGGACAAATCACAAAACATTCGAAAAATCCCGGGATTTCGAAAGTTTTCCCGGGACAAAATAAAAAATCAATTTTTTCCATTAATAAACAATTTTATTACATAACTACGTATATAATAATTTTTATGTGAATACGTTGTATTTACAATTTATGAATAAAAATAAATAAATCAAAACAGTCTCTTCAGTTCAGTTCAGTTCAGTTCAGTTTTTGAAAATAAAGTTTAAAAATAAAATTATCTACTCACAATTAGTAGTATATTTAAAGGAACTCTTAGCATTCTTTATTATTTTTTACATAATTTTTACACTATTTACAATATTTTTTTAAATTTTATTTAATGTCGAGTGTCGGTCGACTTGACTTGCACTGGGATTCAGCAGAACAGAAGAAAAAGGAAAAACTGATAATATGAAAAACAATAGCTGATCCTGCTTAAGTAGAAGAGAGAAAAGAATAAAATAGCTTACATCGGTTTCATTCTGGTGCATTGAATAAGAAGTACAGGAAGGGGTCTTATGAAAAAGAAGTGAAGCATTTTTCTAAGTAGTGTGAGTTTCACAAACACAAACGCATTACAACAGGGTTGGTCTGCAGTTGAATGGTTAATCTCAGGGGCGCCAAGCGAAATATGATTGAATCAAGATTATATCGATTGTGCATCAATTTTATTTTTCAATTTCAATTCTTTTTTGGACCACATGGTGTTTTAACGTTCAAGGTGTACATGCGCGATTATTATTATTATTTTTTTTATTTTTCGTTACATTTTCTTCATTTTTCATACTTAATTTATCATATTTACTGTCCTTTTTCGAGTCGTATTCGAAAGCGCATTCTATGAACAAACTGATCAAGTGTTAAAAAGCACAAGAAATTGTGTAGCGCCTTACGATCACCAACAAAAATAAATGCGCCCTTGAACTCGAGTTTTTGTTTTTTTGACAGAGAAAATACAAAACAACATTTGACCAATTACAGCTCAGCAAAATGACAGCACATGCCCAGTTTGACAGATGAGTGCCCCGTATTTTGACAGATGTATGCCCCCTATTTAACACCATCAGAATTTTTTGTTGCTTCACTCACGTACACTGTGCGTGTAGCTTACACCGCTTCCTGTACTTCTTATTCAATGTTCTGGTGCTCTATTCCACTTCCAAACAACATTTGTATTTGTACAATTTGACATAAGGTATGTTCAGCGACACTGTTCTGCACACTTTGGAACAGAAAAGTACAGCTTTTTGGTGTTCATTGACACATTTGCTGTTCCAAACTGTTCTGATTTGGTGTTCATTGAGTCTGTCTAGAACAGTTTAGGACAGGATTTTCTGTTCCATCTTATTAGGTAGAACACATTTTGTGTTCTAAACTGTTCCAAACTGCTCTGACATTTCTCATGAAGCTGTGCTGTACTTTGCTGTGCTGTGCTGTACTGTCCTGTCTTTTTTCTCGCTGAACAAAGCTATAGTTGAAAGTGACGTTTAACGAAATAAGGTTTGTTCGATTACATTCAATCAAGAAAATTCGTAAAGGTAGAGCCGCAATGAAAAAGTAAATTTTCTTGTAGTTATTGGTTGCTCACATAGAGTTTTCACGGGAATTTGCTTGTCCCGGCGGGACGGTTGAAAAAATGTTAAAAAACCGGGACGTCCCGGGAAAATCGGGACATCTGGCAACGCTATTCCAGGCAGAATTGTTAGCGATAAGGGAAGCTTGTACAGCCCTTAAAAATATCCGACAGAACCAAAATGTAGCTATACTAACAGACAGTCAGGCAGCTATTAAAGCCATTGATTCAGCTTTGTCATCCTCTAAACTGGTCCAGCAATGCAAAGGTCCAGGCCCTCAAGGAACTTGATATGAGTGTCAATCTAATCTTGATACCGGGACATAGGGGCTATAAGGGAAATGAGAAGGCAGATGAGCTAGCTAGGCAAGGTTGTGAAGGGCAATCTCCTGAGCAAATACACATCAGAAGCAAATCATAGGTGGAGTAGTTTAACGAGTTGCCAAAGCAAAATCAATCAATTTAATTTCCAAACCAAGGCATGACATAGCCAGGATTGTCGCTACCTGCACAGGGCATTGGCCAGTAGGGGAGCATGCGGTCCCACACTTTCTATGCCATTGTCCGGCCCTGGCTAGCAAAAGAGCACTCCATTTAGGTAAAGAATTCTTCAACGGTATTGAGGAACTCAATTCAAGATCAAAGATTTGATCTCATATCTCAATAATACAAAATGGCTTTAGTGACCCCCCCCTTATTTCTCCCTCACTAAATGGCACTATGAGATAATAGGCCGTAGGGTAGGAGAATAATACAACATTATATATAGGACTGTACGTGCGGAACATACATCATCCATAACCCATTTTCAAATCCATTTAGAATCTCACGAGGTATCAAAACGGCGCACTCAGCGCTAATTGTGTCCTGCGCGAAGTAGGACAGCCATTTCTACCTACCTACCATGCCAAAATATCATGCAGGACCCACGCTATCTTTTAAAATGCCTAGTTTCCCAGCTGTTTCGCGCACTTTCAACCAATATTTACCAATACAAGAGTATGTATTCTTGTCACGTTATCCGACGTGCGTTCAAGTTGAAACTCATTAAACTAATTTTTGACGGTCGCCATTGATGTAGAAGAGCCTACAAATACTCTTTGATTTTTTACGCTTCCGAGAAAGGGGTTGAATAACTCTTTTTTTTCCATTTTTGTACAAGCCGAAGCATTTACCGCTTCCGGCTGACATTTCGACAGTTGCCGGCCGTCTACGGGAATCTATTGCACTACAGTAAGTTGCTCTCTTGATGCCGTTGCCATCAAGTGGTGAAGCTAAGTATTTCAGAAAAATCGATTCTTCATCATATTATCAGTAGTGATCAGAATGCTGCATAATCTGTGTTTCAATACTCCGTTTAAATCTGTAAAATACGGAGTTTTGGCCTAACAACATTTCTTGCAAACAGAATTTTGAATGTGGTATTTTCCCCAATGCCGTATTTCGATCTGAACCCGTTTATTGATGAGGATGATGAAGCATGAGGATAAGTTCAATTTAGATAAAGTCCCGACTCAGGGAGAGTTCGGCTCATATACATTCCCCTGAATTGAACAAATATATTGTACGCAGTTAGTATTTTTTTTAATCATCCCATCAATTATCAACGTCTTTGCAATTCTTAGAATCAAATTATAATGACATGCAAGCTCGCAGCTCCCTGCCCCAATCAAATCGATCCAAAAACCTAATTTGTATTCATAGGATAACTTTTTGCTAAAGTGACAAATACACGACAATTGCAACAGCGCGAGATATCCAAACAAAATGCGAAATATCGAAATTATTATCAACTTCATGTCGTTGCTTGCAATTATTGCCATTCGCTTGGCCTGGCTGTGCCTGTGGCTGATGAAACGTTAGAAAAAAACGTGACACATCTCTCGACGCAACCTTGATTAGCTTATATAATAAATAATTCCGCGTCGTGTATTTATTTTATTAATCAAAGAAAAAAAAAAAAGAACATTGTCTTGTCGACTCGTGTGGCAAAAGTGTTTGCAAAATCAATTGAGTGCCTAGTTTGTTCTCAGTTAAAAGGAATTCATCTTCGGCAGCTGTCCTGGCTTAGCCATTATGCATTTTCCCACACGCGTGAGGGTGAGACGCACTCGCACTCATTCTTACCTTTTCATCGTCGTCGGTTAATTTGCAATTATTAAACAATTTGCTGCAATTACACAAAATTAATTTCACAAGGTTTTTTTTTTATTTTACTGTTTTATTGTAGGTATTGTGATTTTTTGAAATATGGCCAAATGAGTAACTGTTCTTTGTGTTTGAAATCAATTAATTAACTTTTGCTATCTGCTGCTGAGATTGCATGCAAAAATTGTATTCGAACATTTACGGCTTTGACTTTTGCCTGTTATGGCACCGCCGCCACTGGCTAAGGCACGAATTAACCGCCATCGACTGAGCGGCGCGTTGTTGAATTAGTATTTATGGAAATTTATATTCACATCCCAACGAATATTAATTAAAATATAAATACGATAGTTAATGTAAATGCAATGAGAAGCGGCCGCGCAGCAGCAGCAGCAGCAGAGAAAGCGGCGTGTGTTGTTTGACGGGTGGTGGTCCGGGGGGTGTTGGATAAACAAATGATTGATGAGAATGCTTAGCACATTTGGAGTGGCCTTCAAAGTCAACGGTCGTTATACCTTTCGCCTGAGGGGTTGGAGTGAAAGAAGTGTATGGGGGAGGCAAACAACAACAACAAAAATAAATGATTATATTCTCGCTTAGGAACACAATCTAGAATTTATTATTTATTTGTATTTGTTTCGGTTTGTATTTGTTGATCGATGATGAGATGAGAATCTGTGGTATTCTATAGCTAACTTTTAGATGTTATGTGACGTTTGGCGCGTGCAGCGGTCGAGCAAAATGAATAAAGAGACATTGAATTATATGTGTCATCGACTTTTGCTGCGCTGTGGCTGTGGGGCGAAGAAAACGATCAGGTGCATATATTGTGTGGGATTTTCTTTTTGCTCTTGTGTTTTTTAAGGCAATTAAATTAAACGGACAAGATGGGTAATTAGTTTATTTTGAATTCTTTGTTCGTTCGTTTTTTTTTTGTTTTTTGGTCGTAAATTTGACACTTCTTAAAGAGGACACTCCAATTTATTTGTGTAACTGTTTAACACTTTTGTAAAGCAATAAAATGCCTTATGACTAGAGTTGCCATTGTGTTTTTTTTGTCAACATTTTTCTATGAAGTTGGTTTACCTTGAAAAACCAACTAAAACGATGCAGTGGCAACACTGAGTAGTTCTCTTTATTTGACATTAGTCAGTTGCATATTATTAAATCATTTTGATTATTTTTACTGACTTCAAAAAAATTCTAAATCAATTTTAGAGCCAATCATTGTTAGATTATCTACGGACGAGTAGTTTATTTTTATATCCAAACTCGTGTGGTTAGTTAATTTCTTTGGTTTAAGCTGGAAGGCATCATTTTGAAACTTGAAGGTCACTTTTTGGAAAACAGAATTCAAGAAATTATTTAAAGGGTATGGAAACAAGTGTAAATTAAAATAAAAAAAAATTGTTTTTTTGTTTTTGTGTTATTTAACACTGCAGTTAGGCTGCGTCCGTCAATTCCATTTATGTTGTTTGAACAACGATAGCAACTTAGAGGTGCTTCCAACAATGGCTTTTTCCGTCAATTCCTTTATTTGGCTGGAGTTATAGCTATTTCACGGGTGCCAAGCCGATCACCAGACTCCTTTATAAAAAAAAAAAAAAACCGTTATCAAAGTGGGTCGTTGTTTGAATTACTTTAGAATTCGTTAGGATTTCAGCCCAATTCCATCCCGATTTGATGCTTGATTTTTTCTAGTGATGTGCCGAACCGTAAATTTTGCAAACCGAGTTAACTCGAGTTGGTTTTTTTGCAAATCGAGTTGCAACTCGGTTTGCCCAACTCGAGTTGAACGAGTCAACTCGGTTTGCCAACTCGGTTTGCCAACTCGGTTTGCCAACTCGGTTTGCCAACTCGGTTTGCCAACTCGGTTTGCCAACTCGGTTCGCCAACTCGGTTTTCCAACTCGGTTTGCCAACTCGGTTTGCCTACTCGGTTCGCCAACTCGGTTTGCCAACTCGGTTCGCCAACTCGGTTTGCCAACTCGGTTCGCTAACTCGGTTTGCCGACTCGGTTCGCCAACTCGGTTTGACAACTCGGTTTTCCAACTCGGATTGCCCTGAAAATCGATCTAGAAGACACTTAAAAAGCGGAAAAAATGAGGTTTTTAATCCGTCAATATCTCTGCCATCCGCTGATGGAATTTGAATGTTAATGGCTCAATAGAGAGATAAGGTACGAATCTAGGTCAGTAGAGGGATATTTCGTTCTTATTGTTACCGGATTGCCCCGAAAATCGCTCTAGAAAACATTTAAGAAAACCGAAAATACTAGGTTTTTAACCCGTCAAAATCTCTGCGATCCGTTGATGAAATTTGAATGTTAATGGCTCTATAGATAAGATAAGGTACGAATCTAGGTCGCTAGAGGGATATTTCGTTCTAAATGTTACCGGATCGCCCCGAAAATCGGTCTAGAAAACTCATAAAAAATGGAAAAATTAAAAAACCCTTACAAAATTAGAAACAAGTTAACTCGTTTTTTTTTTTATCGATTGCCGAGTTTGCAAACCGAGTTGGCAAACCGATTTGGCGAACCGAATAGGTAAACCGAGTTGGACCGTTCAACTCGAGTTGGCAAACCGAGTTAGTTAACTCGAGTTGAAAAAAAAAAAAAACAAACCGAGTTGACTCGAATTAGGGCGAACCGAGTTGACCCATCACTAATTTTTTCACATTTTTCTGAGTTTGTGCCAGACACACGTGCATAACATAAGAACCCCTTATGTTTGTCTTTATTCGTTTATTCGTTTTTTTTAAAACGTGAAAACAATTCTATGAACAAAACCAAAAAATAATTATTGATTTGTGTCCCTTCCAACCACATAATGTGCTTTCAAACTCTGAGTTACTCACTTAATCGGCTCCCAATCCATGAAGGATATCAGCCTGAGACACTGCAGCCTTCCACCGGGTACGGTCTCTCACATGCACTCTCTAGTCACCAAAACCATGCTCTGGCTTTCGCAGTCAATTGGTCCTTATACCGTAGGCTCGGTCTTCCTTGTCGTCTCGAACCTGGCGGCTGCGATGAGACGACTTTCTTGGCTGGGGCGTTGTCGTCCATCTGCTCGATGTGGCCGAGCCAATGTAGTCGTATTTTCTTGGCTTTCTGGACTACATCCACATCTTGGTACAGCTCGTACAGTTCGCGGTTGACCCTTCTTCTCCATTCTTTATGTCGCATACGGGACCGAAAATCCGTCGAAGAATTTTTCTTTCGAAAGTGTCCAGTATCAATTCCCTTTTTTTACGTATCGGTCAGCACTCGGCGCCGCGCCGTAGAATAGGACTGGTAAAATCAAAGTTTTGTATAGCAGACACTTTGTCTTTCGAGTGAGGAGTTTTGAACCCAATTGTTTGGCCAAACCGAAGCAGCAGCGGTTCGCTAGGGTAATTCTTCTTCGGATCACCACTAAGGTGTCGTTTGTGGGATTGATGTTTGTTCCATGGTAGGTGAACTCCTTAACTACCTCGAAATTGCTGCTACCAACAGTGACGTTGAGTCCTAGGCGGTGGATAGATGTTGTTTTGTTTGTTGATAGCATGAACGTTGTTTTGTCCTCATTCACTTCAAGACCAACGAGTTTCGCCTGTTCTTCAATCGCTGTGAAGGCCTCAAGCACATCTCTCTTAGATCGACCGATGATGTCTATGTCATCCGCATAGCCTAGGAGCTGGGTGGATTTGTTGAAGATAGTGTTTTCCGTGCTAACACCTGCCTTGCGCACTATCTGCTCCAGGACTATGTTGAAGAAATCGAATGACAACGCATCTCCATGTCTAAACCCTGCACATGTTTGAAACAACTCGGATGAGCTGTTACCCATTTGGGCATTTGCACACTGCACTGCGAATTGTTTAGCGTCATGCGGCACAGCTGGATCAGTTTGTTCGGGATTCCGAATTTAGACATCGCTATCAGCTTATCGAGCTTATCGACCAGTCAGTGGGCATGCATTCTCCCTCCCACACTTTGTTGATGACCTGGTGCATGCGGTTCATCAAAACACCTCCTCTATATTTAAAGAGTTCCGCAGGTAGCTTTTGGATGGCTCTTTCTACCTCTTCTGTTTTTCTGGGCACTAATGGCCAAAGTGTTTTTTCTTTAAGGCCTCTAGTGTGCATTCCACCAGTTGAAAGGAACAATAATTCTTTTGGCTATCGCCTTACAAACATTTTTCTCTTAAATACAAATTCTACAATTGAATATTCCTTGTTTTTCTTTCAGAGATTAAAATCGGAGCTCGAACGTAGTTAGCAGCTAACCCTTTAATTTGATCTCGCATCCGAATGACAGCACACCTTTAACTAGCAAACAAGTAATGAGACCAAATTCAAATGCGAATTCCTCGGCAGCTATATTTGTCATCAATTTCAACTAATTTCTGCAGAAATTCCCCGAATTCACAATAAATGTTTGAATTTTCGCCATCAATATCACCCAGTCAACAACCATCATTGCGGAAAACTTTGTCGCTGTTTATGGTGCTGTTGTCAACATTGTCTCTAACGCCATCATTCGTTTTGGTATCCAATAAATCTACAAGAACAACACAAACAACACGAGACAAAAAGCCGCTTTCTATGTCTGTACGGTTTTTAATATTACCACCAATAATATCGTCCTCATATTTCGTGTCGTCATTATCGTTATCGTATTTGTTGTCGCTGTCATCGTTTCCATTAACAATTCGAACAAATGAGTTCCTTCCAAAACGTTAAACTTATTTCAACAATATTTCAACAATTTTGCAACAACAACTATACTAGTAGTAGCAGCAACAATTCAACTACAACTTTTATATATGAACCAAATCAGAAAGAAGAAATCAATCAAAACTCAACAATTGTGATCAAATCGAAAGATAAACCGAATACAAAAAATCAACAACAACAACCAGCATCCGATTTAGCTAGTTTTAGCAGCAGCAGCACTAGAACATTAGAAGGTAGTGAAAAGAGTTTCAATTTGAACGCGAAAACGACCAGTGGAGGAGGGCGAGGCGGAGATGGTGGAAGTGAGATAATACAAAATTGTTATTTTTCTCTCTTCACTTAAAAAAATTAATAAAAAGTGAGAGAAAAAACTCTAATTTTTGAGATTGTTATACAAAAAAAAGGAGCAGAGCACACAAGCAAACACAAAACAAAAGACAGCCCCGCACTATCTCAAAATCCACCGTCCTCTATCCGTGGAAACGAAAAAACTAAATAAAATTCTTATACAAAAAAAAAAAACTTGTATCATAACAAAAAACCCTTTTTTTGTATAATCTAAGGAAACAACAACAAGAGAAACGCATCCACGACGGAGAATAAAGGAGAAAACGTATTTTTAATTTTTTACAAAATGGCAAATACTTTATCAGTATTGATACGAAATGTTGTCAGCAAGAAGCGCCGACGATATACGGAAGGTGGTTTCAACTTGGACTTGGCATGTAAGTTTCAACTTAATTTTTTTCTTTAAATTTTCATTTGTAGATCTTAAATATTTTTGGTTTGGGGTCCGAAAAAGCTAAAATATTTTCTCGTAAAAATACGATATTGCAAATATTTCCGTAACCAAGTCTCCGACGAAATTGTTCCTCTACGTATGAATTGAGCTCGCGTAGGCGCTTATTTTATGTACTACTTGATGGTTTCCCGACGAATTGGTATCCAAAAATTACGATAAACGACACAGTTCCTTGCAAAATGTGTTTGGTGATGTTGAGGCCTTTATGTGAATGAATCACTCGATAAGGGTTCCCTTCGAGAACTAAGAGTGAGTAAACATTGTGCAATTGTGAACAAATTTTAGGTCGTAAAAATACGATATTGCGAATACTTCCGTTAAAAAGCCTTCGTCGTCAATCATTTATTTGATTTGGTCTCGTTCGATGCTTCTTTTGATATTTTACTTCAAAGCAAAATCAAATTTTATGCCAAGAATATGTATAAGAATATAAGTATACCACGAACAAATCTCTAAATCTGTCATTAGACACCCACTTTCCAGCTAGCTCTAACATTTTAAACTGCTTAACATCTGAGCTTCAACCCATAGTTAGCTGAGCCTCAACGATATTAGTTGATCTAATAACGCGGGAAAAACTGCAATGGGCTGTAGATAGCTTTGATCCGTAAAAATGTCCAGGGCTAGACGGAATCATTCCTGCCGAATTTCAAAAATGCTTAGACATGATCATTCATCATTGGAGATCATTCGGTCTAGCTATGTAAGGTTGAGATATATTCCCAAAGCCTGGAGAATGGCAAAAGTAGTCTTCATTTCAAAAGCAGGGAAACCCTCCCACGTTAACCCTTAAGATCTTCGACCAATCAGCCTATCATCCTTCCTTGTTAAAACCCTGGAAATGTTGAAACTCACCTCAGAGCTCAGACATAACTTGAAAGTTGAATCCATTACTCATTTCCACAGCTTAACATGCGTACTCTAAGGGAAAATCAGTAAAAACAGCACTTCATTCGCTGGTGCGTATTCAATAATCCCTCAAATGCAAAGAATATAACCTAGTAGCTTTCATGGATATCGAAGGAGCTTTTAACAACGTCAGCTACCAGGCGATCACAACAGCAATGGACAAGTTGCAAATAGAGAAATCACTCATTGACCTTATAAGTTTCATATTTAGTAGCAGGACAATAACTTCCAGCATGAGGAGTTTTACTACCACCAGATCGGTGAATCGAGAAACCCCTCAAGGTGGGGTCCTTTCGCCTCTCTTATGGAACATGGTAGTAAACGATTTCCTATCATCTTTGGAAGCAGAGGGTTTCTAGGTGATTGCCTATGCCGACGAACGACGTTGCAATATCTGTATCTGGGAAACACCCTCAAGTTCCATCGGAACTCCTACAATTGGGTAGCCTTAAATAGGCTAACCAATTGGGCAAAGCATATAGGCTTGTCCGTCAATTGACATAAAACGGAACTAGTACCTACTGTTTTCGAGAAGGTACAACATTTCTCAAATTACCCCACCAACAATTAAAGGAATACCTCTAAGCTTTTCCGACCAAGCCAAATATTTAGGCCTCATTTTAGACAAAAAACTAAATTGGAAGGCAAATGTTGATAAAAGAGTAAAGAAGGCTACTGTAGCACTCTTTATGGGTCTTCTCCCCAAAAATAACCCACTGGCTATACACTTCGGTAATCAGATCGATACTCACTTATGGAGTTGTCGTATGGTGAACCGCTCTGGAAAATATGGTAAATTTGAAAAAAACTCATTAAAGTCCAGCGGTCAGCAGGTATGTGCATCACTGGGGCACTTCGCTCAACACCAACAGCAGCTTTAGAGGTACTTCTAAATCTAACACCTTTTGACTTCTTCTCCAAAATGGTGGCAGCCAATTCATGCGTGAGGCTTACAGCCACCTCTCAATGGATCAGTAACAACACTGGTCATACTTCTATCTTAGACAATTTCAGATTTATGCTAGATTGCTTAGACTATACCACTCCAAAAATGGTATTCGATAATAACTTCCATATTTCCATCCCTTCAAGATCCTTTTGGGAAGATGGAGGACCTCTGGAAGAAAACACGATACACTTCTATACAGACGGTTTAAAGACCGACTATGGCGTTGGAAGTTGTATCTACTCGAACCAATTGAATATCAGTCTATCAATAAACTTCCCAATCAATGTAGTGTGTTCCAGGCAGAAGTAATGGCGATAAAAGAGGCACTAACCTGGCTCAAAGAAAAAGTTATATCTTGAAAGGATATACGCATCTTCTCGTACAGCCAAGCCGCTCTCAAATCTCTCGCGTCTGTCTCCACAAAACAGTTTAACATTCACCTCATTTGGATGCCGGGCCACAGAGACATTCCGGAAGCTGATGAGCTCGCCAAAACCGAAACACTTCTGCCCACTGTTAGACAAAGACACAACATAGGAACAATATGCTCTAGAACAGCTATACTCAACCTGCGCCTGCGGTCCGCGAGCTAATAAAAGTTGGCCCGCGGGATTAATAAATTCTTAAAACATCGAGTGACTGCAGAAAAACGTGAGAAAAATATATCCTTTTGAGTTTTCCAAATAGAAGCAACACTAGAACGTACAGCAGTGGAAAAGTGGATATCGTGTGTCTTCAAAAAATTATTCTAGATGTCACTCCTTTCACGCCAGGAAAGGTTTGAACAACTAAATGAAAAACAGATGTCGCTGAGTATTCCTTACTTTTCTTGCCATTGCGAAATTGAATTGGAATCATTTTATTCAAATTTTGAATGGACATCTTTTCGACTAAAACCGACTACTGCACTCCTACTGTGGACCTCAGTGCGGATTTTAAACCTATCATTAAATCTCAAAAAAAGTGGGATGATGACTTAGTGACGAGAGGCTTCGACACAATTTTTTTCACTGACGGCTCAAAGATGGAGTGTGGGGTTGGTGCAGCAATTGTCTCTGAGTCTTTAAATGTCTCCAGGTCTTTTCGGCTTCCTGACTTTGCTAGTGTCTTTGAGGCTGAACTACTCGCGATTTAAGAAGCATGCAAATTACTAAAACTAGATCCAAATCAAAACCGCAATACAGCTATCTTTTCGGACAGTCAGGCAGCTATTCAAGCGATTGGCTCGTTCACATCATCCTCCAAATTAGTTCAATAATGCCGAAGTGAGCTTGCGGGCATGAACATTGGACTCAGGGTCACTCTTGTCTGGATTCCGGGTCATAGTGGCTTTGAGGGCAATGAACGGGCTGACGAGGCAATGATCAGCCCTTCATAGCTCACTCGCGGAAAGAGTCAACATTCCTCTTGCTGCTATGAATGGTAAGATCTTCTCAATTTTTCTCTCTGAATCAAACCACAGGTGGAGTAGCCTAACCAACTGTATCATATCTAGAAGGATATGGCCCACCTACAATAATCGCACTAATAACCGTATTTGCAGACCCAGGCAAGACATAGCAAGAATCGTTGCAACATGCACCGGAGACTGGCCTGTTGGGGAACACGCATCTAAGCTGGGCGTTTCCCACAATACTTTCTGTCGTAGTTGTGGGGGCCAGCGAGAAAAGGAATCTGTTCTTCACTTCTTGTGTAAGTGTCTTGCCCTAGCCAAAACGAGAGACAAATCATTGGGAAAGTCCTTCTTCAACGGCCTTAATGAGCTTTCCGAACTAAAGATCAAAGATTTGATCTCCAAAGTAGATTTGAGGCGTATTTTAAACTAATTGTTTCAGTTCCTCTTCGAACTTGGGATCGCCAGCTAGCGAACTCAAAACAAAAACTCAGAATTTTATATAATCCCTCTTTTAATGTTATAGAGTTGTTATGGTATCAAAACGGCGCAACCCAGCGCTAGACTGCTCGTGGCCGCCATTTCTACTACTACTACTATGCACATTTAAATGAGTATTATTATTTACGATAAAAAAATTGCTTGTGGCCCGGGGTAGCGTTACAAAATTATCAATGTGGCCCATTAAAAAAAAAGGTTGAGTATGGTTGCTCTAGAATCAACAAATGCTTGATGGTCGTAGGGTACCACCTGCCTAGCAACTAAACAAATATGGCCATGCATAGACCTTAAGCGGTAAAAAGGATTGATTTCCTTGAGCAGACAAAGTATGAGCTCCACAATTGGAGTCATAACAGGACATGCTATGAGGCTTGGGGTCTACACTAATGACTTCTATAAAATCTGCATAAACGAGGAAGAAGAGGAAACAGTCCAACATGTCCGGCAATCTCAAATAGAAGGAACACCTACCTTGCTAACCCCTTCTTTGATAATAACAGTGAACTTTCAACGATCGACACAAGATTTCTCTCAAATTTCATTAAAAGTATGAAATGGTTTGTTTAATTTCATAGCTCTCCCATGAGTAACTTTCTTTAGTGGTAACACAATGGACCCTTGAGGTCTAAGTGAGTCAACAACATCTAGACACCCACTCTAACCTAACCTTACCTAAATACCCCGAAAATTACGTTGTACGATACCACTCCGAAAACATGTTTCGGAAACTGGTTTTGCTTCCAAGTTTCAGTCCTTAAATGGATTTATCGTTTGGTATGCCTCGTCTATAAAAAGTTGAAGGGGCATAGTTTTGAATTTCGATAAAATATTTGACCGTAAAAATACGATATTATCAATATTTCGGAAACAAAGTCTTCAAAATGAACGTTCTAAATTTTATTTCAAAGATCTGTTCAATACTTTTCTATTGATATAAGACTCGATTAATTAATTTTTCGAATAGAGTTCTAAAGCCTTTCTTTTGATTTATGTCAAGAATAAGAAAAGCTAAAAATCCCGTTTCCCTTTACTTTGCAGATATTTGTGACAATATAATCGCCATGGGCTATCCAGGGGAATACATTCAAAGTGTTTTCAGAAATCCTATGAACGATGTTTGTCACTTTTTCGAAGTCACACATCCAGAGCACTACAAAGTTTACAATTTGCGCTCGGAAAAAGCCTACGATGTCAATAAGTTTCATGGTGTAAGTAGTCCTTCATTAAAAAACAAACAATATTTTTCAACTTTTAATTTGGACTTTTTTTTTCTTCTCAGAGAGTTTCAGTGTATGCATTCGAGGACCATAATCCGCCAACAATAGAACTGATAGATAAATTTTGTAACGACGTAGATCGTTGGCTGAACGCAGATCCGAATAATGTTGCAGCAATTCACTGTAAAGCTGGAAAGGGGAGAACTGGTAAGATCTTATTACAATTTATTTTTACAACGAATATTGTTACATTTTCGTTTTCTTTAGGAACTATGATTTGTTGTTATTTGCTGTACAGTGGTATAAAAACGACAGCTGAAGATGCACTCGCTTACTACGGCGAAAAACGAACGATGAACAAGAAAGGTGTAACGATACCATCACAGAGGCGGTATGTCCATTATTATGCGAGACTTATACGATCGAAACTAAAATATGAAAGGCGAACGCTCCAGGTGCGATTTACAATTATTATTTTTAAAGATTCAAAAGAGAAAAAATGCAAATGACACTCTTAATTGTTTTGTTAGCTCTGCGATATTCGATTCACACCTGCGACTGTCTTACAAGGCACTGTGCAATGCTCAATATCGACAATGGAAGAAATTGATTGCACAGAAACTCGAACATCGAACATCTCTGCGGGAACATGGACAAAAGTCACAGTTAAAGTAAGTTTTTCTGGTTCAAATTCTCAGTTATTTTGATTAAACAAAATTATTCTTTTTAAGGAACTTGATCGATTTCCAATTGATTTTCGCAAAACATTCACCCTTGAACTGGATGAGCATAAAGTCTTTGTTACTGGTGATGTTAAGGTTGAATTGAAGAAAATCTTTCACTTTTGGTTCAACTCGTATTTTGTTTGTGATACTGCCGGTAAGATTTGAAACAAATCGAATTTTGTTTTTCACAATTTCATTATTTTTGTTTGTTCGAATAGATTATGAGGGCGAAGGAGAGGATTTGAAACTGATTTACACACTTCCCAAATGGGAAATTGATGATGCTCACAAGGATAAGGAACATAAATTGTTTTCTGAAGACTTTAAGGTAAATACATTTTTAGCTGATATACGAGGTGTGACAATTAAGTAATGAGACTGATTCCATAAAAACCGTATATTTCAAAATTATTCTACAACTCTGACATCCCCTTCAAAGTAGTCCCCTTGGGCAGCTAAACAACAATTCCAGCGCGTTTTACATGCTTCGTAACATTTCTGGAACGCTTCGACTGGGATCCGCGAGTACCCTCGTCACGGCCGTCTGGATGTCCTCAATCGACTCAAAATGGATTCCTTTGACCACCGATTTTGTTCTAGGGAACGAAAAAACGTCACAGGGTGACATATCGGGCGAACAAGGCGGTTGTTGCAACACGGCGATCCCTTTAGAGGCCAAATACTGGGACACGCTGAGGGCGGTGTGGCACGGTTTCTTTGAACCATCTTCGCGCACAACTTTCTCATCCCAAAATCGTCGGTTAAAATTTGTCTGACTGTTTCACGGTTCATAAGCTTTAGAAAAGAGCACGAACCTGAAAACTTTGACAAAAGTTCAAAGACCTGCGTGCACTGGCATTACGGGGGCAATGAGATCCACTCCAACTGCGGGACTGGAAGTTATACTCAATCTAATTCCCCTAGACCTCTTTGTTCAAGAATGTGCAGCCAAAAGTGCCCGGAGACTTGGTTAAACTAAAGTCTGGAAAAACAGTTCCATAGGACATGCCCAGATCCTTCATAAAGTTATGGGTCATAGTACTACAACAGACTAGAGAATACCCGATCTTGATATTCATAAACCATTCCAGGCTGCCATCCCAAGCAGAGAGGAATGGATAGATAATATACCATACTCCAGTGAGTCGTCAATAGCTATCTATACTGATGGCTCTAAAATGGACACTGGTGTAGGAGCAGGCTTCTATTCCGAATCTCTCAGATTAACCGCATCGCATAGGCTTCCAGACTACAGTAGCGTCTTCCAAGCGGAGGTCCTGGCAGTGACAACAGCTGCTTAAAAGGTATCAATGATGGCGATACCACGAGCTAATATCACCTTTAACATTGCAAGCGGCAATAAAAGCGATTACTGCAACTGAGGTAAAATCAAAACTTGTTTCATGCTCCCGCGAAGAGCTTAAGGTTCTTGGCGCACAGCACAACATTAGACTCTGCTGGGTCCCAGGCCACAGCGATATACTAGGCAACGAGAAAGCCGATGAATTAGCAAGAGTAGGGTCAATGCTTGACGTAAGCCAAGCTCAGCTAGTTAGCACCCCTACCTGTTATTTAAAACAGGAAATCTCAAAAAGAATAACTATCAAGGCCGATGAAAGGTGGAACCTTCTTGAAACCTGCGGCACTACAAGAAAGATCTGGCCCTGTTTTAACAAACAAAGAACGGAAAGAATTATGCAGCTACACAAGGGATCACTTCGATCTCTTCTAAGCATAATCACCGGACATAATCTGTTAGGTTATCATATGAAAAAGATGAGAATCAGTTCAGATGATCTATGCAGACGATGCGGTGACGAGGAGGTGCATGAAGACACTTCGCAATTTCTGTGTCACTGTCCCGCACTCTCCAACCAAAGGAAGAAATTGCTCGGAAACTATTTCTTCGGGGATTAAGAAGAACTCTCTAGTACACCAGGTACTAACATTCTGAACTTCGTCAAAGCCTCTAAATGGCTTGATTAACTGAACACACAGGTTTTTCTTATTAGCTTGAGTAGCAATACTCACGGGTACCACAACGGATCTGTATTGATCTAAGTGTGACGGTAAAGACATCAACTGTCAGCTCCTTAACCTAACCTTCACCGTTCATGCCCAGTTCCGACGCCAACATTCGAACTGTTAAACGCCGATCTTCACGGATCAGGGCGCGCACACGCTGCCCATTCGTGGCAGTATGCATCTCAACTGGTCTCCCGCTCCGCGCCTCGTCTTCCACGCTTTCACGTCCCCTCCTTAAACTCTTTTACAATTTTAGCGTACGTTTCCGAAGCCCAATTTGACGGAAAATTTTATCGCGACGCGTTGCACTTGATTTCGTTTTTCCATTTTCGTAACGAGCACCACGAACACACGTTTACTCAACACTACAGAGCAGGCGAACCAAACAAGCTAGAGCGATGGCAAATATATCAATGGAGAGGGGAAAGATGCCGGGAAAAGGGAAAAGCAGGGTTACTACAATCATTACTTTATTGTCATACCTCGTAAGACGTAGAGTCTAGTATACCAACCTGAAGTAACAATTTGTTAGTCTTAAGCCATTTGTTTTGCTTGCATTACGAAGTATTGCAGTTACTTGAAATTGGTTGGCCTTCCCTTAAAGTTGCTGTAGCATCTGTACACAAATCTTTGAGCTTGAAAATATTCCAAGGCCTCGAAGTACAAAAAAAAAAAACTGTATTTTATTAATTTAAAAATCTTCTGTATTCACAATATTTGTTACATTTTCCCGGTGGAAAAAATCACTGGGAGTCACATTTAAAATTTTACCCTAAGCAATCGCATTCAAGTTGCGAGATCAATACGGTTTCATTCTCAAATTCTCATTCTGCTTATTCTGTCTCGCTTCACGTCCTCGTCGCATCTTTGATTCATCTGCACATTTGGTCGTTATCGCCATTCGTACCTCTTTCGTTGTAGCTATTGTTCGGCTTGTCACCAAGTCGACAATATCTTGCACAATGTATGGGTTCAATGGTTTCTTCTCGGGATAGTTTAGCTCCAAGAAAGCAGGCGATGGCCTCCCAGTCAAACTGTGCGTCGCCAAATGCTCACGATCAAACACCATCATTAGAATTTTCCTTGTTACAGCTGCAGGCGTTAGATCCCAATCGACTTGTGACCATTCGGCTGTTGAAATTGTCGTTCCATTCAATCCGAGTATGACACGACTCTTGTCGAATGGCGATGGAATCGGAAACTTGCTTTTGCATTCTACAACTTCATCTAGGCGGTTCGTCCATGGTTTTTGTTCGGGGATAGTTGTTAGGACTCTTTTTGGTTGCAATTGCAATTCTTTGAGATTTGATTTCTGATGTGGATTCTTTGACTTTTTCGAATGTGATGATGATTTTTTCTTAGATTTATTGGATGGTTTGAGTGTTACGACATTGATTCCCTGTCGCATGAACTGTTCCATTCGCGACTGAGTTCGATTTATGAATGAAAATATTCCTGAAATTCGACTTGCTAACTGTAGCCTTCCGTGTTTGGATTTTGCACTTGAAGGCGGCGGCGCACCATCGTCGTCGCCGTCAACATAAGATTCGTCAATTACAAGATTGGGTTCCTCGTAATCGTCATCGTCATCCACTGACAATGGTTTCTCCTGTTGCTTGCTTTTCATTGACAAGTCCTGTGGCATATCGATCGGCAGTGCCGGTGGCGGCTGTGGCGGTCCCAAGCCCTTTTTTGGCTTCAGTAATGCATTCACTCGTAGGTGATTCAATTTGGCCAATATCAACGTCGAAAGTGTTGATTTATTTGCTGTCGCAATTTCCTGATTAATGTCATCCTCAATTATTTGCTTGAGGTTAAAAGCAATATGAAGCACACTCGAAGTGTCGTATTTAATTTGTCCAATACCTCCAGGTAGATTGATGGTGGAATTCTTTGCGAAATTTTCCAATGCCGTCAGAGATTCAGTGATTTGGGTCAATTTTTGAGCGTCTTTATTGGACTTGGAGTCCATTTCCAATAGTGCGACAGTTTGTTTGGCTAGAGCTTGCAATTGCTCAGTTGAATATTCATTGGGATCCGGTGTGATGTTCCCATCGTGCTCTGTGGGGGTTTGTCGCTCCGAACCGATGGACGCTGGCGACATAGGGTATTCAAATGTTATTTCTGGTTCCAAGATATTGCTGTAGTTTGTGGTTTCCGGTATGTGAGTTTGTTGGAGTCCTTGCAGTTGGGTTGAATTGGCTTCGATTTGGTATTCGAGCAGCTGGCGCTTTCGAAAATGCTATCACAGTAGAAAATCAAATGTAATCTTGTGTTGATTTAAGAATAATCGAGACTTACCATTGGTGTACTCATTTTGATGCAGTTTGTTTTGTGTGTTTCTCCAATCTCTAGCTTCCTTTCACGTTTAATTCACGAACTGAAATAGCAGAAAGGGAATATTCCACTCCCTTTAAGTAGGATCTTGTTGCAATGTGACTCAGTTGAGAGTTATATCTAATTATAAATCCCTGCTCGATGCCGTTAGAAGTTTTATTGCTTCCTGGTTGAAATTTTGCGAATTGCGTATGTATTCGTTCTGATCCAATAAACTTTCAAGCAGGTAAATTGTCCTTTCTACCTGTTAATTTGAGTTTTATTTAACAATGTCGTGTGAAATCGAGCTGATGATTATTTCTGCGAATTGTGCAAAATATGTGTAAAGCGAGAAACGACAATAAAACATAATCTTCTGTTGTTGAACAATTGTTTTGGCGTTTTATGGAGGTTCGGGTACGCACTTTCAGAGGTGACAAATCAGACTTCAGACGCTGAGGAACTATTCTTGACTCAACGTTTTTTGATTATTTACTTTTTGATTCGCCGACAGAGGCTGATGAAATCGAAATTAAGGTAGAAATAACTTTCAATTATTTTTGGTCGGTTAGGGATCCGGTAATAAAATTTGGGTCTAGGGAATATTACGGACTATAAGCGGCAAATTGAAGAAAAAATGGAAAAGAAGACTGTCAGGCAGGAGAAGCGCCCGTCTATGTATGTGTGTGTTTGCAATGTCAAGTTTAATTACGACACATACGGCCCAAACGAGGTAACCGACGGAGCGGAATTTTCTCCGATTTCCTTCGAGGTAGTTCTCCGATAAGCAAAATGTCTCCGATGGGGAGGAAATCGGTGAAAATTCCGACATGCCTATCGCAGCCGATTTCAAACCACTTTAAAGTGCTTTCCCCACAAAGAAGTGAGTCTAATGGCCAAGTTACTAGAGGCACATCACAGGGAGGGGTCATCTCACCCCTGCTCTGGATCCTCGTAGTCAACAAAATTCTCACAAAGTTTAAAGATCAGGGCCAGGCACGTAGCCAGAGGGGGGCTAGAGGGGCTCAAGCCCCACCCGAAATGATTTAAAAAAAAATATTTGAACAAAAGTTTGTATATTCTCTTATTAGTTCCTCACTACTTATGTAACCACATCGTAACCAGTTCAAAAAATGCAACCTATATAAGCCCAGATATCCAAAACGAAATCTTGGATATATGCTCTGATATTGTCACCAGAAAAATATCTAACCGGGTTATAAAATCGAGTTGTTTTAGCATTCTGGCTGATGAAACAATGGATGTTTCTGGCACTGAGCAACTTTCAATATGTGTCCGATATGTTGACTGCTGTACAAAGCTCACGAAAAGTATGCTTCGGGAAGATTTTATAGGTTTTATTCCTGTTGATGACCAAACTTCTGAAAACCTGACTAAAACCATATTGCAGCGATGATGTGAGGAACTACATCTAGATATGAACAAGTGTGTTGGCCAAGGTTATGACGGAGCGGCAAATATGTCAGGCCACTTAAGTGGAGTACAGAGTAGGATAAGGCAACAGTATCCAAATGCCAGATATGTTCACTGTGCAAGTCATCGCTTGAACCTGGATCTGTCTAATGCCATGTCAACACCCTCGATTCGCAATTGTCTTGGTGTAGTAAGCGAAATAGCTAATTTCTTCCGAAACCATTCGAATGCAAATAAGACTTTCCAAATCGCCATCCAAAAATACGCACCAGAAAGCAGAAAAAAACGACTTTTGCGCCTTTGTGAAACAAGGTTTATTGAAAGGCATGACAGCATTCTTTCGTTTGTAGAGCTCTTCAAATGTATGGCTATTAGTCTTGAAGAAATATCCACCAAGACGTGGGCAATGTCTTCAAAAGCATCAACTCTGTTAGCAGCAATTCAAAGAAGTGATTTTCTGGTAAGCCTCATGGTATGCGAAAAACTTTTTAGTTTAACGCTACCCTTATCAATTTTCCTTCAAAATGAATTTTTAAATTTCGTGTCTGCAATAAATCACACGAAACAAGTCTTAAGTTCTCTTAAGAACATAAGAGAAACTGCCAGAGACTTTTTCAGAGACGCTTTTCAATCCGCATCACAACTTGCCAGGGATTTATTTGAAGTCAGCATAACAATTCCAAGGCTTACTTTGAAACAAACAACGCGCTCTTATCCAGAAACATCATGTCCAGAAGACTGTTTTAGAGTTTCTATACTTATTCCCTATCTAGACTCTCTTATACAAAATCTTACTGACAGATTTATGGTCAACGAGGACGTTTTACTATCGTTTCAAGCTCTGCTTCCAGGTTTTGCTGCCGCCAATCGAGTAAATGAAATGGAAAATCTAACACTCTACTTCGATAACGCAATATCCTTGTCAGCTGTTAAAGCGAAAAAATTTCATCGATGGATCCCTCTTCCGATGTTCTGAAACTGCTAGATATATGTGACAAGACCTACTTCAGGAGCATAAGCTACTTGCTTACAATTTTGGCCACACTACCAGTTACAACAGCTTGCGTTGAAAGAACCTTTTCAACGATGATAAGGATCAAAACAGTATCCCGAAGCGTTATGGGCCATCCAAGACTAAGCGCACTTGCAATGCTGTCTGTTCACTCAGGTATTGATGTGGATCCACATGAAGTGATCGACATTATGTCTAAGAAAAGACAAGGCGTTTATTGCTGTAAAAATCCAAACAAAAATAAAACATTTACATTATGTAGTTTTTTTAAATTTTTGTATAAAGAATTACTTCTTCGAAATTGAACAAGCCCCCCCCCCCCCCCGAACCGAAATCCTGGCTACGGGCCTGATCAGGGCATAAAAATTGTAGCATATGCAGGCATCAGGTAAGTTCCTTACCATCATCGAAAACATTATGGAAAACGCATTCAAGGATTTATCTTCTTGGGCAACTAAGAACGGTCTCGGGGTTAACCCCACCAAGACAGAGCTAGTTTTGTTCACGAAGAAACGGAAACTGGAAGGCTTCAACCCTCCCAAGCTAAATGGTATTCCTCTAAAACTTTCTAAGGAAGCTAAATTTCTAGGAGTAATCCTTGATTCCAAGCTTACATGGAACCGTAATATTGAGGAAAGAATGAAAAAAGCACTATGTGCATTCTAAACATGCAAAAAGACCTTCGGTGTGCGTTGGGGTATGCGACCGCAAGTCATCCAATGGATGTACACAGCGATTGTCAGACCCATTCTTACCTATTGTATGGTGGAAAGCGGTGGAAAAATCAAGCTATCTCAAGAACCTGAATAAGGTACAGAGACTAGCCTGTATAGGAAAAACAGGGGCTCAGAGATCCACACCACAAGCTGGGTTGGAAATGATCTTGGATCTTCCGGCTCTGGATGAGTTCATAAGGTGCACGGCAGCCAAAACTGCAATTCGTTTAAAAGAACTGAGTTTATGGAGGCACAGCACTTCATTTTCAAATGTCATTTAATTCATTTATTTGTAATTGGAATTACGTTCCACAAAAATGTCAAACTTAACCTTTAAAATTATACAATGTCAAATTAACTAACGAATTACTGGTACTATTGTCATAATCGAGTGTACAACTCAAATTGACTTTTTCTACGAAAATTAAAACTAAAATTGTAAATTATAAATCGAGACAACGTCTTTTATTCCTGAGCTTTTCTACTAGGTTTTAAATCTAGCTAGTCGATACACTTACAAAGATATGACACGATTCCAGGACTGATGGAGACCACCGATCACATTCCCCCTTTACTAATTTCGATAGGAAATTTTCTATTTGCATACCAGAAAGACAGGGTTGGGATCCTAATTCACTTATAAGTAAACAGGGTATCCCTTTCTACACTGACGGTTCAAAAATGGAATCAGGAACATGTGCTGGAGTGTTTTGCCAATCTCTCAACATCAGAGCGTCGTATAAACTCCCAGCTGACTGTAGTGTCTTTCAGGCCGAGATCTTTGCCATTGGGAAAGCAGCTGAACTGGCACATCATGAAAAGCTAAGCTCTTCGGAGATTACTTTTTCGTGGATACCCAGTCTGCTATCAAAGCCTTAGCCAGTGAGACCATAAGATCAAAAGCAGTTTTAAACTGTAGGAAGGAATAAAATAAAATCTGCCACACTAACCAGGTAAAGCTCTGCTGGGTTCCTGGACATAGCAATATAGAAGGGAACGAAATAGCAGATGAACTAGCCAGGAAAGGGTCAGAAGCAGACACAAGTAGTAGCGGCCATTCAGTTAGGGGACCACTCGTCCCGATTGGGGTACTCAAGAGAGAAAGTCAATAACTCCTGGAAATCCAGGGACGATTGCGTAATCTCTAGAAGTTTATGGCCTAACACAAATGAAAAAGAAACTCGGTATATTCTATCGCTGAGTAAAAAGAACATTAAAATCTTGATAGGTGTACTAACGGGTCATTGCGCCATTGGCACAATGGCCAACAAGATAGGGGCATTTGCACCCGATTTTTGTAGGAGCTGTCAGGATGAGGAGGAAATAGAAATCTGCTCTGTGACTGTCCGAACCTCCAAACTAGCCGATTCCGTCATTCGGAAACAGGTTTGTTGGAGAACTGGATGATCTAGCACAGGTCTCAATGGCAAACATGAGGAAATTTATAGATAGCACAGGCTGGTTCGTTAACGAGCCAGTCTACGTTAATCGGCAAAATTGAGGAGCATCGATGCTAACTTTTATTTTTTTTTTTTATAGGGGATCACAATGGACCAGTAGGCCCCCGTGTACGCAACAGCTTCATGCTGTGCACACCCCTTATCACCTAATCTAACCTAACCTAATGCCCAAGGATGCCGAGACTTTAAATGATCTTTCATGACACTCGTACAAGGGCGAATGGCAAACACGTTTAACTTCTTAAAACATTGTGGTCTGGGCACATAACTTTCAAATGTAAAAACAAGTTGTTCGAAGCATGTTGTAAAAAGGCATGACAGCTCCGAAGAGCCAAGGCCTACAACCGCTTCCTATAGAACTTTGCTGATTTGCAGCATCTTAAATGAATCTCGTTGAACAAGAACTTAATCAGGAAACCTTAACCTATGGTATTTGTGGACTCCATTCCACAGTCGGCACGTAACCACTTCTTTATTATATTTTCCAACAATCGACAACACAAATTTAAACCCTAATTGAATTCGCAAACAAATACGTGTAACCAGTTTAATTGTATTCTTGGCGATCCAATACCTTCGAATTCTACTTCTTCGTTTGGTCCTCTTTATGTAAAGTTTAAATATTCATTAAAACAAAAAATAGAAAATAATTAAAATTATTGTACAACCACAAATGTACTCTTAAAATGAACTTTTATACAGATTCGAGGTTTTTATTTGACTGACAGATTTCTGCTGGCAAGTAGGTAACGGAGTGTATTTATTTACTTAATACATAAATTAGGAAGAAGCCTTGAGAGTGAAGAGTAAGACTACACAATTGACTAGAAAGGAACCACATAAAACCAGAGAAAACAACATTTGGTTTCAGATTTTCCCTTAAAAGAGCCAAGAACACATTTTTTTGCTTATTTCATTTCAAACTGGCTCAAAATAATTTGTAGAAACCTTAAACTTCTTATCTAAATGAGAGTTAAAAGAATATTCTAACCAAACTTTTCTTCGATTGCAGGTCCAACTTGTCCTTAAGCCAGTATCGCCGCACTTTCAAAATTACGATGACAGAAGTGATATAGCACTGCTTCGCCAGCACAAAATTCACAACAACCATGTGAATAGCTTAACAACACACAATGCCAATAAGCTTAATTTCGGCTCATCAGCAATACCAGCGACAACATCATCGAGTAAAAGTGTCGATCCGACATTTGATGCTTTCCACAATCTAATACAACATCCAACGATGGAGCGAAGTCGCAAGCCAACAAGTATGCCACCGTTTGTGCCATCACATCATGGCGGTAACAATAGTGGTGGCGCTGCATTGGCGATGGCAGCATCGGCTGGAAGTGGAAGTAGCAATAATATGCATTCAAATCATAACATGCAATTGCGTAATCACCAGCAACAGAAACGCAGTAGTGAACCAACGCCGTCCGTTAATACCGAATCAATAAACCGATCAAACAATAAAAATCAAAACAACAGTAGTAGTTATCTTCTGCAACAGCAACAGCAACAGCAGCAACAGCAACACCTGCTGCATCAACAACACACCCACCTGCATCATTATCAGCATCACCTGCAGCACGAACAGCAGCAGCAGCAACAAAAACTGGTACAAACCCAAAATCAAGTGTCACAACAGCAACAGAACTGCATTTCAAGCAGTAATGCCCACAATACGAGCAGCAACAGCAATAGCAGCAGCAGTAGCAGCATCAGTAGCCAATCGACGTCCGCATCGTCGTCCTCAGCTGGTGTGGGTGGCGGTGGCAGCGGCGGCGGTGGTCGCGGCAACGAAGAGGACTGGGAATCCGGTGAGTCTTCCAAAACTACTACTACTTCTTCTACTACTACTACTACCTCTACAACTACTACTACTCCTCCTACCACAACTTCATATTTTCCATACAAACGTTTAGTAAGTCAGCCTGATGAAGATGATGATAGAAGTTCTAGAAATTTTAGCAATTCAAATGCTGGTGACATTTCTACCACCACCACTACTACCAGCAAATGTAGTCTTCCCACAACTACATTTGCTCTGCCTTCCCCTTCGTCTTCTTCAAGCTTAAAAACTCTTCACGAGAAAGAAACACCGCGATCGATGAAAAAAATCGATGACAATCTTCCGCTTTCGATCCCTTTGCCATTGCCGCCTGCTCCGTACCTTGCAACTCCTCCTTCGAATGGTCTCAATCTAGCCTTTCCCAAACTCCAAAACATCACCAACAACCCAATCCAAACGGCAGCGACGGCTCCAACGACCCCAATCAAAACCCGACACTTGAATTTCTTCCAAAGAAAGTGCCACCACGACGAGACACAGTGCTTCTCTGACAATTGCATTCAGAAAAAATCTCCCACCAGCTCTTCCTCCTCGGCTACGACGATGACAACAACAACGACGACATCGACATCATCGGCTGCAACAAAATGCACCACGGCCCGCGACAAATTCCTTAAACTGATCAACAGTCAGCGTTTCAAAGCGAAAGCTATTAGTCCAGCTCTAGGCTCTAGTCTAGCCATAAACAGCTGTGTTGGCAATGCTTCTTCTTTGGCGTCTTCTCCCCCGTCATCATTAGCCGCAACTCAGCAGCTGCTCAAGAAGAAAAAAGCCAAAAGCAAACAAATTCCGCCGACGAAAAAAACCTTCCAATGGCTGCACAATTACTTCAAAGTCGATCCGGATTTTCACGAGAATCTGTCGCAACAAACTACCATACCGATGATGGGACGACGAAACAGCGCCAGCAGTGTATCCGGCGGTGGCGGCCGTATTCATTTGAATTCCATCGGAAGCACAACAAGTGCCACAAGAGCTGGTTCTGTTGAAAAGGTTGGCCTCCTCCTGGAATCGACCAAGGAAGATGATTTACACTTTGTTGGCATTGGTCCCAAAAATCGTCTATCGAGCAGCGTCGAAAGTGCTCATGATGACTCGATTTTGACGGAATATCGCTTTCGGCCATCTACGGCCGCTGATGGCGGTGTTGGCGAATTAAAAATCATACCACTTGGCACTTCGCCGGTGAACAAGGCGATTCGTAATATTGTCGATATTGGAACACAGTTGTCGGCCCTAAGTCCCGCCAGAGATTTGGAATTTCAATTTGATGACGACGCACCGTTGGTCTTGCTGACAAAGAAACCTTCACCACCCTTGATACCGATTGCGATCGATGATGCATGCTCTTCCTCCTCCCAACAATCAATTGGAACTACAAATCAGAGTGTAATGAATGATTTATGCGTTTTCTATTCGAATATGACGTGTTTAAACCAATTGCAGTCCGAAAAAAGTCCCAGCACTGAGTACAAACACGACGACCCAATCAATACAAATAATAACAATTGTGATACAAATGAATGTCCACGTTCCCACTCGGATATACTCGATCTCAAGCCGGCCATAACACAGCCAATGCTCTTGCGGCAGGGAGAGCATTGTAAAACAACTAAGAATAGTAGTGCCGCCGCCACTTCTTCAACTTCAAAAAGTGAAGGAATTGTGATTGCAAAGCCAATTGAACCTAAATTGATTGGATTCAATTTGGAACAACCGAATCCCTTACCTGATCCAAATCCGAATCCTAATCCAACTCAAGCTCCTCTCGATGAAGATTGTGATGTTTTCGATTCGACATCGACTTTCAAAGCAACTCCGGCTCGACGGAAACCGCATGTTGATTCTGTTCTCAATTTGATTATTATCAAGTCTGGCGATGCGACCGGCGGCGGCAGCGGACCTAGAACTGGCACTGGTGGTGGTTGTGGTGATGTTGGCAGCGGCAGTGGCGATACCGATACCGATTGCTGCACTCCCAGCAGTCCCAATCGTGCCAAAACTAGCGGCAGCAGTAGCAGCAGCAGTGGCTACTGCTGCGCCAGCGATGGCAGTCAAAGCATCAGTTCGACAAGCAGTAGTGGTGTGGTGGATAATTTGAGCAGCAGTAGCACGATGTTCAGTTTGGAACGAAATAGTTTAGATGGTGGCAGTACCAGTGCTGCTATGCTTTTAGATTCAAAGAAAAAACTTTCCCTACCTACGCCTGAAATTGAAAAGGCTGCTGGTGAAATCAATATAACGAACAATCGAAGCAGTAGTTACAGTTATAATCATTCAATAATCAGTAATAATAGTAACAACAGCAACAACAACAACAATCATAGCAATAATAGTACATTTTTAGAATCGACATTCGGGACCGCGACGGCCGCGTCTTCGTCGTCGTCTACGTCGTCGCGTACGTCCTCGGCATCGTCGAGTAGTAGTTCAATCGATAAATAACGATTAACATTAAATATTTTAGTAGTTGGTTTTTATTTTATTGTTTTTTATTTCTTTTTTGTAATTTTATAATTTTTGATTTTGTTGTAAGCCAATCCGTATCAACTACTGATTTTTTAAAATCATAAAAATTCAATAAAAAAAAGATACATCGTCTGTCTCTCTCATCCCATTATAATTATTATTATTTCCTTCATTCACACTTTCTCCTTCTTCTCTAAAAAATAATTTAAATACAAAAAATATGAAAATATTGAAATGAACATTTTTAATTTTTAAGTTGTTTTAAAAACAAACAAAAATAGTTTTAACGTTACCTTCTCTGTTGTTGATTTGTTAAATGAAATATTTTGTTAACACAAAATTCTTGAAACTCTGTATTCTGAATTACAAAAAAATGGAAAAATAATAAATTACATTTTTTCTTCTAAAGAACACACACAATATTTTTTTTTTGAAGAAAATATAAAATAAAAGGAAATTAATTTTTGTTATTAACCGAAGTTTAAATTTAAGTTTTATTAAAAAACAAAATAATTATTATTGAAAGTATGTGTATATGTTTACTATTTTAAATTAATTTTAATGTAACACAAAGAAAAAAGAAAAAGAAAAACAAACTCAAACATAAAAATGTAGTTTTTAGTTGATGTAAAATTAAAATTATTAACATTTTTATAAATATTATTATTATGAAGTGAATAAGCTTTGTGAATTGCTTTTGGGGGGCAATCTCTGTTTTTGTAATTTGCTAATGGTTTCTTAGAAGATTGACAAGATTAATTCAAATTTAAAATAAATCTCATTGGAATATTTTCATCAACTCGTGAACATGTCGTCGAATTGAATTTGTTTAGCGAGTCCAACATTTTCATCTTCCATAATAATCAGTAGACAATAGTAGTGTCCGTGGCTTAGGGGTTATGTGCTTTGGCTGCTAATAGTGTCCGACCGAAGGTCGATTTTCCGCCGAAGCCGAAGGTTTAATAAAGCGAAGAATTCTCATTTAGAATAAAATAAAAGTACAAACGATGTGACAAAATGTGTATTACAATTTAAAGAATCCAAAAATGGACATTTTTTCCGCGCCTACTACGATTTCACACTAATAAACCCAAACTTGTGTTTCCAACAATTTCAAAAATTCAAAAAAATGATTTTTTCGCCGCCTACTACGATGCTCGATATTAAGAAACAAATTCTTCGGCTTCGGCCTATTTTATACCGAAGCTGAAGGTTTGGCCGAATTCGACCGAAGCCGAAGCCTAAGCTTCGGTCGGACACTAGCTGCTAAGCAGAACGTTGGGGGTTCGAATCCTACTCGTGTGCTTAAAGTTTCACGGGTACTGGCTCTTGCGAAGAACTGACGTGCCTTTTCAACTTTGCTGTTCGGAATCGGCATTAGAATTAGAGAATTGTTGATGAGAGTAAGCCACTTAGGCCTTGACTCTTCAAGAGCTGTCGCGCCACTCTATTTATTATAATCAATAATAAGTGATCCACTGAACATGTTTCGATACCCCAAATACAGATAATCCAAGGCACTCGATGTTAGCGATGGGCGGACGAATATTCTGTGGGGCCCCTGGATTGAAAATGACTGCCTGCTTTTTACTACGTACTTTAAGTCCAGAGGGCAATCGTAAGACATTGCCAAGGAACGGGAAGAATTATTTACGAATCAACATAAAACAACTCAATGAGTCGGACTACCATCTGTTACCACAGATGGTCCGTCTGAATAGCGGCTTCGTAAAAATAATGCAGTCCTCGGCTGATTCATATACAATTATTATCTGTCCTTTGGAACATAAAGTACGTAGCAAAAAGTCAGATGCTCATAAATCGAATGGTCGCTTCTTACTTACTTATGGTGGTACTACAGCCCAGGTCGGACCAGGGCCTCATCAAACAAGCGTCTACAGCCAGCTCGGTCCCTAGCTATCTGTCTCCAGTTTCGCACGCCCAGTTGGTTCAAGTCTTCTACCACCTGTGTGCTCCACCTGAGTCGCGGTCTTTCTCTTCTGCGACGTCCTTCCGGGTTGGATTCGAAGACTCTACGATCCGGAACATTATTTTCCATTCGCTCTACATGGCCCAACCATCTAAGTCGTTAGACTTTCACTTTTCTGGCTAGGTCAGTGTCGCTGAACAGCTCGTACAGTTCTTGATTGAATCTTCGTTTCAATTCTCCATTCAGCCCAAAGCGTTCTCATCGGATGTTGTCATGCACCAACCATACATGGTCGCTTCTATGGCGATAAAATGCTTCAAACGTTTGGAACCTTTTTTTTTTGTAACGAGGTTGAAAAGCGTTAACGTGATTGAAACAGAAAATCTGACTACCTCTTTCGGGTCAAGCGGCTCACAGCATTTTTGTCCAAACACAAAACCAATTTCTTTATTCAAAAGCTGTTTTCGCTGCTTTATGTACAATTCGTTTGGTCATCACCCCTATCGTCGCGGTCGTATCCGATCGTAACAAAATTCTATCCGAACTGAAGGAAATATATGAATTTTGTTTGATCGTAGTTGTCCGATTGCTAAATCGTACATGTCTCAGAAAAAAAACCAAATTTGTGTTGAAATGTCAAACTCAGAGTAACGCATTTCGATTTCATGCGGCGAAAAGCAAAAATTCAATTAACGCTATACGATGCAAAGCGATTTTGTTTTTTGTGTCTCCGATGGTTCTGACAGCTAAATTGGGTCGGAACATTTGGAGAACGCCATGTCAATATTTCCCTTATGAAACTGATACCATGCACAAAGGGTGAAATGCTTTATCTCAGTCTCAAATCTCATTATTTTGAGCTTTTGCTAGCATTTTTACTATAACAAAAAAAAAAAATATTGACACTGAGATAAAGCATTTCGCATGCGAGGATCGGAACTTTTCTACGATCGTAAATTTCTCCGAACAGATACGACAATAAGGCTGCATATGTCGTGCGGGACTTTATCTTTAAAATGACGAGTGTCACCGTCAGACAGACTTTCAAAAATTCTGAATCAAATGAAAATTCAGAGGCTTGCACTACCTACTTTTTTAAAGCTGAAAAAATCCCCATGTTTAGCGCAGTACTTTTAAACCATAAGCTTTAATCTGGGTCGTTTAACTCCAGGGTTTGGGCAGTAAATCGGCCCAATGGAGGTTACCGTTGGAGCGGAATTTTTTTCCGATTTCCTCCTAATCGGAAACATTTGGCTTCTCGGAGAACTACCTAGAAGCAAAATATCTTCGATTCGGAGAAAATCGGAGGAAATTCCGCTGCGACAATTGGGCCAAATAAATAAAAAATAAGAATACGCTAAAGGGTAAGGGACCCAATTCGCTTTTTATTATTTACAAAGAAGCAAGAACATTTTCAACTTTAAATGAAGATTGAATAACTTAAGCCTAAGTTTAAAAAAGTGTATACGAAATTGTTTAAAAAAATATGTGGTTGTGGTGGTTTTATGTTTCAAAATTAATTTTTTTTTTATTAAGTTGTTGATTATTTAATTGTTAATTTTAATTACCAAAAAAAAAAAAAACATCGAACATCGTGGTATACGATTTTTTTAATTAAATTTGGAAATTCAAAAATGAATCTCTTAATTTGTCACAATAGACAAAAGTATGCTTTTAATGTTTTATAACAAATTATGTACAGTCAATTAGCTGTGATAGTTCAAATGGGAATTTGTGGTTAAAAATATAAAAATGTAGAGTTTGGTTTCTAAAATGTTTAAATTTAAAATCAAAAAAATAATAATTTTTTTAATGAAACATTTCGAAATATTTTTGGAACGTTCTTTGAAGGTACACTTCGCTTCAACTGAATAAGCACACAATTTTTCTGAGGTTTGTTGTCCATTTTTTTTAGTGATGGGCATAATCGAATGATTTCAATAATCGAGAAAATAGTATTCGAATGATTTAAATAATCGAATGATCGTTCGAATGATCATTCGATTTACGAAACCGAACGACAATGGTGAAATATTTAACGTTTACAGTGCACAATGTGCTATTTAAGAACAAAAAATTAATACAAAAATAACTCAAAATACGAATTTTTGTTCGCCTTTAAAAAATGTAACCAAAAACCATAAACAAAATTCCATTCCAAAGATTTGCAAATTAAACTAGAAATAAAATCGTCTTCGTCAATCGAATTTAAATTTCAAATAATTATCATTCGATTTTTTTGCATTCGAATACTAATTATCGATTATTTGCATTCGAATGATAATAATGCTAGTTCGAATACTAATAATCGTCATTCGATTTTTTTTTTTTTCATTTGAGATTTTAATATTGAAGAGTAGTATTTGTAGCAGGGTTTGAGAAATCATTCGAATGATTTCAATAATCGAATGATCTCGAATGATTGCCTGAATCGATTATATCATTCGAATGATCCCATCACTAATTTTTCCTAACTTTGAGCGTTAATGTATCATTTGATGATGCAAAAGCATTCCTTATGATGTTGAGAAAACAAATCAAAAAGAACAAGTTTAAAAAGTACCACTATTTGTCTCCTTGCTCTCTTGCAAAGCTTCCCATATCGAAAAACTCAGTTTTTTTGCGTCAACTCAATAGACACAATTGTTAAAATTGGAAATAAAATCTAACGGAATGAAATGAACAAGTTATTCCTTAAATATGTTTTGTATCGGTTATTTCTGGTAGTGGGTGCTACCACTTTTATTCTTAATTTGATCTGGCATGGAATCGTATAGGCTCTTTAAGTTATCCAGCGAAATTTCTCTTCACGCTTATTTAATGGCTGCAATAAGAGATTCTCTCTCCGCAAACTGACAGCCAGACACATTAAATTTTCGTATCAACCATTACCATCCCCATTCATCTTCTGTACGGTTTAGGTCGGGTAAGTAGGGCGACCATTGAAATAAATGAACATTCTGGTCCTGTATCCCACTTTTGACAGTGCGCGACGTGTGGATTGGGTCGTTGTCCTATTGGAAAGTCCAGTTAAAGGGTCCAAAAGAATTTGAATATTCCTTTGTAGGTTATTGCAGTCATTTTTGACGTTTGAAACTCAAGCTCAATAGTTCCATATAAGCTAACTGCTCCCCATATCATAACTCCACGTTCTCGACTATGATGCCGAGCTAGAAATCCTTCTTCTTTCCTCACATCACATTTTTCAACTCACATGGAGTCTAGAAAATTGAAAACGAATTCGTTGTTCGTTAAGCGGTGGTTTCTTTTGAAGTTGCAATCGTTTTAAATGATCCACGCTGTTTAGTACTCTGCGGACTGTTGAAATACTTGCAGTTACACCAACTTTGCAGAGGCACATGAATTGGAAGCACATCTCAAAATTGCTCGTCGATCAACTTCGAATTTTGCCGTTTTTTTTTAACTTCCTTTCATGTTTTTCTCGTACGAACTTTTATTTTTGAGAAACGAATAGACAACACTAAGACTCCGATCAACTTTGGTAGCTATAGCACGCACGGTCAGTCTTACTTCTTTTAACGAATCAATCTTAGCTCTTTCGTCACTATTTAAACCATTGACCATTTTTGTTTAAATTTTAATTAAACGCCTAAACTCTTCAACTTTTGACTTGGTATACCAATCAACTTAAAACTCTCATAAGATAATGTCAGTGAATGATCGTGTGCTTATTCAGTTGACACAACAAAAAAAAAAAACTAAGTTTTTCGATATGGGAAGCTTTGCAAATGAGCGAGGAGAAAAATAGTGGTAATTTTTAAATAATTGTTCTTTTTGATTTGTTTTCTCATCATCATAAGGAATCCGTTTGCATCATCAAATGATACATTAACGCTCAAAGTTAGAACAAAAATGGAATACAAACCTCAGAAAAATTGTGTGCTTATTCAGTTGAAGCGAAGTGTATAATATTTATTTTGCTGACTGCCTGATAATTCCATAAGTTCTTTATTCGCTTTCAAAAGTTAATTGGGTCTCCCTTACCTTCGTAAGCTACAAACGCGTTTTGAATTCAAAAGAAATATTGGCGCAAAATTATAGTCCGCTGATTCAGCCTTATTGTGAGAGTTTCACATGAACAGCATTCCACCCGAAAAAAATCCATTTTTTCGTTTCCCCTATTGTGAGTTTCGGGCGTAAAAAAGTTCATGTTCGAAATATTTCCCTTATTGTGAGCACTCAGTTCAGGCGGAATTAAATGTCATTAAGAGCTAAAATGCTCACTTTTATTTAGGCGAACAGAAGAACATGAGAAAAAGGTTTGATAAAAAACCTAAGGACTAGAGATACGAAACAGTAACATTTATAATCTTTTGGACTAAAAATGAATCTAGCGATATGAAGTAACAGAAAACGTCTACGAAATCTAGTGTGTGGGTTTTGTCAAGCTATTGCACTCAGTACGAACTAGCGGACGGACGACTGAATCTACGGATATCACTTGGTCGATACATCCTTTCGTAAGCTGCTTGATCAAATTCTTGGCTTGATTTTTCAAAAGTGCAATACTTTCCATTATGCACTAAAAAAAGATAAATATCTAAGGAATTTCATTTACAACACCAATTTTCGGTCTTATTTTTCAACTCCCAAATAGAAACAAGAAATATCAATCGAAATCAAAATTAATTTATTTAAACTGTCATAGACTTCACCTCGACGTCAACGTTTCCAATACAGTGACAACACACTTAGCAAACATTTCCGTATGTTTAATTTTTTGTTTTTGAAATGAAATGAAAAAAAAAACTGATATCTTACAAATTGCGTATCAATAGCCTTAAAAAATGTAAGCTATGTCTTGAAAAAGAATATTTTTTGATTGAATTAGCCATTTGGACTGTTGGTAAGAAAAATTATAAAAAGGTGAGTAATTTGAAAGGGAAATATGGATTTGATATTTTCATTCCCTGAAAACCGGTGTTACTCCAAGCATTCTATCACTGTTTGTTTTATTCGAACTTTCAGTCCTTTTTCGAAGTGAACTTCTATTCGGGCGAAACTCACAATAGCTTTTTAAATTCCGTGCGAACGAAAATATTCCGGGGGAATGACATTCCGGGCGAAATTAATAATAAGCTGAATGAATAATTTTAAAAGAATTTACTGTGGATACTAGCTTAAAATGACGTTTGAGTCATGACTGAAACGTCATTTTAAGCTAGTATCACACTAAATTTGTTCATTAGCGGACTATAATTTTGCGCCATTGTTTTCGAATAATTTTGCTTAGCAACGGGGCTTTTTTTTAACTCCATTTAGCATAGCAAAACAGAAAGAAACAAATTAAATACAATGAAAACCTAAATATACTGATTATGGAATTTGCTTAAAGTTGAATTTGGATTCATTAACAATTTTAATTTTGTCGAAAATGTGTTCACTATCGCCTAATTGATGAAATCGTTGGTTATATAAAAAACCACGTTTATTTTGTTTTCTTTTATATTTGGTATAAGGTCCCAAGTAGTTGATATGAACGAACATCAACAGAATGTAAATTTCTTTTATTTGTGTCAATTTTTTAAATCATGAAATGAAATTATCCCCAAACAATGTGTATATACGTAAAAATTAATTTTTAAGCAAGTTGAGAATTAGTGATTTACAATTATTCTATTTTAATTAGTTACTAAATTAATTATAATTATTATTTCTACTCTCACAGTTAAACAAATTTAAAAAAAATGAAAAAGAAGATAAAAAAAATCCTACCGTTGTTGAAAACTCCGTTGAAATGAAAGAAAATAAAAATTAAAAAAATTGTAATCAATTTTCCAGTTAAATATTTTTGTTCTCGGAAAAAATATTATTCTTATTTCTATAAATTAAAGAAAAAACTTGTAAATTTCTTTTTTGTTTTTATCGTTAAACATTTTTTTGTTTTATAAATTCTATTCTAATTACTAATTTATTTAACTTAATAAAAAAAAAACACAAACAATTTAAACTTAATCGAAAGTCATATGAATAAACTGAATTTTAATTTTAATTCTTTTTTGTATTAAAGATTACTAAGAAACACGAAAGAAAAGAAAACAAAAACAAAATGTTTCAAACATTTTGGCAAACAAAAAATTATTTAAGAAACAGACAATTATAATTACAAACAAGAAGAAGAAGAAGCAAAATATACAGTAGTTATATATGTGAATAAATTTTTATTATAAAATCGATTTATTTTATTTTTTGTTCTTGTTCTTATCTCTTCCCTATCTGTTTTTTTTTTGTTTTATCTTTGTTTTTGTTTTTAGTTGTAGATCAGTTTTCAGTCTATTTTTTTTTAATTTGTTGTCTAATTTTGTCATTGTTGTTTTTTTTTTTTAATTTTTGTTCAACAATCATTTGGTTTGTATTATTTTTCTTATAAATATTATAAAAAAATAGAACCGGGTTAATTGATAAACTTTATGTTCACTTGTTCAGCTTTTATTTGTTATAAAATCGAATAAATCAATCGAAACTAAAATTTTATTTAAATTTTTTTTATTTTTAAAATTTATGTATTAAAATCTCGTGTCACATTTTTAGTGTTTAAACTCCCCCAAAACGGCTCGACCGATGTTGATTAAATTTTAATGGGTGTTTTTTTTCGAGGTATAGAACTTTAAGTTGGCATTACTCTTCAAGACGGCGACCGATTTAACAGCTGTCAAGTGATTTATTCTCAGTTTGGTTTGGCAATTCATCATGAATAGACTCTCACCTGAACAACGCTTGCAAATTGTGCAATTTTATTTCGAAAATAATGGTTCTGTGCGGAATACGTATCGCGCACTACGTCCATTTTATCGTAGACAAAATCGTCCATCAGAGCAGTTAATTCGATTAAACATGGAACGTTTTCGCACCACGTTTACTCTAATTGATAACTCACATCCCCAAAGACGCCGCGCCGTACGGTGTGAACAGAAGAAGCTATTGCTACTATAGAGCGTAGCATTGAGGAAGACCCGAAAGAGTCCATCCGCCATCGAGCACAGGAATTGGATCTGTGTCCATCCACTTTATGGAAGATTTTTCATTCCTGAATTGAACAATCATGATGTCCAGGAGCTGTGGTTCCAACAAGACGGCGCAACATGTCACACAGCTCGTGCCACAATCGATTTATTGAAAGACACGTTTGGTGACCTGTGAATTAGCCCCCAAGATCTTTTGATTTAACACCGCTAGACTATTTTCTGTGGAGTTATGTAAAGTCATTGGAATATGCGGATAAGCCACAAACGCTTGACCATTTGGAAGACAACATTCGCCGTGTTATTGCCAATATACGGCCACAAATGTTGGAAAAAGTCATCGAAAATTGAACGTCCAGATTGGGGTACATCCGAGCCAGCCGTGGCAGTCATATGTCAGAAATCATGTTTAAAATGTAATGCCACAAAATTATCTTTCGAATAAATAAAAAATCATGTCAATCGAATATTCGTTTATTGCAATTTAAAGTTCTATACCTCTAAAAAAAACACCCTTTGTATGTGTATTCAGTAGGTATGAGAATAGGTTTTTTTTTTTTATTAGCTTTTTTATGGTGTGGCATTAAGAAATACTTTCACTCCTTAATTTTCAACTTCCTACCACCTACCCATACTTTTTAAGAGCTCTACATATAACTTCTTACTCAGGGGCCTAATTATGGGATTCGCAGCGGATCGTTTTCAATTCGACCTTTCAAATTCGACTCGCTTCGTATTTCCTTATTAACGAATTCGCAGCGGGGCGAAAATATTTATTTCAATATTCCTGTGATTTCACACTTTTGGTTTGACTATTTCTTCCAATAGTCCACTGATTTGAATAAACACTCTTTCGCCTGTGAATCCGTAAAAAAAAAATCGCCTTCGAATTCGTTAATTGGTCGAATTCAAATCGATGAAGGCGAAAGCGAAAGCAATAAATTGAAAAAATGTCAAACTCGCTAGCAAAACGATCCGCCGCGAATCCGCGAATAATAAGGCCCCAGTTTTCATGAAAATTTCGTCGATTATTATTAATTATTGTTTGTACATTGTTGCATCAAATCTTGAGGGAATGTTTGCGTAGTGGGGTTGGGGTAGATGGGTTTTAAGTATTTTGTACAAAATTGATGTGCATGAAACATGAGACATGGCCAGGATAGCGGGTAGTGGGGTGGTGGGTTAGTGGGTTTCGGGGTAATGGTGGAGCAGTTAGCGGGTAGAAGCAGTGGGTAGAGCGTGGTAACGGGGTAGCAGGTATGAGTAGACGTAGCGGGTAGAAGCTAGTGCGGTCACGGGTAGAAGGTAGCCGGTATGGTAGTGTGGTAGCGGGGTAGCGATTGAGGCAGTACCGAGTCTGCAGGATTAGCTAGTACATGTATATGATCCAACGATTTTTTTTATCTCATTGATTGAGCAAAATTTTGCTATTATATTGAGTGGAAGCGTAGCCTTAAACTTAAACTTAAGAGAACTAACAGCAAGAAGGTTATTTTTGATTTGCTGGATGCTAGTTTGTGTTTTGGTGTACAGTGGGTTATTTTACATAGAGAGTATTCGGCACGGATGGCATCTTGCACTAGTCTCCCCTATTATTTATCAGGCTAACACATAAATTGAAATTTACGAATAGCTAAGGCCTGGATTTTGAAGAACTATAAACGGCCCAATCGAGGTAACCGTGCGTCGGAGCGGAATTTTCTCCGATTTCCTCCGAATTTTTCTTCGAGGTTAGTTCTCCGAATCGAAATCGTTCTGACGGTTACCTAGATTGCGCCGAATTTATTAAGCCCTCAGAAACTATGACGTCACGATATGGTACTTTTCAAATTCGTTTAAATCAAAGCACTTCTAGGTTGTTGTCTTTAAAAAATAGAAGCCTGAATTTTGATATCGTGCTGATTCCATGGTACCAAATTGAGAGGTTTTTTTCTTGTAACTGTAACATCGTTATTTCAAACAAATGTCCATGTGTTTTTTTTTCTTTGTGAGAATGCGGTTCTTAAGTAGTATTTTTGTTTTTGTTTTAGCTTTTTTTTTAACTGTCCTTACATGAAGCCTGTTTTGTTTTGTAGTTTATTTTGGTTTGTTTTAGGTTTTACTTATCTTTTAGAAGTAGGGCATTATTTCTCTGATAGAATCAATCAAAAAAATAAAAACAAAAAATTGAGTGGCAAGTCCACAAACGACAACAAAAATTCAACTTTCCTCTCGAATTCTTTTTTTCCCCCCAACAAATCTCTTATAGAAACTCATCAAAATGACTTTTTCATCAACAATACCCCACCGCCATTGGAAATTACATCCACAACAATTACAACAACACCAGCATCAGGTAAGCCCTCAACTTTAATTACAACCCTAAACTCATCATCCCCATCATCAATATCATCGTCATCATCACCATCATCAGCAGTTGCAACACCAACAACTACAAAATCATCAACTAACTATAATTCAACAACAAATTTTCTACTAGCAAAAAATCACCACCATCATCCTTCTCATCCACCATCTGCACCAACAATAACCCAATTTCATCATTTAAATGACAAGTACGAATATAATATGTCAAAAATGATTAACAACGACGACGACGCTAACGACGACAAAGACTACACCAATGGAACCACACCAACAATTATCAGCAAAAACGATCGAATTCTAATACCACCGTCAACGCCAAATTCAACAACAATAACAACAGCACCAATTATGACTGCGGCTTTGTATCGGCAACACTCAAATTTACCATTAAGTGCGGGCCTCAAATCGATGTTGTCGAAGAATTTTAAAACTCGTCCAAGACGAGAATCGACTTAAATATAATTCATGAAGAATGTTATGTTTTTTTTTTTTTTTGTACTGTATGTTAATTTTGTTTTTGTATTTATGTATGTTTAAGCATAGAAACATGTGAATATTATTATATTTTTTTTATTTAATAAAAAAAGCTTAATTATTGGAGAAAAATACCAGAGAAATGTGTGTGTTTTGACTGTCTTTATACAGAAATTTTGAAATAACAAAGAAAACAATTTGAAAATAAGGCAACAATATATTTTGTATTTTGTAGGTTAAAAATACTAAACAGAAGGAAAAAATCATTTTTCTAAAAAAAAGTATATAACTAATATAAATATATATATGAATGTATGCATGTAAAGGAGAAAAAAAAATCGATCTAGTGATTAAGTAAATTTTTCTGTGGTAAAAAGCATATTATTATAAAGAAATGTTGGAACGCAAACCGTCTTCAAAAATAAGAAAAACATTAAACAAAATCATAACAAATTATAGAGTACTCGTATACATAAACAAACATTATATTGCATAACAAATTTTCTAACAACATTTTTTGCAGGAAGCTTTAAACAAAGGAATTGGTTAATTTGTTGGATTGATTGGGATGAAGAAAGCATGAAGTCTATCTCGTAAAATATTCAATTTTAACATTTACTCTGTCGATGAGTCAAATTCGATTCACGAAATCCGTTTTATCCACCTGTCTCCTACGTCATAGCCTAAGAGCCAGTGGGCGTCTACCTTTCTGTAAAGGGGCCGCCAAATAACTTTTTTTTTTTTTTAAATGCTATAAAAAAAAACAACTGAATATTTTCTCAAATTTCTTTTTTTATTTGAAAGTACAATCCTTCCGGTTAATAATCGAAAATAATTTCCTTCAAATGGCTGCCTGGGCTGGCATGCAGTAGCCTACACGATCGGTCAAATTTTTAAGCACATTATCGATTGTGTGCAGCTGTATTTCTCCAATGGCTTTACGAATATTGTCCTTTAAAGCGTCAATTGTCTCTGGCTTGTCGGCGTAACACTTATCTTTTACGGCACTCCACATATAATAGGCCAACGGTGTCAAATCGCAGCTCCAAGGTGGCCAAACGACATCAGCTCTGCGATATCAGCTCTGCGGCTGACAATGCGATCTTTGAAAAGAGGCCGCAAAACATCGAGCGTAGCTTCGGCTGTCTGGCACGTAGCACCGTCCTGTTGAAACCAAATGTCAATATCGTCCTCTTCAATTTTTGTGAACAAAAATTCGTTCAACATGGCTCGATAATGATCGCCATTGACTGTAACGGCCACTTATTGCTCATTTTCGAAGAAAAATGGCCCAATTATGCCTCTAGACCAAAATCCGCACCAAACAGTGACTCGTTTTGGGTGTACCGGCTTTTCAATGTATACGTGCGGGTTTTCTGTGCCCCAAATGCAACAGTTTTGCTTGTTTACATACCCGCCAAGATCAAAATGAGCTTCATCTGAAAAGATGATTTTTTTTTGGCAAAATCGGCATCTTTTCTAAGTCGATCGCAGGCCCACTTAGCGAAGCGAAAACGTATTGGATGGTCAGTTGGCTTCAACTCCTGAACCAGTTGGACTTTGTCTTTATGCAAAATTTGTCTCAATGATGTCTCCGAAATGTTCAATTGTTGAGATTTACGACGCTTCACGCACACTTTCTGCCACAGCAGTAATATTCTCGGGTGTACGTACTGTTTTTGGCTTTTCACGCTTTGGTTTATCGATGTGGATGCCAGTTTCTTTCACTTTTTTCACATGATAACGAACATACGGAGCTGACGGTGCTTCCCTTCTTCCAAAATCCGTACGCAATTTTCGCACACCATGATTTTCAAAGTAATGAAGTAAAGATGTTATCTTAAGGCTTTTTTATGAAAATAAATGAATTGAAATAAATGAATTGAAATATTTCCAAGCGTTGTTCAAGCGTATACACAACCATATTCGTTCAGCGGAAGGATAAAACTAATTTTCTGTCAAATCAGACATGAGCCAAGTGTTTCCGTTCACGAAATAAGCACTAGTTGAAAAAAAAAAAAACGTTAGATGGCGGACCCTTTATTTGACAAGACTTAAGTTGTGCGTACATTGAGGGTCTGTTACCTAACATAGACGATGTTGGGACTCACTAAGTCTAAAGTGGTTGACGAGATGAGCGCTCAGGTAAGACATGTATCGATTTTTATTGAATTTTGAAAATATATCATTATTTTCATCGGAAAATAATAATGACTGACGATTATCACGCGTTTAACAGTAAAAATCAATACCTGTCTCGTCGCGTCCACCACTTTAGGCTTAGTGAGTCTCCATCTCATGTATGGTATGTAGCAGAGCCTCAATGTACGCACAACTTAAGTCTGGTCAAATACATATATGTTGGTAGCCGCCCTCTGGCACTTAGGCTATCATTTGATTTGTTTTTCTTCAAGTCTGTGATAAGTTTGTATTGTACTGTCAGACCAAGATCTACTTTGACATTTGAAATGAAAATAAAACAGATTCTATTTCCTTTTCAATTCCACAAATTTGACCTTCCTTAAAACAGCTTAAAAAATATATTAATAACCAAACAATAACATTAACAAAGTGCATGAAAAACAATAAAATATTTATATATCGAAGGGAAAATATAAACATTTATTTTAACTATTTTTATTTTATCAAAACTTTTTATTTGTTTATTGCCATTTTATTTATGACCCCTTTTTTTAAAACCCTTCTTTCCCGTATTTTGTTTTATTATAAAAATGGAGTCCAGTCTTCATAAAATAATCAACTAGAACTTTATCACGCCACACAGAGAAATACAAGAAACTTGAACATTTTCCAGAGAGCCAACAATTGGTGACTGGATCCCAGGTAGTTATTGACTCTAGTTTAGACTTGCGGAAAGTTTAAAACTGCATAAACCCAATCAGTATAAAGTAGAGGAGTTCAATATATGATTTACTTTCTTCCCTCCAAATTGGCCAACATTTTCCTTCCACTTGTTAAAATATAAAAAATAAAATAAAACAAAATTACAAATCTGTGATTTTCAGTTATATATAATTTAAATTTTCTTTATTTAATTCCATGCTGCCGAAATTTTGAAATTCGTTATTAAAAATTAAAAAAAAAAACAACAAAAAATAACTAACAACATTTTGCTACATTCGAAATATTTAAACAAAAATAACAACAAAAACAAAACGACGCAAATGTATGTATGATTAATTATTTTTTTATTTTTTCAACTTAAAAATATTAAAAAAAAAAAACAAAAATGCTTCCATTTGCTTGAAATATTAAAAAACTTACTCCTCACTTTTTTAACAATAATTTTTTTTTTTTAATTTTAAATTAAAGGAAATTTGTCATCTCCCACTAGTTGTCTGACATTAAATCGCTATCGATTACTATCGGAAAACGATTTCAGTGAGATTTCCGATATAATTCCTAGTTAATGAAATGTCTATTCGCAGTTTAAATTTTGACATGTGTCAAAACTGCAATTTGATTGTAAGAACATTTTTTTTTATTTTGACACAACTGGTAGGTACGGTGAAAAAAGAACGGTCTGCTTAAGTATCTTTAAATTATTGTAATTTTATCATTGTTCCTTTTTTGACAGTTGGATGCATGTTGTTTTCTTACTCTTCCTACTTTTTTATCAACCACTCTTTCTCCGATACACCTGCTTGTTTTGCGTCCATTTTGTGTTATGATTCACTTGAATAACTTTGGTAGTGTTTACATATTTTTTTGGAAGACGTCATCCTCCTCATCATCGCTTAGTTTTTAACCGAACTTTTGTTTGTTTACTTCCTTTTATTGAACGTTCAACATTGGATGGTTCCAGATTAACCATGTTAAAAAATAAATAAAAAATTGTTGTCTAGTTAGTTGTCAAAATAGACTTCTTTAACTTCTTTAAATGAACGTTAGCTTGACAGCTTTGAAATGTCAAACGTAGTACTAAGCTCGTAAGGAGCTGTCAAAAATGTGCTCTTCTGAAATTAACTTCATTTTTAAAATAATTTTATTTATTAAACTTTACTCATAAACAAAGTCTGAACCATCCTGAATGTTTTTCTTCCTTTCCAACTGATTTTTTTTCTATCTTTGTTTGTTATTTTGAGTTGTATATATTATTTTAATTGTTTGTTGTGTCCTTTCAGGTGAATCTACTTATCTTTAAAAAAATCATAAACAATAACAAAAATAAATCTCATCCACTCATAAATATGTAAATAATAATAATTATTAAAACAAACAACAACAATGCGGATATTCGCATTTTTTAAAAACCCTTAATAATAAATAAAACAATTGTATATAAATAATATATTTGAATACATACACAATGAGATGTATATACAATTTATTTTTAACTTTCCTTAATGATAATTTTATTTCTTATTTGTTTATTTTTTTTTCTCTGTAAAAAATTGCCTACACATAAATTAACTTAAAGTTATTGTTTATTCGTGATTATTTTTATTGTTTTTTACTGTATTATAATATAATTTTAATGTTAATTTTAAAAACAAAATGCAGCTAAATCATCATTTTAAAAATACACGGCAGCGAAATCCTTATGGTTAGTAAGTTATCTTGATACATTTTTTTTAATCGTTTATTTACAAAAAAAATCAAATTTTTAATGCAATAAACAAAATACAATTTTGCAACTCTCCAGTTTGACACTATTTTTTTTTTTATGCAACTACTTTTTCCCCTCTCTTTTTTTACCGGTTAAACAATTGCACATTAAATGTTATTCCTGTTAAACTATTGACTTAAAATCAAAAAACAAAATGAACATTTTAAACATTTTTTTTTTAATTGACAGTGTCCATATAAAATGTACATTTAACTACTAATTTATTTATTTTACAGCTTCAATTACTGGGAGTATTTTAATATAAGAGAAAAACTGATTACTAATAAGATTGCAATTCACTGGAAATGAAAACCCCAAATTTTTGTTCGTTCTTTCCTAGGAAAAATGTACTTTGTTGAACAAGTTGTGTTCTCTCTATAATCCGATATCCATCCGAACTGAGAAGATCCTGAATACACATGACTTATTTGAGGAAACTATTCAGTTGACATTTTAGCTCTTACCTTGTTTGTGTTTGACAGAAAAAGAAATCACAGTGGAATTCGAAAAAAACTGCCTGAAAAAAACTAGAAACTTAGAAACGCTTCTGTTTCGATGTTAAGGGGCCGACCCATAGAATCCGCCAATCCGTCAGCGTCAATGTAAACGTTGCTAGAACACGTTGTATACTTTGACAGTCTCATTTGCTTGGTGTAACAAAAATTCGCAAAACCGCAAATCTGAACAAAAAAATTTAAATTAAAACATCAAAATCGTGTCAAATTATTTTTTGCACAAAATTTTGATCTGCTCGTCATATTCGGTTGTCAACGGACGCAAAAAGTAGAAAGTTAACCAACAGCGCTATTCTGCTATCCACGTGAATCGTGGATTCGATTCACCCATTCGATTCCCTCGAACACTGTCTTTACATTCTGCTATCCATCGGGTGAACTACATTATTAAAACCAATTTGACACTACAAATTAACAGCTGTTAATGTAAAAATCACAAACAAATCTTCCGCACAGTCACATCTTTCAATGGTAGACCCAGGAGGTTTACGCTATCCTTAACATTATTCCAAAAACCTTGAAGGTCCTCGGGCTGGCTTTTAGTATCGCTTTTGGTAAGATTTGGATTTAATTTCATTGCGTAAATGTTTGCCATAAATAGGTCTGTATTCTTTATTCTGCCCCTGAAAATATAAATTTTCTATATTTATACAAATAATCAATCAATAAAATAACATTTTATTGACCACAGACCAGATAGAAAATCCATTGAATGAAAAATCCGCAACATTTAATGTGCTGATTTGAATTGTATGTGTATTGTGAGTCCACTTAAAAAATATTTAAATTCTTTCAGAAATAATTTTTTTTTTAATTTTTAACATACAAGAAATCACATAATTGTATGGTTTGAATGTTCGAAATACAAGTGTTTAGGACAAGAAATAACGATTCAAACATGTGATTTTTTTTCAGAATATTAAATTCTTAGTAATTGTACCTATTTGTGTTCTGCAAAAAAAAAAAAAAAACATTCAAACGTGATAAAAACAATTACCCGAGTCAAGGAAGAAAAAACGAGTCCATTTTGACTATAGAGTCCATGTGGTAACACTAATGTGTTACGCTGACGCACGGACGGATTCTATGGGTCGGCCCCTTTACTGGGAATTTCGAAAGGAAACAGGTAAATATTTTGCGAAATGCCCTTTTATCTCGAAATTGATAATTTTTTCTGAGAAATATCAGCACAAATGTGTAAAATCCTTCCATTTAACTTGAATGTCAGTGGATCAAGTAAGAATATTTAATATTTGGTAAATATGTGAGGAAGAACTAATTAAAAAAAAAACGCTGTACGGAGTGTTTCCAAATACCAACACTTTCTAAAAATAGTCAATTTAACTGAGTTCAACAATAGGTCTGTTCTTATACTCCTTAAAACTCCCGAAAACTCCTTAATTCTCACACTTTTCTGCTCTTTTACTCAAGTTTTTTGTAAGTTCTGTCCCCTATCTCCTGATTTTACACGCAAACATTTCTTGCGGGAGTTTTGTGAGTTCTGTCAAAACTGAAAAAAAACATTGGCTCAAGATTATAGTCCTCTAATGACGTTTTAGACATGACTCAAACGTCATTTTAAGGTAGTATCACACTTAATTCCTTAAAATTGTTCATTAGCGGATTATAATTTTGCGCCATTGAATTTTGTTGACGTTTAACGCCATTTTGTGCATTTGTGAGATGTTTGCTAACAAGTGTTCTTACGTACTTTTTGCACTTAAATTCGTAAAAAAAACAGACATTTTAAAGAGTGGGGGTAAAATTCTCTCACAGAAAAACAAAACTAAAAAAAGTAAGCGAACGGGAAAACAACAAATTTTACTCACATTTTAATTGTCGAAGTTTTTTTGTATGAAAAATTGAAACTTTGAATTTGAATCAATTTATTTGCTATTTTCAATCAAATTTGACACTCTTCACAAATCACCCCAAAGGAATTTCTTGGGGTGTGAGTGCTCTCTTTTACGAAAAATTACAAAATTTTTGAGTACGTGAATAGGATTTGGTAAAATTTCGTAATTTTTCGAAAAATGTGACTGTTTAGAAAGCTAACGTTCGTCAAAATGGCACATTTCACATTTCTCCCTCTGCCTTCTTTACTGTTTGCATTACAGAATCGTACGTTCGCGCCGTGCCTAAATGATCGAAAACAACTAAGTGCTATGAAAAATACGGTTTTCTGTATTAAAACATGAAGTAAATATATACATTTGTATAAGATTCCTTTTAATTTTAATAAATAAAATTATCTTGAGTAAAAATTAATAACTTATTGAAAAAACAAAACTGTTGTTAATGTTCGTCAAAAAGTCGAACGGTAAGCTTTTCATGGCAGATAGGTTAGCTTTCTAGAGTTAAGGAGGGTACGCGAACAGACCTACTTTTTAGAAGAATCACAAAATTTCATCCCCACTCCTAGGTTTTTGACAGTTTATACAAAAACTCCCGAAAAAGTAAAAGAATTTAATCCCCCTCTACCCCGTCAAAAAAAAACTCACTTCTACGTTCAATAGAAGGTGTCAGTACTCCAAAGGTATGAATTATGCTGATTTATAATAATTTAAAAATGGTATCTTTCCACACCATAAATCTGTTAGACCTTCTGTTTCTACTTAGAATATGATTCCAAGAAAGTTAATCAAATAAGAATTTCAGCTAATAATATCTATTTGATTTCGAATTGAAGATTATTAATAAATGAAAATGGTCGATCTTAACTTGAAAGTCGCATAGTAATCCGGTAATTAAAAGTAATCAGTTTCTTACATATAAAATGAAATAATAAAAATATTGCCCTGTCTAATCCCCCTTTTCCCCCCTAAAAGTTATCTCCATTTTCAAAACTAAAGGAATAAACGAAATTAAGTTTTTTTTTTCATATAAAGTTAATTTATTTTTAAATAATTTGTCAATTGTACATTGTGTTTTTATTCGTACTTTGATAATTTTAAATTTAAGAAAAAATTAATAAATCTAAAAATATATTACATAAACATACAAGAAAATATTATAATATATATGTATATATGCATAAATTATTTAAAATTCATATATATGTATGTATTATAATAATTTACAGAAAAAACAAACATGTATATGTAGAGGTATAAAACAAAAAAGAAAAAACAAAAAATAATGAATGGATAAAGAAAAAAAAACCAATTTGTGATATAATAAGTTAATGGAAAACAATGTTTAATAAGAATTTTTATATGTAAAAATAAAAAAAACAAAAAAAAAACTTAGCTACTCACAAGAAATTATTATTAAAAAAGAAAGAAAAAAAAACAACAACTAAATATATGAAAAAAATATGAAATTTGATTATTTTTTAGATAGAGTTTAACAAAAGGCTATAATAAGATGAAAGAAAAAAACAAACGTTTAAATAATTTAAACAAGATATTTAATCTAATGAGAAAAAAAGGCAAACTATTATCAATAAAACATGTGTGTAATAAAAATAATAAAAGCGAAATGAGGAAATGAAAAAGAAGAATAACGTTTAACATTATTTGAAAAAATAAATTTTGATTTTTTTTCTGTTTTTTGATATTTCGGTAAAAAATTCCTGGCATATTTTTTTCTCTAAAAAATATATATTATATAAAAAAGTTCCTAACTGATTTTATTTTTAAATTCTATCTGCTCTCTCTCTGATGGGCCTGGAGATTCAAATTTGATTTGGGCGATGGCGCCCAGTGTGAGATCGATTTGTAAATATTTTGTCCTTGTGATCTCGAAATGTACGCTGACCTCAAACGAATTTTCTAGATCTCTTCAATGAAGTGAATTCATTTTTTTCGTTTTCTTTTTTTGTAATGAAATCTTTATTTTTTATTAAAAAAATTCAAAATTTTCTACAAAAGTTAATCTTTTCGTTTAAAACAATCAAAACAATTGACAATTTAATCACACAAAAATGTTAAATTCAATGCACACCATTTTAAATAAAAAAAAGAAACATTAAATTTAAAAGGAAACATAAACAGAAAACAAATATCCAAAATATTAGGAAAAAAAAATAAATGTACTTAAATATTAATAAATGTGCTTAGAAAAAAAAGAAGAAAATCATAAACGTAATTTAAACAATAAAGATTCTTTGTTATGAAGCTATTTCCGTTTCAGTATAAACCTATTTAAATATTTGCCGTTAATTCATCTTATTTTGTTTAAAATTATTTCTTAATACTTCTTTTTTCTGTTTAATTTCAATTTTTTTCATAATCATCTTCAAAAAATAAAAAATAAAATAAAACACCTTCGAAGCAAATGCTACAATCCATAAGTATCCACAGTAAAAAGAAAAAAAAAGGAGGAAAAAATCTCATATATCCAATAATTTTATATTTAACAAATTTGTAGTACTGAAAATATAATAATTAATTACTAAACAAAATAATAATTTAAAAGGAAATTAAAGAAATGAACAAAACCATCGCAACAATGTTTTTAAATACAATTTAAATATATATAAAAAAAACACACACATGCAGAAAAAGAAACAACAAATAATGTAAAACAGAAAACAAATCATATATACGTGTACTGTCTTTTTAAAGAAAAAAAGAAAAAGAAATAAATAAAAATGGATAAATGAAAATGCAAACAAAATATTAAGGAAAAAAAAAATAAGAATAAAACGATATGATTTACCTATAGAGTACAAATCAAAAATAAAAACAAAAAAACCTATAAACATAAAATTATTTAATTGACAATTAAAAATGAAGAAACAAATTGATATAGTGAAAAAGCAAATCATAAAAAAATTGGTCAATAAAAATTCTAAAAAAATGAAAAAAAAAATATATAAATCACATTAAAAAAAATAATTGTCTTTTATTTAATCATATTTGATGAAGTTTAAAAAAAAAAAAAAATGGTAAGTATGTTTATGTGCACCCACTCAAGGTATTCTGTATACGTCCGAAGTTGGGCTCGAGGGTAAACTGATGGGCATTCCTAGAAGCGCGAGTATTACGGGCGAATTGTTTGAGGGGAGGAATGCAACTGGCTATTTCTCTAGAGCACTTACCGTAGAAGTAACGGTAGAACAGAGAGAGACATGAAACGTTACGACGGTGATCTAATGATTGGAATGACGCAGTGATGTCTCTGTCACCGATCATTCGTAGGGCTCTTTTTTGTATACCGTCCAAGAGGCTTAAGTATGTAACTGGAGCACCAGCCCAGAGATGGGAATTGTACTCAAGCTTTGGACGGATATAAGTCTTGTAAATAATAGCCGGATCAGACGGGGAGAAGAATATCTTGCATCGCCTTAAGAAACCTAAACATCTTGCCCCATTTTTGGCGACATCGCAAATGTGCTCATTCCACAAAAGGTGGTCAGTGATGCACATACCGAGAATCTCGAGATGTTCGGTCTCATTGATGCAAGTGCCACTCATGGACAGTGGCAAAGCGGGTATATCTCGCTTTGACGATACAAGACAGCATTGGATTTTCGAAGCATTAAACTATACGCGGTTTTTTATTCCCCATTGTACAATGCTGTTCAAATCAGAGTTTAATGAGCTTATCATATTTTGCCGTTGCAGTTCCACATCCGAAGAGGAGGGATGTGAGTCTGGGAACGAATAAGAAGAGCTAAGGGTACTATCGTCAGGGAAACAGTTGATTGGATTAGAAGTTACAGACAAGAGATCATTTATAAAAATGAGAAAGAGGGTCGGAGACAAAACGGAGCCTTGGGGCACACCACTATTTATGTTGTGGGTTTCAGACTTGAATCCGTCCAGTACAACTTGTATTGAACGGTTCGAAAGAAAATTTCTAATCCAACGAAGGAGGGATTCGTCGATACCGAAAGCACGCATTTTTGAGAAAAGAGCAAGATGCCAGACTTTATCAAATGCCTTTGAAATAACAAGTGCAACAATCTTACTTTCTCCAAAACGATGTAAAGATTTGTTCCACTGTTCAGTGAGATAAACCATCAGTGGACCTGTTGCTGCGAGAGCCGTATTGCCGGTCATTAAGAAGCTTTCGGTCTTCGAGATATTTCTTGAGCTGATAGTTTAACAGCGTTTCCATGACCTTAGAAAGAAGGGACGTAAGTGCAATCGGACGATAAATTGAGGGAGAAGAAGATTCGCCTTTTTTTGGAACTGGCTGGACAAATGCTGTTTTCCAACTGCTCGGAACGAGCCCAGAAAGAATGTTCACCACTGAAGCAAGTACATGTTAACAACTTTGAAGAGGGCACCATAGTCAATGAAATTCCGAATGTGTCTCAGCACTTTTTGGTGATTTTTCGACTATATCGTCTCCAAACGGTACATGAAGATATTGAAGCCTCTAGTCAAGAAACTAAACAAAAAATTGAGATTTGAAATCGCTGGGAATTTTCTTAAGGCAGAAATTGGTTTTTTGATTATAACTTTATAGGTAACCAAGTTCTGAAAGAAAGATTCTCTTTCAATGGCAGATAGAATACTGGAACTGATTAGAATAGTAAACATTTTTGCGTTGGATAGTCCATAAATCTAGGAGGGATTTAGGCTACATAAGATTAAGCTGAGACCAATAAGAGCGAAGAATCATTGGATTAAAAAACGACAAGAAACAATTAATTTTGTTGTTTGTTGAACGCGCTAAATAATAAGAGCAAACCATGAGTGAAGTGTTGCTAAAACGGGGAAAATTATACATTTGTAGGCTACGAGTTAAGAAGAATTTCGATTTTCGAAGGAGAGTCGACTGTTATACAATTATAAAGTAACTTCGCAACAAAATTCCCACACGCACATGATGCACAACTCAAGACGCACCTCTGGCCGGTGGATGAGGGACAGGCGAACGATGTCGGGGGCAACTGCTAGTAAATAATAAAATGCTTGGGAATAACTAACATTCTAACTAATATCTTGATGGTTACCAGGCCTTCAAAATCTTGAAGCCCATTGGGCGACGAAGAGAGTTGAATGAACATCTGAAATCAGTGAAAACATACTTACACATAAAAAAGTGCCTCACAACATCAAGATCGTAATTTTTATCTTACTGAGAAATCAATTTTCCCAGTCTTGATATTCCTTGCTTGACGAAAAGCCCTCGAAATCCAATTTTGCTAAAATCTTGGACATAAAAAGACAACAAGACAAACAAAAGCAATGTGTTTTTAAGATTGTAACTCCTTTTTATTTATTTTGTTTACATACAATTGTTGAATGCTTAAGAAACTGGATAGAAAAAAAAACTGGTGTTGGCTGATGTTGATCGATGTCCTCTTTTCCGACATCAATCAAAAAAGCAATATTCAAACGGACTTCCTCAACCTAAATTAGGTACACATATACTTTGATCACTTAGACATCCGTGCCTTAAGCATCTTCTGTTCATCGGCGCACTTGCTGGTAATAGCCAATCGGACTTCCTTCGCTTTGACATTCTTCTTCCTTGTCACAATATAAATAATATCAGCTACCTTTTCTGCATCCAATGGCTTTTTTAATGGTTTGTTCACATTGAGGAACGCAGGTGATGGTTTGCCTGTCAAACTGTGAGTTGACAAAATATCCCTTCCGAAAATGTTCAATAACAATTTTCTCGTCACAATCGCAGCTGGTAGCCTCCAGTCGATTTTGTTGAAATTGTATTTGTTAACTGCTGTTCCATTCGGGCCGATAATTATGTGATCCGGATTGTTGCTAGCTGAACATGGGTATGGCTCAATGCTTTGATTGGAGTCCCCGCCCAAAAGCGATATTTGATGGTTTTCAAAATCTTGCGAAGAGCAATCGCCAGTGATGTGTATAAATTTGGTTGATGTTTTTTTTGATGTTTTCTTCGACTCCGGGATATTTTCTTTTTGGCTATCATCAGTGGCTATGGAGTCATCATCGATTCCCTCGTCTTCGTAATATTCAAGCGTATGATCACCAGTGATGTGGATAATTTTTTTAGAGGTTTTGTTATCTAGTTGTGGTGATGCTTGCTTCTTCTCTTTAACAGGTGAGTTTTCTCTTTCAACAGAAGGCTGGACATCATCGAAGGAAACATCAGCATCTTCGCAAACCGTGATTCCTTGATTGGTGATGTCGTTCAGTTGTTGATTGAACATCATCGCCTGTTCCACGACAGATCTGAACTTTTCGGAATACGTTTCCAAGTCTGGAATTTGGAATTGTGATGTTCTTTGTCTCTTAGCAGGTGGAGAGCTGATGTATTCTGTTTGATGGATGTTGGAATTTAATCCTTGATCGATATTTAACTCATTTATGGAATCTTCGGGTTCTTCTATAAGTTCCTCAAATGCTACCTCGATTTCTTTTTCGATGTCTGTAACTTCTGGTTCCGCACTTTCCTGAGCTTTGATGTATTCTAATAATCGCTGTTTGCGATTAATTGGATGAACTCTTTGTAGATACACTCTATCCATTATTTATTTTCACTTGTCTTCCTCTTATTTGTTCTTTAATTAGGATGTCTTGAGAAGTGACTCCTTGCTCGTTGAATTTCTGAATTCGAATGCTATTGTTCGAAGGTGTGAAGATGGCTTTTATGTTGAATTATTACTTACAGGTAATCCTTGCTAATTACTTTTTCTTCTAAGAAGCCTGATTAAGGATTTCTTTTAATTTATAAGCTGCTTCAAGACGGTTTAGTTTAGATTGGCAGGTAGCTACCCTTCGCAATTACCTGCCTACCAACTCAAATATGATTATCAGATTGAGCGGATCAACAATTTTTAAACATCATAGTTTGATGGGTGTGAACTCGAGTCAAGTAATTACTCTTTTTTTTTTATTAGATGTTGCAAAGGTAATTACTTTTTGATTGATTTTAATTTATCGAATTCGATTCCATTTCGATACCCAAAAACATCGAAATCTAGTTTGACTTTTATGAAAAAACTTCTAATCGAGTATTTCTAACTTGAAAATATAAGGTAATTCATGCATACAACTTTTTGAACCGTGGCCGCGTATAAATCTTGACTAGAAAAAATACGATATTGCCAATACGTCGACAACAATATAAATTAAAGCTTAATTCATAGATCCGGAAAACGTTTTCTTAAAGTTATAAAATAAACAACAAAAAAGATATAAAAATTTCACTTGTATTATTGTAAGAATTGCGTTAAAATGTGTATAAAAACTTGACGTTTGGTTAAAAATGGGATCAAATTTAGCTGTGCGAATTGCGTTAAAAATTGTTTTTTTGATCAGCTTTTCTACGTAGAATTAAGAAATTTCCCTCATGATTTAAGAAATTTCCCTAAAAAAAAAGTGTACGTGTCAGCTCCGACGAGCGAATGGAGTTCACTCAATAAGAATGATTATTGACATTAATCATGCATTATTGCGTTTGAAATAGAAATTAATGTTGATAAATTTTACATTGGATTAAAGCCTGAAGCCGATTATTTGAACGCTTTAAATCGAAGAACAACGATCGAGTTTTGTCGGTAGCGGAATTCTCCCACAGGTGATGTGTCATTACGAACGAACCAAGCAGGTTGTTTGTGTACAATTACCTATATATTTTTTTTTAAATCGAGATTGTGATGCTTGTACGAGACGCTTCCTTACAAATGAGGTATCAAAATCATCGTTATTTCATGAAGATTAGGCTTATGGAAATTTTAACAACCTGTCTATAGGATTAAAACTTCTAAACAAATTTATGTGAAAATGTCAACATTGACCATGTGTATGATTTATCGTTATAATAAAAGTAACATACATTGAAAACCATGAATTCTCTATCATGTTTGGAAATTTCACCGTTCTAGGTTGAAATCTCTGTTCAATTTGTTATTTATAAAATAGCGACGACATCGCACTAGAACATTCATCCCCTATTTTCAACCACCCCAAAGTTATTTTTTTTTAAGCTTTGAATATCGTATTTATTTATGTTTTAGCAAAAGCCACATAAGTTTTAAACTTCTAACCTTATCAACCATACAAACTTTGACCTAGTATTTCAACCCTTCGCAACCCTTTCAACCCCTTGTTTTGCGTTAAAAAATACTTATGCCCTTTCTCAGGCTCTAGTCTAGCTTTGTGCCAAATTCAATTTAAATCGGTCCAGTTATTATGAGTATAATGTGCGTTAGCAGTCAATTATTACGGTGACGTGAAATAACGCCCTACGAAATAAGGCCCCACCTTATATGCGGCTTTATTTCCATCAAGAAATCGAAATAACACCCGACATACCTTATTTCAATTGAATTGTGGAAATAAGGCCTAATTTTACATGGAAATAAGGCCGCATTTCCAGAAGATAAAAATAATGGCCCACTATTGTGGGTGATAAGTGCCGAATTTCATTTTGCGACTACTGACCCACTATGCTGGTTCATTTGTCCAGAAATCTGATTCAGGGTTTCCAACCCTCGCGATTAATTTTAACATTTTGTAAAACAATAAAATAAGTTTATTACATTTTCAAGGTTTTTTTCTGTGCATAAAGCTGAAACATACCGCATGTTTAAAGTCTATGTGACGTTAAGAAAACATTATCCATTGCAAACGTTCTTCTGCACTCTGGGATGTCAAAGTTCTGTGTACGGCATTCTACAAGTACACTATACTTGAAGCCAATTTCATCTTATTGCAACTATCTATCACCTAAAATAACCAAGCTGTTTCAATTACTTTAAAAGCTGCATCAGAAAGATGGATGGACACAAGCGGAAAAAATTTTGCCCAAAAGATAATCAATTTGGGGTGTGAAAATAAAAAAATTCGCGCGAATTTTTAATTTTCACACCCCAAATTGATTATTTTTTGGGCAAAATTTGTTCGCTCGCTTCGCTCGCAATTAAATCAAATCCGTATCGGCCTCATCCTCAGTCGAAATTCAAAAAGATGAAATGAATAATTGAAATTCTTGCAAAAATCTTTCTTTGCATTACAGGATGTGTAGTGGTTGCTTTTCCAAATAAAAGGAAACCTCAACTGCTTTGAAAACTGAATTGCTCTGACCATTTTGTCGACGGCTAATACAGAAACGTGGTCTTAATTATTTGTAAGATTTTTTTGTAGTGTAGTATACATACCTACAGGAATTTACGGTTTTTATTTATTTTTTTAGCATGAACATTCGTTGTTTCACTTTTTTTTTTCATTTGGACTTTTGTCTTATTAAAAGTAAAACCTAATTGGGACTATTGACAATAGTGGATTAATAATCTTTAAATCGAAGTCGGCACTTACATATGACCCTCCATAGTAGATCAGAAGTTCCGAAAACAATTTTCGGGAATTCTGATCTCGGGACGAGCTTAACTGCGCCAACTTTCTAATCAAAACAGAAAAACCGAAATAAGGGCTCACGGCCATTATTTCTAAGTTGCAATGGAAATAAGACCGCAACCCTTGTAGGGGTCTTATTTCCATAAGAAATGAAAATAAAGCCCTATGGGGCCTTATTTCGTCGGGCGTTATTTCACGTCACCATTATTACTAATGCAATTTTTAACGTTTGATTTTATTATCCATATATTTTTCATATAAATGATTCTAAATGAGTTAGCTCCAAAAACGTCTTTATTTTTCCAGGTAAAATAATTTCGAGGACAAAACCCAGCATTCACAGTTTTCTCCATTTTGCAGTGATAATTTAATTTTTTTAAACAACAACAAAAATTCCTATTTTGGATAGAGGGTTTTTTCAGTGTGGTGGCACTGAAAAACCACTTTCACAGCAGATAACTGTTATCATTCTCAAAAGAAAAAAGAAAAAAATAAGGGATTTCGTATATTCTATGCGATCAACGCACAATAAAAATGAATAGAATAAATAAAAAGGAAGAGAACAGACAACAACAAAACAACTCGAACTTCTCTACGATTAATGTGAAAAAGAAACGTCAACACTTAAAACCATTGAACATGCTCCAAACACAAACACCAAACCTCAATATATTTTAACAAATTTTTGTTGAGTTTAAACACAATTCACACACGGCCCTTTAATTTGTGTTCTCCTAAGAAAAATTTTTGTCAGCTTAAAATGTTTTAATAAATGTTTGAATAAAATTAACTTCGGAAGTTGACAAAAAATCTCTCCTTAACTAAATATTCCAAAAAAACTATTTCCAAAAAAGTGTTTAATTAAAAGTGCAATAATTTTAAATTCATAGGTTAACTTCAAAACAAAACCATAAGCAAAAAAAAAATAAAAATAATTTGCATTTTTATTGGGCATATTTCTACATTAAAAGTAATTATTAGCCATGCAAAAACTATTTTGAAATTCAAAACTATGAATAAAGATAATTGCAATAATAATTGCCACATTAAATTTTTTTTTGTCATATGAAATAATTTAAACGTTAAGTTTGTTGATATCGAAAAAAATGTAAATGGTGAATAGATGTGGTTATAAAAAGGTTTTTAATGCTAAAGCATGAGGTCATGAGGATAAGTGAACTGTATGAAATTTTCGACCCGAAACATGAATTTGAAATACCAAATATAAATTGTTTTATTTTGGTTCATTATTCGGTAATGTAAATGAGAATAATTATTGTAGGCCGGATAAAAATGATTGCGTGGCTTAGTAGCTTAATGGGCTGGGATAAATTAGAATTCATGTTAAAGCCACAGGAGGGAGTGTAACATCATTGGTTTGTTGTTGATGATAGCAGATGGCCGAATGGGTTGAATAGACTTAACTCTTGTTTCAACATTGCAATGAGCTTACAGTTTGATATTTTGAGTTGCGTTTAGTTACACCCAAACAAGCTTAAAATCGTGTTTTGATTAATCGATTGCCCTCTTTTCTATATACATTATACATGTTATTTGGGGGTATTCCATATTTTAAGGAGCAGTAAGTGAAAATAATATATTTCTTGACCAACTCGAACCCTAACACTATTTTGTGATAAAATTTGAATATTAACTCTCTAGCTTGTTCTCATAATCAGATATGGTAAATGAAGGATCAATGTATGGTAACAAGATTGGCGTTTTGTTATAATTATCAAACAATTTAGGTGCTAATGAAAATTGTAATTATTAAATAATAAATTGATTTAATCGATCTGTAAGCAAAAAATAAACAAATAAAACTCATTTATACCGTGACATTACGATAGTTTTAGATGTTTTAAATGAAATACATAAAAGCTTTGAAATAAGATACAAACATTGATTTTAAAAATTAGTAAACGAGACCGGATATTTTTTGCAAGACTTAAGTTATTAAGTTATAGGAAAAAACCTATTTCCTACGATTTCTGTTTCAAGAAATTATACCGCGATTTGCAATCGCCAAAAACCTATCAATTTTCCGAGGTAGCCTATATAAAATGAGAACATATTCTGTTTGCCCTCTATCCTTCACTGAAAACTAAAACTGTGTGCAAGGTCTGGTTACTGAGTTACGACCAATAAACCTTGTTTGCTTTTGTCCTTAGCTCATTGTAATCCTATAGAAAAAATATCTTCTGATATATTGGCTAAAATGTCAATTATTTCCGAACATTTTCCCTCAATTTAAAATCACAATTTTCCTCGACAACCGTTTTACAATTGACATCAAATAAAGGGCTTATAAGTAGGTATTCTATCTGCCATTGAAAAGGAATTTTTTTTTTAAGTTGTAATCAAAAAATCATTTCTTCCAATTTATGCCTTCAGAAAATTTCTAGCGATTTCAATTCGCCAGACCTCTCAATTTTCCCAGGTAGCCTAAATCAAATGAAGCTCGAAAACAAAGGTCCATTCGCTCTCTATTAGTAACTGGAAAAGAAAACTGTTTGCGAAGTCTGGTTACCGAGTTATGATCCCAAAACCAATTGTTTTGGTATTTGTCCTTGACGTCTTGTTATATCCCATGTAAAGAATACTAAAAAAGTATTTTTGAAAGCTATTACCTGATCGCTTTAAAAACAGTGATTGCAGTAGATGTTTCTTCCAATGCCACAGGCTTCTTAGGCCGTGTGTGAATTGCGTTAAAATGTGTGTTAAAATTTAACCAGCGTTAAAATTTGACACTAATGAGGTGAATAAAATGGGTTAAAATTTATTGAGCTGTGGAGCAGGTTAAAGTGTGTTAAAATTTGACGTTTCTATTGATAGAGAAATTTGCTCTTGCTTTGGCATTCAACGAAAATGGATCAAGAAAAAAAAAACGAAGGCAGGCTGGAAAACCATACAATAAATGTAAGTTTGAAATGAATTAATATATAAAAAGCAATGCTTTTGTTTTCTAGGGTCTCACGCAGCTATGGAAAAATATGTCACAAAAATACAAGGTATATTGTTGTGAATGTTTTGCCATACCTTACACACACTTTTTTATAATATTTTTTTTCGATCACAGTAGTTCTTTGAGCAGCACACTGGTGATGGTGCCGGTGATGATGCAGCCACAAATAGGGAAATAGAATCTTGGCCCTATTTCCAACTTTTTCACCAATATGCTTTCAAAAAGCAACCCGCCTTTCCTATTAGAAAGTTCATCGGGAGTAGTTTCGCTGGAACCTCCGCCACCAACTGGAGATATTGGTTCGGAGCTGATGTCATTGGGCCTGCACACACGAGACTAATTCATCCGTACTAAGATCAGTTTAGTGGGCAAGGGAAGCGAAGTGTGCAGTATGAACCGGACTGAAATTTTCAACCCGAAATTTGGTGGATGAACGAAGACTAAAACTAACACATAAGCAAAAGCTGACAGTTTTGGTACGAAATATATACTCACACATTTAAAAGAGGTTCACATATTCATTTTCCCCCCAGTCTGAAATCATCTCGTGTGTGCTTGGAATAAAGAATACAACCCATTTCAGTCCAAAAATTATTCATCCCGTGTGTGCAGGCCCATTGCCGACATTATCTTCCTCTCTGGAGTTTGCTTTCGATGAGATGATTCGCCAACATCGCCCGTTGCATCAACCTCACGTCCATCAACATCAGCTTAGTTGAATTTCTTGTTATAATGCGTTGATATTTTTCAAAGATATAAAAGAATTAACACAAAATACTTTAAATTTGTCATTTTTCTAAAGCGAATACGAATTTATTGTTTTGTTTCTTTTGAAATGTATGACAGAAATATCAGCTGTGATCTGTGAAAACAATTTTTCAGTGTTACCACACTGAATAGATCAATTAATCAAAATGGGAATTTTGTTTGCATATTTTTGACTGTTGTTTTAAAATATGATATTAGAATCGAGAAAAATAAATAAAAAAGATTTTTTTTAACTTCAGGGACTTTTTATTAACCCTGTTTTCTTAAAAATATGTTTTGTAAGAGAAATTATTTTTCCGTGAAAAAGAAAACCAATTTTTGTTCAGGGAAATTTCTCAAATTATCGAGGGAAATTTTTTTAACCTACGCAGAAATCTTGGTTAAAATAATTGTTTTAACGCAATTCACACAGCAAATGGCTAAATTTGATCCCACCTCAAACAAGACGTCAAATTTTAATCGTGGTAGAAGTTTTAACGCAAATTTTAACGCAATTCACACACGGCCTTATTCACAAAAATTAACTACTGGAGTTGCAATGAAAATTTATTGATTTACAAAATTTCCTCCATTCCCATTCCATTTCGTTGACATGATTTATGTCAAAACTATTTACCCAAAATTGTAAAAGCCTAAGCCCTTTCCCAAAACACACATGTACACAACTGAAAGCATATTCCAAATATTTTATCTATGTGACATGCCTCAATATCTTTGCAACGATTTCCTTAACCAAATGCACCATTATTCTCCCTTAACAGACTCTATGCAAAATTGATTCGAATGAAAAGCTATACCACAGGGTACCTCTGAACAGCCATTTTACAAATAGTTTCCAATAGACTTCTTTGTACATATTTGGCCAACTTCAACATCGGCACCAATAAATTTATTATAAGGGCTTCCAGGCGACAACACTGATTTGGCATTGCTTGTTGTCAGGAATGGTAGGTACTCTAAAATGCATTAATAGGTCCATTGTGTTGGCTATAAATAAGTTGTTTGAAAATAGGCAAAATTGACCCGCATTAACACTCTTCAATTGTTTTAATATTTCTGCAAGTTAAATTTTTAACAACAAATCAATAAATTCAAACAAAATTCACTCTCAATTAGCCCGATCATGTATGCAGCGAGTGTAGTTCAAAGAGTTAAAAAGCCCAAAACCCTCACATCGGCATCGCTCACGCCCGCATAAGCCACCAACCATCAACCACCCACAACCCCACCCTTCGAATTCATCACCATCATAGGACTTAACAAGCGTGAAGCTGCTAAATTGTGCGTATGTCTTTCGCTCCTCTCTAAAATGTATCGCGCCATGAATGCCATTTATGGAAAGATATATGCAGGCATTGGTATGCACAATCCCAATGTATGGCATTGCGATACCACATCAGAGAGAAAACAGCACCACTCTTGTCAATTCAAGTCTAATGATCCGTATGAAAAATTCAATACGAATATTTTCGTGTCATTGAATCTCTAGTGAATTAATAACGGAATTTGTTCGATTTAAACGGATTGATAACTCCCTATGCGTCGTCGTAGTTGTTATCGTTGTTCTTTGGACGATTGGGATGATGATGGCAATGGGATGGCCCTTTGGCAAACCATTATCCAGTCAGCTATGTCGAGGCCTAGGGTGGCCAGGCAATACGCAAATATTTTTGTATTATAGACAATTGCCCGAGCAACCAACTTACAGGCCCGCAATATAGATGTGTGTCGTTTTTCTATCAGAAATAAATGAGTACTCAAAACCCAGGACTGAAATGGGCATTTTTGACAGGATTTAGTTCGTGCTTGGTCTTGAACGTTTTGACATGCTGGGCGCGTTGGAAACGTTGAACTCCTTTTGTTTGTTACCGCGTTAGATGCGCATTGGAATACCTATGTTAAAAGTATTGGAAGCCTTGCGTTGGGTGAGGTGGATGCTTTGGCCACTTTGTGCAGGTTGGAAGCTCTTTCGAGCATTGCATGGCAAACGTTGAAAATGTTGAAACGTTGGAATCATTAGAAGCGCCGCAGAAAGGATTTTTCAAAAAAGTGTTATCGCCACTTCGACTACATTTAATAAATCGCATCTTCACGTCATTAAACACCTCTGATGCAACCATGTACTCCATTGCTCAAAGAACCAAGCACCTCGCACAGATTCCCAAACACAAAGTATTATTAGGGTTGTAAATAAAATGCCTAATGGAGTCATGCATGCACAACGCACAAAGAATCCTTTACGCGCCTTAATCCCTCCCAAAGCGAGTGCTGAGGTGCGTTTTTGCGCTGACGATAGTTCACTATAGTTTTTGTGTCACACTTTGACACACCAACCACTTTCAACTCACCTCCTGAGATGGATTGGAAATAGTTAGAGATAGTTACGATTTGACACATCAACACAGACCGCAAAAACGACAATTGTGATTACGAATCGTAACTATTGGCTCGCAAAAACGAGAAATAGTCAACCATTGTTGATTATAGTTGATTATAGTCAGCGCAAAAACGCACCTCTGGTGCCATTGCACTGACAATCTCTGATCCATATGCTTGTGCTCTTAATTTGGAATTCTAGATTTGAGGAGGCAATATGCGTGCGGTGGTACTACTGGAATGAATAAGGCTCCCAGCCAATATGGTTCTGCTTGCAATAACTGCCGCTCCTGATGTTGTGGCTGAAAACAGAGTTCGCAGATTTATTGCGTTTGTGGGTTGGGAACGTTTTGTATAGTCGCTCTTTGAATGAACAAAAGTTATACCTTTACTTTACCTACTACCTTTTTGTTGTTGTTGAAGTTGCCTGTCGTACGCGTGTTGTTCGAATTGCATTTTTTTTTCAAATAGGCTAGACCCGAACCGACCTCACATAAAAGCTGTTGGGTGTAGTTTATTACCGAAGCATCGTCGTCGTCGATCGTACTGCTTTTTTGTTCATCTTTTGCTTGAAATAGTATTCGGAGCAATAAACAGTAGTTGGCTGGCTGGCAAAAACGCTGTGTGCACTCGCGTTGAAATTGTTTTTCTGTTTGCTCTTTTTCTTTTTTTGAGGAAACTCTGCACTCTGCAGATGCAGATCAAAGGCAGAATTAATCTTATCAAAGGAAATGAATGCTTTTGGAGTCGCAGTACGGTTCAAAGAGTGCGTGGAAACGTATATTGGAATTCAGGATTCAGGTGCAGCATGCCACAAAAGAATATAGAATTGCTGTCGAATCGAAAAAAAGTGGTAGAATTGTTTATTTTGAGTTTATTTTTCACTCAAGAACGCAGATATTGGAGTTACTGCAACGTTTGTGTTGACCGTAAGTCGTAATGAAACAAAGGGGTTGCATAAGATCATAGGTTTGCTCATGTGCCAGAAGGTAACCCTAGTAAAATGAACTGATTTGTATAGGGCTTTGCGAGCTTTTATTATACTACCTGGTGATGGCCAACCATGCTTGTTAAGATATTAGCAGCGGAAGAAATTTTTCCTAGGGACAAAAAATACGATATCGCAAGATTTATGACAAACCCGAACTTAAATAGTTATTTTACTTTTTATTTGTTGATGAGAAGGAAGTCACACCTCTGTGTCAGTGCATCATATAATATGAGTTTCTTGGATAAATTAAGAGAGAGCACGTTTTGAATTTAGAAGACGAAGTTTGCTCGTAAGAAACGATATTGCCAATATTTCGGAAATAAGGTCTTCAACAGTTAAGTTCCACAATTTTTGGCCAAGATCTCTTAAATAATTTTCCATTGATGTGAAACTCGATGAATTTTGGACATCAAATTTTTACAAAAAATGACTTACCTACTTTATGAATATCTACACTTAATTAAATGTCCGTTTTTGGATCATAAAACAGCCATTGGTAGTAATAATTTTACAACGAATAAAACAAAATAACCCACGACACGGATTTTTCAGAAAATCTCCCAGGAGTTTATTTAAATTAGGTCAGCTTTATCTGACTTTCATACAATTATACCACTACGAGTTTCATTTGCAGCTCCAAAAGTCTTCTTGGAATATTGACCCTACTCTAATTAAAGTTGAAACTTTTTTCTTCTATTTAAATTTTTTATTTCCTCTCTGTGGCTCTAGTCTAATTATTTCCATCTTCTATTCAAAAGCTCAACTTTAAAATTAACATTACATTACATTACATTTCACAGTACTTCGCACATAAATGTAACGAACTACAGACACATAGCAGCACTGGTGACTGAGACCATCGGCTGGGACAGAACAAGACATACAACAGAGAGAGACAGATAGACACATAGAAAGAAAGCACACATAACAGAAACCTACGTGGCCCAGAGGAGGAGACTTAGATTTTAATTGTCTCATGTTATCGCACAGGTGGCCTCAGATAAGCTGGCGATTTTTGTAGAAAAAGAATGCTGCTGAAGCTGGGGTTTGAACCCGTAGCATTCGGCTTAGCAATCCACTACTCTATCCTCTGAACCATGGCCACCTGCAAACTTTAAAATTAAATTAGTCGACACAACCGACGATGACGTAGAGTTGCGAATTTTTTTCGGACTCGCAATCGCAACCGCAGAAAAAGGAAACAAAATTAAGGAAAAAAGAGAAAAACACAACAAAGCAGACGCACAGAAACAAATAAATAAAAAAAACATTTTGTTATTCAACTTCAAAGAAATAAAGAAAAAGAAGCAAATTCAATTAAATTTCTCGTAGTGATCCTTGTTTCCATAATACGAGCAGAGACAACACAGTTCATTTCGAAACGGAGTCAAGTTTTTTTTTGTTAAATTCAATCACGTCCCACCTACTCTGCATAAGAAATTTCAACCTCTCATAAGAAAATGGGAGAATATGACCTCACAAGATGAGTTTCTTTCCGAACCAGGACTCCTTAAAGGACATTGTAATACATGTGTCTGTTATACTCAAGGGGCCAGACGACAGAGAGCCATGTTCATGTTCAAGGATAATTATAATTTCAATGTCTTAAAAAGTTGTTATCCTGTGGAATTTTGTTGGAATCAACAGTGCATTTGCATGGTAAACAAATTTTAATGATGATTCCCTACAAAAGAGTACTTAAATGATTTTTTAAAAGCAGACGGACGAAGAAGTGTCTTGATTCACGTTAATTACACTTCAGTTTTAACTTACCCTTCAGAAACCAGTTCTAACTAACTTTACTGTCTGGTCCTACTGTCTGTTTTGTCCGGGATTCGCTTCTGTGGACACACTAAATTGCACTTGTTATGTCCATCAGGAATCCTGCAGCAAAGCACCCTTACCGCGCAAAGAATGGAATAAAGGGTGTTTCGACCATGATGCGATATGGTCGGAAAGAAAACAATTCAATTATCTCCATGGTAGTTGTTGTTGTTACTGTCTTCATTCGTTGGTTGTTAGAACTTAGGAGATTCTCTAACTTGCTGAATCTAATGGACTGACACTCAGGCTTGGCTGCGACTTCTCCTTTGCTGATGTTTCTAGTATATGTGCGGTCGACCGACTGTTTCAATGCAGAAATCCTTGCTTGTTCAGTTGCTGGTTTGGTTTCTTCTTTTCTTTGTTTTTCTTATTTGCAAATATCTTTCACTTCGCTATAATGATCTTTTGTTCCTTAATTACTGTGGAACGAACTATTGCATGTAATTGGTTTCAAGTTTCTAGTTTTGTACAGTCAGTCTGTCGTTCTTATTGGAAATCGAAGAAAAAGATTAAAATTTCTAATCCAAATTGAAATTTTACATATTAAAAATTGCGACAAATTAAGTTTATGTCCAATAAGATGAAATTAAAATTTCGTTAGGTAAATATAAGCTACCAGACACACCCGAACCCTAAACCAATAATTGTCCGAATGATTGTATTTTGAAATAGTGGAAGTAAAAGTGTTTCGACTATTTTTAACCAAGAAGCTTTGCATTGGTTGTGGCTTATTGAACAAGAAAATGAATATGCATATAAATTGTACAGACACCAAAAGTATGCAATAAGAATTTTCGCTGAGTAACATTTCGAATTTTATGGTTTTGCTTGCAGGCTTTCGATATATAATGTAGGGTATTAGGATATAGGATTTCAATTTTGCAGCTGGAAAACATGGAGAGATGAAAGTGGGCAAACAATTAAATTTTGTATTATGCAACAGAGAATACAGTTGTATAGGAACTGTTTGAAAATTGAAGATTCAGGTTTAACCTTAAATTGGTTGCAGAAAATTGAAGTTTTCCGTCTTCGATTAAAGAATGAGATTTTTCTATACCTAGTACTTTTGTTGTGTATGCACAACAGATCAAATTGATTTGGATTTCTTTTGAATACGATATTATTGAATTCTTAATGGTACTTGAAAAGATATTTTGTGGGGCATCTTGTATTGGAATTTTAAGTGGTTGCATTCTTTTCATATAAGAAATCTATTTGGAAAACTATTTTGAAAGAATTTAAAAAATTTAAAGTTAGAGTAAGTGAAGAATTTGTAAAATTCTTAACAGTGATTTCATAATAAATTCATCAATTATGACAATGAAAAGGCTGAGTTACATTCAATTATTTGAATGGTTGTTTTTGAACTATGAAACCTGGATGTTTTTGACTGATACTAGATTTCCACAAACAAAAACGTAGTTAACTCTCAATTTAACCTGATATCCCTTATTAAATTGTACACTCAAGTACATGTCTCACTGTTTCCTTTGGCTCCAAGCAGTTATTTAAAAGTTGTTATCGTTAAGGCTGTTTCTTTTAGCATAACCTTACATGTAGCTATCGGTATACCTATTTTTTCCCTTTCAGGTGAGATAGGTATGACGGTTCCATTTTTAGCGAGTTCATCGGCTCTACAATTTCCTGTGATGTCTCTGTGGCCCGGCACCTAACATAGTGCCGGATTACACGAGCGCAAGAAAGAATTAATTCGCGAAAGAGAGCGGATGATTTTTAGAAAGAAGGAAAGGAATGGAAAAAAATGCCATCCCTTTCGCGCGAATTTTTTTATTTTCACAGCCCAAATTCATTCTCTTTTGGGCAAAAATTTTTCCGCTCATTTCGCTTACAATCAAACCAAATCAATTTTGAATGTTCCAGATCGTCATCCTCATCAACCTCAGACAAAAGTGAAAAAAGATGCTTAAAATGAATTAATGCAATGCAGCACCTGCTTTCCAGACACAAGCGTGCATTACAAGGTGCGTGGTGGTTCCTTTTCCAAATTAAAGAAACGGCAGCAGCTTTGAAAAATTAATTGCCCTGTCTGTTTCTTTCTGTTTGATTATTTTTTTTTTATTTATTAAAACGTTGCAATAAACTTTTTGAGATCAGTTACTTACCATATTTTCATAAATGTATTGTATATTCGTTTTTGTTTTTGCAGTAAACTGCAAGCTTGAAAGTGTCATTTGGCCATAATGGTCAAATGACACATTACCAAAGCGACAAATAGCCATATATTAAAATATGGCCATATGACACAATTCAAAAGTGTCATATGACCATATTTTGGAATATGGCCTTATGGCATATGGCCAAATGTCATGGCACCTGTTTTCTCTTTGCCAATATAGAACCTCGGATTGGAAGACGCTACAAGATTCGGGAGGTAGAATGAGAGGCTTAGATTAAGCTTTTCTGAGTACACACCACTACCAACACCATCATTTGTCTTGGATCCATCTGTATAAAAATGAATGCTCCTGTCTTCCAGGAATTTTTTATCTTCCCATTCGTCTCTGGATGGAATGGAGACCTGGAAGTTTTTCCCAAATTTAATAACAACTATGTTCCACAGGGGAGGTGATGAAAAGCGACGATTAAAAGGAAACAACAGCAGTGTCGAATAACAGAGAACGAATAAATTTTATTGTAACAAATCAATAAGAACAATATATCAGAGCATAGTGATGTTATACATAAAGCAAAGTAGTTTAACATACAGTGATTCATTCCATATAAACAACACTTTCCCTGAATGAATAACTACATACTACAAGGAAATAATGTAATTAAAAAAGACCTAATCGCTTGGTATCTTCATTATGCTTGGTTGACGGTAGGGCTTTCGTTAATATGTCAGCTAACATTTCTTGAGTACTTATATACTGAAGATTGATGATTCTAGCTTGAATTTTTTCGCGTACGAACATGGTTTTTGTTTCGACATGTTTGGTTCTGGCAGAGTATGAGTTGTTCTTAGCTAATTGAATAGCACTTTTATTATCGCAGAATAGACATATTTCATTGGCACATTCCGGGAATAATTCAGCTTCCAAGCGTTTAAGCCATATAGATTCTTGAATTGCAGCAACTATAGCCATAAACTCTGATTCAGTGGTTGAGAGTGCAACGGTCTGTTGGCGTTTTGATGACCAAGAAATTGCAGCTCCTTGCATCATAAAAACATACCCAGTCGTTGATCTTCGTTTATCGGCGTCACTTGCCCAATCGGCATCACAGAATCCTTGAAAATTTGTTGGTTTCTTGTTGTAAGTCAGTTTTCTATTAATTGTACCCTTAAGATATCTGAACACTCTTTTGATGGCTGTCCAATGAGCTTTCCCTGGATTGGCGTTGTATCTGCTCAGCAAGTTAACAGCAAAGCTAATGTCAGGTCTGGTAGTTTGGGAGGCAAAAAGCAGGGATCCAACAGCTTCCATGTAAGGGATTTTCGACATAAATTGCTTCTCTTCTTCAGTAATTGGTGACATGTTTTGAGATACTTTCTGATTCAAATCCAAAGGTGTTGAAACTGGATGACAGTCAAACATTCCGAATCGATTCAGAATCTCGCAAATGTACTGTTCCTGATCAATGGAAATCGTCCCAGCTAATCTGCTTCGGGTAATTCTTATCCCCAAAGTTGATGACGCATCACCTAAATCTTTCATTTCGAAATTGTTCATCAGACAATCTTTGATCATATTTTCTTGATGAATATCATTGGTGAATATTAAAACATCATCCACGTAGACAGCGACAAAGGGCATATTCAAGCTTGAAACTATGTAATAAATACATTGATCAGCTTCTGAACGCTTAAGTCCTGCCTTCAATAAAACATCATTGAGCCGTTCATTCCAGACACGACTTGATTGTTTTAAGCCATATAAGGATCTATTGAGCTTGCATACCTTACTGGTACCATCATTGTAATGAGTTGGTTGAACCATAAAAATGTCTTCCTTTATCTCTCCATTTAAAAAAGCTGTAACAGCATCTAATTGACGAATATGGAGATCATACTTTGCAGCAAGTGCAATTAGGAAACGAATCGAAGTATATCTTGCAACAGGTGAAAATGTTTCCTCATAATCAACGCCTCTTCTTTGGGAACAACCTTTCACAACTAAACAGCCTTATGTCTCAGGATATTTCCATCCACCCCTCGTTTGGTTTTGAATACCCACTTGCATTTTATAGGATGTTTACCATTTGGAAGATCTACCAGATTCCATGTTTTGTTGAGTTGAAGAGAATTATATTCAGACTCCATTGCATCTTCCCAAAATTTTCTGTCAGGACGTGACAAGTCATCTTCAACAGTTTCCGGGTCATTTTCTTCAAATGCAACATTAAATACATATTTGGGATTAGGATTTCTAATTCGAGTCGATTTTCTTCGAACAAATTCTTCTGTATCAACTAAGTTTGACGTAGATTCATTAATGCTGTCGACAAATGGTGCGATTATGTTTTCGGGTTTTGGTTATTCGATTGCATTATCTACCGGATTCATTTCACCTTCATCTGTTTCATAAGATGTACTGGTCTCTGTGCCACTGTTTTCAGATTCAGGCACCGATGTATTTTCGTTTTCAATTTCTGGTTCGTGAATAGTTTCAGAATTGGAAGTCGTTTCGAAAATTGATATAAACGGATTCTCATTATATTGGCCATCATCATTGTCCACTCGATTCTTGCTATTCTCAAAAAAGACAACATCGCGGCTTATAATTATTTTTCGGGTTTTCATGTTATACAAACGATAAGCCTTTGTTTCGGTGCTATATCCAAGAAAGATGCAATCAACAGACTTCGGATCGAGTTTCTTTCGTTTTTCACATGGCACGTGTACCATGGCCTTACACCCGAAAACACGAAACATTTTTAAGTCGGGTTTGACATTAGACCATACTTCTTCAGGCGTTTTATTTTTTTCGCCTCTGCAAGGAACTCGGTTCAAAATAAAGGTTGCAGTTGATGCAGCTTCAGCCCAAAAGCTTTTATCCAGATTTGAATCGAAAAGCATACATCGTACACGTTCAACAATGGTTCTATTGATTCTTTCAGCAACTCCATTCTGTTGCGGAGTGTACGGTGCTGACTTCTGATGCTGAATGCCACATCTAGACAAAAAACTTTGAAATTTTGCATTACAATATTCTGTTCCGTTGTCGGTACGAAAAATTTTAATTTTTCGTCCACATTGGTTCTCAACAAGAGCCTTAAATGTCAAAAAAATCTCGAAAACATCTGATTTCTGTTTGAGTGGATAAAGAAACAATTTACGACTGAAATCATCTACAAAGGTTACAAAATATCTATTCCCAGAACATCGGTCCACAAATGTCTGAATGGACTATTTCTAGCAAAGCTTTTGCACGTGTACCTGTTGCATTAAAAGGTTCTCTTGAATGTTTACCCTTAAGACAAACAACACATTTTTCATCCAACTTCTTGTCGAAAGATACGCCAAAAACTGCTGTCTTTAAATTTACTAAAGTCTCATCACATATGTGTGCCATACGTCGATGCCATAAATTCGAATCATTTCTTGGTCTTGCTGCTGTAGAAAAATTAAGAAGCGAAGATTTCGGTACAATTCAGTTTAATCTGTACATATTGTTCACTAAAGAAGCTGATGCTATCAGCTCATTCGATTGATTGAAAATATTGCAACAATCCTTTTCGAATTTAACTATCTTGCCGGTCTTGACTAATTGGCTAACAGATATTAAATTTGCACTCAAGTTAGGAACATATTGCACATCGTGAATTGTAGCTCTAAATTTCTTATTATTGTTTACTAGAGTTAAACTAACATTACCTACACATTCTACAGGCATCTTAGAGTTATTAGCAAAAACAATCTCTCCATGCATTGATGGTCGTTCATTACTAAGTAGGGAACGGCACATAGTCATGTGGGAAGACGCACCCGAATCTACGTACCACACATGTTCTGATATTTCTTTCTTTGTTGAAAATGACGAAACCATAGCAATTTCATTAGATTTGTTACCTTGTTTTTTCTTAATAGGACATTGCCTAGCAAAATGGCCTACTTCACCACAGCTGTGGCAACGGAATTTCGTTTGAAACTTATTTTTCTTGAATTTAGTCTTCGGTTTCACAAACATTGCACTTTCTGTAGATTTTGTGTTACAATTTACCTGTTGCAATAAAAGTGTCTTCACGGCATCAGTTGTAAGGATCTTGTTTGAGTTTTCTACAGCCATCACTAATGGTTTGAACTCTTCAGGTAATCCACCCAACATCAGCGAAGCTACGACTTCATCATCAATCTTCAAACCAGCCTTTTTTACCTTTAAAGACGTCATCACGGTCTTGTTCACATAGTCCTCCATAGATTCACACTCGTTCAGCTTCAACTGCACAAGTTGCGTCAGCAAATCTACCTTTCTACAAAGACCAGAATCCTCAAAGGCATTCGTAAGACTTTCCCATGCACTTTTAGCACTAGCACAATCCGCTACATAACAATAGTTCTGTGGTTGCAGCAAAAGAATCAGCTCAGATTTCGCTGTCAAATCAGTAGCTACTTGTTCGGCAGTAGCTGCACCAACAAGTCCGTTCTCAAAGCAGCTCCACAGGCCTTTGATGACAAGATACGACTTAGCTGCGATTTTCCAAATATCGAAATTTTCTCGTCCTTTCAGCTTTTCCAAGGATAAAATATTTGAGGCCATATTTCTGATGAAAAGAATTTATTAGTTAAATAATTCAATAATCCGCGAGACAGGGGCCCATAACCTGATGAAAAGCGACGATTAAAAGGAAACAACAGCAGTGTCGAATAACAGAGAACGAATAAATTTTATTGTAACAAATCAATAAGAACAATATATCAGAGCATAGTGATGTTATACATAAAGCAAAGTAGTTTAACATACAGTGATTCATTCCATATAAACAACAGGAGGGGACGGAACACCACCTTGCGGAGTGCCTCTGCTGACAGACCTTCTCGTATAAAAATCTCCCATCTTAGAGTTGATGATCCTGCATTGTACATTGGGGAATAAGAAATCATTTCCTCCCTTTATACAATTCAAGCGTAATACTCGAGCTTCCAGGAATGCTCATCAGTTTACCCTTTATCAGAGTACCCAAATGCGTACGTAGTCTTAAGTATACAGATTCATTTTATAGCCGTACTACGCGAATGTAGAATTTTCTAATCCACACTCTGTCTTTTCCAATCACTGAAGTGTTCAGGAATTCAAAATCATTGTACACCGATACCTCATATCAAATCCTCTCTCTTTTACCTGATGCTCGCACTTTGTCCTTTGCATATTAAGGGTACAGAAAAAAGCCTTTCAGTGCAAGCAATGTGAACAAAAATATTACTAACTTCGGTCGAGCGCAAAGCAAATCATTCTTCGGAGGTGTGACACTGATTTTCGCCAAGATTTCGACCACAAAACAGCCGTCAGTATCAAAAAGAGAAACCACATTAGATCCCCCAGCCTTAAAAACATGATAGATGATAGTCATGATGCAGTTACAACTTTTGAATTTTTTGAATTGAAGTCTTAACCCAACTTTAAAAACTTTCAAAAACGTGTCTTCTCTGTGCTGCACAAAATTCAACAGATTGTCTCTATAATTCAAAAAAAGGTTTATCTCAGTTTGCCGTAGACTTTAAGAAAGGTATCAAGAATGCTGCTTAAAGACAAAGCAGGCCTAAATAAGGTGAAACAGTTTAATTTTTTGTTTTATGTTTTTGCAATAAAAACCTTTCTACTTTATATTAAATGAAGGTTTTTTGTCATAGTTTTCCTTCGAGAGTAATTAAAATATCTATTATTCAAATTATTATAACAAAAAATAAATTTTTTCAGTTGTAAGATATAGTGAAATATCATGTCTCTGAGCTAGCTGCGTTATAAAATTGTAAAAGCCTCTATTTATGAAAATAAAAATTATCTATCTATCTATCTAAACCTTTCTACTGAATCAAGTTTCATCGTTTTTATATACAGGGTGATTCACGAGCGTTGTGCCAAAAAGCTGGAGCGTGTAGGTTGAGTTGAGACAAGAAAAAAATCGTATGGGAGGGGGGGGGTCTATTCCCCCCCGTTTAGCCGGGAGGGGTAATTTTCTGAAAAATTGACTTATTTTGTAAAAAAAAATATTAAAAATCAACGGCTTAGTTTACAACACCGTGCTATACCTTTCTGAAAAGCTGAAAACTTCTTCTTTCACTTTGTTTTTAAAATAAATTGTTTTAACGAATAGTTTTAAAAAACTAAATTTTCAAACTCAAAATTTTCAAAAAAAAGCCAAACAAAATTTTTTGAACTAATTTTTTTCAAAATTTTATGTAATTAAGTACTAATTTTGTTTTAAAATTTCAATGTCTTTGTTAATTTTTAGTCGAAAACAGAAAACCGGATGCAAAAATGTCTTTTCGTTTTTGAGAAATTAAAAAAAAAACCAAAACCACTTTTTTCTAAGAAAATCTTTGTTTTTATTTTTAACTATCTGGACTTTTAGTTTAATTTATTAGTTTAATTTACAAGTTTAATTTTTTGAAATTGGAGTTTTATGACGACTTAATAAAGTAGAAAAGTATTGGATTTTCAATGGATTAACTATTTTATTCATTGATAACGTCTGAAAATTGACCTGCAATTTTTTCTTACTATACCTGGGGCCGCGGCCACTCGCCTGCTGGGGGCTTAAGATAATTAAACTGCCATTTTTCTTGAACGAAAAAACAATTAACAACCTAAAGGTTAATAAAAGGCATCGCATATTTACTTAACAACCATTTACAATTAAAATATTAATTCATCAACACATAACAATAACAAACTCATATTACATTACATTACATTTCACAGTACTTCGCACATAAATGTAACGAACTACAGACACATAGCAGCACTGGTGACTGAGACCATCGGCTGGGACAGAACAATACAATACAACAGAGAGAGACAGATAGACACATAGAAAGAAAGCACACATAACAGAAACCTACGTGGCTCAGAGGAGGAGACTTAGATTTGTATTGTCTCATGTTATCGCACAGGTGGCCCCAGATAAGCTGGCGATTTTTGTAGAAAAAAATGCTGCTGAAGCTGGGGTTTGAACCCGTAGCGTTCGGCTTAGCAATCCACTACTCTATCCTCTGAACCATGGCCACCTGCGAAACTCATATGTTCGAGAAGAGTTAGCGGACAGGAACTTCTGCTACGGTTTAACTTGTTGTCAAGATCGGGAAGCCGAAAGACTCTACGCTGAAAGATATCCCAATAGATGGTGCCCAAGTCGTAGCATGTTTTCAAGAATCCGCCGACGAGAGCACGGAGAGCTAGAAGTGAAAGGTCAATGGCAGACGTTTTCAATGAACAAAATGATTAATCCAGGGAAAATCCAATACTTTTCTACTTTATTGAGTCCTCATACAACTCCAATTACAAAAAATTAAATTTGTAAATTAAACTAATAAATTAAACTAAAAGTCCAGATAGTTAAAAATAAAAACAAAGATTTTCTTAGAAAAAAGTGGTTTTGGTTTTTTTTTAATTTCTCAAAAACGAAAAGACATTTTTGCATCCGGTTTTCTGTTTTCGACTAAAAATTAACAAAGACATTGAAATTTTAAAACAAAATTAGTACTTAATTACATAAAATTTTGAAAAAAATTATTTCAAAAAATTTTTTTTGGCTTTTTTTTTTGAAAATTTTGAGTTTGAAAATTTAGTTTTTTTAAACTATTCGTTAAAACAATTTATTTTAAAAACAAAGTGAAAGAAGAAGTTTTCAGCTTTTCAGAAAGGTATAGCACGGTGTTGTAAACTAAGCCGTTGATTTTTAATATTTTTTTTTACAAAATAAGTAAATTTTTCCGAAAATTGCCCCTCCCGGCTAAACGGGGGGGAATAGACCCCCCCTCCCGTACGATTTTTTCTTGTCTCAACTCAACAGACACGCTCTAGCTTTTTGGCACAACGCTCGTGAATCACCCTGTATATTCGATTCATTTACCAATTTCCGTTAACTCATCCTTTATTTTATTGTTCGTTCGTTTTTGCCTATATTCTTATGTGTCGCAAGTAAAAAATAAATACATAATATAAAAATTAACATTAACATAATTAGAAACATGATTCATTTTGCATATGAAGTTCAGTAAAAAAAAAGCATAGGCATACAGCCGACAGCGACAGCCCACAGCGCACAGCCCATCAACAGCCAAAGCAACAGCACAGCAAACAGCAGAGGCAGGCTCGTTATCGTTACTCGTGTAATCGAATCGTGTTCGTGTTTCGTGTACGAAACGACTCGTATCCGTATCGTATTCGTATCTGTCGTTGTTGTGTTCTCGTTTCATAGTTAGCTGTGATTTTTGCGCTAACCCTCCTGTTCATTTTTGAAGGCATTTATTCAAATGTGTTCATTTTCTGTTTATGAAGATTGTATGAAATCTCTTAGCGCAAACTTTGGAGCCAAATATAGTTTCATGATAGATTTTCGCATGAGAGTTTTGTTTGTATGCAATGAAAAATACATATTGGTAGGAAATTCTGTTTTGTTGCTATTAAGTGATTAAGTCCCTACAATATTGTAACGTATTCGTTGTCGTTTATTGACTTTAACATAAGAATAATGTTTATTATATTAGAAAAAAAATTAATTTGTATTCTGAAATTATTGGTTTAGCGCCGCTAAACTAGCCAACTATGAGAAATCGCCCCTGATTTAAATCATAGTAAGCAAAGAAGACATACTTTGCATTATTTCTGCGTTTTCAACGTCCATGAACTTTGGTCTCGTGCATAGGCTACCTGGGAATATTGAGAGATCTGGCGATTTAAAATCGCGAGTAATTCTCTGAAGGCAGAAATAGAAAGAAATTATTTTTTGACTATACATAATTTTATAACCGAGTGCTGAAAAAAGATTCGATTTCAATGGCAGATAGAATGGAAGTATTCTTTTGATGTAAAATTGTGCAACTGTTGTCGAGAAATACTGTGAGCAATATGGATTTGAAATTGTGGGAAAATGTTTTCGAATAATTATCACTTTAACCAATATCTCTGCTTATAGGCGTTCAAAAAACCCATGAATAGAGTCCGACCAGACCTTTCTTTTCATGTATCATTTGATGGGTTGTTTTTCTGCCCAAAATTTTGACAAGGGGTTAGCCCATGATATTTTTCGAAAATCATAAAGAAATCGATTTCGCTAAATTCAACATATTTCATAGTTCATTTCAAGCTTACTCCTGAAAGGTAAACTCAATTCCGAGCCCTGTCTGCGGAGATATTTGCTTAAGTAGATATTATTCTTACCAGCTTATCCCCACGGTGTTTCCCACGATAACCGGACAAAAAGGTATTGAGCAACAAACAAACATACACCCATCCAAACTTTACGTTTATAATATTAGTGTGATAAACAGACATGATTACAAACTTTTCGCTGAGTTAAGCTAGGCATACACGGTGAACATGTTGGTGTGATTTGTTGGGCAGCGGTTCGCCATACACGGCCCAACATGTTTATAAACTTCATTATTTGTGTGACTGTCGTGAAGGCAAGATGTGCGATACAAGTGCGTTTTGCTTTGTTTTGCGACATGTTAACTCTATGAAAATAACTACACAAATGACGAATTGTTGTCACACAACGCCATACACGACGAACATGTTGATAAACTTCAAAATTTTTTGTAAACTTGCCCATACACATTACACACCCAACATGTTAGCCGTAAGTTCACGGTTTACAAAATATTTCATAAACCGTGGATTTGTTAGCCAACATGCCCATACACGAATAATTTTCAGCCCAACCCCAACAAATCACACCAACATGTTCATCGTGTATGCCTAGCCTAGCTTTATCTTTCCAATAAGACGATACCAAATGAATGAGTGGTTTCTTTTGGTCCAATTATTTTAAACATGTATCACCAGCATTATGCTTATCCTTCCCCACAGGCTTATTGCGTCATTTTCAATTACGAGTCAAATAAAAATTTCTAACATCAATATGACATTTTTCTGTATAAATAAAGAAACAGAAAATCAAAATAAGCGACTATAAGGACCTGGAATTATACTATAGGCAGGACAAGACCAACAAACATGTACAACTCAAACATAAAACTTCTGTTTTTTTGTTGTGCTATTCATCGCATACTTTCAGCTTTTCAATTTCTTTTCAAATTGTGTTCCATTGAAAAATAGAAAAATTGAAGAGAAAACAAGGAACGCGGAAAAGAAATATTATGTATCAGACTCATAAACACGGTTGCCGTTTTAGCGACATTGTCGCTATATTTACCATAATTTTCAAAAGTTCAGCGACAAAAAATTATTTTTTGCCGCCAGATAATTCTAGCTACTTTTTCTAGCGACTTTTTGAAAAAAACATATTTTGTGCAGTAGAGCACATATTCAGCGTGAAGAACCATGTGAAAAGTAAGCTCAGAAAAAAAATGTCAACAAAAACTCTAAATTCTATAATGCTCACCTGAAATCAGCTTTAATTACTAAATAAAAATTGTAACACCTATGAACTACCCGAAATTTTGTTTAACGCAAAATATTTTCAGATATACTGTAGAGGAAAATGAAGGTGAAGACATCGATTTAATTGATATAAATTTACTGGCGCAAAATTATAGTCCGATTTTAAGAGAATTTAGTGTGATACTAGCTTCAAATGACATTTGAGTTATGACTGAAACGTCATTTTAAGCTAGTATCACACTAAAACTGTTCATTATCAGACTATAATTTTGCGCCATTGAATTTTGTTACTTTTTGAATTAACCTAGTAGTTGGTATATTTATTTTCGCAACTATTTATTTTATTTATTTTTCTTAGAGCCGATTTTTCAATCGTCAGATAAACAAGCAGATAGAGTTTATTCGACAAATAACAAAATACTGGGTTTTTCGATCGCCAGGTAGACTTTATCTGAAGAAAAACGCTCTTAAGCACTATTCACATGAGCACGAACGACGACCAACGAATGAACGAATATTCGTCGATTTTGACATTTCTTTCACATGAGAGTTTTTAATTCGTCGCGAATGAACAACCAAAACTCAAAGCAGGAATGATTTTTGAGGTTATACGCGCGCCAATATTTTGTTCGTTGGGAGTGTGGATGGTGTGTGGAACGCGAATAGAGTTTGACAATTCGTATCAACTACAATTCTATTCGCGACGAATAAACTTGTTTTCTCAAATTTATTAACAATTGAGATTAAAAAGTTAATTTATGCATCAAAAATCAAACATAAACTATACTTTTATCGTTTTGTTGAGAATTTGTAAGAAAATAAGGCTTCAAACGTATGTAAAATCACTTTTCTTCATTCATTCGTCGTTCGTTGGTCGTGCTCATGTGAATAGTGCTTTATTTATTCGACCGACGAATACTCAGTTAAGTTTATTTGCCAGTTTGTTATTTTTATTTTTGTTCGATGATTGATAAATCGGCTCTTATTCCTGAAAATCTCAAATTTTTTTTATTTTTTGTTGTTTTTCAGAAAAATAAATGTCAAAGAAAAGATTTTTTAGTTTATGATTTTTCATTTTTTTCTAGCGATATCTAGCGACTTTTTTTCTCTGAAATTTTAGCCAATCTAGCGACTTTTGTAGGTGAGCCTAGCGACTTTTTATTTCAGCTTGCGGCAACACTGCTCATAAATTTCTGTTGCTCATAAAACACACAGCTCAAATGTCTACGATAACGATAAGGGTGTAATCTGAGCTTTGAGATTTTTGAACTCTGTAATTTAGGGTAAGACCCTAATTTTCAATAATGCTCTCGAAGTTCTTCTAAAATTGTTGTTGATTTTAAATTTCGAATAAAAATATTAAATTTGCTTAGTTTAACTACAGAAAACAAATAAAAAATTACAGCGAAAGTCCTTCTGCACTACTTACAAAGGACTGTGACGATATGACTTCAACGGGTACTACATTTTCCAACAATTGCGGCAACACGATTAAATCGCGAAACCAGGATGACCAGTGCTCGGACTGCTCTGTTCTGCCTTAAAAAAAAAAAACGAAGATCAAGCAAATTTTTTGTTAGCTAAATTGCAACTGCAACACAAGAAGTGCACCGTAACGCTGGTATAATTGAAAGGTGCAGGGAAATTACTCCACGGGAATCTGCTCCACATGGGAATTTACTCCACTCAAAGTGGGAATTTGCTCCACTTTTTAAAGTGGAATAAATTCCCACTGCGAGTGGGAAATAACTGCATAATTGTGTGAGAAAGTAGTCCACTAAAAGTAAAAAGTGTAAGAAACAATTATTGCACTTCTTATTAAAAAAAATTTCAGAATGTGATTTTTTTCTTTGAACAGTGAATTTGATTTGTAAAAGGGTGAATTTGACTTGCAAAAGGGTGAATTTGATTTGTAAAAGGTTGAATTTGATTTGTTAAAGGGTGAATTTGATTTGTAAAAGGGTGAAATTGATTTGTAAAAGGGTGAATTTGAAGTAAAAAAAACTGTAAATAGGACTATTTTTTTTACTCTTTGTGGACAAACTTGACAGAGCAATTCAATTTTCAAAACTAACTGCTGCCGTTTCCTTTAATTAAAAAAAAAAAACACGCACCTTTGTAATGCACGCTTGTGTTTGGAAAGCAGGTGCTGCATTGCAATGATTCATTTTGAACATCCTTTTTTTACTTTCGTCTGAGGATTATGATTATGACGATCTGGAATATTCAAAATCGTTTTGGTTTGGTTGGGAGCGAAACGAGCGAAAAAAATTTGCCCAAAAGAGAATGAATTTGGGGTGTGAAAATAAAAAAAAATCGCGCATTATAATTACTAACATTCCTCGTAAAAACCTGTAGAGCTCAGTTTCATGCTGGGAAATAATTCCACCAAAAAAATTGTGCAGTTATTTCCCACTTGCAGGGGGAATTTATTCCACTTTAAAAAGTGGAGCAAATTTCCACTTTGAGTGGAGTAAATTCCCATGTGGAGCAAATTCCCGTGGAGTAATTTCCCTGCACCTAATTGAAAGAAAACATTCTTTGACATTTCCCAGTCCGGCAGGATAATTAAATTAATTTAAATTTATTATTCACTTGATGTGTCAGAGAGAAATAATAATTTCAATCAAAAGTACTTTTGTTTTTGCACTTCCTATCGTCCGGCCGGCAGGGGGAACTAAAATGTAGTTCAGTAGTGGTTTCGTTTCAGTTTGGGTTTTGTGTGATTTCCCTTCGTGTTTGTTCGTTCTCTCTTTAAAATTGCATTTCAAAGCGGTCAGCTGACCCAATGCCCGGCCCTTCCCTTCCACCTAAAAAAGCAAACAAGCCAAAAAAAGAAAAACCACTCAAAAGCCTTTTTCAAGTGTCATTTTTATTCTTTCCGTATGTGTCCGAGCGAGAAATTGCTACAGCGATAAAATTTTTTCCATTTTTATTTTTATAAATTACCCAGCTGCAAAAGGATATCCAGCATAATGGAATGTAAATTAGTTACATTTGTGCGATTTCGTTTTAATATGCGCACATGAGTGGTCGGGTTAGTGTTTTGGTTAAAAATATAAAAACGTTCGTTGGATGTCTTTTAATTTGTGGCTCAAAGAGTGTGGTTGTTGGATTTTTTCCTGCTTCTTCAAATGAGGCAATAGAAATGCATGGAGGCGAAACAAGGATTGAAGTATGGCTTTTGCTCCATTGGAATGTGGTTGTACTCTCGGTGGGTGAACGTATTATAAGCCCAGCTACTGCATATAGTGCGAGAATGTATGTACATTTAACAGTCATGCTCATGGTCATGTTTTATCCTGGACAAGGATGCATTATTATTTTTATTATTGTTTTTCTTTAGTGGTTTTTGTTCATTATCATCGTTGAGGATGTGAGGAGTAATTGTCCTTTGTGTATGTGGATGCATTGGATTTTGTTCTCTAGAGACAAGAAGATGAACTACTTAAAACTTGAAAAGGATTATGATTTAACTCGGAGAAAGGGATGTGGGAACTATAAGCTGGAAACAATGTGCGATTTAAATCATTCTCCAAAGAACGAGAACCATGTTTGCATTTCAAGATTATTTTAAAATTTATTACAAATATTTTTTTTTTCTTAGAAGAGGATTAGTGAATAAGTAGTTTTTTTTTATTTCAAGCGCAAGTTAGAATCAATACGAAGTGTAAAAAATAAAAATAAAAAAAACAGCTATTTATACGAAACTGTTTGTTCCCTTTAGCACAGTCGAGGAGTTTCACTAACAACAATTTTTGTGGTTTCTACTTTAACCACGGAGTATATGTTCGATATTCAGGAGAATTGTTAACATCAACAATTTTTGTTTTTTTTGGCAAGATTTTTTGCGAATCGAATTTCAATTATCCTTCATTCCAGTTTCAATGGAAGTAATTGAGTAGATATCAGAAAAAGAGTAATAGCTTCATTTAACCGGCTATGCGATAGTTACAAGTTCTAATATTAAGTTTTCTGGAATAACTATTGCTGCAATATTTTATCTCAACGCTATTCACATGAACGAGCTTTAACCGGACTCAAATGGACGTGTTATGTTTTTTCTCCTTCCCACTAATTTGAAAGAAAAGAGTCGGTGAAGCGATGCGACTCTTCCATACAAATGAGTGGGAAAGAAAAAAATCATAAGACCTGAAAGTCTTGACGAACTCTTTTCAATAATTTGATGAAAAATAATATCGATTTTTTACGAGCAAACATTTTTTTAACTAATTCGAAACGCTGCAATTGTCAATTTTGTCAGTAAAACAACTTACCGTGATTAAAAGATAAACAAGATAAACTCTCTAATAACCTCTTTGCTGATAATTTTTCTTGAACAAAGTATAGTCACTTTCAGTAAATATAAATTGTTCTTCATCCAGCCATCCATTGATGCATCAAAACAAAGATTTTTCTTACTCGAGAGCTCCAAAGAACGAAGGCCTAAGTGGCTGAGTTGAGAAACACTTTTCCGTCGCACTTGATACTCTTGAAAGCCTTGTCAGTACTTCACAAAAGAGAGTACCTCTACCTACTCATGAAAGATGAAATAAGAACTTTTAATGCACGAATAGTATGCCGAACCCACTACGCGGACGGACGGCTTCTTAGTTATTGTTCAACGACTAAAACCATAAAAGGACGGGTATGTTTAGCTTTAGATATAAGTATATTTTTGTTTGGGATGAGGTTGATTAACTCTGATAGTAAAAAAATATTTCAGAAAAATAAAAAAAATACCAGCAAAAATAGTTTTATGATATTTTTTATTATGATTTTAGTTTATGAAGCATTTAAGGAGAAGGTACAGTATTTATAATATTTTTTTTCTGTATAATACAAACATTTATTACATCATCCATGAATCTTACATAATACAATCTTTTTCTTATTTTCACTTACTTGTCTTTTTGTTTCCGTGTTTCTGGTATGTAATTTATTTTCATATGATTTTTTGTTTTGTTTATATAAACTTGAATATGGCAAGACATTTCGTCAAATAGAGAGATTCTTCTTATTTAAATAAGTTTGTCTTCTTTTGCAGTCAGGCTATGCAAGACTTTCGCGCTTTAAGTATCGTTTACACCTATTTATATTTTGTCAAAATTTTACTAATATAAAACTTTTACTTTATTTTTTTCTTATTTTTTGAATGAACACCCTGTAAAAAATTGTTTTTTCTTTTATCTTTTTTATATTTTACACATTATTCCATATAAACTATATATATATTTATTATATACGCATTTAATATTAATTTTATTTAATATTTTGCTAGTTTTCTCTTCAATAACTATTATTAAAAAATCTTTTCTTTCCTTCCATAATTATTTTTATCGTTATTTTTTTTTCTAACGTACATTATTCTATTGAAAATGTTATTTTCTTGCAGGTTACACCGAGAAAGAAGTTTCTTAATTGTATTGGGAACAGTGTAGTTGTATATAGAATTTTTGGCAACTTTTATTAAATTTAATTTTCTTTTACTTTTTGGGAGTATTTTTTCTTTGGGCTTGTAAATAAAATTATTGTTGTTCTTGAGAATATTTAGGTTTAATTTTTTGGTAGGACGTTGGTCTTCGTCTATTCTTTGAAAAAAGTCAGTGGAATAGATTGGCTAGTTGGAGAAACTATTTTTTTTTCATGTGATCAGTTCTTTTTGGAGGCAAGTTAAATGGAAGTTGGCAAGCCTATCTACATGATTTCGAATTTTATTTTTGCAATATAATTTACTGAAAGAAATTTTGTTTTGATCTTTTATTGAAAATCTGATCAAAGAAGCTAACATTTATATATAATCTTCCTAAATAAAAATAGGTCGAAATTCATTTTGAAAGCTTAAGAAAACAGAGTTTACATAAAATCTTTGGCATTCTTAATTCAATATTTAACTAAAAAAACAGAATTTGGTGTAAAAGAACGCGAGGATTATACTTTGTTTACTTAACTTAATTTTAATAAACATGTACAATTTTAAAATTTAAAACATGGAAAATATTAATTTCTTAAGGCAAACATTGAATTTGACAACAAACAAGATTCTTAAAATTTTAATTTCTTTTTCACCGAAACAAATAATTAATATTTAAATCATTTTCGTACTTTTTATTATAAAACCTTAAATTTGTCCAAACCATTAAGTTAATTTACTCCTTTTTTATAGAAGGCTTAACCACTCTTGAATAATTTGTTTATACCTACAGAAGTTTACCTAACCACCTTATAATCTTTTGGCATCGCTTATATTTTTTGTTTTGGTTCTCATTTTTAATTACTAAAAATATTTATAAATATAATTTAAATTTTTAATAGTTAACAAATAAATTTGGAATAGGTAAATGTCTTGTTTCATTATTTTGTATTTTCGAATGAAATGTTTGAGATTTTGATGTATAATCGCTTCTTAATTTAATTAACATAATTATATATATATATCTTTTTATTTTTGATTTTATGTATAATTTAATTTTATGTTTTTACTTATCATTTAACATTAAATCATCTCTATGTTATTTTTTTGTTTCGATCCTCGAACTTAAAACTCTGTGTACAAAGGCAAACAAAATATAATAAAAAAATAAAAAAAAAAACAAACAAAGCAATTTCAGCATGAATAAAAATTCACCACAGGAATGTATGTATAATTTTTTGTTTTTTGATTGACTGATTATATTTTTGAAATTAATTTTCAATCGATATTTTTCACAATCCATGTGAAACCGGTATGTGATGGAGACGCCCTCTAGTGTTGACAATTGGCTGAACATTACTAACAACAATCACAGCAAATGAGATGAATAGAGTTTCTAAAGCGGTTAGGAGACTGCCAGAAAGTGGTCTACCACTATTGGGTGGTTCATTGGAAAGTGTGATGAATTTTTCGACTCTGGTCCAATCACTTAGTCCGGCTAGATTTTTGGACGCAGCACGCATTAGGTAGGTTGTGTTGGCTTCCAGGTTGCCAATTAGAAATGTTGCTCCTGAAAAAAATTTACAAACGAGAAAAAATTATTGAATTTTTTTCGGGCGAAATTTTGTGGTTCTATCAAAAGGGAATATTTCTAAATGAGTAAGAGTTCATTAACTTGACATTTCCTGTAGTCACAATTTCAGTGGGATATTCATGTATTTGATCTTACATTTTACCAGACGTTTGAGAAAATACGAAATGGTAGATAGTGAAAATGACTGGAAAAAATTCTAAGTTTGTTCATTATATATCGCTTGATAAGAATTAGCTTTTATATTTGTGTACCTGTACCTACATTTCTTTCGCTTGAAATAGGTAAACATTTTCACTGCAATCACGTGAAAAGTATGTGATTAGCTACACTTTTCAGTTTTCTGAATAAATCCTTTACCAAGACTAGAGCTGATAGTGTCCTTTAATGTCATGAGTGAAGAAAAATTTCCCGCGAAAAATTTAATTTTTTTTATCTCTTATTTTTATTTCTTGTTTTTTCTTGTCAATGAGTTAAGTGTTCTTTTGAATATTCTACCTGCACATTTCTCTTCTACCAGTGTGAAACACTAGGCTAGAGGAGAAAAACTGAGTTCTCTTCACACACAAAATATGGGGCGAAACGTTTGATAAACCTCTCCGGACTTTTCTCTTACTTCTATCATACGACAGTAGCATTTCCAGCATCAAATTATATTTTTCACATTTAATATTTTCGCATGAAAACTTAACTCACAAAAGTTTTTTGTCAGTTAAAAACACTTTTGATTAAAAAATCAAAGCTAACATTTAATAAAGATGTTGAAATATTATTGTGAACTACCTATCATTCTTTCTCTCATTACAACGCTCATACTTAAATCTAAGTTATACGTCACTGATTATACCATTGTTAAACCTGTTAATTGAATTCTATGCTTGCTGTTTAACTTTATACCATTTATACTTTAGTCTCTAATAAACTGTTGAACTCGACGTTTGCTTTTTAATTACTTGGAACTCATATCAGGTTATGGGCCCAGAAGTTCTCGCAAAGTAGAATTAAAAAGTAAACGGTATTTTTGTTTTATTGAAGTTCAAGTTAATTTGTTTAATTGGTTGGTAAATGAGTATGGCTCTTTATCAAATTGAGAAATTGGATGAGCATAATTACGATGCTTGGGCCGTCCAAATGAAAAGTGTGTTGGTCATCACTAGTCTATGGTCGTATGTCGACGGTAGCGTGGTTAAGTCAGAGGCCATGCAGCCAGCTGAAATCCTTGAATACGATACTAAAGATGGTAAGGCGCTTGCGTCCATAATACTAAATATAAAACCATCTCAGGTTAATCACATAAAGCATTGTAAAACTTCGAAATCCGCGTGGGATGATCTTAAGCAAATTTATCAACCACGAGGTCCCGCTAGAAAAATCACGTTATTTAAACAGTTATTGAACATTAAGCTCGGTGAAAAAGAAAGCATGGCAGATTTTATCAATCGTTTTTCTGATGTTGTTGAAAAGCTTAAGGAAATTGATTTTTTAATTAACGATGAGTTGCTTTCGATTATCTTGCTCTCAAGTTTGCCAAAATCTTTAGAGAGTTTTGTAGTCGCGATTGAATCTCGCGATGTGTTGCCTACAATGAGTGTTCTCAAAGTTAAGCTCTTGGAAGAGGGTGATAGACGTTTGGACAAGGGCGACGTCGTTTATAAGGATGATGTGAGCTGCGAGCAGGCCTACGTCGCACGTGCAGGAAATAATTCTAAATTTCCCAATAAAAGAAGATCACTAGGAAAATGTTTTAACTGCGGTAGGCGAGGGCATTTTGCTGCAAATTGTCGTGAACCAAGAAAAAGAAACGAAAGTAAAGTTGTTGCTACATTTTCTATGTTGTCGGCCTCTTACAACGATGTACTTGGTCCGAATCATTGGTGCCTAGATAGTGGGGCCACGGCGCATATATGCAGTGATGAGTCCTTATTTATTGATAAAAAAGAGTGTGTGCAAGAAGTTAAGCTAGCAGGCAACAATTTTGTAACGGCCACCGGAATTGGTACCGTTGTTCTCCATACAAAACTGTGTCACCTGACCTTGAAAAATGTGCTTTTCGTTCCCGGTTTGAAGGCAAATTTCGTATCCATAAGCAAGGTGATTGAGAACGGATGCAAAGTTGAGTTTTCCAAAAACAATGCGCAAATCAAACAAAATGGTAGAACTATTTTATATGCATGCTTAGACAATAATCTTTTTACTTTTAAATATAATCATAATGAAAATTTATATGCATGCAACTCAAGTTCCAACAATTTGCAAAAATGGCATGACAGATATGGCCATCTTAATATGGGCAGCTTGAATAAATTATACACAAAGAACATGGTGAATGGCGTTCTCTTAGGAAATGCCCCTGATAACTTTCAGTGCAAAATTTGTATGAAATCCAAAATTTGTTCGAAACCATTTGCTCACGAATCGTCGACGCGATCTGAAGATATTCTGGACCTTGTTCATACTGATGTATGTGGCCCTATGAGAACAGTTTCTCTTGGAGGCGCAAGGTATTTTGTCACCTTTATTGATGACAAATCGCGCAAGATATTTGTGTATTTTATAAAAACGAAAAGTGAGGTCTTCGACGTTTTTAAGAAATTTCATTCAATGATTGAATGTAAGACCGGAAAACGTTTAAAAGCATTGCGTAGCGACAACGGGACTGAATACCGAAGCCATGAGTTTACAGAGTTTTTAGAAAACCGTGGCATTTCACGTCAGTTTTCTGTGGTATATACTCCACAACAGAATGGAGTCGCAGAACGTGCCAATAGAACTGTTGTAGAGATGGCAAGATGCATGCTCCTGCAATCTGGTCTAAATGAGAACATGTGGGCCGAAGCTGTTAATACGGCCGTGTATATACGGAACCGATGCCCTACGAAGATTTTGATGAATGTAACCCCTGAAGAAGTATGTACCAACAGAAAGCCAGATGTAAGTCATCTCAGGATTTTCGGATGTACAGCAATTGCTCTTAAAAAGGCTAACATTAGGTCAAAGTTTCATCCAAAGGGTGAAGAATTTGTCATGGTTGGATATTCCAACACCTCAAAAGCATATCGGCTATACGACAAAACAAATAAAAGAATTGTTGAACGAAGAGATGTTTCATTTTTAGAAAGCGAAAATCAAGCGAACGATTTGACTGATCTTGGAAGTTATTTGATTGAAGAAAGTGATGAGACCGAGGGACATGTTGAACATCAGGTGAAAAATGACGATGATAACGAGATAGTAAAAGAAGAAGAGTCGAATTTAGTAAGACCTGGTAAAGAAGATGCTTTAGAAGAGCATCAGGATCAAGAATTGGTCAAGCAAGACAATAAAAATCCAGACAGGCCAAAAAGATACCCGAAACGAAAACGTTCAGCTACGAGTAGTGAAGATGATGTTGATGATGCTGTCAAGACTCCAACATTTGGTAAAGGAAGACCAAAAATCATTAGATCTGGAAAACCTGGAAGGCCAAGGAAGCAATTTAATGTATTAAACACCATAGAGACAACCAAAAACATAATTATTTCCCAAACAGTAACAGAAGCTCTATCGTCACCTGAATCTGCGATGTGGAAAAAAGCTTTAGACGAAGAATACGAAACCCTGATGTCTAACAGCACATGGAATCTCGTGAAACCGCCTGAAGGAATCAAGCCAATTGGTTGTCGGTGGGTTTTCGCTATAAAACGTGACGAAGGTGGGGAGGTGAGAAAATTCAAAGCAAGGCTAGTTGCCAAAGGTTTTGCGCAGACATATGGAACGAATTTCAAGGAGACGTTTTCACCTGTTTTGAGGTATTCTACGATTCGCTCAATCTTAGCGTTAGCTGTGGAGAAGAAACTCATGCTGCACCAAATGGACGTGTCTTCTGCATACTTAAATGGAGAGCTTCAGGAGGATGTTTACATGGAGCAGCCAGAGCATTTTGTTGACCAACAAAATCCAACAATGATCTTAAAGCTTCGAAAAGCTCTGTACGGGCTGAAACAATCTGGTAGAGCATGGAACCAGAAATTAGATGCTGTGTTGAAGTCAATTGGATATCGTCAATGCATGAGTGAGTCTTGTGTCTACGTTGCTGGTGGTGGAGATGGAGGTGGTCATAGAATTATCGCGGTATATGTCGACGATTTCATTTTGGGCGCTGAATCCGAACAATCGATAGATGAAATGAAGGCTCAAATCAAAAGTGAATTCAAAGTTGTTGATAATGGTCCCTTTCATCATTTCCTTGGATTCGAAATCAGTCGAGAGGGAAAAACAGGAGCGATTTCAGTCTGCCAAAGTCAACTTATACTGGACCTTTTACGGGAGACTGGTATGGTTCAATGTAAACCGAACCCAACGCCGTTGGAAGCTGGCCAGCAATTTGGCTGTCAGGGCAACTGTAAAAGGACTAATCGGGAACAATATCAGTCAATAATTGGCTCCTTAACTTATCTTGCAATATCAACACGCCCAGATATAGTCCACTCCGTTAGCAAATTGGCTCGATTCAATGCAGATCCTCACGAGGAACATTGGACTGCAACTAAACATTTGTTGAGGTACTTGAACCACACTTTTAAATATAAATTGCGCTATTTTTCAACAGGTAAACAGCTGGAAGGTTTTGTTGATGCTGACTGGGGGAGTGACGTCACAGACAGAAAGTCGTATACAGGCTTCGCATTTCTCCTTGGTGGTGCTGCAATTTCGTGGGAGTCCAAAAAGCAATCCACTGTTGCATTGAGCAGTACAGAGGCGGAATATATGGCTCTATCCGCATCAGCGAAAGAAGCTGTATACTTAAAGCGATTAGTATGTGAACTTGGAGGCTCCGAATTTGTTTCATCGCATGTGACCTTGAATGGTGATAATTTAAGCGCTCAACAGCTTGTGAAGAATCCTGTCCACCATCCGCGAAGCAAACATATTGACATAAAATATCACCATATAAGAGAAGTCTATACCAACGGTTCTATTGATTTAAATTACATTCCAACAAATGAAATGTTGGCTGATGTCTTAACTAAAAACTTGCCAAAAGTAAAACATAACAAATTTTGTAAGTCTTTAGGTTTTGTTGAATAACATTGTTACTAAAATGTATTTAATGCTTATTTGGAACTCACTGTATATTTATAGTTATTTCGCGTTGAGGGAGAGTGTTGAAATATTATTGTGAACTACCTATCATTCTTTCTCTCATTACAACGCTCATACTTAAATCTAAGTTATACGTCACTGATTATACCATTGTTAAACCTGTTAATTGAATTCTATGCTTGCTGTTTAACTTTATACCATTTATACTTTAGTCTCTAATAAACTGTTGAACTCGACGTTTGCTTTTTAATTACTTGGAACTCATATCAAAAGAATATTTCCGCATTTTTATTGAAAAAAAAAATTCCTCAGGGAGTAATCAAAAATTCACGTCACACTGAATGTGATAATCCTAATCATGTCTAAAAGCCCCCAAGCCTTAATTTATTTAATCCAACAAACATTTCTCATGATTTATGTCCCTGTCCTCAAAAATAAAAAAAAGTAAAATAAAATAACTTACCATCTTCGAATGGGAAATCCTTTCGCTTGGCATAGCTCCAATTGCCAGCGGCCGACTTGAACTCATAGTCGGTCATGTATTCAATTCGGAAGCCGTTCACGTCCATTGGACTTCGCACTGGTGTTGTTCGTACAGAGCCAACATCCACATCGAATGTATTCGAGTTGAAACCTCGCAACTGAAGATGACTGGGTGGTGGTGGCTTGGTGCCCTTCTCCAGCAGAGTTGCTCGCTCAATAGCCCCTTGACTATTGGCCGCCTTGCATTTGTACATGTCGTAGAGTGTCTCATCTTTGATATCTATCACAAGAGTCGAGATGTACGCTTCGTTGTGAATGGAGTACTTATCGGCAGAGTGTAGACGTTTCTTGTTGCGGTACCAAGTAAAATTTGCTGGCGGCTCGGCAATAGCTTCGCATGAGATACTTGTCTTGCCGCCTACGTAACCGAACTGGTTGCTTACGTGGTGCTTGTGTGTCCAAAATGGCTTATCTGGGTATGGGAAAAAAGTATAGAGTCAAAAAGAAGGGAAACAGAGTCATTTACGAGAAATTAAGCTCCAGTTGCATTTCGATGTCATGAAATGGAAGTTGGGGTGCAATGCTGACTGGCTGCTGCTTCGTTACCTAACTATTAACATGAGTGTGTGTTATTTCAGAAATTTCAAGGATTTCCATGAGAACATTGAAAATGGGAGAATGAAGAGCAGGAACTAGGATCAACGTTCAGACAGAAGTTAAGTAAGAAAGTTCAGACTATAGTCCTTGGCAATGATGACGATGGCTATGGCTAAAGGAGGTCTAATTTCTGAAATCTCAGTTAACGAATCCATGGTATTTGTGGGATCAGGACGAGAGGATTACTTCTTGAAGAGTCGGCCGTGAGTGGAGAGTTGAGTGCTTAAGCTGTTGGATTAAACTGAATCGCTTGTAGGCAAGCAAATACCACAACCATCATATCCTGGCTCCTTAAAGCAATTATCTACAGTTCATGTGTGTGGAATGAAGTGCGAGGACTATATAAGAGGAGAAAGTTTTTGGATAATGCTACAAATCTGTGCGCCTCAATTTGTGTAACGGCTGCGTTTTTGGGCTCTTTAAAAAGTTGTGTAAGGAAGCAGATATGAAACTGCTGTGCCAAAGGACTACAGGAAACAGTTCTATAAAAGTGGGTGTAATCTCGGTACGGGATGACGATGGGCGGTGTTATTGTGAAAATTGAAATTTCATGGTTATTGTGCTGCTGGCTGCATGAAATAATCGTGGTTAATCTTTTGTAGTAAAATTTGATGTGAGATGAAAGGGGAATGAGAGGCTTAACAGGTTTTGCAAATAACTTGTACAAATGATAGAAGGAAATGGAATGAATTTAAAGATAAAGATGTGGCTTAAAGTTTCTGAAGAGGTATTTCTGCACCAGTGGGAAATTGAATTGAGGGAATATTTGAAATGTGCTAATGGCGAACAAATGAAGCAAAAGTTGTGTGAAGCATAAGATTAGATGGATAGTTATCTTCCCATGAGGCAATTACAAAATAACTTTGCATATATACTGCTTGGATGCTTGGAGTTAAGTACTAGCTTGAAGGTGGCAAATTTGATCCGTGAAACCTATTAATCTGCAGTCAAAAGAAATGGAATGCATCGAATGACTTAAAGGCTTTTTGAGAGCAGTCAATAGCTTTAAAGTTAATTGTTTTTCTTGCTTAATGCTAATGCTAATGTGCTAGCTTAATATTAAATTTTTGAATACTACCACTCTCAAATTGATGGTCTGGAGCTCTCAGGAAATTAAAATATGTAAACCTTAAAGTAAGAAAAAACGTTTTGTTTCAAGACTTGGTTCCTAAATTATTGCAATATCGAACTTTTTCGGGCAAATGTGTGTTGAACATTCTACCTGATTACTCACTTTAAAAGAAATGTCTTATATTTCTCATATTCTGGTTCGAAGTGGTTTAAATTCCATCATCCGTTGCTATCGTTTGAATCTCGAACTTAAAGTTTCTTACCCCAACTACCTTCAAAGTTTCCTACCCTAATGGTATTCCCTACGAAAATTCCCCGCACTTTACAACATCATTTCTTATCAGTAATAATACCCCCACATTATGTACACTTCCAAGCTGTCAAAAAACGTTATCTAATGCAGCATCATTAGTTTTCCACCAGAATTAAGGGTAATCCACCCGAGAGCACAGAGCTTAAGTGCAATTAGTAGTCCATTCATTAAATGAAATAATAACGAAAACAAAAATCACTTCGCTCCTCTCCCATGTCACTATCGAAGGATAAATTAATTCTACCCCAACTTGTGATATCTTTTCTCGATGCCATCAGACGTTGGCATGCAAATTTTTCCATATCTCTTGAACAGCCACAAACGTAGCCAAAGGAACCAAAAACTGACCAATATGCGACAACAGGCCACCAGATAGACGACACGAGTGATCTGGCAGACCAAAATTTTATGTGGGCAAGACAGATTTTGCGAGGCCCTGTTCTGTGGCGACCTGAAGGCGGATTTTATAAAATAATTAAAAAAAAACAATTAACACTGCAAAGTTCTTATTCATAAAAATACAAACTGTCGTCTCCACCTTGCATACATTTCTTGAATGAAACAATTTTAAATATTTGTATTTCTTTATTAAAGGAACAGAAATTTCCTGCTTTTAACTTTACTAAATTATTTAATTTATTGTTTCGTAATTCAGCCTAGATGCTATGTCTATGTCTGATTCAATCGATAAAACAGCCAAAGCTGAAAGTCTTTCCTGGCTCATTGTGTTTCTTAAATAATTTTTTTTATTAATTTTAATTTTGAAAAACTCCTTTCAGCAGAGGCTGTTCTTACTGGAATTGTGCACAAACAGGGTAACTTTGGGTAAGAGAAACGAAATAAAATAAAAAGGCTTTTCCTAATCGTGACGGTGATAGATGCACATTCTTATCAATTTAAAATTAAGAGTAATTAAAGTAAAAAAACACGTACATAAGTTAAATATTGAAACAATGAATTTCTGTATTTTCTCGAAAACTAATGCCCGATTTCATGAACAACTTTTAAACACTAAACAGGGTTTTAAACCGTAAAATGAGATTTTTTGGTTTCACCAAGCGCTTAGATACTTTTTGAAACTAAATGGCAATTTTTGACTCATTAAATTTTAAAAGTGTCATTGAATATTTTAAAAAGTGAATATAGCGCTTTCTCATTTTTTCTCACATAATTTTCATGAGGATGTCAATTTTGACAAAAATTTCCCTGAAATTTCCCATTTCAAGTTGGTGAAACTCAAAAGTTTTAAGGGTCTGATAAAATTTAAAAAGATTTTTGCTAAAAGTACTTTTAGTGTTTGTTTATGAATTTGGGTATTAGTATTTTTAATTTCCAGCAGTGAGGCATTAAGATGAAAGATTTTAAACTTTTTTTTTGAAACTTTTATGTATGAAGCTTAGTATTATTAATACGCAGATGCTCTCTGCAAAAACAATGAAAAACTGAATTGCATTCGTTTTTGGAAACGATAAGTGGCCGAGAGACTTATGACACGTTCAAAGTAAAAATGAAACACGAAGTTGTTTATGTAATGCAATTTAAGATGACGAATATTTTCACGTTTTGTCCAGGTTAAAAGAAAAACAGCAACACTGTTTGCTTTTTTTTCATGTTTTTTCTATTTTTTGGGAACAAGAATCAAATTGACAATGAAACTTACCTGATAACTCCTAAATTCAATGGCGCAAAATTATAATAGTCCGCTAATGAACAATTTTAGTGTGATAAAAGCTAAAAGCTAGTATCACACTAAAATTGTTCAATAGCGAACAATAATTTTGCGCCAATATTTTTAAATATTTGAGCGCGTTCCTGCCTTCCAACATACCTTAATATAAGACCTAAGTATGTCATCGGCCTAAAGTTTTGGAACACATCCAAAATCATAACTTCTATTGTTTTCGTGGTGCGTTTAAGAAAAATGTGTTATGACAATTTCAAAATTCTATCAAGTAAATTTGCAAAAGCGATTATAAACAAAAGAGAATTGTCAGAATAGAAAATCACATCTCTTCTCTCTGTTTTTACAACGCTCATTTCTTCATGTACGCGGAAGTTAATCTTTGCTAGCGACTGCGTTGCGGGCGTGTGGTACTTTGATTTGATTTGTTGGCTTTCTAGCAAAGAAAGTAAACAAATAAAACAAGAAATTCTCCGCATTGGTCGGCGCGGCAAGGATTTACTCGCGATAGTTACGCAACGTAAGCAAATGTTGCCAGACTAAGAAAAAAAAATATTTCACAACAAAATTGATTAATTTCTATTTTTATTTTATTCTCTCTGAAGCAATACATAAACATTTTTGAGGCGCGAGGCCCCTTGTACCGCGAGGCCGTGGGCGATGGCCCACGTCGCCCACGCCTTACGCCGCCTCTGTGATCTGGGATACCAGAAGATAAATGAATTAATTTCGCAAAATCCTTTTCAATTCGTTCAACGGGAATATTCCACCATTTTGTAGCAAAACCTAAGAGTATCAACATTTGGGTGAACGAAAAGCAAATCCCAAAGCAGTAGTATGGGATTTCGTCTCTTTTGGTTGCACCAAGATACCCACACCAAACGTAGAAAATCAAATGATTTCTGGTAAATCTAGCCAGGGATGGAGTATGATGTTATGAGGACAAAGTGTGTTCTAAAATCAAAATACAGATATTTTAATATTATGATGAAACAACATTCTGATATGGCTCCTAAAATGTTGGCACGGTTGATAGATTTATATAACACAAATTGTGATGATTATTATTTTGGCAATTTTAAACTCGAGGCCGAACACTGCACCTAATCCACTCCTGTTGATGGTCAGTTATTACTTGCAGGGATTTTTTGTTCAAATTGTTATACTCGCCACGATTTCAAATGAAATATTGGAAAGATTTCCTCTATCTCCATTGAACAAAAAACACACTCACACATGAACGGCATTGGCATATCTTAGAATTGAAATACCAATGTAGAATAATCCAACAGCCAGGAGCAACAACAGTGAGCAAGACGTGAAGGACAAAGATGATTTTCAATGTAAATAATACTCACGTTCGATTTTCATCAGGACAGTTCGTTCTTGCACATCCGAGATATCCTTTGTAAATTGATACGCTTTGCACGTATATTCGCCGGTGTCATTTTGCGTCACCTTGTGTATAAGTAATCCATCAGCTAGCTTGCGGAACTTCGATGTAGCTGCTGGTTGAACAAAATGTAAGAAAAAAAAAACACAACAACAACAGCTATAAGGACGATGAACGAATACTGAACCAACAATGAAAAACATGCAAGTTAAAGGTCCTCACACTGAACCACCACTCGAGGATACAATTTGTATATGGGAGTTAAATCCCTTTTAAGATTCAATTTTAATTTTTTGCCATCAATGCAATGGCAAGGGATTCACCGAATGGATATCATCTTCTCTAAAATCGCACTGCAGGATTAAAAACAGGATTTAAGTGGAGAGTGTTGGAAGGATAACGAGTCAAAGTTCGATTTGTTGCGAATGGTGGTAAGTGTGGGAGGCACTTGAGCGTGGGAAAATTTATAGGGTAGATGAGTTTTGAAGCGGATTTCCAGCTTCCAGATACATACAGAATTCAATTGGTTGTCCATTAAGCTGCCAGGATACTGTCGGTTCGGGATCGCCCTTAACCTCGCACAGAATCGTCGCATTTTTTCCTTCTTTGACGGTTAGAATGGTCGCATTCTCGGTGAATGAGATTTTCTCTGTGCACATATACAAAAATGGAAAAAGCCAACGATAACAAAATTCTTATGAAGAGAGCTTAGTGGTTATTGACACTTACGATACACAACAAGATTGAACGACTTGTTGACGTTCGCTGTTCCATCTACATCTTCACATGTCCAATTGCCCTTGTCGCTAAGGGCGATGTGCACAAAGATGAGGGCCAATTGTCCTGTTTTATTGATTTGAAAATTTATGAGATTTTTTTTTTTTTTTTTTTTTTTTTTTTTTTTTTTTTTTTTTTTTTTTTTTTTTTTTTTTTTTTTTTTTTTTTTTTTTTTTTTTTTTTTTTTTTTTTTTTTTTTTTTTTTTTTTTTTTTTTTTTTTTTTTTTTTTTAAGAAATTTCTTTTTGAAGAGAACTTACCTGGAGTCTTCTCTTCGACGTGTATACGGCCCTTGACGTCCTTCATGATTTCGCCTTTTGGAGATTTCCAATGGACTTTAAAGTCGGTGGGAGCATTGCAGAGAACTATGTGCGATTCGTTGGTGAAACGAACTACTTTATCGGTGGATGGACTAAGTGCAAGGACATCATCGCTGGCCACTACTGTGTAGGCTGAAAGGAAGATGATACGAATCGTTAGATGATAATCAAACATTGCTTAACGATTCACTATTCTTCTTAAATTTAATTTACATTAGTTAACATTTTTTTTTTAAGTTACATTTTCATTTTGCAAAAAAAATAGGTTTAAGTCTGTTGGAAAAACATCAAGCAAACTTTTCTATAAAATCAGAAGTAAGGAAAACACTTCCCCAAAAAACACGACCAACTACAAGGCCACAAGTTCGCAGAAGTAAAACTTATCCCCAACTGTCACCCCTGCAATTGTTTCTCTGAGAAAAAAAAAGTCAAAAAGCTATTTGAAAACATTTTTAGCGGTTGTATTGAGATATCCTTTTCTTAAACATTTCCAAGGAGTTGCAGGGAACAGTTCTTTTTTTTTCTTGACTTAGAACTATCCTGGAGAAACTTTATTAAAACGAATGTTTTTCTTTTCCATTTCGCAACAATGCAGTTATTGTTGTTGTTGCTTCTTTCAATGGGTAGGTAGGACGAACAAGAATAAAAAAAATAGCATAATACTTATTACATGTTCGATGTGAACAAAATTCTCAAGAAAAACTATTCTGGCAGCTTTGCACTGTAGTGCCTCTCCAGCAGCGTCTTACATCCGCCTACACCCACTCTTCCTGAACAATTTTTTGAAAAGAAATTTACATGAAGTTGAACTTTTTCCATTTCAGCATTAAAATGAAATTAAAAAAAAGTAACGAGAAACGTAAGAGTTACATCTACGCCGAACACGAAAGAGGTAGAAAGTTTATTTTTTTCACTGCTTGTTCAAAATTCTATTTTTTGGTATTTTCATTTCATGAACAACGCTTGCATTACAATCATATAAGTTGGCATGGAAGCGGAAAGACTTTCCCTTAAACTATTCTTGCAAGCTCTTATAGAGCCCCCACTGGCTTCGGCGCCATATTATTGGTTAAAAATGAAATGCATTTTCATAGTTAAGTGCAATCTACCATATTTTCGGAGACAGAACTTATATTCATAATTTGATATTTGACGGGTTGTAGAATTTTGGCTGAGGGGAAAGGATGTATTTCATCTTGGATGGCTGGAGGCAACCTATATATGTGATGGATTAAAGTGTCCTCGTTTTTTTTTTTGTTTTTGTTTTTTTCTTTTTATATTTCGTGGAACTAGTAAAATTGTGTGGAAGAAAAAATTGAATTGATTGATGTTTGCTGAAATTATTTGAACGACATTTTTCCATTTGACTGATTGCTAGTTCTGAATCAATGTTATATTTTTTATAGAGAACTTCCGCTGATGGGTGCTTCCTTTTTTTTTAATTTATGAACTTTCAAATATCATCGAACATTTTTTTTGAATATATTTGTAATTGTAAAAATACGAAGCTTTGCAAAACTTTTTATTGAACCAAACACATGAAAATATTTTAATAAACAGTCGGATAGGTGTTTTCCAAAATTCTTCTTTCCTCAATTTCGAACAATTAGCATTCAAAAGAGCATCTGTAGATAAATGCACAAACTCTAATGGGAACTTGTTGACTGAGCTGGTTGAGGATTTCGGTTTCTTTATTCTAAATGGGACATCCAGAAGTGATCCCACTGCCAGTTTTACGTTCATTTCTTCTCAGGGAAGCTCTGTTATCGACTACTGCTTAGCCAAAGGTGATTGGCTCGAAATTGTAAGAGATTTCGAGGTGATTAGTGCTACATATTCATCGCATCTTCCCATAGGTGTTTCCTGCGAATTAAGGACCCGAGAACACGTTTCGACAGCAAACAGAAGAAATTTACTGCAGAATCCAGTTAATCTTCCAAGCCTGGTCTCAAGTACAGTAGACGACTTAACGGACTTAATATTTGATACCATCAGAATATCGGCCGTCAGAAGCTCACAAAATAGAGGACTTAACTACAAATCATGTTGGTATGACGAAGAATGTAGAAGAAGTAGGAACAAATCGTTTGCGCTGCTTAAAATCTTTAGAAAAACAATTAATTTGGCTTCTAAATCCTTATATCTTCAAGCAAATAATTCATATAAAAAACTCAGTTTCAAAAAACAACAGTAGGTATTTGAAAAAAATGGCGTTGAATCTCATTCATTGTAATGATCCTAGATCATTTTGGTCAAACGTATGCATTCTAGCTGGCCGAAGTAATAAGTCGATGGTCTCTGCAATTGATGTCGATACATTGGCTACTTATTTCTAAACACTTTTCATAGCAGACCCTGCTCACACGAACATTAGAACATTAGAACATGAGTTAGACTCCCAGTTTTCAATGTTAGAACTTCAAGTTGCGTTGAAGTTTAGATGGCATCCTAGCCGAATTCTACAAAAATGCCAGCTCACAATTTCAAGAACAAATTTTATTTTTACTTAAGAAGATTTTTTTTGAGGAGACAATCCCAAACAGTTTCCGGTCTTCGTATATTTCTGCTATTTTCAAAAAGGGAGACACTTACCTTCCAGAAAATTACAGGGGAATCTCTGTTCTTAGTTCTCTGCGGAAAATTTTTACGCAAGTATTATACCTAAGGCTTGTTACTTGGGTTGAAAGAAATAATAAAATAAGTTGCTTTCAGGCTGGGTTCCGAGCGAATCTTTCCACAGTAGACCAAATTTTCACTCTAACGAGTGTGGCTAGACGTTTTCTTGATAAAAAAAAGAATCTGTATGCATTCTTTGTTGATTTCAAAGCAGCTTTTGACACTATAAACAGAAATTTACTGCTATTCAAACTTTCAGGTATCGGCTTGTCTACAAAGTTTATAAGAATATATGAAAAACTAGTGACAAATACAAGTTCGGTAGTTAAAATTGGCGGAAGAACATCAAACAAATTCAAATCTGAAACGGGAGTTCCGCAGGGTTGTATTTTAAGTCCTACGATTTTCTCTCTTTTCATTAATGATACAGAAGATAAAATTCCAGACGGTGTTATGTTTGGAGATGTTCTTATCAAAGTGCTTTTATATGCAGATGACCTAGTAATTCTAACCGACAATGCTGAGACTTTGCAGCTCCAAATTAACAAACTCCAAATAAATAAACAATATTGGGACACTTGGGACCTTAAAATTAATACCTCGAAGTCAAAGATAATGGTTTTAAACCCCAAAATCGTAGTAACAGGACTGATCGCAACTGGCACCTTGACGGCTCAAACATAGAAATAGTGACTGATTTCAAATACTTAGGATTTACTATGACATACAACTTAAATCTCGATGCTCATTTAAAAGACAAAACGAAAGTAGCAAAAGCAGCTATTAATTGTATGTGGTCTAACTTCTTCAAAAACAACTCCATAGATGCGGCGACTAAATTTAAGGTATTTGAGGCAACTATCAAAAGCTCTCTCTTATATGCTAATGAAGTTTACGGATACCAGGAATTAGAAGCAATCGAATTGGTCCAGCGATACTTTTTTAAACGCGTTTTCAAACTCCCCTCCAATACACCAAATTACGCTATTTACATTGAATCTGGCCTACCTCCAATCTATTTAAAAAACCTTAAGGCTAATGCTGACTATATTGTTAAAGTCTTGCGGAGACCTAACAATAATATTCAAAAAAAGATTATGTTGACTGCTCTACGGGGAAGATACCATCCTTTTAAAAACTGGTATGATTTGGCATCAGAATATAACAATCCGTTGTCACTATGTACTGATGACTTAGAAGAACTGAGAAACGAATTATATGACCTTATTTGCATTATAGACGAAACTATGTATCAGAAATCACTAACCCGGGCAAGAGAGTCTGTTACAAGAACAGTTTCCTCTAAACTCAACCTATGCTTGGGGCATAACAACTATTTTAGAAACGATCTCACTGTCGATGAGATAAGCGTAGTCTTTAAAATGCGCGTTGAAATGCTTGAGCTTAACTATAGACCTCATAGAAATGATTTGAATGGGAATTGTTCTCTATGCAACCTCAATCAGGTTGAAAATATTTCTCACTTCTTAGCTTTTTGCCCAATCATACAAGAAATCCGAAGATTACATTTTAAGAAAATCTTTTTTACAATTGAAGAATGTTTTGCAATTTTAAATGGAGAAAGTGGTTGGAAAGCTCTTATTCGATTTGTTTCAGAGGCCCTAACGTATAGAAACATGTACATTTATTTTTAATACATGCGGTCTAATCATAATTTTTTGTTTTAGCTAAGCTAAAAGCCCATTTCGTGTATCGAAACACTTTAACCCTTTTGTTTTTGTTTATTTTGTATTTTACCTTTTCCGTTCTCGACTTAACTTTTAATTGTAATTTAATAAATTGTCATCTCCCTTATTGTATTTATTTAATTCATGTAATTAATTATGTTTTTTTCGGCAGACGGCTTATAAGCCATGCATGTATATCTTTCAAATAATTTTGTTAAATATCTTATATGAAAAAATAAAGATAATAATAATAATAATAATAATAATAATAATAATAATAATAATAATAATAATAATAATAATAATAATAGTAATAATAATAATAAATTAACATATTACCAATATGTCAGCAGTCAGATATCTCAATTGAATATTTTTAAATTTGCTAAAAACAAATTACAATATACCTTTCTTCTGATACCTATGTAACTTGATGAGTATCTTTGGGACAAAATAGGATTGCAGGGGTTAGTTTATGACTTTTACGGAAAACAAAACCAAGTAAAATTTAGTTCAATAAATTTCCGAAGAAAATGTTCTGAAAAGTTTTGAAATAGACCCGCCAAGACCGTTCTTCTGATGAATAATATTGTTCAAAAATCAGTTACTACAGTTTGAGACAAAAAAGAAGTTATTGTAGAAAGTAATATCATCCGTATTAATAAAAAATAACGCGTATTCCACTCTTAGCCACAGTTTTATAAAGCCATAGGATAAGATTCAATCCAATTAATTAATAAAAACAAGTTGTTTGCGGAAAATTAAAATATGAGGGTTGCGTCTCGGATAAAAACATAGCTTAAACTTCTACCTTTTTAACCCAGATCGTTTTATTATCACGGGGTAACCCATATGGGTTAGTGAGGATAATAAAACGCGGCTAAATAAGTGTCACTTGAAAAGCGTTTCCTATTGAAATTAAAAACGTCAGAGTTTGAAATTGCTAAAAATTATTAGGTCGTAAAAATACGATATTTCAAATATTTCGGTAACCAAGTTTCTCAGTATATACTTCTTAAACTTTTTGAAAAGAGCTTGGATTACTTTTTACTCGAGAAATTACATAATTTGTTTTTCTTTTACGAAAATGAAAAAAAAGAACTTAAAACTTTTGTTTTAACTTCCGCATTATGTCGCTTCGGTTGAGTTTCATTCGGCCGGCCAAGCAGAACATTATTTAATAATAGTCCATTCCATTTTATTGTGTCATTCTACCAACAACCCTCACCCCTCCATCCCTACAAATAAATAAAATGTTAATAAATTATTTTTATTGTCCTTAATGCTCCAAAACTTAAGGCAGGAATTCAATTCCAATGACTTTGTCTGTTTGCCTCAAACCAAAAGCCAAACCAGAGCGAAATCAACATCAACAACGATGTCAAAAGCTACAGGTCAATTTAATGCCTATCCATAAAAATCCCATTAAGTTGATTACTCTGACTCCCATTTAGTTAAATGATGATGACTGTGCCCGCGTCCCTTCATCATTATCATCAAAATGACGCTAAGCACATTACTGTTTGAATTCGTACAAAACCAATAAGTTTCAGACACCCAGATCCGCTTGCAATCGAAACGACAACTGTTCAAAGCAATTATACAAATTTCTGTATTTTACACTGTCATCGACCGCGACGCCAACAAGCCACCAAGCAGCAACCACAGAAACTAATTTCGACCTATATTTCTGAGTTCCTTTTGTTTCATCAAACATTTGGTCATAAATTCTGTGGTTTAAGCACAGTAGCAGTTGCCCTTAGCTTTCTGAATTCCTTCGTTTGTATTTCTCTTGTATTCGTTCTCCGTCGACGGTTTTTTCTGTTGCTTTTTAAATGGGCTTATTTTTATTTCCGAACTTTTTATTACTTCTCGAGTTTTTTTCTTTTCTTCTCTCAGCTTTGTCGATAAAAGCGGCAAGTGGTTTTTTTCCGTTTAGTGGGCGATTTATGGACTCCAAGGAACGTTTTGTAGCAGGGAATTTAAATGTTATTTGGAACAATAAAGAAAATAACCAAACACGTTTATTTTATTTAAAGATTTTTATTAAGCCGTTTTCACAACACGTCCACTTCGTTCGGATGATGCGTATAGAATGAATCTCTTTCTTTCTTATTTTCGTTCTTAAAACTAGTTACACACTAATACATACAAAATGGCAAGAGATACAAAGCGGAATAAAAGAAACTGACGCATGTGTAGATGGCTATCGGTTGTTTTAAATATAAAGGTATTCGGTTTGGGTTTGACTCAACATGTGTATAACAATGTCTTACGGGAAGAGTAACAATAACTAATACATGTGTAGATGACTATCGGTTGTTTGAATATAAAAGCGTTCAATTAGGTTTGACTCAATATGTGTACAATAATGTCTTAAGGGGAAAAGTAACGATAATCATTATAGCAATACGGTAGCGTGCAATACCTTAACATAAATATGTGCTTACTACTACAATTCGGCCATCCTGACCTTTGAGATCACCTGATCTCTACTTTGTTTTACATTTTTCACCTAACCAAGGTTTCATATTGCCGACCGCCCACACCCCTTGATATGGTAATCGTGACTGTTGAAAATTGTCTACATCTTCGAGCAGATATCTGTCATTTCGTAGGACTTTAGCAACCCGATACGGTCCTCTAAATTTCGGGATCAATTTCTTGGATGCGCCGGGATGTGAGTCAAAATTTTTTATCATCACGTAGTCTCCTGTTTCGTAGGATGTAGGATTACACCTTTTCTTGTCCACATAATTTTTGTTGTACGTCTGAGACTTTTCTTGTTCTATCACCGCTTTCTGTCTTATCTCAGTTAAATCCCGTTTTCCTATCCCGTCTTCAACTTCGCTTAAACTTTCAACGATTCTGTCTATTGGCTTACCTCTCTGATTTACCCCAAACAACATCACGCTCGGATGTTCTTTTATCGTTCGATTTACTGTATTATTTAGTGAATACTCTACCTTTTCTAATATGTGATCCCAATACATACCCTCTTCTGGTTTGACAAGTTTTGCTATCATTGGCCCTAAACTCCTATTGACTCTCTCTACCTGTCCGTTTGCTTGAGGCGATCCTGTTGCAATTTTTACATGCTGAATATCCCTTTCAGATAGAAACTCTTTAAATTCATTTGCTGTGAAGCAACTTCCTCTGTCTGACACTACGCATTTTGGCTTACTATATGCCCTAAAGTAATCAACCAACGCTTGCATTACTTCTTTAGTGTTTGTTGTTTTAGTAGGGTACAGTCTCACGAACTTTGTAAAAGCATCTATTACTACCAGTATATATTTCTTTACCTGTCTTGAATTATCCACCGGTCCATAGTGATCTATGTGTATTACTTCGAACGGAACTTTTCCTTTCGGTATAATATGGAGAAAGCCTTCTTCTCGACCTTGTTTAGCGGAAAAAGAAATACACTTAAGACAGTTTTGTATATGCGTACCTATCTTTTCTCTCATTCTAGGGAACCAATAACTTTTTGATATTAACTCGATTACTTTGTCTGTTCCTACATGACCGACTTCATCATGGTATCTATACATCACGTGATCTTCCATTTGTTCTGGCACTAGAAATACTACATTACCATCATTTTTCTTTTTATATATCACTCCGTTTCTCATTTCATATAAACCATGTTCTGCATTCTCTAACATTCTTTTCAACTTAACTATTTTTTCATCTTTTCCTTGACATATAATTAAATTTTCTTCAAAAGTATTAGTTTCCAACGTTAAAATATTCGTCGTCCTACTTAATGCATCAACATGTTGCATGCGAGTGCCCGCCCTGTGCTCCAACGTATAATCGTAATTTTGTAATTCCAATGCCCAACGAGCAATTCTTGGGTTGAGTTCTTTCTTGTTTAAAGTAAGGGTTAGAGAATTGCAATCTGTAACTATTTTAAACTTTCTGCCTTGAAGATAAATTCTAAACCTACTCAGGGCATTTATAATTGCGAGCGTCTCCAACTCGAAGCTATGAAATTTTGATTCAGCGTCTGTCGTTCTTTTGGAATAATAGAAGACTGGATGCAACTTTTTGTCTTCTTTTCTCTGTAATAGAATTGCTCCAAACCCTAGGGCACTGGCGTCGCAATGCAACTCTGTCTCGTCTTTTGGGTTATAAATTGCCAGTACTGGCATTTCTATCAATTTAGTTTTTAGTAACTCAAAAGCTTCCAATTGCTCTGGACCGAAATTAAATTTTCTATCTTTTCTAATCAAATCGTATAAAGGTTTTGCAATAGTCGAGAAATCCTTAACGAACCTACGGAAGTATGAGCATAAGCCCAAGAAACTCTGTACTGTGTGAGCACTTTGTGGAACCGGAAAGTTTTGTATCGCTTCGATACCCCTATCATCAGCCTGAATACCTTCACCAGTAATTGTAAAACCCAAATATTTAATTTTACTTTGAAGAAACTTACATTTGTCTATTCTAAGCTCCAGTTTATTTTCTACCATTCTCTTAAAAACTTCCTCAAGAATCAAAAAATGTTCGTCATAGGAATTCGTAGCTATCATTAAATCATCCAAATAGACTATCACCTTATCGTTTCTTATCATGTCTGCAAATATTTTGTTTATATGTCTTTGAAACGTTGATGGCGCGTTTTTGAGTCCAAAAGGCATTCTTAAAAATTCGTATTGGCCTAACGGTGTAATAAACGAAGTAAACTTAACCGAATCTTCGTGCATATATACGTGGAAGAACCCATTCTTCAAATCCAACTTTGAAAAAATAGTTTTACCCGCCATTCTGTCTAACAAATCGTCAATTATCGGTATGGGGTAGCTATCTTTTGACGTTACCTTATTTAAAGTTCTAAAATCTACACACATTCTGAGCTCTCCAGTTTTCTTCTTTACTAAGACTATAGGTGAAACGTACTCGGACTCGCTTTCCCTAATATAGCCTTTGTCTAAATATTCATCTAGCAACGAACTGAGTTCTCCTTTCTCAGCATAAGATAACCTTCTTGGACGACAATGAAAAGGTTTCACATCATTTAATGATAATTTCATTTTAGTTTTTACCAAAGGTTCGGCGGGGCGTTCGGCATACATATAACTATTCAAATATAACTCGTTTAATTGTTTTTTATACCGACAATCATTTAGCTCATCCACTTCTAAATTTAAATTTTCGCTATCAGTTTCTTCAATATTAATAGACATTAATTCTCTTTCAAAATTCGATCTGTTGTCAATTAACATACTTTCATTTTTGCAATCTTCTAATTCAGAAAAAAATTTGAACCTTCCATTATTTAAAAAATCTCGTCCCAAGATTACCTCATATCCAGTCGTGCCGTCATCTACCACTAACAAATCTACAATTATCTCAATATCTTTATAAATAACTACACCAGACAACATTCCATAAATTTTCAGTTTACTTTTATTGATCCCAAAATAATTTTGTTTTTTTACACTGTTAAGTTCGATCAGTTTAATATGTTGTGGTGTCATTGACTTTTTAATAAGGCTGACAGGACTACCGGAATCTATGAGGCAATCTAGAGAAAATTTTTCCTTATTTTTTGAAAAAAACAAAACATAACTTTCTTACATAATCATCATCTTCGGTCTTGTCTGTGAGCTGATGGACAAGTGATTTCCGTTCTGGGCAGGTTGCTACTATGTGCCCCATCTTTCTGCAAGCATAACACGCTCCATACTCTCGCTTCGGTTTCTTACACTCGTTTGCCATGTGTCCAATCGAATTGCAGTTATAGCATCTCATCGTTGTCTTACTCGATCCTGTTGTTACCCTCGACGTCCTTCTTGCCGATCCTGTTGTCGCTTCAGTTGCCGATCCCGTCTCGTTCCGTGTCGGTCGTTGTAGTACTTTATTGTAGGCTTTGTACAAGGCCGCTTTGGTAGTAAATGCGCCGACGTATGCGTATAGCCTCATGTCTTCATCGGTGAAACCATCAATAATGTACTCTACCAGCTCTTCTTCTTCCATCTCCAGACCCGCAGCCAGTCTCAACTTGTCGCTATAGTACTCTCCAAACGTCTCCGACAACGCCCATTTTCTTGCTTCAAACCTTTTTCTTGTCGCCATTCTATTTTCTTTCACCCCGAAAATTACCCTCAACGACTGGGAAAGGGTCTCGACACTCTCGCACAAGAAATTCGGCTGTGCGTGCAACCACTCCTCCGCTTTCCCTTTTAGCTTCGACACGAAAAGTGTGCGCAGCATGTCTTCGCCTACATTGTACATTTGTTGCACATTTTTTAACTGTGTCAACCAAACGTCAATATTAGCACCACCGTTGTAGTCTGGGACGAGGTCTTTGTATGCAGTGTATGGTTGAATGTTGCTTGTTGTCATTTCTGTCGTTGTTTCTGTTGTTACTCCTGTCATCGGTCCCGTTTCCATCACTGCTGTCGATCCTGTTGCTGTTGCTGTTGTCGCTCCTGTTGTCAGTTCTATAGCACCATCCGTTGTCTCTCCCGTTTCCACTCTAGCTGTAGTCATCTCCGTTGCCACTCCCGTTGTCAAGCTCATCATCTTTCTTAACAGCTCGTTTTCCCTTCTTGCTACATCTCTTTCTCTTTTCAAAATAGCCACCTCTCGTTGTAGTAACTCGTGGTCAATCTGTTTTTGACGATCCGTTAATGTATGCTCAGTTTCTTCATGTGTTTCGTTTTCATTAGGAACACGTTCCTCCTCGTCGCCGTCGTCGTCGTCGTCGTCGTCATCATGTGAGTCTTTCTCGGGAGCATTTTTCTTCGGCGCTTCTCCACGTTGTTGCAATGGGATTTCGCTGAGACGAACAGCCAACGTCGCCTTCTTTCCACTGCTCTGTTTTCCTAACCGTTGTAGCCACTCGCGCAGCTGGGCAGCTGTGTAGTCTGATGCATGGACTATATCTTCCATTTTACCGAAAAGCGAAAAGTGTGCAAACAGAAAACAACCACCGAAAAAAAAAAAATTTCACAGCAAGGGAAAAGAGAGAAAAAAAAATATACGACGCGTTACTTGACAAGAAAATGTGCGACGCGTTATTAGGCGAGAATGGATTCTAGAACTTTTCACAGCAGAGGCAGAGATAGAGAAAAAAAAAATTTAACAATCTGTTTTTTGAGTTTCGTTTTTTTTTTAAACTTTATTGGATCTTGGATCCCACTTCTGATATTTGTAGCAGGGAATTTAAATGTTATTTGGAACAATAAAGAAAATAACCAAACACGTTTATTTTATTTAAAGATTTTTATTAAGCCGTTTTCACAACACGTCCACTTCGTTCGGATGATGCGTATAGAATGAATCTCTTTCTTTCTTATTTTCGTTCTTAAAACTAGTTACACACTAATACATACAAAATGGCAAGAGATACAAAGCGGAATAAAAGAAACTGACGCATGTGTAGATGGCTATCGGTTGTTTTAAATATAAAGGTATTCGGTTTGGGTTTGACTCAACATGTGTATAACAATGTCTTACGGGAAGAGTAACAATAACTAATACATGTGTAGATGACTATCGGTTGTTTGAATATAAAAGCGTTCAATTAGGTTTGACTCAATATGTGTACAATAATGTCTTAAGGGGAAAAGTAACGATAATCATTATAGCAATACGGTAGCGTGCAATACCTTAACATAAATATGTGCTTACTACTACAGTTTTTATTTGAATTTGTTCCTTAACGTCTTTTTATAAAATAAGAGGAGAGGCACCCACAAAAAACCAAACCCAAATGCTTAGCCAAACAGAACTTCTTTACGTCCATTTGAAAGCCTCAGTATCATTGGTTGCAATAACACCATATCCGCAGTAACAGCATCCGCATCAGCATCGACATATAATAAGGCAATATCGTGGCTTTCGGGAGGTTCCCAGGACCTACCTTGGAACTTGGGACAGAATTAGCGCCATCCTGTCTTTAATCGTTTGCACCTCTTTATGGTGTCTCATATCCAAAAAAAAAAAAAACAACAACCAACCATAAGGACTGGTGTCACACACTAAACCCACCACACACCCGGCAGCACACTGCGTCCCGGCCGGTACGTGCATGCTCATAAATTTACCATTTTATGGCTTCCCCTAGGGTCATGTAGGAGGGACAACAACTCCTCCCTCTCTGTGTGCTTATCTCTGGCTGTTAACTGAGAGTATGTTTTTTTGCATTTAAACACTGTAGCCTGGGATTTAATGTACTTTACGCTCCAATTTTCGTGCTTTTTCGTTTTACGGTATTTGTTTTTCGCCTACTGTTGCTATAACTGTACAAAACGAGTGTACGAACGTACATTTTGCTGTTAGTGTTTTGGTCATTAACTACACATGTTGCGGTGGAGCACATATTATTTTATTGACCAGGTAAACACATTCCGGCGGCAACACCATTGAACGGGAAATGTGTGTGGTGTGGTTATAGTTCGATGGAATGCTAGTGTGATGGTAGAGGGCGCTACAGTTGAGCTTCATAATTGACATAAATAGCAACTTGACAGTCGATACCAATACAGAGGGAAAAAACACTCTCCGTTAATGAGTCAGGTAGCTGGGTTCATAACTCAAAAGATGCTCCATTGGATGGCACTGGCCGAGTTTAAAAACAAACAGATCTTCCATTACGTAAATGGAGTGTACGATGATGCCATCATTGCGTTAGTTGGTGCAAGTGACAGTTGTTTTTTATTGCGGTTAATAAATAAGCAATGCTTCCGGCTAGGTCCAGGGATGTAACAAAGTGCGACAAATTGGTTCACTGTTTGCCTTTTGTTTTGTTTTCATTGAGATGCGTTCTATTTCGGCGAGTTACTTGTTGTTTTTTGTTAGGTTTTTAGGGAATATAGATGTCGTTGCGGTCAGGAGTGATGATATTTTTTATGTGAGTTGCGGTTGACATATTGCAGCACTTTGAAACGTAAATCGCGTTTTTTTCACATTTGTAAGTTGGAGGCTCTGTCTGTTCTGGCATTTCAGTTCGGGTGGTACGTTCGTTAGTTTTTTTTTGACAGGAAGAAATATGGAAATTTTTAAAGAATTTTAGCACAAAAGCCTGGACTAAAAAATTTGGAACCCGTTGTGTATTTTTAGAGACGAGTTCGACGTTGAGTTGGATTTTGACAGTTTGCTATGACCGGAAATTAAGTTAGAATTTTCTAAAAACAATCTTTGATTGGTCAATCAACATTATTTTTTTGACCACCCTAGTAAAAAATGTAAACACACTACAGTCACTAAAAAAATAAAACCGGAAACGATGAGGACGGTTTTTCGCTCTCAAGCGTTTTCGATTAATTTCGGTGCGGTTGACAGTTGAACTGTTAACCTAACGGAATGCAATTATTGTTGTATTTTTGTGGTTGTCTGATGAATGCGATGTCAATACGACTGCTGCGCTACACTGCTTAGGACACATACGACCTGAACAAGAATCGTGGTCGTGGACATGCGATGGAGCCGCAAGCACACAAACAGTCAAACAGACCTAAGCAACTTGAACACTGTATAACTGTGTTCATTGTCGTGGATATGACATTTTACAGATGTAACGTGATACGAAATCAGAGAGTAAAGCCCCATACATTTTCTGACATTATGGAACGCATGGATTTTTCCAATTGATTCATTGTCTTCTTTAGAAGCAATAAAATCCTAAATTGGGTTCTGGCATTGAATGCAACGCAGAGGAATTCATAAAATCAATCGATTTTGTTTCAATCGCTCTCAAATGTAGAACGAACTCGGATTGTTAGTGAATTGAGGTTCATCGTATAAATGTTTTTTTTCTTGTTTGGTTTTGCAGCCGTTATTTGATTTACAAGTAAGCTCTTGTGCTACTGGCATTGACCGCACGAATTAAGTCTGGGTGCGGAATTCTATGGGGACAAAGATGTGAAACCGATCAATTGGGGCGGAAAAACCATTTTAACAACTTTGTGCAATCAGATTCGTCGTTTGTATATGTGAGCTTGATTCCTTTTGCCGTGTTTGTGTGTTGATTGAAATTTATTCTGTGATCTGCTTTGACACTTAATTCAGTCTCTCGATTCTGTCATTTTTATTAACCTTTTAAAATTCATTTCATGTATCAACTTAAAATAATCATCATCATTACTATGTTAAACGGAAAAGCAGATAATGTTGCATCTCCCTTTTTTATCGCATTAAATTTCCTTAATTAATATTTAAGAGTTTTCCAGATAAAAATAAAACCAAAAAAGTGTCCTTTCATCGACCCTAGTTAACCCTTTTACTCAAAATTAATACCAGAAAACACGACTGAACGTTGCTTAAAATTTTGAAGGATTGAAAAGGGACAATAAAATTTTTCTTTATCCTTAAAATAATTGTCTTTTCACTTTAACTGCCTGTTAACTCAATTTTGTAGGTACTTTTGATTAATTGTAATTTTTTGTATTTCAAATAAACAAATGAATTAGCAAAAGAAGGAAAGAATATTTTAATTAAAACAATAATCATTTTCATTATACCCTTTTTTTAGGGGAAGTGTGACTCCTTTTTTGGTACACAAAAATTAAAATGGTGAAAACGTAGCAAAAAAGAATGGAGGAACCCTTTCATAGACATTCATTTTGCCAGCCAACTCTTTACCAATAACAATTTTTAAGGCACATAAAACGTTTCCTTAAAAAAGAAACTGAGTGAATTTATTGGCACATTTATTATGCTGGGACCGGACTAACCTGGCGGAAGAGCTGATTGCCAAATGAGCATTTAACACTGCGGTGCGTAAGAGTTTTGTTTTTTTTTCAACTTCTAAAAATATTTCTTTTTCTCTAATTCATATAGCGGTTAGGTGTATCAAGGATCCCAAATGACACATTAAAAAAAGGCAATAACTTGTTCTACAAGAAAAATTATCAACACAGTTGTTGAAAACTCAGGAACAAAAATGTCTGTGATATCGTAAATTAACAAGCCCACATTCTGTCAATTTCAAAACGCTGAGCCTCTTAATTTCAACTTCAAACTCTAAATTACATACCAAAATAAATTAAATTGGTAAGACCACTTAAGTGGTTTTCATTGAGAAAAACCATAACCAGTTGTTTTTGCACCTGAGTATGAACATTTAGGTGCCGTGCAATAACGCCGAGCGAAATAACGCCGAATTTTGAAATTCGGCCTTATTTCACTTTACCAAAGTGAAATAACGCCGAATTTTATCATTCGGCTTTATTTCACTTCGACAATGTGAAATAACGCCGAATGCCAACTGAGAAATAAAGCCGAGAAAGAGAAAACAAGGAAGCCGGTTTTATTTAACTCTTGGAAAGAGCATTTTAGCTGGACTAAACGCAAAATCAACTGTAGAACAAAATTTACCGAGTATGGAAGGTCTTAGGGCAGATTTTTTTTTTATAAAATGAAAAAAAAGTTATTCAAAAAACTTATGTGTGTCGTGTGTGTAATAAATGCCCATAGTACAAAAAAAAAGATATCTTAAATTCGTGTAAGCACATTAACTACATATACAAACGAAGTCTAATAAATTAATTGGACCACTCCTATTCATTATTTGTCGACAAAATGGGCAGAGCGTTTCATTTTTCAAAACTGTTGCTGCTTCCTTCAATTTGGAAAGGCATCCACACATCTTGTTATGCATTCAACGGTTTTGAAAGCAGAAGCTGCATTTCAATGATTAATTTTGAGCTCCTTTTTTCATTCTAATTTGAAGATGATGCCAATTCGGAACATTCAAGATCAGTTCGGTTTACTAGCGAGCGAAGCGAGTGAAAAAATTTTTGCCCAAAAGAGAATCAATTTGGGGTGTGAAAATAAAACAATTCGCGCGAATTTTTAAAAATTTGATCAAATGAAAATTAAAAATGATTAAGGATTTGGAACTTGAAACCAAAAATATAGTACAGGTACAAATGCCAGCGAGCGTAGCGAGGGAAAAAATTTTTGCCCAAAAGAGAATCAATTTGGGGTGTGAAAATAAAAAAATTCGCGCGAATTTTTTTATTTTCACACCCCAAATTGATTCTCTTTTGGGCAAAATTTTTTTCCCTCGCTACGCTCGCTGGCATTTGTACCTGTACTATATTTTTGGTTTCAAGTTCCAAATCCTTAATCATTTTTAATTTTCATTTGATCAAATTTTTAAAAATGTAGTGTTAACTGAAATGTTAAATCTAATATTAATATTCTTCCTGGTCCATGCCGCAAAACTCTTCTAACAGCCTTAAAAAACAACATGCGTTTTTCGAATTCATTTGTGGTACCTAATTAAATGGTTTTGAAAGAAACTGAAATATTTAGTTATTAACCTTGTTGTTGGCCTGCGTAGGTATTTCTTAAATAATTTTAAATTTCCACCAATACTTAAACTTTCACTTCATGCGACTTCGCTTAACTTAATTGAGCTTAAGACCAAGTATTTTTAAAATATCGCAGGAATATGTACAGTACATATTTCATATGATTAATTTTTTGATAAAATAATTTTTGTGAAAAGCAAAATTTTGTTTCGCGAATTTTTTTCAAAACGTGAGAAGACGACCTATAAAACATTGTCTTTTTTTATTATACACCTGATGAAAACTTAAAAAATTAAAACTGACAAAGTGAAATAATGCCGAATCGGCATTATTTCACTTTGCCATAGTGAAATAAGGCCGAATACAAAAATTCGGCGTTATTTCACTTAAGTAAAGTGAAATAAAGCCGAATTTCAGAATTCGGCGTTATTTCGCTCGGCGTTATTGCACGGCACCGAACATTTATTTTACACTGAGAACCAGTATTAAAACTGAATTAACCTCGTTCACATCCCCTGTTGGCCTATGCCAAAAAAAGGAACTCCGAAAACAACCCTATGAAAAGTTAGCAACAAAAAAAAAAAGAAGAAAAACTCAAATTCACGATAACTTAATGTTTCCTTTTGTTAGCTTTTAAAAAAAGCCCATGAAAAGTATATTTTTTCAAAGCGAACGATACAAAAAAAAAAAATAAAGTGAAAAAAGGATCCCGGATCCGCCATAGGACACTTTAGGCATGCCCGAACAAAAGTAAACATCTTACTTTAGTGGTGTTTTATTTTCTATGTTGACTCGTGCGCCACTGAGTAAATCCTTCATTATGACCGAAAAAGCTTAAACGAAATTTAACTCTAAGGAGTTGTAAAACCGGCTGGCACGGGACATCTTTTTGAATCCTTTCCATTTTGTGGCATGCAAATGAAAGCGAAGTACACTATTCTTGTTCACACAAAAGAAAAGCAGAAGCAGGAGAAATACAAAAGTAGCAAAAAAAAAAAAACAAACAAAAAAAATACACAAGAAATAGAAATAGAAGAACAAGGAACCCAGAGCGGAAGTACAGTACAGAACACAAACAACTTTATGCACAATTAAAAGTTTTCCCTTTGCGAATTAACAACAAGGAATTTTGTTCTTTCCATTTGAGTTTCGTTACGAGTGACTACACGGAAAAATCCGAACACACCTGAAGCTTGCAAAAGGGAGGCTCTCCAGCTCATCGAGATCCCTCTTCGCTGATGGCATAAGGTTTGGTCTCAGGTGAGATAGGTTCAGGACTACTACTCTTTTTGTGTTGGTTCGGAAAGTGGTTGAATGCTGCAGTCGTTACTGGTTAGATTTTTCTTTTTTGTTTGCTCTGCTACCGACCGACCAAGAAAGCGACACGACAAGGATAAAAACGTGGTCCTTTTGTCCCTAAATTAGCTTCTTTTTCTTCGGATTCGAGACGTGGTTGAAGGTAGCTTGGTGTTCTTGGGAAATAAAAATGATATTAAGACATATTTCTGCTCTTCTCCCCTTTTTTGGTATTCCAGAGGAAATATAAGACTTTTTAAATCTTTAATCCACTAAAAAGGTGGAACTAGGGACCTTCCAACAATTTTTTTTTCTCCGGTGTAGAAGGGAAACTTCTAGAATTTTTGTCGGGTTGGCAAAGAAGAGAAAAGCATTTATGACCAACTAAAAGGCACTTATCTTGAACACTTTTGCGCGAGGGATAATTTCCATAATGGGCGATTTCAATTTCAAAGCGAGAAGGGAATAAGAGAAAATGGGGAAATTTTATGGATTTAGTGCTGCTGTGAAATTTCAAATGCAATGGTGTTATAAATTGAAAGAGTTTTTTCTCAATTTGGGGGATGACTTTCAAAGAGAGAAATGCTAAAGCGAGTAAGGTAGGAGGGAGGTATTCAGTGATCAGTGCAAACGTTGGTTGATTTTGTAGGGTACATTGAATATAATTTTCCCGAAATCCTACAATTTCATATCAAAAGTCCGAGATATGTATGATCATATTCTTTCGAATAATATGAGAAATATTAATTTTGAAGGTTTGGTTTCCGAAAAATTGTCAATATCGTATTTTTACGACCAAACATTGTATCGCAAGTTCAATACAAATTGGCTTTCAATTCATCTTAAAACGAAATAATACAGGAAAACGATGGTGTAAACATCTCTTCCTGATGACTGCAATCAAAAATAAGTTACGATCTTGAAGTTTGGCTAGTGAGTTCTGTAATGAGACTCCAAGGTTTGTTTTCTGTCCACTTCGGAAACATTCCTTTTAATCGTTATATCTCTGAAGCTAGAGATCAGAGTAAAGACAGACAGACAATATCTGGAGGCTGCCGAAAGTTTGGTTGTTGAAATATTTGCAATATCGTTTTTCTTTCAAGCAAATACATATTTCTTTTTATTATTAAATTAAGGAAATCGCAAACTACAAACAGGCAGCCTATACCAAATTTGACGCAAAAAAGTTAATGTCATTAGTTTTTTTTCAATTTTTTTAATAAAAAAAAAAAAAATATATATAATGAATTAAAATGAAATAAACGTAGTTCGTAGGCCGAAAGGCATTAATTTTAAGAAGATACATGAATTGCTTAGAGCGCCCGATTAGGGCCAGTAAGTTATATATAAGTAGATTTAATTAGGCTAGTTTCCATTTTTGTCTAGCATGTAAGTAGATTTAAGTTTCAAACAATAAAAAAATGAATTTCGAAAAAAAAACAAATTTGACATAAAATTGTAACCTATGTAATTAAAAACTAAAGCGTTTTACATGGTGTTGTCTCTTGTTCTTAAGTTGTCTCCTTGATCTTAATTTTTCGTGATTTTGTTCCCCTCACAGACTGCCCAACTAATGACTAAAGAGCCATAAACTTCCAATGCCTTCACTCGGAATAATACAAAAATGTGAAAACGTTTTCGAGATATGAACCAACCAATTCCTCTTTCTGAGGTGTTCAACAAGTGCAATAAATAATTATAACCGAATTTACTTGCAAATCTGTCACCATGCCTACCTGTCATGGGAATTCCCTCCATAAAGTTACAAGAGTTCCCGAAAATTATCAAATCAGTCCAACCAATTTAGAGTCCTTTTTCTGAGAATATCCCAATATTCACTCCTTGAAATTCTGACAAGGATTAAAAAAAAAAAAACATTTCGCAGTAGGTATAAAAGTCATTACTATTTTTAAAACGACAGTAGTGTCACAACATCTTTCGTCGTTTAAGGACGCACTTTATTTCAAATCCAAAAATGATTAAAACGTCGGGAATGTGTAACGCCCAAAGTCTGCCATGTCGTCTGTCTTGGCTGCTCATCGAGGTCAATGATGATGGCCAGAGCGAATATTTCGTCATTCATTCGGTTGAGGTTATCGGAGATCTCAATAAGGCCTACATGAATCGAAGGATTCGATTCAATCAGGAACGTCGGGAACTCTCTGGACTTGTTCGCCTTGCATCGGACGACTTGAAAGCAGTCGAAGCGGAACGAAAGCGATTAATTGATAGCCTGGAGCTTTTATCATCAGAAATGGATCCTCAAAAACCAAATTTATACTGTCTAGTTCGACAGACAACCGATGACAGTAAGGTGCAGCTGATAACTGTCAGTTGCAAGAAACTTATTTACATCGAAAGCGCTGACATAAAGAGGAAACATTTTCTGATGCAGAAGGGAAATTCACAGATTCCGGTGGCCTTATTGCATGTTTTGGACTCCGAGCATTGTTTGCATGATGAAATGGAATTATTTAACAATTTAATTTCGCAGAATTATTTGGTTGGTTCTTGAAAAATTATCAATTTGAAATCATTATTGTTTATTGTTGTCATGTTTCAGAATGAAGAAAACGATCGACTGGTTGAAGACAGAGGACTTGATGAAGCATTCCTTTTGATTCAATACTTCGAATCGAGGAACAATCTTATTTATACGATTGTTCGGTACAGTGACACGCTTTTCAAAAATGAAAACCTTTTCCCAAATGTTGTGGTCTACATTGCAGCTGATGAGATGAATACAATCAGTCAAGGCATTGTTTTACGAAAGTCCTTTGACAGAGATGAGTTGGCTAAGGTTCTCTGTGGAGTGAGAGAGACTTGTGACAATTTGGACTTTCGATTAATGAATACCCTGAATATGAGTGATGAGTGAGGATTTCGGTATTTTTTTTAATGAAGAAAAGTTTGTAAATAAAATATTTTGTAAATAATGAAAGTGATTAGTGTCTTTATTGTCAAATGAATTAAGACAATTTTGCGCCTTGAAGAATCACGAATACTCGCTACATTTCTTTACGATTTAGTTGGTCTTCAGACGCTTTTTAATGGTTTAAAAAAAAGTAGATTTTTTTATTTTAAAGCAAGGTTATGCTCATGACTGAGCTTGGCAAACACACACACAAACAAAGAAAGCAAAAGCAAGCCCCAGGAATTTAATCTAAATTCAGGGAAAAATTTTCCAGGAATCCAGTTCTCGAAAAAAATGGTCAGTCTTCAACTTCAGAAGTTATCACAAATTTGTTACACTGGCAGCCCATGTAAGGTGTATCCATCAACAAAGTGCTCCTTATATCAAAGTTTAATGAAAGCCGAAACTAATCACTACCCTACTTCAATTTCTGGCGAAATTTGTAATCGAAACTTGACGTCAAGCGAACGAGGCCGATTCCTCGTATTTTTGTCATAAATAAGCTCGAGCACAGCACAAAATAGATTACTCTCGATATTCCTGGAAATAAAATCGAAAACCCGAATAAGTGGAAAATTACACAACCAACATCCCATCGTGAATTTTTCCATATCTGTCACAGATATCCTTTATCAGGTGCTCTATATCAACGTATTGTGAGGACGTGCAGGTACGATACGTGTTGAATAACAATGCATAATCAATCTGTATAGGTAGTCTTTTTCCAGTAACCAGATGCTGAAATGTAATTCGCATCCAGAGCTGACATCACCTATGCATCTTTTGGAGTACACACATCCCAGACCATCCATCAGAGAGAAATTGCGATTGCAAAGGGGAAAAAAACAGGAAAATGTAAATGTCAAAAAATAGCGCATCTCTTCTAGTATCGGTCGCGCTAAAAAATTTCGTGTTGCCTGTTGTGTTGCAACCGATCCAGATCCTTTGCGTGAAGCAACACAGCAGGATTACCTGTCTCTGTAGGTGGCGGCTATAGTGCATCAGAAATGTAGACAGCTCCTGAAGGCTTCACCTTATGGCTGCAAGCTCATTGCTCTTCTTGTTGAAATTTGAAATATATTTAAATAATTCCCAATCGTAATTTATTCGTTCTCTGTTGATGCATTTTACATACAGTATCCACTGGCATAGGTAAGAGCCAATTTCTGGTTTGGTATTTAAAATCTGTATTTAAATTTGTGCTTACGCATTCATCTGGGGGTGCCGCCCTTCAACTACTTGCGATTCAACTCGAAGAAGTAACCGAAAAATTTCAAATCATCCTGATGATGCCGAAAGAAGGATCCAGGAGAGAAAGTGCATTACCACCACAATAGATGGCAAAATCCTTCTAAGCTCACTGGAGCGTATATTGGTCTGCATTGTAGACAACAACCATTTATCAGTGCCCCGAAACGAGACTTCAATATGCAGTTGAAGCCCTCTTGGGGATCCAGTTTTCAACTGCCGAACTTTATGTATCGATGGTGGCTCAAATTCAAGGTGACATACAAATCGGGAGAAGGGATATGCGAGGAAACCCCAAAATCCAGAAAGGAACACACAAACAAAATGCCAGGAGACCGCAAAGAAGATGAATTTCATTTTCTTCGTCGTCGTCTTGGTGCTGTTGTGATTACTATTATGTCGTCTCATCGTTATCGTTGTATTGCTGGCCCTACTTGAGGAGCGCTTTATTTTGTCTTTCCCTGGAGTAAGTTCACCAAATTGAGGAACATGGGGGAATTCTTACCTTAAGGAACTACTCCCTTCCAACGAACAGTTTTATTTTGCTGCATAAGTTAAGGTACCAGCCTTTCCCTGCCAACTTGCCAACAAATAAAATAAAGAGAGAGAAAGAGAACAGGCAAATCCTTGTTGTGATCCTTCGTTCAGTGGCTTTGGATTAATTTTTCATGTGGTATTTGTGCAAACGGCATCCTTTTAGTCAGGAAACCAACAACTTTTTGCGGACAAGAATCTAATAAATTATTTTCTTCCCCTAGCAGGACACAAAATATTACTTTACTTCTTTTGTTAGTCTTTTTTTTTTGGGAGCTGAAGACTTTGGTTGAAATCCAAGAGATTTGCTACTAATTTGTCGTTTCGTCTATGGCTCTTCTTAAACTCGTCATAACAGTGAGGGTGCTTTCGGATTCTTTTTTTTTAGTATCCTTCAAAAGAGATTTAGGGTATTTTCTGTTTATTCAGGCACATGAAGTAATCCAATTGGGTACCTTTTTGCCACAGAGGGAAAGCAACAATGATGGCCGTGCGGCCGCAAGTCAAAGAACAAGGATATTTCAGCTGGCGAACTAACGAATAATAATCAAGCAGTAATGCAATTCAATCCAATTGGGGAGCAATACATTGAAACAGTATTATAAGGGACGAGCGAATGATATACAAACACTGAAGTGGATTAAGACTATAATTGAAGGGTATCACAAATATAACTCTCATGAGAGATAAGAGGTGAGTGTTGATGGATGGAATGGTCATTTAGTAAGTTCTTGTGTGGGGGAATGGAACCCTAAAGCTTACACTTGAGTAGATATCCTTAATGAAAGGAAGAAAGAGGAATTACTCGAATAATACTAATGGAGAAAAATGTATCAACTCAATCTTGTTGTCATGAGATATCCTGTTGTTAATGTAAATTTTTTGACCTTTGAACTGAGTGACTGGTGTTGACCATTTGTATTCCTTGATAACAAATTGAAAGCAATTAATCAAGGACTTCAATATTAGTTTAAGGATTACATTGTCTCAAGTAAGTGCTTGTATGAGTTGCCAGGTATATCTAAATTTCAAATGTTTAAAAAAGCAAGTATACGCCATAGTGTACCAAAGAAGTATATTTCTCGTATTTCGCATGTTTTTCGGGAAAATTAAAAATAAACTTGTTTAAATTTATCATTTCATTCATTACATTTTTGGCAACAGACATGAAACTTGCAATTTTCTTTTGAATTAACTTTTCGGAAGTCAAAAATTTGTCGTCGACTATCCACAATATGTTCAGACTAACTTACATCGTTAATTCCTTTCATAAACAAGAAAGAATTTATCCTTTTTTGTGTTAAGGTATCTCAAACATGGTGGTACAACATCCTCACTCGACGTCCTTTTGACAAGGGATAGTAAATAGATTAAGGAGACGAGTCTTTCAAATTCCATAAAACTTTGTTCGAAAAGTTTAAGTTTTCCTTATACAAAACATCCCACAACACTTTAAGGATGTCATTAAATAAAATAAGAATTCAGCAAATAACAAAAATTATTCATCATTCCAATCTGCCACTGTCAAACAATCATCCAAAAAGATCTGATGAACCTCAAAAACTGAAATTTCCAGTTTGTTGTCAAATCTCAAAATCTTTCAAAAAACTTTCTCTCTCTAACTTTGTTTCGGAAAAAGTCCAAATCTTCTCCGAATCAAATTATAACAATTATAAAACGAAACCCCTTTTTTTGAGCTGTCTCTGCCTCATCATCTCAGAGAGTCCTTTATTTTCTTCTATGTCCTTTGCCCTTATCACTTAAATGGACTTTGAGTTCATTCCGTTGTTAAATTTGACGGAAAAACAGAACTTAAACTCTGTGTTTGTGTGTTTTTTTCGTAAAATTTCTTAATACTCTGCAATACTCGTGTTAAAATGTATAAGTATATATTCGATGGAAATTTTCCCCCAAAATAAAATGCAGAGAAAAACAACTCTTTCGCACTTCCTTTTTGTGTTTTCTTAATTCTTGAAAATTGAAGAGGAATGAAAAAGTCATTCCGCTTTATCTTGACACAATAAACTGCGTGAAATTGCAAAAGTATATAAACAAGAAATTTGAAGAAGTTTTTGTGTTGGGACTCTGCAAGACCCTCCTGGACAAGGATGATAATTAATACCCAAAAACAAAAAAAAAAAAGTGTTTTGCTCAGAATCTTTGCTGTTTGCCACATACGACGATTACAAATAACTCAAAACAAAATCTTAAAAATGATTCTCAAGCTCCCATGGTCATTTTCAACGAACGAACTTCACTCCATGTTAGAGATGGATATGGTATCTGAAAGAATTATAAAACTCAATGAACGATACCTTATGTTATGTGCTTTTTCCGACAACACATTAATTTCAAACCTGACTTTATAGTTCCTATACAATATAAAAAAAAAAAAACATGTCATCATGATTTTCCACTGTGATATAAATCTAAGTACTAACTTGTTTATTATTTATTTATTTAGTTATTTATATATTTATTTAATTGTTTATTTATTTACTTGTATCTATGTTTATTTATATATTTGCTTATCTATTGTTTAATTAACTTATTTATTTATTTATTTATTTATTTATTTATTTTATTTATATTTTTTTTTGTGTATATATTCTTATTAATTTATTTATTGCCTTACTAATAATATATTTTTATTTGTTTATTTAAACTTTTGTAAAACTTGAAGTCTATTTTGAATAAAAATCGCACCGCCCACCCTTCTATTACCATAAATATTAAGTTTAAATGAAGGTTTTTCGTAGCTTTCCCTTCAAAACAAGATGTATCTTAAACCAATTTAAATTATATACTGATTATATTATTAACATTAGTAAGGTATGTAGATCAATACCACAACTCTGTAAATTGTGCAATTTAGTTTAAGAAAAGATGTACAAACTTGTTGCTACAATAAAAATATCTATCTATCTATCGATGGAAATGCAAAGAAAGAGACAGAAACTGTGAAAAAAGTGAAAAGTTTCGGATGACAATCAGGTGCAAGTAAGAAAATCCATTAAAAATTAAGGAAATCCTTAAAAAATCGTTGTTAGTTGAGGGTGAATTTCGTTTGGTTTTGTAAACAATGAGGACAATTTAACATTTTTACTGTTCGAGAAAAATCCAGAATGTTGTCATAATACAATTTCCTTCGAAAGCCATCATATGTTACGTTTAATTTTAAATCAATCGAGCTATTATCGAGAACAATAGCGAACTAGCCGTTGAAAGCCGTAGGAAACTCCGTTGATAAACCGGTTCAAAGCCGTTGATGAGCCAAATGGAACCTTGTTGACAGCCGCTCAAAAGATCGTTGATTTCCGGAGGAAATTCCGTTGATACACTAGGGGAAACCCTAAAGGACGCACGCACACGTCGCGTCGTGCTCATCTTAAACTCATCACAAATCCGAGAAGTATATGAAGTTCCGAGCCTTTGATAACAAGGAACATCACAGCTTCTTATCAGAGGCAGATCAGCCCATCGAAATTGAACACACAAAAATACATCAATTTCGTCAATATTGATGGATGTAGCAAATCTACACCCTCGATCTTCAAACACTTTCCTAAGAAGTCAATTGGAGACTTATTAATTGCTTCATTGAAATCACACAGTTGCCTTTGTGTCCTTAAATCGCAGTATATTGATCGTCTTGGCTCAAATTTCCATCAACAATCAATGTCATTAGCACTGATTTGAATTCTGTGTTCAATGAATCGCTTTGAAATGATGGAAAACATAGTGCTACATTATGTCAAATTTTAAGTGGCTTATGTCTAGAAACCATCTGTTATATCCCCTCGCTATAGATAAAGGTTACTGAGCACCTAAAGAGCCCACATATCATTTGTGAAATAAGCCAAACACAAAAGAGTGACATATTGGCCACATTTCAGCAAGTGCCATTCATGTGGATGCATAAGTAACTGATGCAAATAATTACATAAATTTATAAGTAACTTCTCCCCCTGTCTTGAACAACTGTTCAATTGTATTCGATTATAAGCAATTCAGCCATTGGAAAGGGAAAGAACCGAACTCATCGCCGACCCATATATTCCACCTTTAGCTGCCCTTCCAGATTCTTGTGCTCAACAATGCAAATTCATTTAAGTAGCATTCGCCAGCCGCAGAGACCGTTGTTAGCTGTATTTTTTTTGTCGTTGGCATTGTCGGGCGGACAACCTTAAGGTGTTAACTCTATATCCGGCTACATTAATCTCCCATTACAGATGTATTCGCACAAATTATATTACCACTATTCGCCATTAAGCCGCTCGCTCTGGGGTTGGCCCCTGAGATGCCACATAATGTAAGCACACATTGGCAGGATACATGTGTTAATTTATACCTGTACAATGTGCTTGTGATTGGGGACATAATGTATGTGTTCCAAAGGAATTAGCCACTTTGTGTGGATTTCTCGAATATAATTGATGTTGTGTTGTGCAGCAAGGAAGTTGAGGGGGAGGGGGGGGGGGGGGTGTTTGAATTTGTGTAGCCTCGTCGTATTTCTCCATCAATATTATTGTGGGCTGCTTTTACTGACCACCCACCTTTTTGAACTAGTGTTCCTCTTCCTTAAAAGTTGTTGTTCTTCTTAAACATTTTAAAAGACTTCTTTAATCCTTTTGGCTAAATTAATTAAATGAAACGGAAACACGAACAAAAAATCTTAAACTGAACTTCAACTTCATGCCTCCTTACATATAGGCTAACCTCCTATTCACTTCCTGTGTTCTTCCTCAATAACAATTAAGGGCATTGATTACATTAGAATTCAAACTCAATTAAAAGTTTAAGTTAACTTAAAAACCAAAAAATCTGTTGACTCTTCTAACTACAGTAGGGTTGGTAGTTTGTAGGGTTCCTTGCTCTCAATGGAAAACGATAATTGTGTTTGAGAAGAGGTGATTAGCCTTTCAACACTGATAGTAGGCACTAACAATACCAAAAGGTATTATTGTGATTTATTAGAATTAAGGAGGAACTTGGAATGTTCAGTCCAGAAAAGACACTTCCTTAAAACAAAACTTTCTTGAGTTGCAAATAAGACCAACTAGTTCATTTCAAATAATCCTCTTTCATAAACAAAATGATCCTGAATTTCCCTACTTTAATGTCAATGTTCCCTTTGAAACTTGAAAATAGTTTCCTCGTCACAATTTCAAGTTCTTGAACTGTGATAGCATAAAGCAATTTAATTTAATTTATTGAATCCGTTTAACAAACTAACGTTAGAACTTAAGACTAACGGCGAAATACCTTTCTAGAATTTGTATACAACTTATATCAATCAAAAAACATGTCAAATTAGTGCCACATAACTCAACATGAACATGAACCCCATAACTCTTCCATTTCCAGTAGCCATTTCGACCTGCTATGCATTGTTTTTCACCTCATCATAACACACTTCCTGCTGGGCTGACACAAACAAAAGCTTGTTTCACCTGAAAACTTGAAAATATTTTCAAAACTTCAAAATAGTTCTTCTAACTTTCTCAAAGAAGCAAGGTTCAAAGCACACTGCATGTGGTGCAAAATTATGGAATTTAGCCTGACAGAGCATTTAAATAAGAGTAGGTATGTGTGTTTGTGTGCTTGTTCATGAAAATTATCCCATAAAATTTATTTCCCGTATGCCCACACAAAATCGTCAAAGTCTAAGCCTAACTTTAAAGAAGCAAGTAACCTAACATCGTTTGGGAAGATTTATGGATGTCTGCCTGTGGCCCTAGTTTAAATCAGATTTTCTTTTCGGTATGTGTCGGCCGTCCTATTAGGTCTTAAAGGATATCAGTTGCCTTTGGGCTGGGCGTCGGTCGTGTCGGTGAGGGGATTAATGACAATGTTGTGGCTGTCATGCAAATCATATTTTTTTGTCTTCGTTGGAATGAACGATAAAAATATTCAAAGTAGACTCATTTTTAAGTGCTCAACCCGGAAGTGCTAGCTGCCTTATTCACACGGATATTCCATTCTGTGGAAGTCCATTAGAGGAAATTTCTTCTTTGTTTTTATGTCCTCGGTATTCTTTTCGACATCACTGAATTTCCTTTTCTTCGCGATGACACGACCGAAGCTAAGAATTTCCCTGTCTTCATTAAGAGTGCTTGGCTGTGTGTATGTCAGCTTACTCATTTTCGTATCGCGTAACAAAATAACAATGATGATGTGAGCTCGACTTTCATTTCCATTCGTGTCAAACTTGCAACAATTTAGATTTATTCATAAGAGCCAAATGGGAACGAACTTGTTTACCTTTTCGTCAACAAAATCATAAGACCTACAGGGCCGTAGTCAAAAAATTTGGCTGTTTTCTTTGTTTTGAGAAACTTTCACTAGCTGCGAACCTGGACACAGGTGAAATCTTTCAAAGTCAAAAAGAATACATAGAATAGCGACTTCCTTTTAATTGGTACATATTCAACTGTCAGGTGAGGAGGTCTTGAGTGTGACTTTTGAAGTTTCAGTTGAGCTCATTTGCGTGCATATAAACTCCCAACTGAAGACTGATTATATGGGGAAGACACGATGAGTTCAGCTCATTATCATTTAATTTGCATGTGCAAGCAAAACTTTTGCCAATTTGTTTGAATCTATTACAATGGAATAATAATGAAAGTTCACCCCAAGAACATTGAACGTGGCAACGTTGTCTTTAGCTACCGTTCGTTTTTTTTTGCCATCTCTTTAAAATACATATGTGTTGGGGGGGACTTTGGAAACATAGTGTATGTTTAATTTAAAGAAACTAATTGGGTACTTTAGAGCATGTATAGAAGGAAGTGTGGCAAGAATAAGAACACATCGCATCTCAAAACTGAAAGATAAAAGCGAATTTACATTTTCATCATCGTGAAATCTCTATTATCAGCCAAAGTTAAAGGTTTTGAATCAATTAAGAAATGCTTGGTCTTGATAGTTGGCATCGTTCACTTTCTCTCTCTGTCTCCTTATCTGTAGAAGGATACAATGACGACGCACTATGTGGCAAATTCCCGATTTCGTGCGATTAATTAAAAACGGTTGTTATTCATTGTTTTTTTCAAAATATAAGTAAGTTGAGTTTAGAAATGGATAAATCATGTGTTTATTTTAGTTAATTAAGGTATTAATTTATAAAAATAACTTTTTTCTTTAAATAAAAACTATATATTTTGCTATAATATAATAATAAATAATAAAAACTATATATTTATCAATCACCGAGGCTAGTATCTAAAAACACTTCAGGCGCAAACATTTGAATTACGTCAGGATTATTTTGTTTTCTGTTGGAACTTGTCAGTTAACGATTAAGAAAAACTATTTGGGTCGGATAATAAAAGCATCCTTTGAAATATTTATATATTTAATAATTTATATATTATATTATATATTATTATTCATATACAAATATTTATTTTTTTTTACATCACTTGGCAGCAAAAAACTCTTTAGCTCTTGCTTACAAATGCAATTTTTAATAAGTATACAAGAAATAATGCTCTTTACTCTACCTATCTGAGAACTACAGTCACTCAAAGATGTTTTTGTACAAATTTTCGAAAGATTAAAAAATTAAATTCAATTTTCTCGAAAAGTAAGCTACTGATTTTCATAATTTTTTTTTGGAATATCTTTGATACTATGCTTTTAAAATTTTTGTATTCAATTTTTTCCTATGCTTAAGAAAAAAAACAAAACAAAGTGACTTCATAATTTTTTTTTTAAATTCAATTTTCTCGAAAAGTAATTGATCAATTTGAATGATTTTTATTTCTAAAAAATCTTTAATAGTACGATAATAACATTTTGTATTCAATTCTTTTATTTGAATCTTAGAAAAAAAGAAATACAAAAAAAAAGATTTTTTTTAATTTTTTCGATTCGTCGATTTATATAGTTTTTTTTAAATTTTAATACCTTCGGGGCAGAATGATTTAACAAAACGCTTTTGATTCTGCTTGAAGAAACACTTGTTAATATGTATGCAAAAGATCAGTTTGATCATTCTGCCCCTGATATGGTTTTCGGCCACTTGAAGATATTCATATAAACATTTTGACCTAAAATCGAAAAGTACCCCTAACATAAAATTGTTAACATTTTTGAGTCTGGAAAAAAGTGACACAGCTCTAAGAATACATAAGAAAAATAAAAAAAAACAATAAAAAGATATATCATAAGAATATAGCAAACAAAATTCAAACCAAAGTCAATTTTTTTTTCTTGATAAGAAAATTAATACCAATTTTCACATAAATTCCCAATCTTTGAATTTATCTTCTATCTTCGTAGGGGAGCAACATAATCTTATGAAATTTTGAAGCTAGGCTGGAAATAATGTCTAGTTTAAAACTGCATTCAAATTTTTATGAAAACCTAAAATTTTCAAAATTGACTTTATCGCACGAAATCGGGAATTTGTCACATAGTGCGACGGTAGACGCATGAACCTTATTTAAACATTTTAAGGATTCATCATTGGTATTTTGATTTGAGTTTCTCGAGAAGACGAAAACCAATTTCGATGGCAAGCATATAAATCAATAGAACATTTTCAACAAGTCCTTGAAGGGAGCACATATCGTATTTAAAGACGTGAATCTGAACATAAATCTGTATCGGAGGTTAGAATTCACCGTAATTAATTATATGATAATCCACAAAATCTTTTTATCAAACTTCACACATAGTCTCGCAAATAAACCACAGGATAATCATCATCTGATTTATTAACCTGCACCGAGGATAACAAAGTCAATAACTTAATTACTTTTCCTATTAACACCCTAGGGCTTAACATTATTATTTCACTTGAGCCAACTAGCAAAAAACAAAAAAAAACAAAAATCTACCGCATATTCGATTACTCTCTTACTGCGTTGTGCTTCTCAATATCAAAAGTAATGCCTTAAGCTATCAACCGACCTACTTGACTGGCCGACCACAAAGTACATTTAAATCACCACAACAAAAATAAAAAAAATTGAAATCCCCAAGAAGAACAAATAAATTCCATTTCGTTAATCAACACGCCCACAGGCAATCCCCGTCGCCTTTCTTATTTTTTGTCATCGAATTACATCGACAAAGTCAATAAAATCTGATTACGAATATCAGATACTTGTACGATGCTCAACGCCCATCTGGCCATATCGGTTGCTCGTTGGCTTAATATCGAATACACACACACTCATACGCTTACACATCACACTATATAGAAAGTAATCCAATGGGATAACCACAGCAATCCACCTTCCAATTTTCAGTAAGCTTTACGCAAAAAGGACGCGCTCGCCTCATACTCATAAATAAATTTCCATTTAGGCTACTGAGGACGAGGAGTATCTGCTGCCTTCGCCTCCATATGGACGATAACTTGTCATTAAACTCAGGATTTTTTTTCAGTACCTGCCAATTTTTTTGTTTGTGGTCTGTTGAAGTTGCTTTAAGAGACATGTTGCTTTTGACATGTCAATTGCTCAATATAAGCCGCATATGAAGCTGAAGATATGGAAATAAAAATGAAACTCTTCAATGGTCGTCCTTCATATACTCATTGTCTGTGTTTGTTGTGGACCAAAATGAAATTGAAATTGTCCATTCTTAACAAAAGAATACAACCATACACGAGTGTGTTATGATCCTTCTCGTCCTTGTTTTTACTTTCGTCGGCAGCGGCATGGCGGTGGCAGGATGTTATGTATCAAACATGAAGAAACCACCGCACTTTTTCTTTGTTGAATATTTCATATGGATAAAAGACTCTTGAGGAATATGAATAAAAGAATCCCGAGGGAGGCGATTCACCTGTTTATCTTTGCCATAATTGAATAGCATACCAGCGCCAGTTCTTCAGAGCGCCACAATCCACTTCAATTTTAAGAGGCTCTGTAGACCTGGTACAAAAACATTCATATGTATTTGACTACATCAAAAACTCCTTAGCAACATAATGAAAAGAAAAAAAACAGATAGCATGAGAAAAGAATCAACAAGGATAAAATGCCAAATATTTATGTTTTGCCAAAAACTACAATTCTCCTCCCCGATCCTGTCTTTATATGCTAAGTGTGTTTTTGGTTAAGATATTATATCCTTTTTCGAGATTCGCTTGTCGAGTCGGTGAGCTTATCTTGAAATATTTTCAGTATAATTCAGGAATTTTCTCTATATACTAAATCTATTTCCCAAAAAAGGTCACAAGGATAAATTTGCTTTCAATATCCACTCGTTGCGTCGTGCGTCGGTGTCGTTGTCATTGTCGTTGTCGTATTCGTATTCGTCCTCGTGTTGGTTATTGGATTGTAACTCCTGAAATAAGCCAACATTCTATTCGCATGAGAGGAATATTTCAGATATTAATAAACTATAAATAAGTGAAACTGTTTTTGTGAAGGCCCTTTTCCAGATTATCATCATTATTTCTACTAGGGAGTTCAGTTATTTCAAGACGAATGAATGTTGAGTAAATAAATTTGGAAAATGCTTTCCTAAATTAAAGCAATGGATGTCTACAAATTTAGATTTTGGGGTTATTGAGGATTTAAGGAGATTTCGAAATAGAAATATTACAAAAGTATATCATTTATGAATTTGTAGTTTTGAGTATTTAAAATGCATAGTTGGAATCTATGGCATATATTCCTTTTAAGTATTTTCGAAATGTTTTGAATTCATAAAATAATGGATCAGAAGTAGCAAAATTAGCAACAAAGAAACAGTAAACAGAGAAGCTCGAAAGGAGGCCAATAATACTAAACCGATTCTTCTTCATGAAACTCTGAGTCATGATCTTACAACCAACAAGGAAAATAAAAAATAAAATAAGTGCTTGGTTGAAAAGAAAAAGGTCTTTACGCCCTTTATCAGTCACTGAAAACCAAAACAACATGCGAGGCCAGGTAACCGAGTTGTGGTCAAAAACTATTTTTTTTTGGTAATTGTAATCCAAGAAAGACTGAGAACTAAGAAATAACCAAAATCGATTTCTTCATTATTGTCGGAAAATATCATGGGCTAACCATTTGTCAAAATATTGGACAGAAAAAAACTTTCTCCAAAAACCCATCGATACATCAGAAGAAAGGTCTGGTTGAATTCTATTGATCGAAATGGGTTGAGTTCTTTGAAGGCCTGGTACCCGAAACATTGGTTAAAATTTTGATTATATGCAAACATTTATCCACAAATAATAACAAATTGGTATTTTCCATAAAGTTGGCAATACGTGATTTGGCTTACCAGAGCAAGAACCTTGCTGTAGAAAATTTGAAACTTTATTTTAGTATCGACATAAACATGACATCTTTTTGAAAGCCTTCTTCATGTGATGAAACACATTGAAGTTTTCAAAGATGATTGAATTAGAAAATAAACTGGGATGCAACACTGAGTATCAGAACTGTCCCAGTTAATCGAACATCAAATTGCTCGAATTGCTCGACTTACATTAAAATTAACAGCAAAAAAGATTTATTTGACATGTTTAAAATTTTCTTGCACTTTTAAATCACTTACGTTTCAATGTGATTCTTGTAACCAAATTTTCTACCAACCTATCAACCTGTCCATTTCCATAAGTCTCTGTACTGTACCATATTCGATTCTACTTCCTATTCACGTCCTCTTCTATAATTACCAGATTGTTCATGCTTTATTGGAAAACTACACGAAAATCAGAAAGTCATTCAATTGCAAAACTTTTCACACGAAATGCTTCATGACTACTGCACATAATTTTTTCCCTGCAACTTTTAACTCCCAAACAAAAACAACTACACAAAACAAAACTTAAAAAAAATTAAAACTAATTAAAGCGAACATCTTCACTGTTAATTAAAGTAAATTCCAGCAGGAGAAACATAAAATATATCCCTTCCCCGAAAAGAGCTTAATTTAATAAAATCGCTACCTGGCATCGCCAAAATGACTATTGATTCGTTGCCACCAAGTAAAGCCTGTCCAAACTTTTGAAATTGGCTCGAAGGCAACGTACGAGTTGCTAAATTTGTTGGGGGTGTTTGGTTATGTTCACTCTCCTTGTTTTTTTGTATTACAAGTTGCATGGTGGTAATAAATAATGCAACCAAAACAAATGAGTTTCCTTTGCTTAAGCTACTTTCGGATGTTATTTTTTGTTGTTTTTTGTTTGGTTTTGTGTGTTGTTTTTATTCTTCGGACGTCCTTTTTGGCCGTTCTGACTGAGACTTATAAGGCTAACACGAAAATAATTGGAAACTTTTCACTATGAGAGCATACAAAAAAACCACACAAAAGTTTAAACTATCAGTCGAAGCCATATACAAACATACACCCACATACTAACACCATTACTCCAGATCTCAGCTTTTGTATTGGAGTAAATGTCACAAAAAGTGATTAAATATTTTTTTCGGTTCACCGTTGGCTGTGCTCCAAGCAGTGCTCTTTCATTTGTAATCAAAAAAACCCACAACGTTAAAAAAGTCCTCATGATAGTTCTTCCTCGAACAAAAAATCAGTTCGGAAAGTGGTAAAAAAATCCTGTCCCTCTGGAGGAAACAATAGTGAAACTTACTCGCCTAGTCCTCACAGCCAGCTTCCGAGCTATCACACTCGCCGTCTCTCATTCTTCAGAAGGAAGCGACGGTGTGAAACAATGTGAACCCTTTTCCAAGCGAATGGAACGATGGAACTACGACGACGACGAACAAACTGTGGGGATCCTTTTTTTCGGGATAGATGCATCGCTTTGACGACAACAACGATGTGTATCGGAATCAATCCGGTTTCCTTTTTCTATACTCTACTCGAACTCCTAGAACGGAAAATTGTGCTCATGTGGCATTTTCGGGATTGTCACTGTTCTGTGTGAATTGCACTCCTGCTTTTATTTTGTCCTTCTGTTCTATTCTGGTTATGTAGCTAGGTGCCGGAGCTGTGTAATGCTGCTGAGTGTTTCTGTGTTGAAAGTGGATTTCCAACAGATTTGTACATTTGCACTTCATCGCTTCCCTTGGGAGAGCTCTGCAAGCAAACGTAAACCCATTGGTTCCGTTTCCAAAAAGCAACCGAAAACACAATTCCCCTTCATTCGTAAATTTATGGTTTCCTTGTTTCCATTTAGTTTCTATTTTTTTTTTCAAACTGCCAAATGTTATTTTTTGTTTTTTTAATTTGTTTTATTGAAATTGAATGTGTGAATGTTAATCCTAGCAGGATACGAGCACCAAACATACCAAGTCCCACATGTGAGAGACAGGGTCTGCTCTAAAAACAATGACGACAAATTTTTACACAACAATTTATTTTACTTGCACAATTAGTTGCATTCGCTCCACACGAAAATCTCATCGGTGCTTTATCCTGCATTTTGTGTTTATCAACCGCACAGTTACAGACGACAGTGGGAGAAAGGGGGACTTGAAGGATTTATCTTTGCTTCTTTACTTTTCATTTTTTTGTTATTGGTCTTTGAATAGAAGTAATTTTACTTTGATGTGTGATATATTTTTTGTCAATTCATAGTTTGTGCTCCAAGAAAAAATTAAAGACCAATAACTCTGTTTTCGAAGGTTTAAGAAATGAAATATTGTCAATATCGTTTTTTTACGATCAAAAATTTGTACACTATTTATAACGCTACCAGTTCAAATATTATTTTACCAAATGCTACATCGAAATGAAGGATCGGATCGTTTCCGTTTACTTGACTCTCCTAAAAATGGTTTGCGTATTTTGAAAAAGGGAAGACATTTTTTTTTTGTCTCTCTTAAATTTTGCGAAGGAAGCTGAAGTCTGAAGACACAATTCACCCATCAAGTTCATCAGCATAATAATAACCCGCCCTCGCTTATACCCTCGTCCTTGTTCATAAACGACTTCTACACTCGACACAGTCTTTGACACAGACACAAAACGGATTGCCATACATATATTTTCGAACGAAATTACTCGTCTACATTCTTATGTTCGAGTATTTTTCAGGGTTAACCTCAAGATTGCTTAACAAGTGGTTTCAACCGTAAAGGTTAATGTGGGCACACAGTACAATTTTCTGATGCAAAAAAAAAAAAAAATCGGAAGCCGGATGGCTTGAACTTAACAGTCACCACCCGCTAACGCTTTCACTGTTCACAATGCCAAAAGATAAATACGTTCCTCCAAGGCAGACGATTGCTTGGCGCAGGACCCAAAACCGGAACAGTGTTGGAGTGAGAAAATTATACACAAACTTATTATCTTCATCGAGAAATTTAGCATCTGGCTTCTTTGGAATTGTGGAGCCCTATATATTTGACCAGAACATGACAAAAGGTTAAAGTTAAAGACCAGGAAAAGAGAAGGACATGAAAACATCCAACGACCACCAAGGCCAGAGCGACGACTATTCGTTTCGTGTACGAGAACCGAACAGGATCAAACTTTTGTTTAACTTTGCAATCTCTGCGGAAGTTTAAGTCCTGGCTTTGGAAATGTTGGGATGTTTTGAACGGAAAACGGAAGAGCAAAGGCATTGGCACGGCTCGAGGCCCTCCGAAGCGGAAGTCAAGGTGCCATTTGAGTAATTGAGTAATTATTTAGGGAATGTTCTCGAGGAGTGTCCTGAATAAATAAATTCTCATTGTCCCCCATTGTCTCCACTATCCATGCATGTGCTCGAAATTGATGGCGGCCATGACCATAGAGTGCATATATGCGAAGGCGAACAAATAGGTCAATGCACCCAAAACAACTAGAACTAACTCAATCCCCTTACGGTTAATTCATCACATTCATATTGTTTTGTTCGACTTTAGTCGTTAATGGCTAAACTTCCTGTCTATATATCATTTTTACTGCAATGACCATGCAGGCAATGTGATATAATCCTTGGCGAATTAATTACACTTGAGATCTCTAATTATAATGGACGGGCTCAGCTATATGTTGCCTGGTGGATGCCTGGACGGTGAATGGCGCATGGCGATGGCGTTAATTGGGATTTAAGGCAACATTACGTTACGTTAATTCATCGTGTTCTTATGGTCCATAAAACTACATGTCAAATTACTTGAACCAAAACCTTTGGTATTAATCATCCGGACTTTTAGGGGGTGCGGAAGCGGCTTGCTGTATTTTATTTGAAACTAATCTTATGGCTTGAATTATTCATTTTCATATCCTTCCAAAATAAAAGCTTTCCTCCGTCTAACGCGGCCGTACAGAGTGTTTTTTAACAGAAGAGATTTTTTAACGTCTGCTTTTCTGTTGGGGGGCTGGAGTTTGTTTTTGGAGGCCGGTAATAAATTCTTGTCAAATTAAATTTTATCCAAAATGAGATGTCAAAGTTGAAGACACAAAAAAAAAAGACAGAAAGAATGAAAAGTTTGTTTTTTTCTTGTTGGGTGTTTTTATTATATATTTTTTTCCTCTTTAGGAGTTCCTACTGATTTGAGATTTGATTTCTTGTATAGCTACATTCCGTCGCGTCTTTTCGTCTGTCGTGCTTGGTGGAGTTAGATGGAGCCCTTTTCTTGGTTGTTCACTCCTTCACTTTATACGAAAATGATTAATGGTTTGTAATATGTGTAAACTTAAAGAAAAAGTGATGTTTGCAATAGAAATCCAATGGAGAGAAAGACGTATTGCAAAATATTTGAGAAGGCGGTTGCTTTGACAAATTGTAGGTAAACCTTTATGCGAGAACTCAATTCATATCCTTTATGAAAAAAAGAAGGGAATTGGCGTTGATTTGAAAAAGTTTTTACTTACATTCGAACCTTGCAAGTTTTCGTATGGCATGAAAATTAATGAGAGAGTTTTGTTTGAGAAGTTTAGATTATTCATTGATATGAGTTTGAAACAAAATATCGCACGAGGACACTCATTTGCCTTATACAAATTTATGAATAAAACGTATCTACATACTTACTTAAAATTAAGTGCGTTCTGAACTTGATATTTAGATTTAAGTTAATTTCATATTGCAGCTGTGAGGTACCACATGGATCTGTTGTTGGGCCAGAATTGTTCTCATTGCACTTGAACAAAATTCCATCAACATTCTTCTCCCTTAAATTGTTGTTGGTTTTGTTTTGAATTGTATGAAGGCTCAACAAAAATAGATACTCTAAAACAAATTCTTCATCGATTTTTGTTACAACTTAAATGTAAACAATAAATTATATAACATGCCAAAGAACGATTGACGTTTATTGAAAACAGGAAAAAGAACATCCCAAAGTTGATTGACATTTATGGCTTTTATTTTTGTTTTCAATTATGCATGTATGTACGTGATTGTTAAAACCAAAAAAAATTGCCAAACTATCTTTTCGGCATTAATTGGTATTAACAATTAAATTTCAATTAAATTAAAATATTGTATTTACATTATTTATCGCCTTGTACAGATAAAAAAAATAAAAAACAAGAGAATCCATTGGTTTCCCATGTTCTGCGGTTCAGCCATGTACTTAACTGACAGAACAGGAAACTCTTTTTTCTCCTATATTTTTGAATAAAAATATTGTTAGTTTATGGATTTCACAACACATCTGCAATTGTGCGTATATTTGCTGAAGGTTATAATATTTTTCTTCGGTTTGTCATATTCCTCTGAATTCGAATATTAAATTTGTAAATCAGTGAGCAGTATATAAACACCTTTTAATATTAAATGTCACTTACAGTTCCGTTTTTTCAACCAAACAATAATCCAAAAAAGTGTAATTACCTAGAAAGACAAAAATGAACATTTTATTTAATATTTTTGGGACAGATTTATATTAAATAATTTTATGTTTAAATTCAATTACAGTTTTGTTTAGGTTAAGCTCAATGAAAACATATAACAGGTTCTAGATAAATTTGACGAATAAATATACAAAGGTTTATTTATTTATTTATTTATTTATTTATTTCATTACGTTAAATACTAACGCTAGGTTAACAAAAAACTTATATCTAAGAAAAACTTATATCTAAAAAAAAAAAATAATAATAATAAAAAAATAAAAATATATGTATTATAATACAAAGTAATAGGTCTGTTTGGCAACTTTTTGTAGCAGTTTGTTTGAAATCTGTCAAATTAGGTGAAGAGAGTAAAATTCTCTCAGAAAGAGAGAAACTTGCAACAAAGTAAACAAACGCGTATGATTCTTCGTTCAGTGAAGAAGAATATTGTGGTTGTGGTGCAGTTTTGAGCGTAAATGTTTAATATTCCTGAAGACAGCGATGACGAGCTATTCAATTTCACTATGGAAAGAGGACGACGAAATAGGCAAAACTTTGTAGACAAATATTTTGAATGAGTGGTTCGTCAGTATACCGATTTGGAAATAAAAATGCACATTCACATTCATATACATAATGTATATTATTTTTCGATCAGCTTTGTGAAAATATCAGCACTTCGGAGAAGTATACTTATCTCCCGTCATGACAAAAGAATTATTGAACCAAGCATTAAACCCTTTTCTTTGCTTTGCTTATCAAGTCCTTAAAAAAAAATAGTAACATAAATGATATATATGTATTAATTGCTGAACACAAAGCATGTTCTTTCCAAATTTCTACGAACCGTTTCAATTCAAATTCAAATTCGAAGAGCAAGATACATTTAAAAACAAATTGCAACAAGAAATTCCTGTTGCAAGAAGTTGAAAAATTTTCTCTGGAGGGGAAATTTTTTGCTCTCTCGATTTCCCCTTTTTCTGCAACTAATTCGAGTAAACAAACAGGAAAATGAAAAACGTTTTACTTCGTTGTACTTCGTTGCAAAAAGTTGGAGTTACCAAACAGACCTAATATAATTAAATAGTCATCAATATATTAAACATTACTAGTAATAACATTAAACATAAAGTTAATAATTTAAATAATGAACGTAAAAATGTATCTTGAAGTTGTCAGATTTTATATTTTGATTAACAGAATTTAAAAGAAAATTATTGTCATTATATATTTTTATTAATTGGTTAATTGGACTATTGGAACCATAGTTTGATCGGCTAAGATTTGCTCGAATTGGCACTCGATTTCTTAAGTAATTTCGGCTTATGTTAAAGTAGAAACGACACAATACTGATGGGGACGAAATGGATCCATTAAAAATTCCAACAATGAAGCATAGTTGCAAATACTTACGGTGACTAGTTAGTGATGGAAGACCTATAAGTTGTTGCCGAAGGGAATAGGAAGGCAAAGCTGAATCATGAGACTATGGGAAAAAACGTAGAATAAATCTAAGAAATCTTCTTTGGACACCTTCAAGTCTATGGATATGATTCGAGTAGTAAGGGGCCCAAACTACACAACCGTATTCAAGGACTGATCTGACAAACGATACATACAGAGTTTTAAGGATATAAGGATCTCGGAATTCCCTGCCAAATCTTTTTATAAAGCCTAGTGTCTTATTAGCTTTTTTCACAATGTGATTAAAATGGTCAGTAAAAGATAGTTTTGAGTCCAAAATGATACCTAAGTCTGGGAAGTGAGTCAATTTTTCCAGGTTTGAAGAGTTTAACGTGTAGTTATAGTCAAGAACATTGTGTTTTCGTGTAAAACTCATAGTTTTGCACTTGTCAATGTTTAACAATAAACGATTAGTATTGCACCATTCACATAGACGGAGTAAGTCATCTTGTAACAATTCGCAGTCCGTTAGGGAATTTATTTTTCGAAATATTTTCACGTCATCGGCGTATATTAAAGTCATAAATAATATATTACCCCCATAATTTAAGTTAGGAAATATATAGGTTATGTTTAAGGTATTCCAAATTTAAGTTTAATTTTAAGTCAATCTAAGGAAAGCGGCTTCCTTAAATTTTTATACGGAGCTTAAAAACAAAGTGATAATGAATATCAAATATTTTGCGGAAAATTCATTCTCGTTAAAATTACGATATTAAAGAACAGTGTAACTTACTCAATTTTCTCAAAAATAAATTTGAGTCATTAATTCCACTACAAACCAATCAGTTATATATAAGAGATGTACTTACTACATAAAATATGTTATAGTATTAAGCTCTCTATGAGTACGTATTATACTCTTAGCTTTAAGCTTCTTATCAATACTTAATTATACCAGTCGTTGTTGTGAAATAAACATCTTATAATATGGCGCAGTCGAAAAACCCGAAAAATTAAAAATTTATTGAAAGTGAAAAAAAAAGAAAAATTAAATTAAAAACTTCACAATTAAAAATTATACAACAGAAATATGCAAAACGTCATACCAAGTGCATAAATTCTTCAATTTTATTGAAAATTACAAAATAAACTATAAAACTGAATTGAGAAAAAAAATTAATTAAAAAAGAACAAAGTATAAAAGTTCAAATCTAAAATGGATCTATCTAGTTCTTTTCGTGCTCCTGCCCCATTAACATTTGAGGGCAATATAAATGTCGAATGGACACGTTTTAAAAAACAATTTGACATATTCATAAAAGCCGCCACAAAAAATGAGGAATTAGATGATGAGGTTATGGTTGCCATGCTTCTTAACCTCATGGTAGGAAAAGCATTAGAGATTATGGAAACTTTTAATCTAACAGAAGTGCAAAGCAAAAGCTTTAAAGTCGTTACAGAAAAATTTGATGAGTATGCTCTCCAAATTTTTTTTTGATATACGAACGATTTAAATTCCATTCGATAAAACAGCAATTGGGAGAGAGCTTTGACAACTTCCTCACAGACATAATCAATCAGTCAAAAAAATGCGATTTTAATGATACAACGGAGACAATTACAGATCAAATGGTCAGAGATCGCATTGTTCTTGGAATCAGCAATGCCGATCCACAAGAGAGGTTACTACGTACATCAGAATTAACACTTAAAAAAGCTATTGAGTCATGCCGCATCGCCGAAGCCACACACATTCAAGCAAGAGAAGTTCAGAACTCTCAACAAGTTCATCAAGTCAACAGACATCAAGCAGCATCATCACAGAGTAAATCCTTTAAGGTAGAAAAAAATAGTAAAGATTATGGAAATGAAATTAATCAACATGAAATTATAATGAATTGTAGAAATTGTTCATATAATCATAAATTAAATGCACGCCCGGCCTATGGGAAGAATTGTAATAAATGTGGGAAAAGTAATCATTTCTCAAAAGTCTGTAGACAACAATATGTTAAAAATAAAAATGTTAATCAAATTTTAAATAATGAATCAGATATTGACTAGTGATGGGATCATTCGAATGATATAATCGATTATAATCGATTATGGCAATCATTCGAGATCATTCGATTATTGAAATCATTCGAATGATTTCTCAAACCCTGCTACAACTACTACTCCTCAAAATTAAAATCTCAAATGAGAAAAAAAATCGAATGACGATTATTAGTATTCGAATGACCATTATTATCATTCGAATGCAAATAATCGATTATTAGTATTCGAATGAAAAATCATTCGAATGAATAATCGATTATTAATAATCGAATGAAAAATCATTCGAATGAAAATAGTACTCGAATGAAAATAGTAATTGAATTAAAATAGTTCTCGAATGAAAATAGTACTCGAATGAAAATAGTACTCGAATGAAAATAGTAATTGAATGAAAGTAGTAATCGAATGAAAATAGTACTCAAATGAAAATAGTAATTGAATGAAAATAGTTATCGAATGAAAATAGTACTCGAATGAAAATAGTAATTGAATGAAAATAGTAATCGAATGAAAATAGTACTCGAATGAAAATAGTAATTGAATGAAAATAGTACCTAATAGAATGAAAATAGTAATCGAATGAAAATAGTACTCGAATGAAAATAGTAATTGAATGAAAATAGTACCTAATAGAATGAAAAAAGTACTCGAATGAAAAGAATCGATCCGCATAAAAACAAATCGAATGATGATTATTTTAAGTTTTAATTTGAATGACGATTTTATTTCTAGTTAAATTTGCATCTTTGCAATGGAATTTTGTTTATGATTTTTGGTTACTCTTTTAAAGGCAAACAAAAATTTGTATTTGGAGATTCTTTGCTTTTTTTTTGATATATGTACATGATTGGTAAAAATTTTTGCGAATTAGTGTTTAAGAAATGAATACGGAACATTGTTTATAGCTAAGAAGAATAACAGGCTATTTTTAAAAATGTTTCTAAAATGAAATTGAACAATAAACCCAGGTCGGTACCTATCATCTGAGAGGGTATTTTCTAAGGCAGGTCTATTGACGAATGGCCGTCATTATTATTATAACTATAAAATAGCTCATTGTGCACTGTAAACTTTAAATTTTTCACCATTTTCATTGGATTTCGTAATTCGAATGATCATTCGAATGATCATTCGATTATTCAAATCATTCGAATACTATTTTTTCGATTATTGAAATCATTCGATTATGCCCATCACTAATATTGACGTAGATGACCTTGTTATTGATTCCATAAATCTCAAATCTATTGACAGCGTTGACAGAGGTTGGTTTAAATTTTTCAGAGTATGTGGAATTAATATACAATTTAAATTAGACACAGGATCTGAGGTTAACATACTACCAAATTATTTATTTATGAAATTTTTTAATAAAACACATCAATTGCATGCAATCTCAGTGAATTTAGAATCATATGGTGGTGGTAAGATGAAGGTCTTAGGTACGGTGAATTTAGAAATTGCATATGAAAATAAAATATATAATGAAAATTTTATAATTGCGGATGTTAATTCAAATCCAATTATAGGCTTGGAATTGTGTCTCAAATTAGAGCTTATAAAAAGAATAGATGAACTAAAAACCATTCCGAATAGTAAAACTGAATTCATAGAAAAAAATAAAAATAGCTTTCAGGGATTAGGTTGTTTTCCGGAAACGTGTAAGATATATGTTAAGCCTGATTCTGTTCCTACTACCAAACCGCCGCGAAGAATTCCACTGATTATACGCGATAAAGTTAAAATTAAACTAAATGAAATGGAAAAGGCTGGAATAATTTCAAAGGTCAGAGAACCTTCCATGTGGGTTCATAATTTAGTAATCGTGGAAAAATCTGATAGCTCAATACGCATTTGCTTAGACCTAAACTAAGAACTAAGCTTAAATATCGTTAAGGACTCTTTTGAAATACCACGGTTTGAGGATATCTCATACAAGTTACAGGGTATGCGATATTTTTCAGTGCTGGACCTTAAAGATGGTTTCTGGCAAATCAAATTAGACGAAGAAAGTAGTCATCTTTGTACCTTCAGTACACCGTTCGGTTGTTACAAGTTTTTGCGACTCCCATTTGGGTTGAATCTTGCCCCTGAATTGTTTCAAAAACTAAACTCAAAGTATTTTGCTGATATTGACGGTGTATTCGTATACTTTGATGATATACTTGTTTATGGGCGCGATAAAATAGAACATGACACAAATTTACAAAACGTAATGGAGCGAGCAAACAAACTTAACATAAAATTTAACCCTAAAAAATTACAATTTCGACAAGAACAGGTTAAGTATTTAGGACATGTGTTTTCAATGTCAGGTATTAGTTTAGACCCGGATCGCATCACAGCAATAAATACAATGAAGGAACCAAGTAATGTAAAAGAACTTCAGCGTTTTTTGGGTGTCATCAATTATTTAAGAAATTTCATACCACAGCTATCTGAAATCACAACTTCGTTTCGAGAGTTGTTAAAGAAAAATACACGTTTTCAGTGGACAACTATGCATAGCACTGCCTTTAAGAACATTAAACGTTTAATTACAGAGGCACCAGTCTTACAGAATTTCAACGAAAAACTACCCATTACCATTCAAGCTGACGCATCACAGTCTGGGTTAGGGGCTTGTTTGATACAAGAAAACAAACCGGTAGTTTATGCTTCAAAAGCGTTAACTGACTCTGAAAAGCGGTTTGCTCAAATCGAAAAAGAAATGCTGGCTATATTGTTTGCATGTTTAAAATTTCACAATTTCATATATGGCCGGCCAGTCACCGTTATTACAGACCACAAGCCTCTTGTGGCAATTTTTGAAAAACTTGTAAGTGAAGTTCATTCAAAAAGGCTCCAAAGAATTAAACTCAAGTTGTTGCCCTATAATATTTCTGTTAAATACGTTCCGGGAAAATATTTATACATTGCAGATACATTGTCCAGATCATTTATAGAGGATAACTCTGTTGAAGTAGATAGAGAGCTTAATGAAATGGTTCATTCCATTAATGTTAGTTATGACCGTCAAGAAGAAATTAAGTCTGAGATAACGAAAGACCAAAAATTAGCTTTATTAATTGATGCATGTTGTAATGGCTGGCCTGTAAACTATAAAAAAGTAGATCCTTATATAAAGAAATACTGGCATCTTCGTCATGATATATACTTTGAAAATAGTTTATTATTTTACAAAAACAGAATTATTGTCCCTCGCATTTTGCGTCGGAAGATGTTAAATAAATTGCATGAGAGTCATATGGGAATATGTAAAACTAAAAATGCTGCACAGGTTCTGTTTTACTGGCCGAACATTAATGAAGATATTGATGAACTGATAACTAATTGTAGAACATGCGAAAAGTATCAAACTTCGAAATCAAAATTACCACTGATTCCTCATGAAATACCGCTCTTGCCATTCAACAAAGTTGCATGTGATTTATTCGATTATGGTTCTAAATCGTTTCTCACTTTAATTGATTATTATTCAAAGTGGATAGAGGTGAAACAATTGAAGAACAAAACTGCAGGTGAGGTAATATTAAAATTAAAATCTATTTTTTCCACTCATGGTGTACCAGAAACAATGGTTTCCGATAACGTTCCTTTTAATTCATTTGAATTTAAAAAATTTTCATTAGAATGGAATTTTAATACTATTTTTTCGAGTCCAAGATACCCTCGATTTAATGGCCTTGCTGAAAAGGCAGTTTCAATTGCTTAATCACTCATGAAAAAATGTGTAGACTATAACAAAGACTTTCAAAGTGCCCTATTAGCGTATCGTAATACACCAATTACAGGTTTCTCATATACACATTCTCAAATGCTTATGAGCAGATTATTACGTCCGAAATTGCCAATTTGTTCTAAAAATCTAAATCCAGTCGTTGTTAAAGGCATAGATGAAGAAATAAAAAATAATCAAAATCGTTATAAATACTACCATGACCGCAAGATAGCCTAGCCCGAAATAAAAAAAAAAAGAATTGTCCAAAGGTCAAAACGTTACATATCAAAATGGGAATATATGGGAACCAGCTCAAATTGTAAAAAAAGACTCAAATCCAAGATCCTACATTTTAAAAACAGAATATGATAAAATTTTAAGGCGTAATTCCTTGTATCTAAGTTCTAAGACCTTCGTCTCTTGAACCGCACAAAAAAACATCAGATGATGTCAATTTTACTCAGAGAGCATGTGAAGATCCAAACTTAGCTTCAGTTGTTCCACAACCACAATCCGATTCATCTCCTGTTAATGAAGATAATTTAAGAATTAAACCAACCCAAGTCAATATAGAAGCATCAAGCAAGAACGACCAAAATAAATACTATACCACTAAAAGTGGTCGAATAATAAAGCAACCAGAACGGTGGCAATATACGTAATGTAAAATTTTCTTAAATGTATATATATAAAAAAAAAAGAAGAAATGAATGAATGAAGAAATGAAATCAAAATTATATTATTTTATTAATGAAAAATTGTATAATGAATTATTTTAATTACTCAAATAATAACTTTGTTGATCTAATAACTTAAATTTGAAAAAAAACTTTGATTATCTTTAACCATAATATTACTATAAAAATAAATATTTAAGATTTTACGCATGTTACATACTCATTTTTTAGTAATTATGAATTTATAATGAATTATTATGTATATGGGTTTGCGTAATAAGCATAAGACTTTCATTCAAAAATAAATTAAAGCTATGATTTTGTACTGAATACATGGTTTAAAATTGGATTATTAATATTATTGTAAATATCTTAAAAGGGGAGATGTTATATATAAGAGATGTACTTACTACATAAAATATGTTATAGTATTAAGCTCTCTATAAGTACGTATTATACTCTTAGCTTTAAGCTTCTTATCAATACTTAATTATACCAGTCGTTGTTCATACTTTGTGAAATAAACATCTTATAACACAATCGATGGCGATTCGATCGGTCAGTGGCGAAAAATCGCAATTTTAGAATTACCACAAAAATGCATTTAGCAATCAACGAAATGACCCACGAAGGAGATCGAGGTGTCATATGAAAGGTTTTATGATTATGTTTTCCAATATCGTATTTTTTTTTTTTTTGATTACCTTGTTCTCTTGTTTTCCCAAAATGCAGCGCTACAAAGAATTCCACAACGCAAATACTTACAAATATATACAATACAAAATATACAAAATATACAATTTAACAAAAAGGCATTTAATGTTTACGTGCGTGCCTAAATGATAAATTTCACAAAGTTATTGTTCCCAAGCAGATGTATCCTGCCAATAAATATTCTATCTAATTATTATAGTTGTGCAACACTTTTTGACCACTTTTTTCGCATCATAAATATCCTGCATATTTAAATTGAAATGACAACAACAGCGTGAGTTCATTATATCACTTCTTTTGTAATCTACAAAATGAAATATGGAGCAAGAAATGCACACACAAACTTCTGCTTTGTTCAGTTTTATTTTCTTTTAATAATCCAATTACGTAAAAAAACATTTCAATTATCCTTGAGCTTAAAGAAAACAAACAAAAGCACTACGATGTAACCTTAAACGAATATGAAGACAACGACAACGACAACACGGACAAGAACTACTTCACAGCCCAAGATCTTTTTGCGGAGGAGAAGGCAAGGAATTTGACGATAACTGCACTGTGAGGTCAAATAAACGTTAAAACAACAAGCGTTCCGTTCTCCGGTTGTTATGTGATGTACTTTTCATACTCTGGCTTGCTCCTCGCTTGGCTCGACTATAGGCTCGGTTCAAAATGCAATTTTCAGAAAATGCTTTCTCTCCGAAAACAGGTTGTCATGCAGCGGAAACGGAAGAAGATGGCGATGGCGGCGGCGGCGTTTAGTACTTGTCTTTTGTCTATTCTGTATAAAATATTAACATGGTGCCATATAGACATGTACATAGGTCGTTGTTCAAAACTTGCTCGAATTACTTTCAGCTAACAACCGAAAATCGTTTCAATTATTTTTGCGGTTTTCCGTGTTTTCTTTGAAACTCGAAAGCGGAAGTGAGAGAAAAACCAGGCTTCTTTGTGCAATTGTTTCAACGGCAGTTCAGTGGCTGGAGCAGAAAACAAACATGACAACAAATTTAATCATTTTTCGTGAAGTTGTGCGTGTGTGTGTGTGCACGCCTATCTCTAAATAAGAACATTATTATTTCTCGTCTCGAAAACAAGATGTTTTTTCTTTGTGGTGGAGTTCCCTATACAGAAAGACATCCTTTTCGTCATGGCTGCTGGCTGAAGTTGAATGTTTTGATAATTAAATTCAGAAAACCGTAAGGGCTTTCGATGTTTTCGATACAATTTAATTAGAGAAGTTCTATGGAAAAGAAAAAGGATTTTGGTATCTCAAATATCTCCTTTGGCAAGAGATTTCCTTAGACACAAGGACCGAAACAATGGGCCTATTTTACATAGACGCATGTTTGTCCTACTAAGACTATTGAGACGTTATGGTATTTTACATTCAAGGATAAGGTGAGGCTGTTGAAATTTTGAGATTTCGGTTTTTAAGGAAATAACAATTTGTGTTGTGGTTTTTGGTTGCCGTACAAATTTGATGGTATTTAAAATATTTTTTCAGAAGAAATTTAATAATTTAATGGCATGATCGATGGTTCTGAATTTTTTGGTTTGTCTTTGGGTCATGATTGGAATTCATTACCCGATTATGGTTTGAATAGTGAATGTTAAAGAGTTGAAATTTATTTGAAGAAACAAAACTGCTAGAAAATATTTTTAAAAATTTGTACAAACGTAAAAATAGGATCTTATAAAATCTAGAAAAAGCTAAGGGACAATACACAAGATTCGACACGAAATGAGAGGACTTGACAAAGTCTATTTGACAAATTTAGAAAAAGAAATTTTGGAGGTTTAATTTGCAAAATATTGACAATATCGCAGGCATTCTGTCACATTATCCAAACCCTGTTGTGTTTTAGACCAACGTATGTCCTCCAACTCCTACTCTGAACCCTCCTTCTCCTACGCAAACGTGTCTTCACAAATTCATTTTTTTGCAACATGTTTGCGAGACCGAAAGTGGAGACATATCAATCAATTTCTAACAGAACAAAGCTCTTTCGTTGCATCAACACGTTCTGCCATGAAAACAATTAAATGAAAATTATCTTTGGGTACCTGTTCACCAACCTTTCCATCACCCTGTGGTCTGTGCATTAAAATACCAAACAAAAAAGATCTGAGGATGTCGACACTGATGACGAGTTGCCGGTGTAATTACATTTTTTCAACAACAACCGCCAATAGCCCAAAGCAACGTTACCAAAGTGGGAAAGGATTTTTTTATCGTAAGCAATGTTGAGGTGAGGAAACTTGAGTGTTTCCAGTGCGGTGTTGGCACAACTAAAATACTTACAAGCGTTGCACAAAATATGCTCCTCACTCACTACCTGTACTCGCCGGTGGTGTTGGAAATGCGTCACAGTCTTCTCATTGCCATCATGATACTTAACTTTTCGTTGCAAGACTATAGCAACGCAGTGTATGGATGCAGTTCGAATATAAGGAGGATCTTCTCATTGAACTTCTGGGTCAATTACTCCTACACGCTACAGCAAGAGAATGAAAGAGAGAGAGAGAGAGACGAGGAACATGTGAGCTAGGTAGCTGGGCACATCGTCAGAGTGCCACAGAGCAAAATGTATACCACACTTATGTTGAACTTTTGTTTAAGTTCCATTGTGTAGTTGTAGTAGGATGAGAGATTTTCAGGAACGTGTTGGGTGGTACTTATGTCATCAACCTCGACTTTTTAAAAACAAAAAATCCCACATATCTTTGTGGACCCTTTTAGTGGAAGTCTCCTACTTTCCTCTTTCTGGTGTGTAGGGTGCAAATGAAAATAATCTCATCCTGTCAGTATGTATATTAAAAATGTAAGATTACTGAAGCAGCGAATTATGTTGAAAAAAAGTTTTTTTAAAAGAAGAAGTTGCACAATAATTATTTATTGTTCTTTTCAACAAAAAGAGAATTCATCCTCGGAAAGAGAAGGGATCAACATACACAAAAAAAAAACCAAATGAGGAAGAACAAGGAGCGATGACCAAAAGGATATCCGGGAAGTGGAATTTTTAAAATGCTCTTTTCCGCTGGGTTCCCAAATGTGAACACGGTATTATAAAGAAAAATAATAAAAAGGCTAATTTCCCAGATAAATGCAGAGACGATAACGAGTAGGTTTATATGATGTTTTGCTTACTTTTCTCTCTTTTTCGCTTCTGTAAGGTGAATACTTTTGTAATTAAAATAAAAAAAAAGTAGAATTTTTACGGGCAAAGAGGATTTTTTCAGTTAAATTTTATGTTTTGTGAGTTAAAGTCTTTCTCAAAAAAAGAATGGAAAATGAGGGTTAGGTAACTGGGAAAATATAATTAAGTCGCGCACTTGATTCAACATCAAAAAGGAAAGAACACAATGTTTACTTTATAAATTTGTCGATTTACAATGAAAACGGCTTTAAATCTGTCAAAAAGTTATTAATGAGCTTAATGAATTTAAGGTATTAAATGAAAAACAGTGCTATTTGTTACAAGTGCTTTCCGACGAGGCTCTTTAAATTCATCAAAAAATTGATCACTTGCCATAAGTTTTACAAGTGTTTAATCATAAATTGGCTAAAAAACTAAGTTATAGAAAATCACATAAAATTGTAATTTTTTTTTTACAGAAAACGAATTTTTCTGACATCTTCTCCAAAATGGTGTCAGCCAAGCCATGCGTAAGGCTTGGTGCCACCTCTCATTGGGTCATACATACTCGTCATACTACTATCTTAGAATTTCAGATCTATCCCAGATCGCTTAGACTATACCAGCCCAAGAATGGAATTCGATAATAACGTCCATATTTCCATCCCTTGAAGATCCTTTTGGGAACTAGGAGGACCTCTGGAAGAAAACACGATACACTTCTATACAGACGGTTCAAAGACTGACTGCGGAGCGCGTTGCAAGTGGTATCTACTCCAAACAACTGAATCTCTGTCTATCATAGAGACTTCCCAATCAATGAAGTGTGTTCCAGGCAGATGTAAAGGCGAAAAAAGAGGCATTATCCTGGCTCAAAGATAACGTTATATCTTGCAAGGATATATGTATCTTCTCCGACAGCCAAGCCGCTCTCAAATCTCTCGCGTCTTTCTCCACAAGCTCTGAACTTTATTTATACAATTCACACTCACTCCCTTCGGAAAAAATTATAAGTAGACTAGTACCATCGTACTTAATCGCCTCTTCTACTACTACCGAATGATAATATCAATGTCAAAGTTAGCCTAGTATATAGTCTGACCAGCACCATGGTTAGTGCTACGGCCGGTCGTGCGTTTTACTTGCCACCAGAGGCTTAGGGCTTAGGTATCTGTTGATGCGTGCAACCCATTTATTGGTCAAATTTCCAAGCAGCATTTCCCACTTCTATAATCTACGAAATTCAAACCATTTCATCTGACAATACAATTTGTCCTCTCTAATAAATCAATAAAATACCAACTTTATGATTACATATAGCGATTTTATCGAAAAAGTTTTGTCCAATACCTTTCGTTATACCAACATCAACATCACACAAAAGTTACTGTTGTCATAAAATTTGTAACGATTTAAAACAATCCCTGTTAGCATATCCTTCCAACTTGGCATTACACATACATAAATGTATGAGTTTGGCTTGCCTCGAAGCAACGTCCAATGTGCACTCAAAGGATAACTTTTGCATGAGTCATGTTAGCAAGTTGCATAAATGATAATATAAAGAAACCTTGATACAGAGTGTACCATCGATTTACATCGGAAAAGAGGATATGGGTTATCCTTTTGCCCGACAGAGATCCGGTTGGCAAATTGCAATGACATATCGAAAGTATATGTCTTAAAAGAATGCATCAACAATCGATGTGCATGTCCTGGAGGGTCATGCAAAAAGAGTGGCCAAAGAGAAGATCCAATGATTTTTTGTCTCGAATATCCCCTATGGCATATTCTATTTGGATGAAAAGCGGAACTGACGTTTGACTGTTGTTTGTCAAACGAATTTAAAATCTTTTTCACCGAGAGAGGACTTATTCGGCCAACCGAGCGAGCAACAAGACAATAGTCAACAACCAATTTAACCCGAAATTATTTGAGGTTACCTTTACCTTCCTCAAACTAAAGGAACTGCAAGGGCAAAGTATTACATCACCTGCAGCATTCGTGGCTAGCTCAAGGCTTCACCGTGAACTCATCAGACGAGAGAATGGAGAATAGAATAGCAAAATGATGGTCGGTCACAATTTGCAGGGAACTGGAGTAGTTTAGAGCAGGGACAACATATCCTTGGCCATACAACAAATAACTGCGAAAAGAAATGTCCTTTTTGGAATTTGGATTTAGTCAAAATGAAAACAAAACTGTTCAAATATCCGAGCAGAATCAAGGACCTTGTTGTGTGGACGCTCCAGTTCGTCGTCACCAGGCAACAAGGACACACCAAGAGAAGAACCAAAAACACATTCGGACATTTAACAAGTGAAAGAATAAGGACACGGTCGTTTTTCTGTTATTGGGTTGTTGTGCTGTTTGCCAAAGTTAAGCATGTGGCAACGTCAACAACTTAGAGCATGCTAGTTGAACTGGAGTCTGAGATCTGAGATCACATCACACGTCCTTGATGTTTTGTTTCCTTATTTTGCGTTGCCATTGGTGTGTTGCTATTGGTATTGCCGGTTTATATTCGTGGAAAATTCGAATTTCGTATTACTATAACTTTTTATGTGAACCGTTTGAGCGTTGAGTAAACCGAAAGTTATGCTACAATACAAGAACCAAAGGTCCCCATCATCGTAGCGTTCGTTGTAGTCTGCCATTGGGTTCTTGTGTGAGATCAGAACAATGCGGTTGATTTTTGTCGTTTTCATCGTCATCGTCCGTTGTCGTCTTGCTGTCTAGTGATGTCCTTATTTTTTGCTGTTGTTGTAGATTGCGGGTCTGTTCTGGTATGGTCGTTTGGTGTGTGGTCCATTTGAGCGAATGTTATTGGGCGTGGTTGGTTTCTGGATAAAGTTTTATTTGTGTTTTATTATTTCTTTTTCCTTCTTGTGTACTATGCCAAAAGTTTCATCCTTCCTTTGTGGCTTAAGTGGCTCGCTTTGTTTTTGTTGTTAGTGTTGTAGGTTTTTATTTTATTATTTTATGAGGAAAATAGCCAGCTTAGCAGTAAACAAAGCTAACAGATGGTAATGGTGTGGAGACAACCGACGTCCAACGAGCAACGACCAACGACGCGACGCACGGTAAGGTTCAGGTCAAAGTGGTGACAATAAAAATAAGTTGTATTATGTGTTTTTATGCAGATGATAGTGAAATCAGTGCTTGTGTTGTTGTTTGAATTGTCATAAAAACGAACTTTGGTTTAATTTTGGGATTCGGAGGCAAAAATAGGGCAAAACTCATGGAAGGATCGGATTTGTTGGATGAAAGTTGCAGACAATGTTTTGAGACTTTATATGGAGATATCGTTCGGAATAGGTCTTGGGAAAAAATTCGTAGTTTAATAAATTTTTGATGAATCAATGTGAATATTTTACCGAGAAACATTTGTCTGGGTTTAAGATTATAATTTACGAGATATTTAAATCGGTCCTTACTCAGTTAACTAACATTCCAGTGATAGATAGAAGGAAGTCTGGCATTTATTTTGATGTGTTATTTTATATGTCTTACACTAGAATTTTGAGAGTGCCAGCTTTAGAAAATGAGATCGTAAAAGAACTATATTGCAAATATTTCCTTAACCGAAAGTCCAAAGAAATCTTTAATCAATTCGATAAAAAGAACTTTTTTGTACCCCTCTTTTTATGTATGTTTTGCTTTAGGAAAAAATTGTAAGTTACCTCTTTCGAACATGTTTTAAAAACTAAGGTATCTTAGTTATAGTTCCAGTTTTCGAGCATGAACAAAATCCGGAGTCATAAATCAAAAGAACATTTGCAATGTGAATTTATCTTCCCCCCCTTTTAACATATGAACATTCAACACTACACTGTTCACTGTTCATGAAATTGCATTTGATTTCGTCCACATTTACAAAGCAAACAAGATGAAAAGCATGCGGAACGGTTTATTAATGCCGCTACGCAAAATTTACAATGAAACTACTTAATTATTCCCCACACCTTAAATACCACTCCTAAATAAAAATTCTGTCTTAACGCAAACAATAATCAAAGATGGATGTTACACCAAGTTAATTTATAGCATCTTGAGTGGGTGTTTGAATATGATCTACAGTATGTGTTAAAAGTTCTTTTAATGACTACCTCACCTACTTATCCACAAGAACTTCAGGTACTCAACTCATTCACTCTACTTTAGCAGCAGTAGCAGTAGCAGTAGCAACTAGCTATAGCTCTTCTTAACCAAACGATTTCACAGCTTGTAAATTAGATTCCTTTTTCTGGTATTTATTTTGTGTGTTTTACATTTAAAATAAAAACAAGAAAAAAACATAAAAAAAACAAGGAAACTCGCTCTGGATTGGGGTTTGAGGTTGAAAATGGGGCTACGTTTGTATTCGTATACATTAAGCAAGGATAACCTCCTATTTTCCATTGCAAAAGAGTTATAAGTCTTGCAACATAAGACACAACTAAACATAACATAACATGGGCTTAAAGGGTATACCACTTGCCGAGATGAAAAACATTTTAACGAATGCGAATTAAAACTTTGAGAAAACTTTCAAATGTGTACAAGGACTTTTATCCTTATATAATGCTGTTGCTTGGGGGAAATGGGAACGTGACATGGATTGCAGAGAGGGCGTTTTCTGCGATGTGTTGTCAATTAAATTAAATTCGCTTGAATGCGTTTTTTGGGTTTTTTAATTAGTTGTTAGTATTATGTTGGATATTTTAAAGGATTAATATGCATTCCTTGAGTGATTGGTTTATTTATGTTTTTGGCATCAAATAGTCAACTACATAGCTTAGGAATATTTATTTAATTTTTTGATGAAGAAATTCCAATTCCAATTAGGTTCAATGATTTTCAAGAATTTAACATAGGGTTATAAAGGGTTTTTTTTTTTTTTTTTTTTTTTTTTTTTTTTTTTTTTTTTTTTTTTTTTTTTTTTTTTTTTTTTTTTTTTTTTTTTTTTTTTTTCAAAATTCATTTTATTTCATTCACTTATATCTACTTACATACTAGACAATGAATTCAAAACTAGCTTATGAACTAAAATCTTATATTTAACTTACTGGCCCCAACCGGGCGCTCTAAGGAATTCATGATTGACTTAAAATTAATGCCTTTCGGCCTATGAACTATGTGTTTTATTTACTTTATTTTTGTTTCTTGTTAGAAAAATTTAAAAAACTAACACGGTGTGGGTTATAAAGGGTATTCCGTTTGAAATGTTTAATTGGATATTTATTAATTGGATATCAAATATTTGGAATAATTTTGAAAGGAAATTGGTTGACATGGAATGCCGAAAATACCTAAATACTAACGAATACGATTTTTTGTTTCTTTTTTTTTTTCATAAATATACAGTCCCCGTTAGAGTCGGACCTCTAGTGATTCGAGAGTTCTGCACTATTTTGTCCAGTTTGAAGGAGGTCATGGTTTTTCTCTGGTCTAAGGCCACACTGATATGGAACTATCAGTTTGTTGACAAACATCTTCAGAAGTTCACATTGTGCTGCAGAAAACATATTATCTACTATGTTAAGTAGACTGATGCCTCTATAGTTGGCGCAGTTAAGAGAGTCCCCTTTCTTCAGGAACGTTAAAATAATGCTGAGGTTTCATTCATGAAGCATGCTTTCTATCGACCATATTCTGCAGATGAGTTGGTGTATGTCCCTTACCAAGTAATGCTGTCAGCTCCCTCGGGTTTGTTGCCTTTGAGCTTAGGTGTTACTATCCTCACTTCTTCAAGGTCGGGTAGGTTGAAATACTTGATTCGTTATCTTCGTTGTACGGTCTACAGAAGTCCTCACTATTGAATGTGATTCCACTATTATATCTCCCTGTTGGTCCTTACAGGCTTCTGTGCTCTTATCTCATCTCTTTTTGAAATTTCCGAGCCTTATCCCTGCTTTTTAGTCTCTCAACATCATCGATCGATCGCTATTTACTCTCTTTTTTTTTTGAAAAGATTGAGTTCTTCTCTGGCTCGTAGAGCTTCCGAGCAGCCATCGTCCTCCAGTGCAACGCTGTTTTATGTGCTGCTACTGGTTCTTAATACTCGATGTTGGTTGTAGCAGACTTCTGATGAGATTACTTGACACTCAATCGGAAAAGGATTTTACGATCCCTTGCGATTATAACCATCTGACGTCATATTATCTTCTTGCACTTTTTGTTTTTAGTTTTGGAATCTTTAATGACTATTAATATTAACTAATATAAAAAATTATTTAACACTCAACTATACTAAAAAAAATCAAGTATACGCCCTAGTGAACCAAAATGAAATCTATTTCTTTCGCTTCATTTTCAGACCGAGTGTCTTGTAACATTTGACTTGAATATTCCTTATTTTTATTTCTCATGCCACAAGCTTTTGGCTCGCTATAGGTTCCGCGTTCTTAAAAGACACAACAAGATCTTTTCAGTGCGTATGATCTACTAGGATTTAGCTGTTTCCTTGCTGCGGTTACTGTTTTTAATTAATGGTCCCTTCTGCCATGACCACAAGTTCCCCTTCCGTTTAATATTGATTTATACCAAATCCAGGTTGCATGAGAGAAACGTTCGAACGTTCGGTTGTGAACATACATACATCGAAATATCGATCAATTAAAAACATCTAATAGATACTATTCACTTCCAAAAGAAATACAAAGACAAACCTCTTCCAGTATGGAAGTATGGTAGGTAATTTCCTAAAAAACCCTAAAAACATAACAAAATATTGCATATTTTATCACCTTCAAATACTGTCTGTTAAATAAATTGTAGCCCTTTAAACTTACCTTTGGCATATGATATGTTTTACCATAAATTCAAATGCCTTCTATTCCATCAATTTTCGAAGATACTTAAACAATCCATTAAATCAAATAGTCAAATATAAATCCAACGACCTCTAGCTTTGCACAACATTCTGTTATCCACAACATCCTTAAAACATTTTCATAGCCCGAAATCCCATTAAAACCAATAAATCTGAATCCAACTGGCGCAAAGTGCTTGGAAATAAAATAAACAAAAATATTATCCTGCCTCCTGCGCCACATAGATCTATTACGATACAACATCTATATCAACGTTTCTTCCACTTGATCTATTGCATATATCAAAAGGAAATTTCGACTCTCTTTTTTGATGGCTCATTTAATCGTTTCGTTGTGTAAACACACACATTAAGCCAATGGAAATCTATAACTGTTGTGGGTGAAGACATCCAAAGTACCTACCTCAAGTCAATATAAATCAATTTTATAACATGCCTGCAACATGGGAATAAATCTTACCCGAAGGATTTTTATTTCAATAAGAATTTCTGCCGCTAATCGACGCTACTGTGTTTCTGAAAAAAAAAACAGCCCGAGCGAATGATGTGATGAAATAAGATTATAATCGATGTAGTTGTGAGGGAAAATAAAATAAGAAGGAGTAAAGTGTCCTTGCAGATGACGACAACGACAACGACAGCTGACTATTCATGCAGAATCTGTGGCAGTCGTGGGTTTTGGTTGACAGAGAGGATAAAGCGACGCAATAGAGATGAACCCACTGCACGAAAAAAGTGGCTTTTAAATAATGAATGCGATCCGATGATGTCATTCCAAACACATATAGCTACACTAGAAATACCCGGACTATGGGTGACATAGAGACGGTAATGTTTCCTTCAGTCCAGCACGCTCCAGAAATTCTTCTCGAGCTCTAAAGCATTTAAAGGGCATATAATTGACAATACAAGAGAACAGTAGAACAGCAAATACAACGGCTAAGGATTTCTTCAAAGATTTTCTATTAATGCCAAAGATGTTGACTACTGACGACCGACCCAACGACGATGACGATTACAAAGTCGCATGGAGAGACAAGAAGGACGTTCAATTATTCTATGCAGGACATTCCGAGTTTCTTTGTCCTCAAATCCCTTACTAGCTTACTCGAAAAAAACAACAAAACATGAAATAACTATCGTTGTCGTCTCGTTGTATGTCGCCGAGAGAGTCCGGCGTCTTTCCCCTCGCAAGACATCGGTTCCACCTTCATTTTCTGTTTTGAACCACATTCCGTGATTGTTCATGGAAATGGAAGCAAAAATCAGTATCATTGATGCCCGTCTTAGAGGCGCCACAATTTTCTCCGCAATAGAAAACAGAATGAATGTATAAAAATGGGTGTTGGTTTTTCTTTTTTGCTATCTTCCTCTTCCTTTTTTTCTTTGGGGCAAAGGAAGTGAGAACTTGAAGATGGCTGAGATATGGGAAGTTAACAAGTTATGTAACACGGTTAAATAACAGGGACATACAGTGGAACAATTTGATAAATTTTCGGGCAAAAAATCAAAATTTATGAGAGCAAAATCAAAGGCGAAAGATGATTGGGAAGAATTTGGAATCGAAAAAATATGATCCTTGACTTCAAAAACTTACTGTTGAGCCACTGTTTATATGTCTGTGTAAATAATCCTTCCAGAATTTGTGGAATCTACGTAGTGCGATGAATCTAGGACAATTATTTTGTTATCATCTTTATGTTGTTGTGGCCATAAATGGCACTAATGTGATTCTTGTGTTATTTTGTCTTTTATGTATCGCGCACTATAGGGGAAAAGTGGGTGCTAGAAATCAATTGTGAAACACAAAAATGGGATTAAATGTTTAAGTAGCTTACATCTGTTTGGAATTTTCTCTGGGGCGGTATTTATTGAGTTACAAGAGGAATTTATATAATTAAGGAAAGAATAGTTTGTTTTTCTTGAGGCGCACATTCACACACTGATGGTTTCGATTGGGGATTTGAGCTTAATGGGGAGGTAATTTGGTAAATTATTATTATTAGTTGGAAATAATTTGGAAATTTATGTAAGTTGATTATGATTTGCTTATATGGTAATGTTGCTGTAATAAAAATTGTAGCAGCTTAAGTTTTAACACAAATCTCAAAGAGGTAAATATTGGTACATCAGATGAAAGGTCTAATCAATTTCTAGGTATCCAAAAACCTGAAAATTGATGATTTTGGATAATCGGGTGCTGAAATATTCGCAATATCTTTTTTTTAATGAGCTTACATTTTTTTGCAAATTCAAATCTCTTTCAATCGCAATTATTCAATCCTTCTTTTTGAGTTTTTGCTCAAAAGTATAAAAATTATGAAAGAACGTTTTCCGGAAATATGCTTAGAAGAACATCAGAACTCTTTAACCAAAATATTTGGACTGTTTGAGTCCTGAGTGAGGAACTATTTTTTTTAACTGAGTTTGTTCTTGAAAAATTAGCAATATCGTTATCAATATGTCAAAGGAAAGGTCTTGTTACACTCTTTACCAGATGTGGTTGATACTTTTTGCTTGGTATTTGAGAAAATTCTAATATCGTTTTTTTACAAGCAAACATTTCCTCGCAATTTTAGTTTATTTTTAAGACTCAATGAATGTTTAAGTAATTTTTTGAAATTTAAAACCTTTTCGTCGTGGTGGCCTTAAGTCGAACGCAAAAAACACAAAAAGTAATTTATTTGAAAACTCAGGTTTTTTAAAATTGAGTAAAAAAGAAATCTACTTGAAAGTTGAAACAACGAAACCTCTTTCTGAACTTAAAATGACATTACAAAAAAGCAAAAACATTTCAATGAAATTCAATTTGTGTAATTCTTTGTATACAAATCTTTCCACAACGTGATTAAGGGTTCCTGTTTTTATTTCCAGAAAAGTTTAACCACGAGTTAAACACAAACTCCTCCAACTCAAACGACAAACTTTATCCCAGATCACCACTAGATTTTCGCCTTCAAGCTGTCATTTCACCAAAATGAAGGAGAAAGGGAAAACATTTAAATGCATCTCTTTGCAGAGATTTCAAAATGTTTGTTTTGGCATCAGAGTTCCTTATCTTCTAGCTCAACAATAAGACAAAAACAAAGACTGAAGAATAACTGAATTACAAATTTTTGGCCATCAGGTAGCCAATCAGACATTAAACGAAGAGTCTCTTCAACTTGTCCATCTCCCGGTGTCATGAGATGATGGTTTTGTTTTCATACTCTCAAGCTATTTACTCAACGTCAAAAATTCAAAACTCGCAAAATTAACGTAAAGGAGAACCGGCATTTTGGCCTAAGAACCAATAGCGACATGATATATATCAATGGAAAGGTTTCTTTATCTACTTTAACTTTTGATATTGCAGTAAGTCCAAAATCGCTGTGTGGAAAAAGTTATTGCACAATAAAGTCATTCAATGATAAAAATAAGTTGTGTTTTGTTTTCTTTTGTAAAGCTTTTCTATATATTATGATGAAAGCAAGCAAACACTTTTTTTTTTGAATGACTTAATTGTGCAATAACTTTTTCCCCACAGTGATTTAGGACTTTTTGCCAAAACAAAAGTTAAAGTACACATGAAAACCTTTCAATTGATATACATCACGTCGTTATTGGATCCAAGGTCAAGATGAAAACAAGAAATCACTTCTTACTTGTGAATGACTTTATTGTGCAATAACTTTTTCCACACAGCGATTTGGGACTTACTGCCATAGCAAAAGTTAAAGAAGACAAAGAAACCTTTCCATTGATATACATCATGTCGTTATTGGTTCCTAGGCCAGCTTCCATACATTTTTGCCGGTTCTCCTTTGATTAAATTCATTATGGGGCAAAATAGAATACCGACTCGACAGTCGTCAGTCGACACTGATGGCAGAACAATTTCACTTTGTGATGCCTCACGAGCTGGGCAGGAATTTATGTTTGAAAGGTCTTTTGTACCTTCAAAAGACTCCAAACCAGATTATTGTTTTTTTTTTTTTTTTTTTTGTCACAAAGACAGAAGTAGAGAAGAAGAGAAGAAGAGAAGAGAGCGAGCGTAGCCAGGAAGCAAGGAAAGGACAGAACCTTGGAGCGTGAAGAGTTGAAGACCACTTTTCCAGCCATCAGCCATCTTCCATCTTGGCAATTGCAAGTGGTCAATTTTTATTTCCATTCATACTCATTGGACAATGGGGATGGGGAGGGACACATTCATCATCACGAATTTCACGATTTATTTCAGTCAAGAAAGTCCAACAAAATGGATTCCAAAAGATGAAATAACGATGAATATTCATGGGAATGTGAATGCAGTTTTACTGAGAGAGCCTTTAAGTCGGAGAAGGTGGTGTGCAATAGACGAACACATATCGCTGAAGCTGAAGCCTGAAGAGGACAATGTATAACGGAAACATCTTGAGAACAAAAGCATGGCAGTCAGATGAAAGAGAAAGAGAAAACGAAATGAATTTATGAATACCGAATATTTAGAGATTTTCGATATCCTCGAGTCCTGCCTGCACTCCTGCTTCTTGCAGTGTTGACTTTCAAAAATGCTATGGATGCTTAAACTAGCTCGAATGGCATTCCATTTCATATACCGAAATGCATTTGAATAGGTTTAGCTATTGTTTTTTCTTTTTTTTGTAAGGGATTTTTGTTTTTGTTTTTGTGTTGGACAAAAGTTTTGTATTTTGTTCCATGATTAATGGTTTGGAATATCGTAGGTAAGGTCCCTTGTCCTTAATGTACAAGATAAAATGGGGGGAATGCCTGAGCAGCAGGTTTGTGTTTGGTTTTTCTTTTCTAGAAGGTAAATTTAAAACTCAATATTAAATTCTTTTGATTGGTGTTCTGTGTAGAATCAAATTGCTGTTGACACCTGTGGAGTTTGGATTACTTGAGCATTAAGAAATCAATCAGGATTAATTTTAAATTAAGAACATTGTGTCTCGTGCTTGATTCGATTTTGATTAAACAGGAAGTAATTTTGTTTGAATAGTGGATTCGACTATTAAATAGTAACGAACATAAATGCCTGGGTGGTATTAATTGAGGGCCTATAGCATTGATATTCCTAAATCCAACAAATAGTATCCTTTCATTTCATTTTTATTGGTTGTACAAATAAGACTGATGTCTTAGTATTCCCCCGGAAAATCAAAAAGAGAACATGAACAATCCAAAATTGAATTTCCTCCCATCAATGTACTTTGAGAGTGCCTTCAACCAAAGGACCTCGTTTTTGTTAAAAATTTAAGCTGCACTGCATTACGGCCCCAAAATCTTTTTCACTATGAAAAAAAAAAAAAATAAAAAAAAACAAAACGGAACTTCATTTTTATTATATAAGTTAGTGTAAATTCTCTCAAACAGTCTTGCCTTCAAATCGATAGTGGCTTCCTTCCTGTCAGACAATTGGTGGAAAAAATTGTCATTGGCTCTCTTGCAGCGCTGCATTATTGTATGCATACCAACGAAATGGACGCCAAAAAGAAGTATGTAACTATAAATGTTTAACTTGAAAATCCTTTTTGGCGGATATTAATGGGTTCAATAATATTCAAGGAAGAGAATAATGAAAAAACGTGCTTTGGAGACTTTGAAGCAAAAGTAGGCTTAAGTAAGTCAGTTGTGAATATTATATTCTCTTGTGATTCAGAAATTTTTTTAAATCATTAAAGCTCTTACTTCATCAAACACACACACTCACAAAGAGTTGAAGATAAAAAGCAATTTAAAAATGCATTTAATACTGCAAGAACTTCCAGCTAGCTATCTAACTCCACTCTTTCCTCAAATATGATGAGCCTCATACAAACTTTCGAACTGCAAAAAAACATAACCACAACACAATCCAGAACCATCTTCAAAAACATCGAACTCCAACTCCCATCACATCAACCTTATTGCATATAATCATTTACTCCTCATCCTGATCAGGAACCCAAAATCATCATCATTTTGTCCTTATAACACCAACATCGTTGAAATTTCCATTTTCATTAGCATCAATTGTTGTTATGAATTATTATCTCGTTGCACTCATTTTAGACACCTCGTCAAGCCACTATACACCACTCTATTCAACCCCAGCAAAATTTAGGTCAAAAGGATTTAGGCATAATGTCATTAGAAATCAGGATCTATCTCAACCGTCACTATGTACTTCTTGCCCCACCCAAACGAAAGGACAAACGACCATATTCGAACATCTAACGTTGTCAATGTTGTTTGTGTCGTCCTTATAAAACCCATCAGCCATCATAATCATCATCGTCATCATTGGTGCCTTTAAGGCTTCCAATTACTGTACTTAAAAATAAAAAAAAAATAATCAGCAAGAAGAAAAATTGTAAGCGAATTTAATTTCAATTAGTTGTTGCCTTGGACTTAATAAAAGATGCTGAAGACGGAGGATGCTTAATGTTAAACAAAATAACAAAAAAAAATATAAATAGAAAATGAGTCTTCCCATTACAGCAATAACATAAATAGGTAACGAGGTGAAGCGAGATGGAACGAAAATTAAAATCAAGAGCCCGAAATGGGTCAACAAGTCATGTAAGACAGCAATTTGCAATAGAAAACAGAACAACAAAAATTGGTACCAGAAAAAATGAACATAACTTTGAGAGATATTTCAGTTAATCGATAACATTTATTTGAGTTCTGGGTGTTTTTTTGTTTGTGCTCTTTTGTAACGAACTTCAAGTTAAACCACCCACTTTGATTTAATGTCACAGTGGTTTGGACTTAGGGCTCTTTGGTGTCTCGATTTCTTTTCTGAAACCCAAGCACGTCTCGCACGTCAATGAATGAAAACGTTTAGAAAACAAGCCTAAGAACACTTGCCTCCAAAGAATTAATTCAAGGTGTATCAAAGGATGGTTTTTAATTTTACACAGAAAAAAATCGACTACATAAAACAGAAGAAAAACAATCCGATTTCTCTATGGTTTTTAGTCAAGACGATAAACTTATTAAGACAACAGAGAAAATCTTATTAATAACTTGTTTGCTGATTTAATAAGATTATCACATATATTTAAAAAGATATCTTATATATATTTATAATAAATGTATATGAGAAACTTATTGAAAGTATATGGAAGACCCCTTAAAACACAAAGGAAAACTAATTGAAACGATTGTTTTTCATATTATTTTAAATGTACTCCCATATACTTTCAATAAGGTTTCTTTAGGTTTCAAGGCATTTTTCACCTACTTTCAAAAAGATTTCCATTTTATTTGTAGAAGAATTCCATATACTTTTAATAAGCTTCACCTATATTTACTATGAGTTTTTCTCATATTTTTAATTAGTTTTCATATTGTTTTCAAAAGTTATTCATTAAATTTCAATAAGTTTTCCATGTTGATTTCAGACGTTTTCTACTTATTTTTAACTTGTCCTTTCTCTTCGTTCTAGGACCAATTCCTTTACATTTTTTTAAAAAGCTTCAAGCTAGGTCTTGTTTATAATGAGAGCTGGTTCGAAAATAAAACAGAAATAGAATTTCCGATTGAGTGCAAATGGCTCTTATCTCTTGGTAAGAAATTTGCTCTCCCAATATCAAAAGACAATTTCTCTCCAATACATATTATTGCTGAGATAGAACAATACATTCAAACAATAGCCGACCCAAAACAAAAAGACATTGCCAGATGCAAATTATCCAACAGAATAACAAATTTCAAAAGAAATATAAAAAACACTACAAAGGAAAAATTCATATTAAAAACATTGAAACAAACCAAAAACATTATAAGAAAACACAAAGAAGACATCATAATCACAAATGCAGACAAGGGAAATAAAACGGTAATTATCTACAGAGAAGACTATAACAAAAAAATGAATCAACTCCTCGAGGATAAAAATACATACAAAACAATAAGATTTGACCCTACAAACAACCTCCAAAAAACAAACAATGAAATAGTAAATAACTTATACAAACAACAAATTATAAACATCAGACAGAAAACAAAGCTCTCCTGCTCCACGGCATTAGCACCCGTACTATATGGACTCCCAAAAATCCACAAAACTAATATACTAATATACTAATGAGACCAATAGCAGCGTCAACTATTGTTCCATGTTATAACCTTGCAAAGCATGTCGGACAAATCCTTAAAAACCTAATTTCAGAAGACTACAATGTAAAGAACGCTTTTCAACTGAAAAATAGATTAACAGAAATAGAAATCCAAAACGAAGATGTTCTAGTATCATTTGATGTCATTTCTCTATTTACAAACATACCTACATATACAGCCATCAAAATAATAATGAAAAATTGGGAAAAGTTAAGCTCACATACAAAAATACCTAAATCACAGTTCTTGAAAATACTTAATTTCTGCCTAACAGATAATAACTATTTCAAATACAACAACAAATTTTACAGCCAAACTTTCGGTATGCCAATGGGAAATCCACTATCGCCCACCATCGCAGACATATTATTGGACCATCTTCTTGACGAAACCATTGACAAACTGAAAAAGTGCAACACTAAAATGAAGTTCATCGTAAAATATGTAGATGATATGTTCGCTATAGTGAACAAAAATGACATTAACAAAATACTTGACACTTTAAACAGCTACCATAACAAATTAAAATTCACAATAGAGATTGAACAACATAACACTCTTGCCTTCTTGGACATCAAACTCATCAGGAATAACAATAGAATCAATTTTGACTGGTATAGTAAGCCGATTGCATCAGGGAGAATCATCAATTATTTGTCTTCTCAACCCATTAAATACAAAATTAACACAGCCAAAAACCTCATAAGTCATAAATAAAGTACTTGACATCAGCGACACAGTTTATCACACCGACAACATTAATAAATTAAGGACCATTCTAAAAATGAACAACTTCCCAAACACTATATGCAATAATTTAATAAATGACAAAGTTCAAGAAATGCAAAACAAAAATAATCAACAACCAAAAAAAGTGAACTCTGGCAACCCTATATATCGCTCAATAACATACATCCCACACCTCACCGATAATAAAACACTTGACAACACATTCCCAATTGACAAAGAAAAAACAATATTCGCTCATAGACCAAACTCAACTCTAAGTGCAATATTCACAAACACCAAACCAAAAATAGAGAAAATTGACCAACACAATGTAGTATACCAAATTCCATGTAAAGGGAGAAATGATGAACAATGCCAAATGATATACATTGGAACAACAAAAAGAAAACTTGGTGTGAGACTGTCAGAGCATGAAGCTGATATCAGGAAAAAGAGAACAGCTACAGCACTCTCACAACACATGAATGACAACGATCATATGGCCGATTTTGATAAAGCTATAATACTGGACAAGGAGAACCGCACTTCCACCCGCTACACTCTAGAAAGCTTAAGAATACAACAAAAAATGAATATGACGATGAACCACAAAGAAGACATCGACAACATAAGCGCGTTGTATAGTGTTGCCATAAGAAGCTATGATAACTTGTGATATTAGTTTTAACTTTGTTGTATTTTTTGTTTCATTGTTTAAAATTGTTCATCTATTAATCTTTTTATTTGTGTTATTTATTAATTTATTTATTCAATATTATTCAACATTTTTAAAAAATATGTAATTTTCCATGCAATAGTGCAACCAACAAACAAGTAAGAACATAACAAATCAAAGATTTCAACATTGTAACGTTTATTTTAACTTCAGCTAATAAATTTGAAAATCCCCTGAAGAAGCTGGAAAATAGCCAGCGAAACGTCGGGTATCAAAAAGATGAATTAGTAGTTTTTTATTAATTGCATCCATATTATCGATCATAAAAGCCCAATTAAACAAACATCATTTATAAAATTAATAACATATGATCCAACACCCAAACACATAAAAACACGTTGTTTATTACGTTTTTGATAATATAGGTACATATTTTATTTCATTATTTCATAGATACTTTTTGTGATAGTAAATAACAAATCTTACAGTGGACTTTAAAAGGCTGCTTAGATTCACGTCATTCGATTCCGAAACACGGGAATTGGAAGAATTATAAGAATTCAAGTCGTTAGATATTTTTCCAACCATTCGAGAACTTTTTGGGTCGATGGTGGCGACTGCGTACGTTGGTCACAAAGTAAGAATATGTTCTAAAAAAAAAAAACACAAATCACCACTTTGTAACTAATACAATGAAATCACTACTTACCCTGTCTTGTCTCCACTGTCTTAAGCCGGCCATAAATTTAACTCTCTCTCCAAAAAACCCCGCGCTGTTAACATAAGCGAATTGTTTGTCTACATCTTCGGCCTGCATTCGATGGAATTCATGCCATACATTTTAAGAAAATCTAACGTTGAACCAATCAAACTCCAGGAATTATAGATTCCTTGGATTTCTGGAATGTTTGTTTCATTCCACGTTATGAATGGCACGCATATAATTTCACTTTGCGTTATATTTTGCTTAGTATATTTTGACAGTTAACATTATTTTCCGCCATTCTGTTTTTTATTACATATCTTTAATTTGTTCACTTTGTGAAAAAACAACATCCACTCTTTACGAAATCACAAACCAAATGCGTTTAATGTTTGCAATGTACCGTTTTAGCACGAAAATGAGGGGCGAAAAATTGGACTTTTAAGAAGGAAAAACCAAATGCGTTTAGAATGTACCGTTTTAGCATGAACATGAGAAGCAACAATAGGAGTTTTAAGAAGGAAATCTTATTGATTTAAGAATATTTTCTTTTAAAACGGTTTAAGAATGAGACCACATTTTGTTTTAAAATGGGATCTCTTTTTGATTTAAGAAACTATCCCTCTTAAATTAAAAATATAATAAGATTTTCTTATTGCTTGCGCGATCGTGAATAAACATGCAAAGGAGATCTGAGCATTGTATATGGGGAGTTTATAGTATTATCAATTGGCGAAATTGAAGTGAGAGAAAAGATATGTCTTGTCGCCAACCCATTTAAAATCCATAAGAGTGAAAGAGATTTTTGTCGCCGAATCAGTCAAAATCGCCAATTGATATTACTGCTGATTAAACAAATATAATTTTAGTTTTAAATTATTTAGAATGCATATCGAATCCACTATGCTCTGCATAACAAAGTAAAGACACATGTATCAAAATTAAATGTCGTTTGAAAAATAATTGAAATCCTCGAATTTGGATAAATTTATCAAGAACAACTGAATTATCAATGTTTCTTTAGAGGCACCATGTTCTTAAGCCTATAGAAATAGAATATCAATCAAACCTTAAAGCTGTTTTTTTTTATGACAAATACAAAAAAGAAAGTTACTTGACTTCATATATACTTTGAAACTCCTACGTTTTGAAAATGAGTTTTATTCCGTTTATTTAATTCGTATAAGTCTGTTATGTGAATATTTTTTTCGTGTGAAAAGACAGCTTTTTGTTATCTTCACAGTATTATGTTCTTAATTTCGAAAGAAAACTTATTTGTCCAGCGTGATCTTAATAATAAATCTGACTTGGAATAATCTTCAAAAACCTTTTTTATAAGGTTTTAAGGTTATAGACGCACAAAACAGGTGCTTCTGAACAAATTAAACTTAACTCCATAGTGACTCAGACACTTCCTTTGACAAATTTGGAAATATTCTTCCTTTCAAAACATCGATTTCTTAAAAAAAAAACCTAGTAGTATTTTCCTACAGATCCAATGAAAATGTACACTCGGGCGTTTACGTATTTTCTAATGATTTTTTTTTATTTAATAGGTTTTTTACTTTTTGTTTGTAAACATTACGTTTTTTGTGTCAATTATAAATTTGAAATTTTGGATGGATGAATGTCTGTTTATTGCTCAATAACTGCAAAAAATTGGAACGGATCTGAATGAATTCTAGCACACATAGATTTATAGTCTGGAATAGCAATAGCACATAGGCTGGTTTTTATCCCGTGGGATATATTCAATTTTGCATTGAACAAAGGTTGTGGTAGTTTAGAGGTCAGAAAATGACAAAGGCTACTTTTTATCCCGGTTATCGTGGGTAACACCGCACGGATAAGCTAGTCCCGTATAAATAATATATACTGATGCAAATATCTCGGCATCCAGGGCTCGGAATTGAGGTTGGTTTTCAGTAATAAGCTCAGGATAATTAGAACTATGAAATATCCTTACCAAAATTTTGAACAGAAAGAAATTCTTCCAAAACGCATCAAAGGGAAGGTTTCTCGAGGCCTGTACTCGAGATATTGGTTAAAATGTTAAATATTTGAAATAACTTTCCCGCAATTTCAAATCGATATTACTCACAAATTTTCTCGACAGCTGATATAAAATTCTTAATTTCCCTAATCATTTATCATTTACATCTACCACGCCATTTGTTCTAAAGCAAATTACCAAGAATTGACAGTCCTTATCACTTTTTTCACTTATTTAAAAGATTGCTTATCAAAATCAATCAATTGTTTGTAATATCCTCAAAAAGCTTCAATATCTTGGTAACATTTTCTTTTTCATTTTTTCTCCTCAACTCGATTGCAGCTAGTTATCGCTTTTCTGCACAATGCACACAGGAGACCCATTGAAGTCAAAGATCGAGTATTTTCTTCTTTTTAAAGCGGGAAGGATTAAAAAAAACGAACACAATATCCTGTGTACTGGGTATAATAGAATTCACAGTTGGTTGATTTTTAAGAAAGTTACAACTCCAAAGCAAACATTGCACCCGAGAGAAACACAATACCCATCATACGACGATAAGCGAATGTGTGCATGTATCGTGTCACTTAGTTTTTTGTTTGTTGTCGCTATATGTCGTCTCCCCCAGGATCAATTGCTCATTCTGTTCGATTGGTTTTTTTGTACCTTGTTGTGTATTGGGCTTATAGTGTCATCCCGTCAACGTTGTGTTGCAGCTTGACTTTTGACTTGGTCGTGTTGGTTTTTTTCTTCTTCGTTTTGTTGTGGTCCTTGAACCAGGTCCTAGATGCATCTTAACCTAAACAACACGAAAGTGTTGTGTTATGATGACACAACAAAATCTTGCTGCTTGTATCTTTTGTTTATAACTTCATGCTCCCCCTCAAACGAAAGCAAATCGTGTGTCCTAGATGATGTGAGAGCTGAGAACTTGCCTCCAGTGTGTGTTGTTTTTAGTTTTCCTGGATCCCTTTGGCTTGTAGGATTATATAATCCTCGACCTTAATTTTTCTTGATTGTGGCGCACTCCCCCTTACGGTTTCTGTGCCAAAAGGACGACGATGAATATGACGATGGGTGGGTTGAAATTGTATCTCACACTTGTCTAGACGGCGCCATAAACTTTATATTGGCAGCAGGGAAACTTGCCGTCATTTGAAGTGGAAATAAAGTTCACTTCGTATATTCCTAAGGAGGCACATTTTTAAGGGAGAGGGATCGATGTGGTTGGGGTGTATTGAGGATTCGAGGGTTGATCCTGCTTTCAAGAGAAAAAACTGAAAATGTTCATGGGGAATGTGTGTGTTTTGAAGAAGAGGCACTTCAACCGTCGTCATTTCGTCGCCATATCGCCCCAAAAAAAGTACCCACAATGACTGCTGATTGATGAGTGTGCAATTTATTTAATTTGTTGTGAAATAATTTCAAGTGGTTTACCGGCAGCAAGTCCTTCATCGTCGTCTTTTCTCTTTTCGAAGTGTATGAGAGGGTGGTTGCAAGAATTATGTTCGTTATTTTATTATGAGTGATGTGAACCCAAAACCCCCTTGCCCTTGGCAAAATTAAGGAACTTCGATTACGAGAACAACGACGATGCACGGTGGCGTTAATTTCGCTGAAGGAGAAAAGTATTTCGTATTTGACACTGCGATTCCAGTCAATTCGGTTGACAATTTATATTCTGTTTTTAGGGAAGTTAAATTCATTGTGTCAAATTTTACATAAATATGTACATACCTATATTGACAGCAATATATTGAATGTGCCATTTTCTTAATGGACCATAAATTCGATGAAGATTAAACAAAAAATCAGATGGAAAATATTAAGTGACAAGGACATTAACAACTTTGACGAAGGAGTTTGTTTTGAAACCGCTTTTTGAACACCCACACAGCAAAGACATTAAATTATCTTTTCGAATATTTTCAAAGTTAAATTTCATTCTTTTCAGCAATGTGCAACTTGAATAGATCCCAATTAAGTGCGAAATTTGGACACAAATAAAACTTGCAACTTTGTTTACAGCAAGAAAAAGAGTCTCACAGGACCCACAGTCTTGAGCTGATTCTGAAAATTCTTCACGACATTTTTTCGTGAATCGCCCACGTCATCCAGTCATTTTCAAGACAGTAAAAGTGCGCTGGTACTTCGCCAGCAAGTATTCATTGGATATTAAAATTTGAACAACGACGAAAAGGATAAACTTTTATGAGAAAGTTTATTTTTGTTTGCATGTTTTCTGCTTCCTTACACAGTTTTGATCGTGGTCACCATAAACATACCAGCATCTATATATCGACAGAATGCATCGTTCAGCTGCATTCCATTCTTGAGTTGGATAGGACTATGACATCCAACTGAAATTTTGTGTTTACTATCCTGGTTATTGGAGAAAGGTTCTGATAATTGCGAAAGAAATCATAGGGAAAGATTCAATCCTAAAAAAAGGACGACAAAGAAAAACAACAAAAAAAAAATATTGAACTATCTAACGAGGGGAAAGTTGTAGCGAATGTTTTTTTCCCCTCTTTCTGGATTATCAGTTCTCTTTTTTTGTTCGTTCTTTGGAGGACACGACTTGCCAAACTGTTTTTCATTGTTTTTCCTTTGTTTTTGTTATTGAACTTTTTCCAGTTGTTCTCCTTCTTTGCATACACTCTATTTCCCTCTTTTTCAATTTTTATTATTTTCAGCGCATTTTTTTTTTGCTTTTTGTAAATTTTTTTCTCTACATAAATTTCTGTGAGTTAATCGATTTCGAATAACTTGGTAATTGCTATGGAAAAGTTTGATTCAACTGATTTTTCTTTTGTTTAACTTGAGGATTTTATTTTTTTGGAAATTATCAGAAATTTTGTGGAATATGATTTACAATGGATTAAAATTTCCTCGTTCTGTTTGGTTCCTTTTTTTCTCATCTTAGAGTCCGACACAAGTTTTTGTTTTTTTTTGCTTTTTGGAGTCGATATGCTTATGCGATTCTATTAATAAATTTGTTTTGTTTGCGAGGAAAACGTTGTTGAAAGTTTATTAGAAAATTTATAAACAAAAATAAGATACATTGCAGTTAGCATATATTTGGGTTGAAAAGTTTTCGGATAAGTTTTGGATCTTTCATGAGATGTTTTGGAGTATTGAATTTCAATTTTGATAATTGAAAAAAAATTCGATTGAAGGATAGAAGTGTATTCATGGAAATAATTCAAGCAAAAGAATCCAAAAATTATTTTGAGCAAAGTTTTTAGTGGGACGTTTTAAAGTTAAGAGCAATGACAAAGTTTTATTTCAGAATAGAATTTGGCTGGTTTCATCTGTGACGAGTTTCAATCAAGTAATTGCTGAAATTGTTAATTGAGGTCCTCCTTTCACTTGAGTACGTCATCTGAGTAGTGGTCTTTCTCTTATGCGGCCCTTGTGCTTTCCGGGCGTCTATTCAATTTTTGATTGGTTTAGATACATGTTGCCAACATTAATGGCGAAACGAAAATCGTTGTCTTTGTCTAGTATTAAGTGAAATGAATAAAAAAATGAATTTTGAAAAAAAAATCGTTGTAATTACTGTATTTTGAGCTGTCAAATCGTCACGTAATATTTGATGAAATTCTTCCAGTTCCGCCCGCAAAAAATTATAATTTACTCCTTTATCACGCTTAAGAAATATTTTCTCCAAAAATATAAACTTCTTTGCTTCGGCTTTGTTTTTTAAGTTTCATTCGAAACTAATGGAACGATTTTGCAATATCCTTTTACAATTACATGGGTTTAAGCTCAAAAATTACCCAAGACCTCTTAAATTACAACTTAACAAAGCTGACTTACACAGCCTTACGCTCATTCACAAAAGATCTTTATCCAATGCTATTTCACAACTTTGGTGGTTATTCATGTTAAAACAATAACGAAATATATATGCAAAGCATTTATAATTTTCAGTGTTCCATTCAGCGTAAGCCAGCCAGCGAAATAATATTTTATACACCAACAGCGAAAGTTCATTGTTAAAATAAACAAAAAAAACAAAAAAACAAGAAGTACAATTCCGACTGGATGGCATTGGCTTGGCAACGCCACTGTCAGCCATCGTGTGTCGGTCGTCTGTAATTGGCTCTGTTCAGTAACTTCACTTCACATCACTTCGTTGTTCGTGTCGGGGGATTAATGAGAAAATTTCTCACAGAAAATTGACGTTAATATTCGTTTTGTTCCGTTTCGAAGGACATTCAAAACCGAACAAAAATCAACCGGCCGCCCCACACTCTCTTCTTTTATATTGTTTCATGTTTCCATTGTTTGAGCTACAAGAGCGCATAAGTTTTGCGCTAAATGAAAGATTCAAATGAGATAATGCAACGCGCGTCGGCGGCGATGCCGCTGACACGCAACTGAATTGAATTTCTTCTTTCCGCTGCTGCTGGTGCACTTGACTCATTAAGAGTTCTCCTCCTGCCTATACAAACTGCACTTAACTATTTTCTTTTGTTTTTATTTTACTAGAAGAATATTAAGAGGTTAAAACAAGATGGGTAAGAACAAAATTACACACCAAAACAACCGAAGCTGCTCTACCAGTTCCTTTAATGAAGAGGCTCTGATGACGCCCAAAAGCATTTAAGTGAGCTCGCTGTATCAGGCGTGTTCTGGGCCAATAAAGCCCCATCCTTATAGAATCTTAGAAAAGAACTAGATGAGTGGTGCATGCATCAGTGCCGCGGTGAGAGTTACAGTCAGTGCCATACTTCCAACCAACCAAACAGCCAAAACTCACTCATGCCTTGAAGGAAGTGTAATCAAAAGCAATTTAGTCCTGCCAGGCACACTTAGGAGTTAAGTTAGAAGAAGTTCTTCTCGCCAAATTTATTGCACCGTTCGTTGTCGACTCGACGAATGAGTTCCTCATTTTTAACCATTTCGTTTACTGTATATTCTCGACTCTACGGGGTCTTATTTCTTCTGTTTGCTTCCCTTTTCGTGCTTGGGGCTAGCTGGGGTTTAATTTTTGTTTGAAATGCTCGTGGGAGTTGGAAACCAAGCCGGAGAGTTGAGATGTTAAGATGAAGGAGCCCGAGAAGAGAAAAGTAGTAATTTCACTTAAGCGTTTAAGTAGATAATCTACAAGGATATTGCAGTTCCTTTGTTTTGCAAGTCACTTCTGGTTTAAATGAGTAAAATAGTGCAATGGAATGGAACTCTGGCAAGATGATGTACGATGAAGAGGTGTTTTTTTCAGTTATGGAAATTGATTTTCTAAACGAAGAACCCTCGTTATTGTGTACAAGATGTAAGCGGTAATCAAAAAGATGAACTAGGTTACAATTTTTAATAAACAACGGGAGGGATTTTAATCAGCATAAGAGCTGGAGAGAGGGTAACTAAGCTTTTAACCTGGAAAACAGGAAATCGATCTAAACGATGGGGTAAAGTGTTTTAAGTTTAGGTCGGGTCGTCGTCGTGCGTGCGTCCACCGGTCCTAATAGTTGTTGTCGGCCCTCTTACTTTGGTTATAAAGTGAAAATGAAATATGTAAGTGATTAAGCTTAACAGTTTGCAAATGTTTATTGAGCGAAAATAATTTTATGAGATTCTAAAAACACTTTTGGAAGCTAATGGCTCGAACGTCTAACGTATTTTTACGAGAAAACAATTTCTTGCGATTTTAAACCGAGATAACTCTAATTTTTACATTGTAGCTCCCGTGAAATTATATCAAAAATTATATTGGAGAGGCTTTGTATGTAGTAATATATTAAAACCAAAACCAGGTGAAAGGTTTGGTTAAAGAGATGTTTTGCAGATCGTAAATTTTGTTATCCTTAGCATTTTGGAAATCTTCATAGGTACAGATTTTGCGGCTTACCTACCTTTAGATGAAATAAAAATAACGGCTTTGAACTCAAAGTGCATGGATCAAACCAGTGTGTTAAAAAGGTCTGAATATTTAGTTTTTGTTTCTTTTTTTTTTTTTGACAAAAGATTAACTCGGTGCCATAAATATGGACACAATTAAAAGCTATTCTTTGAATCCGAGATCTGTGTTTTAAATCAAAATGTTTTCCTTGGAAGCTTGGTTTGTGAAATATAAACAATATCGTATTTCTACGATCAAATAATTTCTCGTTGTTGCTAATTGCTCCTTGTCTCACTGCGTACGAATATTTTTATCGATTGATGTACCAGAAAGAAGTGTGACAGGCAAGGAAAATTTGAAAGTTGTTGTTGTCATGTTGTCAAGTTGCGTCCTAGAACGTAATTAATGATCATTTGGAAACATTTCTTCCAAGTTCAATATCTCGACAAACAGAACTCAAAATTAATAGTATCCAATTAAGTTGTTCAAGTTGTCGAAAAAATATTGTTTTTTTTTTTTTTGGAAAAGTATCGGTTTGAAGATTTGGTTGCAATAATAATTGCAATATCGGTTTTTTGTTTTTCCTCCCCCAACGGAGCCATCAATAAATATTAATCAAAGCTTTGCTAAACTAAATTATATCGTCTCAAAAAACTTGCTTTAATTTAAGGCATTTTCAGTTTAAAGTCTTCTAAACAATGCTTTTAATTTTCAATTCATCCCGTAAAAATTCTTCAAATTTTGAAAACCAAACACAAATGTAACTCCGCTGCTTAAAATATGAAACCTAGGAATTTATGGAAGTACAAAATTACACGGCAATTAAATTTCAAAACTCCCTCTCAAATTTCTTTCAATTCAATTCAACAATTATGCCAACTTCTCCACACCGCCCTACTCATCATTTCCTCGTTTCCAATACCAATCCTATCACCTCGACTTTTTCTTCTAAGCAATCCTTTCAGCTGAAACATCTGTTCGGCTTATTCTATCACAAAACACCGAGTGAATTAAATTCCCCTTAAGCCACTCTAATATCGTGAGATATCCCTAAACATCGCTTTAAAATGAACTTTAAATTCATCTTCAAGGACTTAACAAAATTAAAAAAAAAAAAAACACATCCAACTAATTTGCTCATTCAATACTCTCTAAGGCATTTCCTTTGTTGGTGTCCGTGGTGGGTGATGAGTACATTTAGTTTGAAGTGTGGCGGAGGGCGACACAGGGTGAAGTTAAAAAAATTCCTAGCTGAATTAATTGGAATTGTAGAAGATTTTCTTTAATTTTCCAGCAACTGAATGTGAAACAGTTCGTGACTGAAATATTTCGCTGACTGGTTATGGTTGTCTAACAGATATAAATATTATGTGCCGAAGCCAAGTGGAATCGGCGAAGATTGCGAAATTCCTTGTTCGACAACCAATGACACCATCTCGGGCGAACCTATTACACCGAGTACGATAACAGTTACGATTGCTAGTCGTATCGGCACTTAATTATGAATTATTTGGAATAAATAAAACAAAAATGTGACAGCGATACGAACATGAGGAAGATAAGAGATTGGGACTGCTTAATGCAAGCAGGTACGAAAGGGAACAAAAAATCAAAATTTTAAATTAAAATATTACAAAAAGTTAAAAAAAAATAAAAATGTAAAATTTTTAAATCAAAGATTTTAAGGTCAAAAATTTTGAAAACATGAAAAAACAAAGAAAAAAAAGTAAAAACGCGCGTAGAAGACACTTGTCAAGTTCGTAAAAAAGAAATAAAATCAACAAAAATAATAATATAATAAAAAAACAACATGAATAGACAAAAAAAATCAAAAAAAAAAAAAACATTTAAGAACGTGGAACACTGGTTTAAAGAATTTGTTTTAGCTTGTTTTTATTGATATTAAAGTCAATTAAGTCTTCACACGCATTCAATAGCTTACTCATTCTTGTCATTGGCTCATGCATTCCGTAGTTAGTTCTATGTTGGGGGACTTTAATCAAAATATGAGAACGCAGAATATAATCTCCACCTCTATAATTAAAGAGGATAGAACTCAAAATATCTGGAGCATCAGTGACACCAGTAATAATTTGATGAAGGAAAACTATATCATTGTTTGTTCTCCTTTGACACAATTTTTGCATCTGGAAAAACGCAAGTCGATCATCGTAAGAAGGGATATTATTAGGGTCAATCCATTGAAGCCCTTTAAAGGCGAAACGTGTAAAATTGCGTTGCACTGATTCAAGTCTCTCAATATGTATCGCATAATGAGGAGACCAAACTTGTGATGCATATTCGAGATGGGGTCGAACCAAACTATTGTACAAGGCATAGGAAACGTTTGGGTCTAGGAATTCCTTGGACCAACGCTTAATAAACCCTAACATTGAATTAGCTTTATTGACGATGTTGTTAATATGTTCTGAAAAATCTAAATTAGATGTGAAAAGAACTCCTAAGTCCCTAACTTTTAAGACACGGGATAATATGTGATGGGATATAACATAATCATAAGATGTAGGATTACGCTTTTTGGAAATTGTCATTGTCTGACATTTTCTTGGGTTAAGATTCAAACCATACAACAAACTTATTTATATCATCTTGCAGTTGAACGCGATCTTCATTAGATGAAATGTTTTTGAAGATCTTCATATCATCTGCAAAGATAAGAATTTTACTATTTCGAACAATTAACGGAGCATCGTTAATAGCTAAAATAAATAAAAGGGGTCCTAAGTGACTACCTTGTGGTACAACCGATTTGGCGATGAAAGGTTTTGAGTACGCGTTTCTGAATTTTACTTGGTAAGATTTATTATCAACATAAGAAGAAATCCATTTGACGAATCCTAAAGGAAATCCATATGAATTCAATTTAAACTTGATAATAGTATGCGAAAGTTGATCAAACGCTTTGGAAAAATCTGTGTAAACACAATCAACTTCCTGTCCACTTTCTACAAAATTCAGACATTTATGCAAAAATGCTAGAAGGTTTTTCACCGTAGAACGTTTCTGCATAAAGCCATGTTGTTCAAAGCATATAATATTTTTACTGTAGAAGGCTAAATTCTCACAAACAATTTGCTCAAAAATCTTAGGAATGCAAGACAGTTTAGATATAGGCCTATAATTAGTAATATCTGACTTGTCACCTTTTTTGAAAACAGGTGTTATGTATGCGTTTTTCCACATGCTAGGGAATTTTCCTAGCTTTAACGACCGTCCTACATTTTTTTAAAACAATGGGTGGAATACCATCGGGTCCAAAAGAATAGTCTTCCTTAAGAAGGCACATACTTATAAGTTTATCGAAGTCGATAAGAACGTTGTTAAAGGTTACTTGGGGACAGTTTCGCAGATAGGCAAAGAAGTCAGTATACAAGGAAATAGGAGTATCGATGAAAGACTGACTAATTTTAGTCTTGCATCGCATCTTGCGAAAGCATCACAGATTTCTGAGTTACAGTTCAAGACAATATTGTTGTAATTGAAGTTAATAGGATAAACATCACATTTTCTTTTAGAATTGACAAAATTCCAAAAACTCTTTGGGTCCTGTTTCAGTGAATTTCCCATGTTTATGAGATATTCACTGTAAAGATCAAAAGAGAGTCTTTGAAACTCTTCGAAAAGAGAGATATAAACAACTTGGTTCTATAATGACATGGAACTGATATACTTTTTCCAAGCTTTTTTCCTTCTATTTCGAAGGTTTTTCAGTTCTTTAGTATACCAAGGGTGACTGAAGTTATTAGGGTTAAAGCTTTTTCTCTTGGGTACTATTTCATTTCTCGATACTCCAAGTTTTAAATTATGTTTTGTTAATAACATATTGAAAATATCGTTTTCTCAAGAGTTTCTCAAACAAATAAGAAAGGTATTATTGCGGTCTCTGTTTGAGATCGAACGAAATTTTTTTTATAAGGTCTAGTTCCAAAAATATTGGCAATAACGTATTTTTACGAGAAAACAATTTCTTGCGATTTTAAACCGAGATAACTCTTATTTTTCCATTGTAGCTCCCGTGAAATTATATCAAAAATTATATTGGCAAGGCTTTGTAGTAATATATTAAAACCAAAACCAGGTGAAAGGTTTGGTTAGAGATGTTTCGCAGATCGTAAATTTGGTTATCCTTAGCATTTTGGAAGACTTTATAGGTACACATTTTGGGTGACGTGAAATAACGCCCAACGAAATAAAACCGAATTTGAAATTCGGCCTTATTTCCATTTCAAAAATGAAACTACCCCAATTTGGCTTTAATTCTTAGGTCAGTTGGAAATTGCGCCAAAAAAATTTGGAAATAAGGCCAAAATTTTCAAAACAAGTTTTTCAGCTTTTTTGCAGCCATAAAAAAGAATTCAAGCCGAATAATTCTTTGAAAAAACAGCTGAATGCTGAATTTCTTTGTAAAATTTTTTTTGTACACCCAAGGACATATGGCCAAATGACACCTTCAAATCATTTTTTTTCCTAAAAAAAAAAGAACTTCAAATATTCTTTTTTAAGTGAAAAAAGATTCCTATATAACGAAGAAATGATAATTAAAAAAAAGAATTTAAACTAAGCAAACGTTCATGTAATCAACATTAATGAAGTAAATATAAGTAGGTACATTAACATGTATTTCAACTCTAAGCACATTTGATATTTTATACAATTCCTCTGCAAATTTTGCAGAGAATTGCGTTATTATTTTTACATGATTTTATCTATTGAAAAAATTATGAATTCCAAAGAAAGATTTTAAATTATTTACTTGATATAAAATTTAAATTAAGAGAAAAATAATCGTCATTCGCTCAGCGGAAACATTTTTTTTGCCCCAGAGAGAATCAATTTGGGGTGTGAAAATAAAAAATTCGAATTTTTTATTTTCACACCCCAAATTGATTCTCTCTGGGGCAAAAAAATTTGTCCGCTGCGCGAATTTTTTTTCACACCCCAAATTGATTCTCTCTAGGGCAAAACATTTTTTTCCGCTCGGTACGTCTTGCGCGAGTGACAATTATCTTTCTCTCAATTCAAATTTTTTATCAAGTACCTTAATAAATTAAAGTCTATTCTTGTAAATTCAAAATGTTTTCTATATTGACCATTTATTCCAAAAAGTAGCAAGTAAATATAGCCACCTGACTCTTACAATGTTAATTATTGCCATCATATGGTAGATTGACACTGTAGAAAAGTTAAAAATGGCCATATGGAAATATGACTGTTTCACATATGACACGGTACCAATTAAACACATAAGTAAACTAGGTTTTTCAATTGACATACATTGCATATGAAATTATTGTTCCTACGTAACAAAAGAAAAAGGATGTAGATTTATGAAACAAAACTTTGCAGCAGCCATTGCAAAGGGGCCAATTTGGCAAATCAGAAAATTAGCGCGAATTCTTCTATAAGCAAAAAAAGTTTAAGTGTTGACAAATATTTTAACAGGAGTTTATATAAATTTAAAAACGAAATAAGACCAAAATGGCCTAGTTTCGTTTTAGCAAATGAAATAAAGCCAAATTTCAAATTTGGTTTTATTTCGTTTTTGAAACGAAATAAGACCAAATTTTCGAATTTGGGTCTTATTTCGTTGGGCGTTATTTCAGGTCACCCACATTTTGCGGCTTACCTACCTTAAGATGAAATAAAAATATCGGCTCTGAACACAAAGTGTATGGATCAAACCAGTGTGTTAAAAAGTTCTGTAGCTTTAGTTTTTGTTTCTTTTTTATTGACAAAAGATTAACTCGGTGCCATAAATATGGTCACAACTAAAAGCTATTCTCTGAATCTGAGATCTGTGTTTTAAATCAAACTGTTTTCCTTGGTAGCTTGTGGTTTGTGAAATATAAACAACATCGTATTTCTACGATCAAATCATTTCTCGTTATTGATAATTGCTCCTTGTTACACTGCGCACGAATAGAAGTGTGACAGCCAAGGAAAATTTGAAAGTTGTTGTTGTCAAGTGCCGTCGTAGAACGTAATAAATGAACATTTGGAAACATTTCTTCCAAGTCAAATATCTCGACAAACAGAACTCAAAATTATTAGTATCCAATTAACTTGTTCAAGTTGTCGAAACATTTTGACACGATAGGTCGGTCGTTTGAAAAAAATATGAAGCTTTAAGTATCTGTCCTCCCCCAACGAAGCCATCAATAAATATTAATCAAAGCTTTGCTAAACTAAATTATATCGTCTCAAAAAAACTTGCTTTAATTTAAAGCATTTTCAGATTAAAGTCTTCCAAACAATGCTTTTAATTTTCAATTTATGTTATTGTTTGTTAGATAGAAAACCAAACACAAATGTAACTCCGCTGCTTAAAATATGAAACCTAGAAATTTATGGAAGTACAAAATTACACGGCAATTAAATTTCAAAACTCCCTCTCAAATTTCTTAACACGATTCAGCAATTATGCCAACTTCGCCACACCGCCCTACTCATCATTTCCTCGTTTCCAATACCAATCATATCACCTCGATTTTTTCTTCCAAGCAATCCTTTCAGCTGAAACATCTGTTCGGCTTATTCTATCACAAAACACCGAGTGAATTAAATTCCTCTTAAGCCACCCTAATAGCGAGAGATATCCCTTAACATCGGTTTAAAATGAACTTAAAATTCATCTTCAAGGACTTAACAAAATACAAAAAAAACCACATCCAACTGATTGCTCATTCAATACTCTCTAAGGCAGTTCCTTTGTTGGTGTCCTTGGCGGGTGATGGGTACATTTAGTTTGAAGTACGGAGGAGGGCGAATTCCTAGCTGAATTAATTGGAATTGTAGAAGATTTTCTTTCATTTTCCAGCGACTGAATGTGAAACAGTTCGTGACTGAAATATTCCGTTGTTGCTTGTGTGATGAGCAGCGCGATGAGGCTACAGATATAAATATTATGTGCCGAAGCCAAGTGGAATGAGCGAAGATTGCGAAATTCCTTGTTCGAACACCAATGACACCATCTCGGGCGAATCTATCACAAAATAAGTAAAGTATATGTAGGAGGAAGGAAGGATGTTGAATGCAGGATGTGGATTAATGATGAATGTTCGTACGGAAGAGGTATAGTTACATACCGATGACGATGACGCTCTGACGCTGGCTGCTGTTTGCACGTTCCAACAAAACACTCTGTCGGATGGGTTTTTCTTTTGAAGAGAGGACGGAACAGGAGAGATGTTAGCACTCGCTCTTCTTCAATTCATGAACTGCTTGTAGTAGGTACGCCCTCTAGCTAGTCAAGGTGTCTTTGACAAACTTTTTTATTAGTCACGTCTGCTTTAGATGTGGTTTGATGGTGAACGGACTAAGGTGAAGGGGATGGGAAGCTTTTCCAAGACGACAGGTATATATGGATGAAAATAGGGTCTTGTTAGTGGCTTGCCAGTTGTTGAGAAAGCAAAGATAATTTTCAATGCTTTTGGTTTACCAGGCACATGCTTAGTTGCTTACATGTTGTAAGATCCATTAAGGCGCATATGTGGATGTTATGGTGTATACACGACTCTGTGGAACGGAGGCAATCAGTGTAAGTTTTTGCCTTCATAGACAGTCATGTCATGACCAATGTCGTTGAAAAACAAAGATGGCAAATTGAAAAGCAAGATATTTGAAACTGAGTGCAATTTGAAATTGTGTTTTTTTTTTTGGCTTCGTGTGATAAAAAATTGACAAACGAATCGTTTCACAGTGGATTTTCCGCACATTTTTTGTTCAAGTATTTAAGTCTCTCCGACACTCCGACAGTTGCATTTTTGAATTTAAATAGTCAAAATGACAGAAGATTAACTTTTGGAATATCGATTGTCTTTTCGAAAAAAATGTCCTCAAGCTTGTTAAAGCAATATCATATTTTTACGAGCAAACAATTTCTCGAATTTAAAAATTTGGTTGCCGAAATATCTGCCAATATTATGCATGCTTTCAGCCAAATTAAGCAAACATTATTTTCCTGCCACCGCAGCCCACAATGCGTTTGAACACCATGGTAACGAATTCCGAATATGTTAAGTAGGTTATGTTTTCAAAGTCATTACTCATCCAAGCCTGGAAATCTTATATTGATTGATAACAACTGTTTCATATTTTTATCAAGGCGCGGTCTTTTTTCACTTAATTACCCACGTAAACATAAAACTCATTACTTGTTCAAATAACCTCTGTTGACTTTTCCCAGAAAAAAAAAAAAAAATTATCCATCAACCATGTGTCACATCATATTTAATCAGTGATTATTTTTACATTTAAATAGCCTCGCAGAAAGGAGTCAATTTGTGTATATATTTAACAAAAAAAAATGAAAACTGTCTTAAATTTTCACCATGAAAAATCATTTTGAAATTGCCACACAAAATATGAACGAAAAAATTTAAAATTCCACATACGCCACAGTGGCCCAAATGATGGCCATGACATAACACATCTCCAGCATTGTTTCGTAGATTTTGTTTGCATTTTTGATGTGACATTTTAAACGATCAGAGGAGAATTGAAAAAAAAATCCTTGAATGTCACACGAACTCCCACAGCGTGGAATATGGTGCTAACATAATTACACAAACACGTAGGTATGAATAAAAATGCAAGCTAAGCGAGATTCTTACCACCCACAATCGTATGCTTTCTCTCACTCACTCTATTTCTCTCTCCATGCAAAACCAAATGCTCGAAGGATAAAACGAGAACAAAACAAAACAATTTGTCCTTCAGCATAAAAAAGGATAACACAAACCAACTGTTCTCATTTATCTCTGCTTTCGAGCATCCGTACACCGCGACATTGGGCTGCTGAATTTGCGCTTGGGAATACAATAATTCTCCCTGCCATGAAAATGCATCAGGCCACCAGCAGTAGCAACAAAACAAGTCCTTTAATTGTGAGTCAGTGTGTAAGAACAGAAGAAAACAAAAACAGCTAAAAAACAAATCAAGAGTAAACACAGAAAAAGATAACTACCAAAAAGCCCTCAGCGGAGACGAACCCACTTCATGGGGGAATATTGCAGCTCGAACATAAAGCAAACAAAAGCTGAGCCTATATTCAGTGAATTTCACTTTGCTAAAATTTAATTTCCTGGCGCTCAACCGAGTGACGCAAGAGCGCGCGAAATATTGAATCGCTTCACAAAACCGACGGCTCCTCGAGCACTTCCTAGTCAAGTTGAGCATGAAGTTACACACAACGAGAACTGAAGAGCATGGACGTTGATAAATAACAACTTGGCATTGGTAAATTGAATTCGTTGGCATTATTTTTGTTCGCAAAATAAAATGGCACGACAAGAAAAAGAAACGCTAGAGCTAGCTTCTTCTGACGCCATTAAATGGCTCTTCCTATTTTTGAATCAATTTTCAACTCTTATTTCCCAATGAAAAACAATGAAGTCCTTCTTCCATTTATCGCCCTTCGTTTATCTCAGTCTTGCTTGATTCAATAAAACAAAATAAGGATATTTATCTCGTTACGCGCTTTTCGTTTCCTGCCATGACCAAGACCATGGCTTCGGACCCTCCCTCACTAAAAAATAACTTGACGTTCGTTAATATCAATTTTTTTCTTCGTTTTGTTTGTTTTTTTTTTCTTTGACTTTCACTGCGGTCTCGGGAAGATATTTCATTGAGGGAATTGGAAAAGTTAAATTGGCAAAACACAAGGAACTAAGCAGTTTAAATTATTTTTGTTCGTTTCTCTTTTTGTCTGTCTTTCAGTTCAATACGGACCTTCTCGTACTGTCCTGCAAAGGATGTGAGTTCATTACTTGCTTTTGCTTCTAGCAGAGTACATCAAATGACTTGACGTGATTCCCGCTTCTATACCCGGTTTGATTCTAAAATTGAGTCCGAAAAAAATGTTCATCGCACTAAATTACCTGGAATGAAAGAAAAAAAGAGAAATAAGTTGTTTTGCTATCAAGGACCAACAATGAACAAAAAAAAAAACATACAGAAAGAAAGGAAAGAAATCGTTATGAAGAAAAATGTTATCAGAAGGATAATGACTGTGGAAATGGACTACGAAGAGGGACATGAAATATATCCGTTTTTGCGTTTCTTTTCTTTAAATTATGCCCGAGATGGTCATGAAGCAGAACCGCACGCAACATTGAAGGCAATAAATAGACGAGAGCATTCAAGAGGGTTCTTTTGGTTTTTACCAATCGATGAGTTTTGCTTCCTTTTTTGCAACTCGTACATGTCGTTTGCCCATCACGCTGCCAACCGGCCGACGCGCACCACTACCACCAGGGTCCTTTCATTCGTTTAAATTATTTAATAGACTTGATGAAAGGGAAGACAGTTTTATTTATATTATGAGATTTGTTTTGTTTCCTTCTAGGAAGTGTAAATTGAAGTTATCAAAGGTAAACTGTATAAGGTTTTTCGTTATTAATGATGGGTTTTCATATTGGTGAGGATCAAGGTTGTTTATTTGACATTCATCCAATCCAAAGAACAGGTAAGAGGCATGACATGTTATACGGACTTTTTGAAAAGTTTAAACCGGGTTAACGGAAACCAAGGAAGACAATTATTATCTTAGTTAGAAGCGAAAAAACACAACATACGCAACAGAACCTCAAAAACGTCTGTCTCCAATTCCTTTCAAATACTTTTCACCTCAAAATATTAACATTTTATGAACCCTCAATTTCAATATTGCCAAAAAAACAGAAATTAACACCACCAGCTCCTCTCCGTCCATCTTAAATAGAAAGCATTCATAAGTTCATATTAGAAAATTCCCCCAACAAAAACTAGCTCTTCTCCTAAACCGACTTAGATATCCGTTAAAAAAGTGAAATTTATTTGCCAACCCACCCGAGTGGAAAATTAATAAAAGACGTAAAATTACTCTCTCTTAAAAAATCTTGGTCATAAAGTTTGCTCCTCCCGCATGGCTCCCCATTTGTCTTAAGCTTAAGAAATCTTTTCGCACTTAATTCATTCGATTCAATGAGATTGGGGTTTTCAAGAGTCAGTGATAATGATGATGAAATTCTCTAAACAAACAACAAGTCTCGTCGTCGCACCCTCCACCGCATGCCACTCGAAAACGAAAGACAACCATCTCAGATATACATCATTTGATTTATCGTGACTTGAATAAATTTAGTCGTTATTTTCTCGCACAATTTCGGATGTAATTAAAAAGTTGTCTTTTCTTTTTGTAGTTGGTGACTTGGTGTCTTTGCGTCATCAACGTTGATTTTGAGATTATTCTCTCAATCACTTGAGAAGAGAGTGTCAAACGTGATGGCAATGATTGAACTGTGTCTCCTATTCTCAATTCCATACTTCGAAGTGTCACACAGAACCCCTTTAACATTCGACTACACTGCCTATTCTCAAATTGCTGAACTGCGCAAAGTTTCCTCTTTTGCCATGTTTTCTGCTTGCCCCTGATTAGGAATGCAAAGAAGTCTTTCTCTGCGAACTGTCACATCCGCATTCATGCGAAAGATAATTTGCTCCAAAATGTAAATGGAAACTTTTTAAACAATAAAACTTCACTTACACATTCACAACATTTACGACATTCATGGTATTCCTAGCATTGCGAGTTGGTTTGCACCCTTCGCTCGAGCTATAAAGCAGAAGCTTGTGACACTTTTGCACATCTCTTAGGAAGGGGAACAATACACACAATGGATAAAATTATGTTCTCAGTTGATATGACCGAGAGCGCTGTATACACTGTACAAGTCTTTTTTTTATTTTTATTTTTAAAATCGAATTTAAATTTTCAAGTAGGAGCAGAGCAGACAAAAAAGAAAAACAATAAGGAAGAAATATAAAATAATGAGGACGGGATAAAAAAAATCATAAAATTATTTCACGTTCTACCTATTATCGGCAAAATGAGGCATTGGCAGTGGGGGAAAAAAGAAAGTTTCAAGGAAAATATGACAACATGGTCTGAAAAATTATGTTCTTTTTCAGCTTAAATCAATCTTCTTACAAAGATTTTTTTTTGGAGTGAGTGAGGTGCTCCAGATTATGGGATGAACAGAAAAAATGTTTGAACAAGAATGCGACGTTGAATAGGAAACATTTCAAACGGAACGACGAAAGTCGGGTCAGGTAGTTAAATTTTTTATTAAACTTCCTTATACTGTTATATTTGATTGCTATAAGTTTTTACATGCGAAATGTGCTCATGCATCTGTACAAAAATGTAGAAACTAAAACGAGAACAGTTGGGTCAGCTTCTTTTGTTTTTACAATCTTAAGATTATTAGATTTGAATAGTATACAATTTTCGTTATTCATTTGGTATTGAAAACTATTTAGTGTAGTTATTTTTACGTGGTTGTCATTCTATAAGAAAAGATTTTCATATCATACAGTTACTAGCTGACCTCGATACCGTCGCTCGGCTTTAAAATCTACAATTATGAAGAGAACTTAAAAACAGGCTAGTAGGCTTCCATTTTTTAAATAAGATTGCAAAATTCAAAAAAATTAAGTTGGATTTGAGACTTATTGTTTTCATTTTATTAGTTTTTAAAATTCAGTTTAAATGCAATTTCCGAAATTCTCTTCCTATATTCTAAAAGTATACATACCAACAATATCAATTAGTCACTCAAAAAAGTTTTTTCTTGATCGGCCCTTTTGATGTTCCCTTTCAAATCCTGATCCAGCACTGAACATTTGTGTTTGTTCTTCAAATGCAAAACGCACTGCGATATTCATAATTCGTTTTCACTTAAAAATTGTATATTTCATTTGAACGCAAAACACATTTCTTAAAATTCATTTTATTTAATTTCATTTTTTCTGCTTCTCCTTTGCTACACAACGCAAGGAGTTTCTAAGAAAATCCGTTGAAATTGAATTTTCTTATTCCAGGAATAAGTAAAAGAAAGTCAGTTTCATATATTCGTTTGAGTTTGTACGAACAGTGTAGCAAGAGGTTATATGAGAACAGGATACTGCAGTAGCAGCAGTAGGAACAGTTCCATATATTCCTATACCTACCATACGTCCATACCTCTAACATAGAAACCTTAGGAATGGAAAAATAAATCCTTCATTTTTTTATGTTTGCTGTTAAAAAATAAAAAATATAATTTTGTTGCATTTGCAGCAGTAGAGAGTAAGTTTACCGGGACTTTTGAAGGATCACAAAAAAATAAAATAGGTATACGAGTGGTGGAACCGTTTATCCTATTTTCGCAGTGAAACAGCCAAGACACACATAAACACATAAATCATGTTGAAATAGAATTTCCTTTCGTTTTATTTCTTATAAGTGAAGTAAATGGACAGGCATTTTTAGTTTGGCATTTTTGGTATTCTGAGTTGAAGTGGGCGGCGATGGAGCATGAGATGAAAGGTAAACGGAAGTAATAAAACTCTTCAAATGCCTTGAACGTATTTATTAGTTTTTTTTCGCTTCTTACTTTGCAGTATACTTCTCTCTCGCTCTATTTCTTTTTTCGTTGTTGTTGTTGCCCAAAAAGTTGCTGACAGTTTAATTGATAGTTTCCTTTGAAATAGGATTGCACACAAACGGTAGAACTTAATTGTATCGCATTTTTCCGTAAAGATTGCTTTTTTGTGTATTCGAAACAATTTTTCAATCTGAGATTATTTATCACACACTGGGGTATTTTTGCTGGGTGGGCTACTTCTCTGGAAACTAGTGAACATATCAATTGTTTTTTTTTTTTTGCTTTACAAAGGGAATTTAATATTTGACAGATGTCTAATTCACATAATAGATAAAGAGCAGAAAATGACAAAGTACTTAACTTCACTTAAAACGATGTGTAAGAAATACATGATTGTTTTTATTATTTTCGGTTTTGTATTTTGATTTAAAAATATCTTATTATGACAACATATTTGAATGTTAAGGGGCCAATTTTTCAAACGTTTGTTTGGTATCGCTTTTTTCTATGATGTTAAGGACATCAGAAACAACATATTGGAGCCCATCCAGAATATAATGTCAAAAATGTACTCAGAGACTTAAATAAAACAAAAAAATCGTCAATCTAAGTTTAGCCTCAATTGCATTTGAAATTTTCCTAGCAACACAGAAATTCCATTTGACACTCTTAACCCCTTTCCATGTCGGCCACTTGTCAAAAGACTTTTTTCCATAGAAGCAAAATGCTTGTTCTCTTGCAAAAACAATATTAAAAAAAAACAACCAATTTTATACCTCAGATTATTGTCAATTTTTCCACTTTTCTTGAAAGTGTTTCCCTTCAATGAACTCACATCATACCTTGATGCAAGAGAGTCATGCCAGATTGCAAAACTCGTTAAAAATACAATGGGAATGGAATGACACACTTAACCGTAATCTGTCACCCAAAAACAAGCTAGCAAATTCTACATGCCTCCTCATCCATTTACCACAACTGGTCTATAAATTTGTGTGAAAGTCACCTTCCGTGTGCCCCTACTTACATCTAAAGTCAAACTAAGTATATAACCACCTCACATCAACCCAACTCTAACTAGAAAATGGTCATAACAACTCAACCACAAATTCAACTGATAATGCACATTATTAAACATTATTTAGGGCCAAACGTTCATTATTCAAGACGAAGATAAGGAGGATCCGCATCACACATTCTTTCTTTCCACCACAGAGGAGGTATACCTAGAGTCGCAACTCAAGGCATTTTACTCTCTTTCGACTAAAAAAATTTAATTTGATAAAATATACTACCCAGTGCAAATGTATTGGTTTTTCAATGCATTTCAAATGGGAGGCCAAACCAATACATTTGCAATGGGTAGTATATTTTTCTCTTATTCCAAAATTTTTTGGACAGTGAATTTTTAAAAAAGAGAACGAGTTGCGACTCTAGGTAAATAGGTTCTCTATGCTTTCCACCTTGCATTCTAGCTTTAATTTTCTTTTTTTCTTTTTTGTGAGAAAAAAATTCATAATAATTTTTTTTATGGACGGTGTCATCCCCTTCACACGGGTATAACGTCATTCCAGGAATTGAAGTTGAGGTGTGTGACAGAAAAGAGCACAACTGTGGCTAAATCTCTGCACTATCTTATCTTTCCTTTTTTTTTCTCTTCACCCTCTTTCTTTTTATATGAAAAATAGTATGTATACAAATGAAAATATGTGCCATCTGCATCAAGTCCGTGTATTTGGAGATACGTGAAAGGAATATGCACTCCCCGGTTGGTGGTCGGCCGTAGGGGGCTGTGATGAAATGTATTCGGACTTAAGGGAAGAAGTGCTATAGGTTTGACCCCGGTGCACGTGGCTCTCCAGCACTTCAAACAAAAGGCTTCCAAAAACGAAGAAATTAAAAAAAATGACAATAGAATGAAAACAAAATAGCTGCACAAGACAAACGAACAAACAAAAGATTTAAAAAAATATAAAGTCGAGAAAAAATGACGACCGCTCACTTGTTGAAAATATGAGTGATGTTGACACCATATACAAGCACCCTCTGGAGGGCAACTCGTAGGTCGTAGTCATGATTCAAAAATAAATGTTAAAAATAAAAAAAAACGAGACAAAATTTGAAGAAAAGACAAAAATAAATGTGAGGCTGAGAGCCTTTTGAATAGTTTAAGTCTACTTTTAGTATGCCACTAATTGCTATGCCTCTGGGAGGAATAATGAGTAGTGTAATCAAGTTTGCCTTTGACGCCATTGCAAGGTTTTTTTAGGGGTAACTTAATTAATAGAATTTTTAATTGCATACCGAGTATACCTACTTAAAAGCGCCTTTGAAAGAAATAAGGACATGGTTACCGCTATTGATTTTTTTTTTTGAGATTTAGGTTGCATTAGTGTGTGTTTTTTTTTCAAACTGAAAGGTAATAAAAATGTCTATTTTAAAATTAAAATCTTTAAACATATGTATTAAATTAATCACTATCAAAGTTCAATAGGATTAGAGGATGTACACAAATTCGTCAAATTATATATCATATGAAAGGTTATACTAAGTTCTATTTGACGGTATGAGAAAATATAATTTCGGAAGCTTAGGAGCTGAATTATTGGTGCCGTGAACGAAGGCCATATGAACTAACGCCATAATGGCCTAAGTTCTCAATCAAATGTGAAATAATGCCATAATCCGATTATGGCCTTAATTCACAGTCGAATGAGAACTAAAGCCATCACTTGAATGAGAACTTACGCCATATGGGGTAAGTTCACATTCAAATGATATCATATTAAAATTATTTTGATTGCTGCGAGTGGCTTTAATTCACATTGAAATGAGTACTTGGGCCACTTCTTAAAATGAACTAACCCCATATTACTTTAGTTCTCATTCCAATGTGTAGGTATTTAGGCCATAATCGGATTATGGCGTTAATTCACATTTGAATGAGAATTAAAGCCATTATGGCGTTAGTTCATATGGCCTTCGTTCACGGCACCGAATTATTGCCAATATACATTGTTTTGTTTACTATCAAACTTTCTCTTGCTAAAACGTCGCCACTTACAATTTTTCTTTCAAACCCATACCAAGTAATATGTTAAAATAAAGACTAAGATCAGGCTACCAAACTGTATCGCAAAAATTTAGTTGAAAATAGATTTAAGTTATACGTCCGTCGTGTACGTACCTATAGGTATTCCAAACATTTACAAGAAGGATCAGCTTTGACATATTTCGCTGGTCCCATATTTATGAGATTAAATCTCAGCTGCTTCAGAATAGGTACCTTGAGAACAAAAGTAGAGATCTTAAATATTCCGCCAATTCACCAACGTCATTGTCCTAAGTCTTCGTGAATGTAAATTTATTTCACTTCATAAGTAACTTCCTTAACTGACGCAGTTAACAAATAACTCAAATTTCTTCCTTTATGCGTTGCAATAAATTTCTATATTTGCATCCTTCCTTCCTTCCTTCCCGTCCAACATCTTTGATGATTGATCTGTCGATAAAATCTAGCTCTGTTCTAGTTCTTCATCACAGATTCTTGTGACAGTAGAATTAAAACTCAAAAGAAAAAATGAAGCCAAATGACATTTACAAATCACAGAGATTTCCCTACACATTCACAATCTCGTCTTCGTCGTCGACACACATTAACTCACACACAAATTTACCAATATTTATCTATAACATGACAAGAATAGACTTCTATGCAGCACTGCACTGTAATAATTCATCTGAAACTGTAAAACCAAGGGCAACAACGAGGACGAAGGACAAGCACTTGAACAACTAATCAATAAAAATGTCCTATCTTGCAACGCCAGCATAACTCTGCAAAATATTGTCCACCATATTCCATGCTGATGTTGTTGTTTATCGTTTTTCTTTTCGCTTGTTCTTCCTTTCCTTAGTCATTTTGTGAGCGTCCTTTGCGATGGCCGACGAGACGCACGTCAACGATCAGGCGAGAGGCGAGAAAACAAAAATGTCTTTGGCATTGTAAGACATTGACAATCTGAAATATTTTCCCATAAGGTTGATGCATCGCACTTGGCATTTGAGCACTGAGCCAAATGGCGAATGTGGGTAAAACAATAGGGGATGGGGTTTGATGAATACCAAAGACATCAACCTGTCCAACAGAGCGTAATGACAACACATTGTTCTGTTATCACAATTCTCCACACATGTCTTCATTTCTCACTGATTGCGCTGACGCTGATGGTCGCTGGCAACCCCAAACTTTTTTTTCTTATTGTTAACCGTTAACCACCATAATTCATATCTTCGTCGTGTCATCTTTCTTCAAACACAACCTGTGGGTGATGCTTATGAAATCTAAAATGAATGTGAATGTGGGGGGAAAAAACAAATCGCAGAAAAATATTATTTGTAAGAACAATGGACATGCTGATTGGAATATTTATAAGCATGAGGAATTTTCGCATATTCACTGCACACAAAATTCCCCGAGCTTTTGAGCAAGGGAACAATAAACGAATGTTTATTTCGTTAATATAATCAATCCTCCTGATAATTATTTAAACCAACAAAATTGCGGGAGTTTAGTTTCTCGTTTAATTTATGTGATACTAGCTGACCCCGCGAACTTCGTCTCGCCGCCCTTCAGAGCAACAGCAGAATAAGTATATATAATTTACACAGATATAGTAATATTGTGATTTGTTTGAATCCAATTGAAATAGAGAACTACATATCTGAATTTTTCGAAGCTTTAAAACTAAATTTCTACTTGCATTAAAGCAAATTCAACTAATTCTCGTTCTTTGTTTTGACGTTCGTGTATTTTTACTGTTTCACAAAAATCAGAATTCGAAACAGCTTATGATTGTCTCCCTTCCTTATTTGCTGACTTTCCCGTTAGATTGTCTAAGTACAAAATTTGTTTCCTCAGGCTATGCAGTGAAAATTTTATAAAAATACATTGAAGATTGAGCGGATAAAAAGTCCCTACCGGACATACAAACAAAACAATGCACCTTAAAAAATTGGTTTTAGGTCTTGAGTTCTTCGTAATCTCGCAGAGTTTTCCGATTTCCCAATAAAAATTATTCCATTTTTCCATTTGAAAACCAATGCACATGCCATTTTCCCTTCGAAAACCAATAATTTTCCGAGTTTTTCATCCAGAATTTTCATTTTTCCATTTGAAAACCCATTTTGAAACAAAAAAATTCCAAGCAAAAAAAATCTTATTCCCAACCTTTGTTTGGTTTTTAGTTTTCACACTCTTCCATTAGGTTTTTCTAATTTCTGAATACAACAGAATTAAACATGAAAATTTCACAAATATCTGTTGGGTCATTTCGAAGTCTATAAGAGACATACACACAAACAAACAAACATAAACACATCCATTTTTATATAATATAGACAGAAGATGAAGTCGTAATCGCGTTAAGAAAGTAATTGTTTTACAAAAAAATTGCAAGAATTCTGCTTCCCACTGCTGGTTAAAATTTCTGCCTATCGTCGCCGAAAAGACCATGCCGGACGAACTGGCCGAAGACTCAAAGAATGCTCAATAGACAAATCCGACACATCGCGAACCGCTACAACACAATCGAGCTCGGCAATCTCGGGACTTTCTGTCGCTTCTCGGCTACTTCAGTTTTGGCGTGAAAGGCCACCTCTATGGTTTGCCCAAGTGGAAACTATTCTTTTGCCTTCTACGGATAACGACGACACGAAGTACCAGTATGTAATCGCAAACCTCGATCAAAGGAGGGACCTTGAAAAAATATTCGACATCCTACTTAAACCACCAGCAAACAATAAATACGCTCAGGTTAGGGAAAGACTTGTCAAGGTCTATGAGGAAGATGAAGAGCTAAGGATGCAACGCCTAATAGAAGGCCTCGACTTGGGCGACTCGCAATCTTATCAGCTTCTTCGGCGCATTCGGTTCTTCAGGTACACCCGACACAGTAATTAAGATCGTGTGGATATCTCGTCTGCCAAAACATTTACGTGCTATCCTTTCTTCTGTGACGGGCGACCTCGGTACAATTGCAATGCAGCCGCTACAATATAATTCGTTCCTTTGTTGAGGGTTTCTTAAATTTTCCTTTCATACATATGTATGTACATTCAATATCGTTTTCTTGCTTTCTTGAGAACGCGCTCCCCTGCGTTGCCTTCGTCTTTGTTTAGAAAACAACAAATTTTCTATTAGATTTGTTTTTGATTTGACATGATTTTCAAGTAAAATTATTTACTTAGCTAATATTTTTGTGTAGTGAGCAAATTCTTATATTTTAACATTTGTATACCATTTGTGATCTAAAAAGTATAAGTTTTGTTGTTCCTAAACCTTCCACGCGAATTCCTCTTAAGTTTGGAAAAAAAATTAAGAAAATCGGTCAAGCGGTTTGGCCGGTTAGCGAACGAACACAAAAAATAGGCTGTTCTTTTATATATATAGAAGATTGACTTGAAATAGATTGCAGACCAGATCAGATGGAAGTAACATTGATTTCAGTGAAAATCTACTTGGAAAACCGAAAACCGGAAAACCAGCACTTGGAGATTGCAAAACGGAATTCCCCAAAAAAAAAAACGAAAATGCAGAGACCGGAAAATTTAAAATTAAAATACTTTCCTTACAGACCGGAAACTAAGAATTCAAATCATTAAAAGCATATTAATTTTCAAAAGAATCGACTAGGAAAATATTGGCTATTGCTTAAGAGTTAAAATTCGAACCGTATCCCTTTTGAAAATCTGAAAACTCCCACCACTTTCTCGGTAATAACCTGTACACCATTTGCTTAAGCGAGAAACTCCAGTCCTTGCTATAATTATAATTAAATTCCCATGGACATGAAATCCATCAATGTATGTACTCGTCCCCTGATCAGTGCCATAATTTGGCATGAAAATTTCCATCTGTATTAAAATAATAACAAATTAATGAAATCACATGTCTGCATTAAATGTGTATCTCTCTGCTTATCACATTCCTGATAGCTCTATATGTTAACTCCAATTAAATTGCTTTCCCAAAGCCTATAAAGGCGCAATGCTCTGTTGATCCATTCGAAGGATTCAAAGTGTCCTAGAAATCCATCTTCGTTCAGAATTGAAGTCTCATTTAGACGCAGACGTAGGTACTGACTTTACCCTATTGACTCAACCTGGCAATAGTAATGAAACTCTGGAATTGGTAGATGGACAACGGACGATGGACGTACCGGACATGGATCCACTTGATTTCCAATCCATCTGAAATCTCTAGAGAAACTGTTCATTTCCCAGTCATATCCAGATTCACAGCTCTCACAGATCATTTCTATTCTCCGAAAGTCAAACGGAATTATACAGGGTGATTCACGAGCGTTGTGCCAAAAAGCTAGAGCGTGTAGGTTGAGTTGAGACAAGAAAAAAATCGTATGGGAGGGGGGGTCTATTCCCCCCCGTTTAGCCGGCAGGGGCAATTTTCTGAAAAATTGACTTATTTTGTTTAAAAAAATATTAAAAATTTATAAATTTAATTTTTTGTGATTGGAGTTTTATGAGGACTCAATAAAGTAGAAAAGTATTGGATTTTCCCTGGATTAATCATTTTGTTCATTGATAACGTCTGCCATTGACCTTTCACTTCTAGCTCTCAGTGCTCTCGTCGGCAGATTCTTGAAAACATGCTACGACTTGGGCGCCATCTATTGGGATATCTTTCAGCGTAGCGTCTTTCGGCTTCCCGATCTCGACAATAAGTTAAACCGTAGCAGAAGTTCCTGTCCGCTAACTCTTCTCGAGCGTATGAGTTTGTTATTGTTATGTGTTGATGAGTTAATATTTTAATTGTAAATGGTTGTTTATTAAATATGCGATGCCTTTTATTTACCTTTAGGTTGTTAATTGTTTTTTCATTCAAGAAAAAATGCGGTTTAATTATCTTAAGCCCCTAGCAGGTAGAACTCTTCGCCGGCGAGTGGACGCGGCCCCAGGTATAGTAAGAAAAAATTACAGGTCAGTTTTCAGACGTTATCAATGAACAAAATGGTTAGTCCAGGGATAATGTAATACTTTTCTACTTTATTGGGTTCTCATTAAACTCCAATCACAAAAAATTAAATTTATAAATTAAACTAATAAATTAAACTAAAAGTCCAGATAGGTAAAAATAAAAACAAATATTTTTTTAGAAAAAAAATTGGTTTTGGTTTTTTCTTAATTTCTCAAAAACAAAAAGACATTTTTGCATCCGGTTTTCTGTTTTCGACTAAAAATTAACAAACACATTGAATTTTTAAAACAAAATTAGTACTTAATTACATAAAATTTTGAAAAAAATTCGTTCAAAAATGATTTTTTTGTTTTTTTTTTTTTTTGAAAATTTTGAGTTTGAAAATTTATATTTTTTAAACTATTCGTTAAAACAATTTAATTTAAAAACAAGGTGAAAGAAGAAGTTTTTGGCTTTTCAGAAAGGTATAGCACGGTGTTGTAAACAAAGCCGTTGGTTTTTAATATTTTTTTAAACAAAATAAGTCAATTTTTCAGAAAATTGCCCCTCCCGGCTAAACGGGGGGGAATAGACCCCCTCCCTCCCATACGATTTTTTTCTTGTCTCAACTCAACCTACACGCTCTAGCTTTTTGGCACAACGCTCGTGAATCACCCTGTATATAAAAAAAAACACTCTTAATGTCCGGACAATGGGAATGCAATTGCGAATGGTAATCCTAATCATCCTGTCAAGAGATTAATTCGAATCATTTGCTGTTTAAATAGCAAATATTCGTGAGAACAGTATTAAGTGAATAATTTTTTTTCAATTTTAAAAGTTTTCACCAGGATATTCAGAATCCAAATCCCTGCTGGTTGGTTGTGCCTTCTTTGAGACACACAATACAATGGTGAGAGTTAAAGGTAAATCTTCGAATCAGTCTTCGGTTGTCCGATAAAATCTCGTTGTTCTTTGAATTCTGATTGCATGTGATCCAGTTTTCGATTTGCCTGTCTAATGAAGCCGAAAAGGATGTGATCAAGAATAAATTGTCCCACAAAACCCATAGAAGAAGGAGTCGGACAGCAGGCAAACACACACAAAGACTGGACTCTGAACTCAAATTGTTTGCAGTTTCCTCTTGCGGTTGACCTAGTTGAAGAACTAGAGGATACGTTCGTATATGTTTAAGAAATTTCAAATATCCTTTCGAATAGAAATCTCCATCCATCAGGGGATACCAGTGGTGGATCCAGGATTTTGATAAGGGGGGTGGGGTCCAAAATTTGTTTAAGGGGGGGGGGGTAGACATTTTTTCCTTGAGATATATGCATAATTACCACGTATATACAGGTCACCATAACGGCTGGACTACCGTGTTATAGAAAAGCCATTGGTGCTGTCCAGTCGTTATGGCAGTGCATATAGTTTGTTCGCAAATTCAAACTGCGCGCCAACCTAGTCGCGATGACAGCGCCGTGCGATTTTTCCTTAAGTTTTTCCGTTGATATTTGCGCCATCTATGAGCGTGTTTGAGCGTATTTTAATAATTTCTTTGTTTCTTTCAACACGCATTGTGTAAACATGCCGAAGTTGACAAGTGGTTAGTATAATTTCAAGTGAGAAAAATCTCTTTTCAAGTCAGAGACAAAAGGAGATCGGAAACTGACTTACGTTTCACTCCCTAGATCCCGCAATTTTCATTTTCTTTCATTTTATTTTCTTCCTTGTACATGAAAAATACAAAAACAAAGAGATGAGGTGGGATTTTTATATTTTTACAGTTCTATTTTGTTTGTTTTCGCAATTTCAAATTTAGCGTAGATTGCTAGATTGAATTTTCAAATTGGCAAACTCGTTTTTCTTAAACTCACCACGAAAATACTAGAATCCATGATTGCGGATGAGTTCCGAAATTTTTGGCCGAAAACCTACTCGTGCCTTACATTGGCCCTGTTCCCATGTGAAGAAGGATTGTGTTCATACGTTAATATTTTTCTTCTGTAGATTTTGCTTACTCCTTAATGTTTTTTTTAGTTTCTTAAAGATGACGCAGAAACAGAAAAAAAAGAAAGGAAGAAAAGAAAAATGAATTAAAGCCGTTGATAAACAGTTTACTTGTGTTCGACAAACAAATAATTTGGATATACGGGCCGAAGAGAAGAACACAAAGAAAAGCCTCAAATTTCTACACTCAATGTTTTTAATTTTTTCCCCTTACGTTTTCTGCAAGCAACCCCGTTTGCCATCGCTAATAAAAAAAAAATTTCGATTTCCTTCACGTGTGAATAAGGGATAAGAGGATTTCCTCGGATTCGTTCCCGTCACTGACGTTTTTGGACAAGCTCTGGCAAATTCCATCAGGAATTATCTGACCGATATCGGCGTGGATTGCTCATTCATGTACGGCCAAGGATACGACGGAGCTCCAGCAATGAGTGGCGAATTTCATGGAGCACAGGCTTATTTGAGGTCTCATTTTCCTCTCGCAATTTATGTGCATTGCGCCGCACACAGCTTCAGTTTGAACATCAATGCAGCTTGCGAAGTATCTGGTATCAAAAACGCGTTGGGAACTATGGGAGCAATTCAAGCATTTTTTCACTGGCCCAAGAGACAAAGCATCTTGAAGAACGAAATTTCAAAAATGACAGAGAAAAGTGAGCGAAGAAAAGAAAAATTGAAGTCCATTTGTCCTACAAGATGGGCTCAGTCTCATGAAGCTGTATCAAGATACGTCGAACTTCAACCGGCTGTTATTGAAGCGTTGGAAGAAATAAAAACGTGGAAGGATCGAGAAACTTCACGGGCAGCATCTCAACTTTTGACAGCGATTTTCACAATCGAGTTCCAAATTTCCTGTCATATTATGGAATCAATTAATTCCATCGTTTTGCCATTGAGTCGAGAATTGCAATTGAAAAATCAAGATCTGGGAGAGGCCACGAAATTGGCTGATGATGCTTTGAACGACTTCAAGGAAAAGCGTGAAAACGTGGATTCATGCTTCCACATTGTTTATTAAAAAGTTTCTGAAATTTGTTCGGAGTACGAGATTGAAATGAAAATGCCTCGTCGATGCAGTCGACAAAAAAATCGTTGCAACGTTGAAGCGAAAACAGTTGAAGAGTATTACAAAATCGCATTTTACATCCCATTTCTCGACACCTACATTTCTCATCTTCAGAGTCGGTTCGAAAAACACAAAACAGTTTTTCAAAGTTTTGGACAGCTATTCCTCAAACAAGAATTCGACGAGAAGAAATGTGAGAGCCTCTACCAATTTTACGAAGAAATACTGGATTGTTCCGAGAGTAATTTCATTTCAGAAGTCAAAATGTGGAGACAACGGATCTGCAATCAAAACATCGAAAATGCACTTGATGCATTAGCACTGAGTATCTCCCAAATTCAGATCATTTTTGGCTAAAAAATAATGCCAGGTTTCTCATATATTGTACCAAAAAATCTGATTGATTATAATACTAATAGATTATATCATTTATTTTCTATTTAATTTCAAAACAAATTTTTTTAATTTAAAAGAATCAGAGAAAAATCACTAATAGACGACTTATTGACAATTAATTGAGTAAGAGATTTTTTTGGTGCAATTTGGAACAAAGTAAAATAAATAATATCCATTGAAAATCTAAATAGAAGGAATTTTTACAGATCATAAATGGCAGAACTTTCAAAAACGTCAACAAAATCCTACGAGTTTTGGCGGTGATACCCGTGACCACAGCAACTCCAGAACGATCATTTTCGACTTTGAGGAGAATGAAAGATTATCTGAGAAACACGATGGGTCAAGAGCGTTTCAATGGTCTTGCATCTTTGAACATTCATCATCGCTTAACTTTGACTGAAGACGAGATTCTCAGAAAGTTTTTTGAAAAGCCTCGAAAATTTAAGAGTGACTAGAACCGTTTGTGGATCATATTTTTTCTTGATCGGTCATATTGATTATCTTCGTAATTATCTTCTTCGTAATTATCTTCTATTGCATTTATTATTCGAAAATAAATTAAAATTTGTGTAAAACTTTCAATAAATTATGAATTTTTATTAATAACTTTGTGTTTCAACTTCACCAACATGCCCAATAAAAGCATAAAATTTGAAAGTATATGATCCCATGGGGGGGTCCGGACCCGACCCCCCCGTGGATCCGCCACTGGGGGATACGATATGTCCTTTTGATTCCGATTTCGTTCCATACAGAGAAATGACAGTTCAATCAATATTCTGTTGGCACATTTATTCAACTTGCAATGATGATGAATTTGATTATTATTGAAACAAGTTTGGGGCTTTAGAATTTTGAGGTTTTCGAAAATCGGGCGTGAGGATAATTTAAATAAATTTGTGTCTTTGAGTTGGTTTAAGAAGGCGTTTGTTTAATTTGAGGTGTGTTTGAAAGGTAAATTATTTAATTGAAATATCTTTTGACAAAATGGTTTTGGAGGTCAAAGGACTTTTGATCCTTAACTTTGTTGAGAGTGAATAGCTAAAATGAACTTATAACGTTGAGGGGGACAGGATGTGAAATTAGTTGGGATATTGCTCCTTCGAACTTTTGATATGAGGAAAATTGAGATGCTGGACGTGACTTTGTTACCAATTGATTTTGATTTGCTTTCCCCATAGAATATGAACACAAAAGTTGAAAATTAATTTGATTGAGATATCAACTTGAACGTGTTTTTTTTCTTTCTTTAATTTCTTGGAAACTATTCATCTTAAAAGTATAAAAATGACGATTTCGGATCTCAAGTGAATTACAGAATATGTGTACCAAATTTCATCGCAATTGGCTTAGTAGATTCTTAGATATCGTTCGCGAAGACGAATGGCCGAAAACGAAGTGATCTTATAAGGGTTTCGTTAACACTCTGTGTACGAGGAACCCGAAAACTGGCGAAATAATCCCTTAATTCATTTAAGCTATTTTTTTTTAATTTTTATAAGGAAATCTACTTTCAAAAATCATTATTTGCTCATTGTTTCAAAATAAAATATTGTGTATTTCCATATTTTGCTTATTTCGCATCAACCTTTGGAAAATTATGATAATTCGTTGTCCTGAATTATTCAAAAACCACATCGTTTGGCGTGTTCCAAAAGCTTCTCAATAATTTAAATAAATACATTTATTTTCCTCGTCTAAACACAAACACTCTGTTCCTTCCGACGAACCTTAACCTCTTTTTTTTTTTTTTTTTTTTTTTTTTTTTCATTTAATTTCACCCCCTCCAATGTCTGGAGGATATTCGTTCGTTTAAAATTCATAGGATATTGCAAAATAATTCCTTTTCGAAGAATATTGAATATGTTTACCCCTCAGGATAGATGGCTTCGAAAAGGTATATTTAATGATGAAATATGGGATTTCTTTCAATTTATCAGATGGAATTTGAAAATTGTCATTTCACACTGGATTCATTAGTTTTCAGATGAGTTAGAACGAAAAAAGGACCAATAATTCCTTTGAGGAAATATGGCATTTTTTGGGAGCTCTTACTGATCACAGGACGTCGAAGAGGGAAACGAGTTTTTTCTATTTTGGCTGTGTGAAATTTTTTTCAATCGTCCGGTACATAAAAAGGAAACTGATATATGAGGACACATCAAATAAATACGACCATCAATATTTAATCAAGTTCGTTTTTGAACAAACGAGTTTAGGGCATATGATGAGGGCACAGTGGCTTTGATCCCTATTTGAAAAGTTTATTTAAATGCCATTTTTGAGCCAAAAACTGCCATTCTCTGTGGTTGAATTGGGTTTTCATTAAAAAGTCCCATTACAAATTGAGGGAAATTATCTTGAGTTGAACCAATCAAACCCACTTGCAATTCAAATTTATCCAATGAAACAGGAAGAAAAATCTTAAGGATTAACTCAAGTCCGATGGACTGTTCATAATTCCATCTCAAATATTATCCACTTCTCCTCAACAAACTTTAAGGTTTAAGCTATCTCACCGCTGCGCCATCACCAACAGAACTCAACAAAATACATAAAACACAAAAAAAAAATACTTCAAAACTAAGCCACTACATTTTAAGGACTTCCATTGGTCCTTAAAGTTCGCCTTCGCATCTTCTCTTCTAATAGAAAGTCGATTGCAATCCTGCAATTTTATAAAAAAGGAAGAAACAGCCAGAAAACTACTCATCGATGAGGATGAGCTCAGTGAAGTAAATGCACATTCAAAAAGAGAAATCGATAGAATGCTGAGTGAAATCCTTGTTGATCCTGAAAAAGTGCTGACTTCAGAGAAAATGCACCTTGCCGTTCAAGAATATTGACAAGCCGTAAACGCAATGGCACTATGACGACCGACCGACACGCGACGAAGCGACGATGGCAACGATAGAAGACGGACGACTGACTGACGACGCACAACTAGTAACGAACGAAACTATGATTAAAATGATATTGGCCGGTTTTGTTCCAGCTGAGTTTTGGCTTCCTTTTTTCAGTGATTCTCGTCAGGCATTAAAGGAATGAGCTTACTAAACGACATTGAATTGAAATGTTACGACTTTCCGATGATATGGGATAGAATTTCCTGACTAACAGCTGTTGTGTATGTGTATGTGTGTAAGGATTCATAGAGCGAAACTGTGATGGTTTGATTGTGTATAGGTTAAGAGTTGAAAATTCAAAAAAAAGGTAGACAACCGGTTGAGGAGTAGGTGGTATTGCTGAACAAAGACAAATAGGTAAATCCAGCCCAATGGCCATTTACTCTGAGTGATTCGAATGTGATGTGTCAGAGGTCTGAATAAAATCCTGTCGTAACCGATAGCTGCCGCCGTCAGTCTACCGAAGGGAATCAACATTTTCTTTTTTTGCTGATGACCGTAAAAGAACATCTATTCATTTCTTTTATTTTCTTACACGCAGAGAAAGGACAGAAGACAAAATGTGGTGCAATGCGCATAAGGACGATTTGGTGTACAGATGGAAGTGGCTTTGAACTGATGGTCAGTAACAGAATATCTGGATGATTGGCGATTGATGGAAGTGGATTGATATTCCGGTTCAGTTCGTCGGAAAATCCAATCAATATTCAGTTTTTGGTTTCAAAAAGTGTCCAAGGGATTTGAGCTCAGTCAACGAGATCTTTTCTATTTGCTTGGTTTGTTTTTTTTTTGCTGTCAACATCTTAATGATGCGGATTACTCAGAATTTTGTTATAATCATTGAGGTTTGCAATGTGGAGCTCGTGTTGATTTGATTGAAGCTAGTGGGACGAAAATAATAATCGTATTTGTTTTTTTTGTTTGAAAATATGACTTTTGAAATCGAGTTGAGAGTAAAAAAACAAAAAAAAGTGGACAAGTGCGAGATAAACTCGCTCGAGGAGTGTTCCGTACTTGATTATCCGACCCTACTTTCTTTCAGTTTTGAAGGATTTTTTATACAAGGATTAAGATTTGAAACCAAACATTTTCTTGGAAAATAATTTGAATAGTCTTTCTGAGGGGAATTTTTGAGTGTTTTCATAGTCCTTTTTAGTTGGTTTTTTGAATAACTTCAAAACCATTTGCCTTGAAAATGTATCGTTATTTACATTCAGCCCTATTAATAAAAATACCCTATTCACTGGATAACACACATTATAGCTAGCACACGAATAGCGAAATTATTCATTTGCAGCCCTATTAATAAAAATACCCTATCCACTGGATAACACACGTTATACCTAGCACACGGATAGTGAAGTTATTCGTTTGCTAAATAAGTTCATTAATAAACATATTTTTTCCTCATCGTAACTATTCACTGAACAGCATGAAAATTGTACTAGATAATCTAGTATTTTTTCAAGGATGAAGGTTGGTTGTCAAGAGAGTGATGTCGTTTTCCAAATTAATTTCGGAATCAATTTCGTTTGATTTTTTAAGTTTGTTTTTTTAAAGAAAAATTAGTGGTATTTAATGTATTTTGGAGAAATATCTGCTGCTAATTTGTGTTCGGGTTTAATAAATTAAAATGTGCTTTTATTCACACCTTTAATTAGAAAAATTCAAGGAATGCAAAATTATTTGAACTCCTCCTTTTGACCAATGGAACAACATCAAACATAATCAGTCATCATTTTTAGTTTGACAGCCTAACAACCGTTAGAATTTTGTTGTGAAATTTGTTTTGACTGATTTTGGACAAAATCCTCTCCGGTGTTTTTCCATCCCAGCGACTGACAACCACTTATTATGCATCATCGCTATTTTTTCCTTAAACCATTTTTTATGGTAAACGAAACGAACTAGAGCTACCTACACAAGTTTGTCACTTCACCCAAACCACAACACAAAATTTTCTTTATAAATTAATTTCCTAAATTTGTGGTCAAATATTTAGAAAAAAAAGATATTCGTTCCTTATACACAAAAATCAGTGAAATAAGTTATCCGTTTGCCAACAAGTGTCATTTAAGGCTAACACACGTTTATTAATAGGAATTCTGATTTGAAATACGAGTTAGTCGTGTGTTAGGGTTATTTTGTGTTTATTAATAGGGGCGTTGATAAATAAGTTTATTAATAAAAACATTTTTTCCTCATGTTAGATATTCATTGAAAAGCTCCAAAATGTACTAGAAAATCTAGTATTTTTTTGAGTTTGAAGATTCGTTGTCACTTTTTGATTGTTTTTTGATTATTTATAAAAAAAAAATACTTATCAGATCAATGTTCAATACATTTAGGCCAAACAAACGTTTATCACTAGGATTTTCTGTTCAATCGTCATCAGCAAAGATATATCCAA